>OZ002744.1:139831038-141044609 GCA_963924295.1 Dioctria rufipes
TCATCATCTGTCTCTCTCTAACACATATGCTTGAGGTGGACTTGGTCATATACTTGCCTGCTTGGAGCTTGGTATTATCAGTTGATTGCTTTATATGCTATGAGCACAGTAGGCTATACACATTTTGGCTTAGGTTGAGAGTGGGTTAAATTAAAAGCTTTGATGATAGAAGATAGTGCTATCATATTAAGTAATGGAAATTGTATGGGAGCAGTAAAAGAATAATTTTTAGTTGTCAGGTGTAATGACATGACTTTGCATGTAATTTCATATGACCCTTTTGCCAAGATCGTGGCGGTTGAGATTGGGTTAAGCTTAGTGGTGCTCGAAGTTTATTTTATAGGTGGTGGGTGTGCATAATATAGTAGAAAGCTTTAGTGAATACCATACTTTTCAACCATGTGACTCTGCCAAAACATCTGTGTCGCTCTATCATAAATCTTTGTTCATATTTTAGGTGGATATTGGTCAATGAGGAAGTCTATAGGTTTTGTTTAGTAGTTGCTCTATGGGCGTACCAGATCACCATTTTAGCTTCCAGGTTTTCGCCACAGATGGCGCCAACGTCGCTAGGTGGTTTGAGTCCATACTAAATGTAGGTTTGTGTGTTGGATGTACTGGTTTTTGTCTTGGATGCACCATTGTGTCTTGACTGTACTGGTTTATGTCTTGGATGCACCATTGACTCTTCACTGCGCCCTAGCGGGATTAACCGGTTCCACCAGCATGCTCCGGGATGTGTCACTTGGTCTTGACTGCACCCTAGCGGCATTAGCCGGTACTACCAGCATACTCCGGTGCTACGGTTTTCTTACATAAAGGGTTTTCCAATAAGAGGTGTTATTTTAATTAGCCCGCTATTTCGGTAGATGTCACTTTTGGAGCTGTCATTTTTTAACATTTGACAAGTAGAAACTACGCCATTAATAAAAATGGAACGATACACGATTCAACAACGCACTGAAATTATTAAAATTCACTATAAAAATGGTGAAAATGTGGCAGAGGCGGTTCGTAAAACTCGAACATTTTTGGGTCGTCCTGAAGCACCTTGTCGGACCGCAATACAGAAATTGGTAGAAAAATTCGAGCTGTCGGGACAAGTTAGTGATGTGAAGAATAAAACCCGTGCACGTCGCTCAAGAACAGCCGAGAATATTGCTGCTGTTGCCTAAAGTGTTGAAGAAAACCCAGGTTTGTCCATTCCTCGTCGTTCTTTGGAATTGGGCATTCCACAAACGTCATTACACCGTATTTTGCATAAAGATTTGGGTCTTAAGGCTTATAAAGTTCAGTTAACACAAAAACTCAAGCCGGCCGATCATCAACAACGTCGAGTCTTTGCTGATTGGGTCCTTGAAATGCATGAAAATGATCCGGAATTCCATCGAAAACTCATCTTGAGCGATGAGGCCCATTTCCACCTCGATGGCTTCGTCAACAAGCAAAATTGTCGCATCTGGGGCTCGGAAAACCCAAGAGTTATTGTTGAAAAGCCTCTCTATCCTCAACGTGTGACTGTTTGGTGCGGTTTATGGTCCCGCGGGGTCATTGGACCTTACTTTTTCGAAAATGAGGCTGGAGCAACAGTTACGGTGAATGGATTGCGCTATCGACAGATGATTAAAGATTTTTTATGGCCGGAATTGGATGGTATTGATCTGGACAACGCTTACTTTCAACAAGGCGGCGCTACTTGCCATACAAGCAACGAAACCGTTGATCTTTTACGGGAAAAGTTTCCGGACCGTGTTATCTCTCGAAGAGGTGATCACAATTGGCCACCGAGATCTTGTGACTTAACACCTTGCGACTTCTTCGTTTGGGGCCACGTGAAAGAGACAACAACAACCCAGCGTCGATTCAAGACCTCAAAGATGGAATTCGTGAGGCTATCGAGGACATATGGCAGCCACTTTGCGATTTGGTTATGGAAAATTTCATGAAAAGGATATGGTCCTGTAGGCGTGGTCGTGGTGGTCATTTGGCTGATGTTATTTTAAATTATTAACGGCATACCTTCCTCTTTATAATGAAATAAAGATCCGATCATTTATCTCAAAAAATTGCATTTTTCTTTGAATATCAAAATAACACCTCTTATTGGAAAACTCTTTAGATATGTGGTGCACCTAAATGTAGGCTTTTTTATTATGATTTTTCTTGAGCGCCTAAATGTAGGCTTTTGGTTTTGAACTAATATTAATAATAATTAAAGTTAACGCTAGGAAATTTTTGTTCATGCCAATGGATTCTAGATGGTTGCTGGTGAGGGGTATTATAATCTAGGGAGGGAGGGGGGGTGAAGTTTTCATCAGAAATCCTCTACGAGTTATTTTTGTTCATGCCAATGGATTCCTGGCGGTGTCGGTTGGGAGAGGGAACGAAATTTTCATCAGAAATCCACTACCGGCATTGGTTTTCGAGATATTAGCGACATTTGTTCAAACAATTAGCTACTTGGCAATTATATAATTACTAATTGGCAATTAGCAGCTTGGTTGGTAATTATCTAATTGGCAATTAGTAATGTGGTGTGATGCGTAATTCCCATTACCAGGGAAGTTGTAGATATCAGCATCATTCGAATTTCACAACATGACATCACCATGAACAGATTCTAGAAGATGTCAGTGAGGGTTCTGTGTGTCAAACATTAAATGTTGCGCCTAGGCTGTTTTTTTTTCTTCTATTAGCGGGGAGTCGTATGTATATATCACGTATGACGTCATCATGGTTTTGCTGTTTTCAAATGCTGCAGCTAAATAAGTGTTCTTAGCGGGGAAGTTGTAGATATCAGCAATATTGGAATTTCACAACATGACATCACCTTGGCTTGACGTTTTCGCAGCAAATTAATATTATTGGATTTAGGGGGTGCTTGTTTTGAAAAGTCACAGTTGCTCTTTCGAGTGCAAACACCATTTCTTGAGTAAGGTTCCCTAGCGGCATTAGCCGGTACTTCATACGTTGTTCACCTCGAGAAAAAGCAAGGTTCCCTAGCGGCATTAGCAGATACTACCACTATGCCTTGGTTTTGCTATTTTCTTGCTTGACGATTTATTAGCGGGGAAGTTCTAGATATCAGCATGACGTCATCTTGGTTTTGCTGTTTTCAAGTGCTGCGCCTAAATAAGTTTGCTCTTTCGAGTGCAAACATCATTTCTTGAGCAAGGTCCCCTGGTGGCTTATCCGGTACTACATATGTTGTTCATCTCGAGCTTGGGGCTACGAGATCACTTTGGGGAAACGAAATCACTTTCAGCACTCTCCAACACTCTCCAACATAGGGAAATAGCATAGGTTTTCGATTTTGTTTCAGAGTTCACTTATTTTTCATCTCGGAGATCGTAACTCTATATGTATATTTGTGAAGGGGTGGGAAACTATATTGGTGGAGGTTGCTGGTTGAGTTTTATCTGGTCTTGGAGGCTACGATTTGACCCTCCTGTGTCTGGGTACTGGAGGTTGACTGAGAGCTATAGTGGCAATATCTGATACTATGACTAGGATTGTATGGGGTGTGTTGGATTGGGCTACGTTACCTGTACCAAGGCTTGGGTAGATTGTGTGCGGCTTATGTGTATTAAGTAATGATGTGAAATACCCTAAGCGAATTTATATCGGGACTGTATACTTGCCAGCTTGAGTTTGGTTTCAGTTGTTTACTTTAGTATGAGTGGCTGTGGTATGTTGGGTTGGGCTACTTGGTGGTTGAGAAAACGTTACCTAAGGCCTGGGTGGATGTATGCAGCTGTGTATTTATGTGGATAAGAAATGTTAAAAGATCGCATTGAGTCCTTATGATAATAAGCGCAGAAAGAATCTAAGTTTAGTGTAAATAAATTATGTATTATAGTTTTAGTTTCATTTATTAAAGTAATTTGCATTATAGCTACATGTATAATTGTATAATAAAGTATTATAATTATAAATTTATTTTAAATTGTATTTTAGATGTTTTTCAAGAAATTATAAAACATCTTTGTTATTAATCCAAGAATTGTGTTTTGATGAAAATCCGAGCCATTTAACGTGAGCTTTATCTCCACTCTTCTTTAAGATTTTCTCTACGAGATATATGTAGGTCTGGGTGTTTAACTTTCAGCAGCTCTAATTCGTAAAAGCCTCCTGTGATTGCATTTCCTTGATAATCTTCCAGCCGATATGTGATGGTGTTTGTGCTTTGAACTTTAATAATTTTAAAAATCTCAGCTGTCCAGTTTGATGTATAGCCTTTCTCAAATATATGCTTGTATTTGCTGATGCGTACAAAATCTCCAACTTTATACTTTGCAGGAACAACAACTTTTTTATGATTGTATACAGTTGAAAGCAGTTGTTTCTCATTGGAGGTGTTGATATCACGTGGTCTCATTTTTGTAGTTCGATGTATTCTTGAGTTGTATTCAGTGAGCAGGTTCTTTATGATACCAATCCACTGATAAGTTCCATTAAAACTGAATTCCTTCCACATCATATCCTTCAGAGTTCGGTTAAATCGTTCCACTATTGATGCTTTGAGGAAACTGTACGTAGAGTAATGATTAATTGCATGCTTCGGCATTAGATTTTTAAAGAGGCTGTTTTAGAATTCCTTTCCATCATCAGTCTGCAGGTGTTGCAGCGCAAACCACATCCAGTAAAAATCACCATCAAACCTGGAAGAAAACTAAACAAAGTATCATTCTAACATAGTAAATAAGTAACTAGATACTTATCTAAAAATTAGTATAAATTATCCTTAACACTTGGTCATGTATAGGTTTAGCTTTCCTTCTTCTCGGTAGTTCTTTTTGCACCTAAAAAATATAATTCATAACATTAGAATAATAGCTATAAATAAAATACACATAAACACAGATTAGGTACACACATACTCACCACAAAACCAGACGAAAATGATTTCAACCTTTGCAAGCGCTTTACATAAAACCACATAAAACAAATAGAATAGCACAAAAACAAATAAATAAAATAAAATACTTACCCTTTACGTGCTTGAGATTTGTCCATCGTCGCACAAGCTTAACATCGTCGACATGTCTTAATGACAACAATATAGTTTATCGATTGTCGATAAATTTCGAAAACGATAGACTTGGCTAACCCTGAAAATGGTAGATTACGAGTTTCGTTAAACATTATAGAAAGGGACATGAACACCTGAGATAGGTTGAGAGTTAATTTTAAAATGTTCTCTTAACGGAAAAAAGAATTCTAGAAAAATCTTTTCCAAGCAAAAGCAGTTAATTAATATAGTTGAAACCTCTACATCGCGACGGACAAGTTTTTTTGAGCAACAAACAAAGGGCATTAAAATAGAAAAAAAAAGAAAGTTTTTGGAAATAAGTTGAATTCTCGGTAACAAATCAATTGTTATTTTCGAAACCAAAATTGAAATCAATTTCGTCTCGGGCGGATTAGTAATAACCTGTATTCGAGTTTGAACTTTGAATTGTGCACAGCATTTATAGAACGCAGTTAATTAGAGAACTTGCATTGCATTGTAAATCATTCAATTTATTGTCTTGTGATAAAAAGAATTTAAAATCATGATCTAAATGTTTTGAAGTGATTAGTTTTTAATTAAAGCCTATAATATTAAGAAAAAGAGTGTTTTATTTAACATTGGATTATAATAACAACGAGTAAGATTGGTTCAGTGGAGAAGAGTTTGGACTAGCACCCGTCGACTGTGGGTTCAAATCTGGTGAACGTTTAGTGGCACCGTTTTTTTTTTTTTGTCATTTTCTGCAAAGGGCATTTTGTTTTTTTTTATTAATTTGTGGAAAAGCAGTTTTCTTTGGAAAACTTATTGAAAATCCCAGACATAAAATGGTCCTTCGAGCCGGATCTTTGTAGTATTAGTTATATAATTGTGCTGAAAAATTTGAAATTGAATTACAAACTTAAGTCTGAGTGAACTTTGAACTTGAACACAGTGTCTGTTAATTTGAGTAATTTGTGAACCTTGAACTATAGAACAAAGTGTCGGTGAGTAGAATAAGTTGTGAACTTTGGACTATACATACATGACTAAGTCATAACAGAAATCTTCGATTAATTGTATAATTAAACAGAACCATAATCTATCTGGAAAATTCTGGTGAGTCCATTCCATATATATATCTTCTTTTGCATGCCCTTTGTTTGTAAAATACATACATAACTATAGTTATTTAGAATAATGAAACAACTAATTAAGTTGCAAAATCGCACTAAAAAGGTAATAGAGGATTTCTTTCGTAATTATAAGAAAGATGGTCAAGATCGCAGAACAAAACTTTATAATGATTCGATAATCACCAATTTCGAGAAACACTGGGAGGAATTTAAAAAGCGCGATGTAGAAATTGCCTTAGCAGCGAGCGAAGAAGATATGGAACAGGAACCATATTTTGTTAATGAAATATATTCTACAGTCGAGAATTTTTACATCGACTCATTCGTAGCAATCGTGTCGGATTTTGAACGGGATTACCCACCGGCTATATTGGAAAACACTACAGTAAATGACAGTAATGTAAGATACATCAATCTGAACTCACGAAGCAATGAGCCTAAATTACCGAACATTACATTACCTACATTTTCCGGAGATTATCTCACATGGAACACTTTCTATGATTTATTCAGAGCATTGGTGTATGATAATGAGCGTCTGTCAGATGTACAAAAACTGCAATATTTAAAGACACATCTCGCAGGTGAAGCCAAAGGTCTTCTTAGTAATACCACAATTACAAGTGCAAACTTTGAACCAGCATGGAAAACTTTAGTAGAAAGATATGACAATAAACGAGTCCTAGTAAAAGCCCAATTAGATGTTCTGCTCAACCAGCAAACTGTTAATCAAGAATCCGCCAAGGGCGTCAAATCTCTTCTCGATAAAACTTCCGAATGTCTAGCTGCTCTACAGAATCTTGAAGTCAAAACCGAAAATTGGGATCCAATTGTAGTTCATTTGATTTCACAGAAATTGGCTTATGAGACTCTAGAATTATGGGAACAGTCGTTGAGCTCCGCAAAGGATCTCCCAAGGTGGGATGAATTAAAAAAATTCTTAGAGGCACGGTTTGGCACTTTAGAAATTATAAACGTTAAAAGAAAGCCTGTATTGAAGGAAGCCAAACCTGCAACTCAAACAGAGACACCGTGGAGAAGAACCCAAACGTTTCACGTAGCCACAAACTCATCTTGCTTGCTTTGTCGTGAGTTACACGCCTTTCGTCGATGTCCAAAGTATTTAAGTCTGAATCATCAATCTAGATTAGAAACAGTCAAATCAAAGGGTCTTTGTTTAAATTGCTTAGGTACTGGTCATCTTGTTGCAAATTGTCCGAGCAAGCTTAAATGTTTAACTTGTCAGAAATCGCATCATACAACCACAAGGCACGCCAGAAAGTGCAGAAAATAAGCGAACCGTCCATCCCGAAACGTCCAGACAGACTTTCGTTATAACCAGTAATGAGGAGACTCCAATAGAAGCTCAGTCATTTGTCGTGAATCAAACTTCGAGATCCCATCAAATCATCTTAGCTACAGCCTTGGTAAAAATCATTGCGCCAAATGGACTGCAACAAATCTGTAGGGCTCTCATCGACCCTGGATCACAAGCATCCTTTGTCACGGAGCATATTGTGCAAGCTCTTCAACTACCCAGGAAGCTTATTTACGCTAACATAACTGGAGTAGGCAATGCGTCGACCGAGAAAAACCGAACGAGTGTAAAAATTACAGTTACACAGAAGGATACGACAACAGATAGTACTATACATGTCAATGCTTTTGTATTAAAGAAGATCACTAATGTGTTACCAGGACATGAAATTAAAAAGATAAATTGGCATCATTTGAATGGTCTTCAGCTAGCTGACCCTACTTTTAATCAACCTGGCCGCATCGACGTGCTGTTAGGAGCCGATGTATATCCCTCTCTCATTTACGATGGCATACGAAAAGGAGAAACTGGAACTCCGGTTGCACAGTGTACCATATTTGGCTGGATATTGTCAGGCGAAACGTCATCTCAGTCTTCTAAACTTGATCACCTAGAAAGTTACCATGTTAGTGTCAATCCATATCATGATCTAAGAATATTCTGGGAATTGGAGGAAATACCTTCGAAACATTTCTTAACTAACGAAGAAAATCGGTGTGAGCAACATTTCGGTAATAACTGCGTCAGATTGTCCAATGGGAGATATCAGGTTAGATTACCCTTCAGCGAAGAAGAAGCAATGTTGGGAGCATCCAGAAACATCGCAGTTGCTCGACTGCTTCAGATGGAAAGGCGCTTTGCTCAAGACCCTCATCTAAAAATAGAATATATTCAATGCATAAATGAATATTTGGAATTAGGACATATGGAAGAAACAAAGACGACGGAAACGCACTATATAGCACACGACGCGAATAGAAAACCATATTATACCTGTGCATACTTGCCGCATCATGCCGTGTTGAAACCGAGTAGCACTACTACTAAGGTTCGTATAGTTTTTGACGCCTCGCGCCAAACAAGCAATGGTAAGTCATTGAACGAGGTCCTGTTAAAGGGACCAACTATACAAGAAACGTTGTTCACCATTCTTATGCGTTGGCGAAAATACAAAATCGCATTCATGGCAGATGTGCAAAAGATGTATAGGCAGATCCAGATTCATCCTCGAGACGCTGAATATCAAAGAATAGTGTGGAGAGACACACCAGACAAATCAATACGTGACTATAAACTAACCACTGTCACATTTGGAATTAAAAGTGCTCCGTATCTTGCAATTCGGAGTATGCAACAATTAGCCCGAGACGAAAGCCACAATTATCCCATTGGAGCAGCAGCCATACTTAATGATTTCTACGTAGATGACCTAATTTCTGGTGGAAATAGTGTTGAAGAAGCCACTCTTAAGCAATTTCAAATTAGCCGTCTACTATATTCAGGAGGATTCGAATTAAGGAAATGGGCTTCAAATGATGATTCATTACTCCAAACTATTCCGGAAGAGTACCGAGAAGTCGATCTACCTCTTTCAGTAGATACTAGTGAGGTTAAGGCTCTTGGAATGCGGTGGTACCCACGAAATGACACTCTTTCTTATAGAGCAGAAATACAGAATATCAGCCGAGAATGGACGAAACGGAGTATGCTTTCAGAGATCGCAAAACTGTTTGATACAATAGGATGGCTTGCTCCCATAACGATCACAGCAAAAATCTTCATCCAAAAACTTTGGCTTATAGGACTTCACTGGGACGACGAAATATCCGAAGATGTTAGACAGGAATGGAACCAATATCGGGACAGTCTTGTTCAAATTCAGGACATACAGATTCCTCGATGGATTCAGACAGGAAAGAACTCTTTGAAGATCGACTTGCATGGGTTTTGTGATGCATCCATCAAAGCGTATGCTGCAGCGGTTTATGTTCGTATTGAAAATGCCAATGGACAAATTGACGTGCACCTATTATCGGCGAAAACCAAAGTCGCTCCTATAAAGACAATATCCCTTCCTAGACTTGAGCTTTGTGGGGCCAATCTCTTAGCTAAACTGATAACCGAAGTACAACATGATATTCAATTAAACATAAATGATATCTACGCTTGGACTGACTCTACCATTGTTCTTGCATGGTTGAAAAGGCATCCTTCGACATGGGAAACCTTTATTGCTAACCGGGTATCAAATATACATCAATTATTAAAGGAAAATTGTTGGGCTCATGTGCCAACTGAAGTCAATCCGGCAGATTGTGCGAGTAGAGGCATGGAGCCCTGTAAATTGAAAGATTACAGCCTCTGGTGGAGTGGTCCGCCGTGGCTAAGGAAATCAAAAGATCTGTGGCCAAAAAATAAAGGGAACATCGAGACATCAAATGGATTGCGAAAAAATATCCTAAGCCTACACATACACACTCCATGCGAACATTGGAACTTATTGGACCAATACTCGTCGTTGAGCAAACTCTTAAGGACAACTGCGTACATCTTACGTTTTTCAAAGAATGCTCGCACTGACTACCAACATCGAGAACTGAAATACTTAACTAGTGAAGAACTACAAACTTCACTAACATTTTGGTTGCGAACTGTTCAGAATGAATATTTTTCTAACGAGATCAAAGCGCTGCGAGAAAGGAAACCGATCCCAAGGCAAAGCAAACTAATCAAATTAAATCCCTTTCTCCATGTTGATGGGCTCATCAGAGTTGGTGGTCGTCTTCAAAACTCTTCGCTTATGTATTCAGAAAGACACCCTGTTATATTACCCGAAAAAAGTCATTTGGTAAATCTCATCGTGGATAATATTCACAAAACAACTATGCATGGAGGGACTCAACTAATGCTATCTTTACTTCGACGCAAATATTGGATACTGAACGCTAGAAACATAGTCCGTTCTTATAATCACAAATGCATCCAATGTTTTCGACAGACAGCCCGAACTAGAACGCAACTAATGGCAGACTTACCCAGTTATCGTATACGAAGAGCACGGCCATTCGCACACTCTGGAGTGGATTACTGTGGCCCATTTGATTTAAAAAGCTCCAAAGGTAGAGGAACTCGCAGTTATAATTCCTATATAGCGGTTTTCATTTGCATGGTCACAAAAGCGATGCATCTAGAAATAGTAAGTGATCTGTCGACAACTGGATTTTTAGCAGCTTTCCGTAGATTCGTGTCTCGTCGCGGCTTGTGCACTGATATGTACAGCGACTGTGGGTCAAATTTCATAGGAGCAAATGCCATCCTCACGCGCTATAAATTTGACATGGTACAACAAATTGAAAACGATATTGCACAAACAATCGAGAACGAAGGAATCAATTGGCACTTTATACCACCATCTTCACCTCATTTCGGTGGATTATGGGAAAGTGGCGTAAAATCTGTTAAAACACACCTAAAGAGAATAATTGGAAACGTGATTCTTACTTATGAGGAATTCAGTACCCTGATAACACAGATCGAAGCTACGCTGAACTCTAGACCTCTGACAGAAATGTCCCAAGACCCGAATGACACATCAGCACTAACGCCAGGGCACTTTCTAATTGGAGGAGCTTTGCTCACACCACCAGAACCAACACTCCTGGACACGAACATCAACCATCTTGATCGTTATCAGTACATTCAGAGACTTTTTCAAACTTTCTGGACACGCTGGAGTAGCGAATACCTGCATCGTCTTCAACAAAGACCAAAGTGGCTGACTAAAGAAATCAATCTGAAAGAGAATGACTTAGTGTTAGTGAAAGATGATAGACTCCCGCCGTTACGATGGCTAATGGGAAGAATTATTAAAACGCACCCGGGGAGAGATAACTTAGTACGAGTTGTAACCATAAAAACGCAGAATAACATCATAAAACGACATACAACAAAAATCTGTCTCCTTCCCATTCCAAATGTTATCCAATCCAATTAATATACCTAATATACCTTTTTGATCCCTTCACCTGAAACATTTTTTAACATCCTTTCTTGTAGTCACATACATACCTCCTGACATTATCACCATCTTTAAACGCAATTAGCATACAGTCCACTCAAGTTATATTGACTTTTCTCAGAAACATCCTGTCGATGAACATCATATTGGAAATCTTCATTCGAGCCCATATCTGTGCCTAAGACTACTTCTAGACAACTTTCAGTGAAGTATTGAAACTTGTCGTTTCAAGGCGGGGTGCATGTTGCAGCGCAAACCACATCCAGTAAAAATCACCATCAAACCTGGAAGAAAACTAAACAAAGTATCATTCTAACATAGTAAATAAGTAACTAGATACTTATCTAAAAATTAGTATAAATTATCCTTAACACTTGGTCATGTATAGGTTTAGCTTTCCTTCTTCTCGGTAGTTCTTTTTGCACCTAAAAAATATAATTCATAACATTAGAATAATAGCTATAAATAAAATACACATAAACACAGATTAGGTACACACATACTCACCACAAAACCAGACGGAAATGATTTCAACCTTTGCAAGCGCTTTACATAAAACCACATAAAACAAATAGAATAGCACAAAAACAAATAAATAAAATAAAATACTTACCCTTTACGTGCTTGAGATTTGTCCATCGTCGCACAAGCTTAACATCGTCGACATGTCTTAATGACAACAATATAGTTTATCGATAAATTTCGAAAACGATAGACTTGGCTAACCCTGAAAATGGTAGATTACGAGTTTCGTTAAACATTATAGAAAGGGACATGAACACCTGAGATAGGTTGAGAGTTAATTTTAAAATGTTCTCTTAACGGAAAAAAGAATTCTAGAAAAATCTTTTCCAAGCAAAAGCAGTTAATTAATATAGTTGAAACCTCTACATCGCGACGGACAAGTTTTTTTGAGCAACAAACAAAGGGCATTAAAATAGAAAAAAAAGAAAGTTTTTGGAAATAAGTTGAATTCTCGGTAACAAATCAATTGTTATTTTCGAAACCAAAATTGAAATCAATTTCGTCTCGGGCGGATTAGTAATAACCTGTATTCTAGTTTGAACTTTGAATTGTGCACAGCATTTATAGAACGCAGTTAATTAGAGAACTTGCATTGCATTGTAAATCATTCAATTTATTGTCTTGTGATAAAAAGAATTTAAAATCATGATCTAAATGTTTTGAAGTGATTAGTTTTTAATTAAAGCCTATAATATTAAGAAAAAGAGTGTTTTATTTAACATTGGATTATAATAACAACGAGTAAGATTGGTTCAGTGGAGAAGAGTTTGGACTAGCACCCGTCGACTGTGGGTTCAAATCTGGTGAACGGTTTAGTGGCACCGTTTTTTTTTTGTCATTTTCTGCAAAGGGCATTTTGTTTTTTTTTATTAATTTGTGGAAAAGCAGTTTTCTTTGGAAAACTTATTGAAAATCCCAGACAGCAGGTTTTTAGGTATTCGACCCTCGCTTAATATAGATTGCATGGCATCTCTTACTTCTACACCACTTTTTCTTTTAATTGGAATTGTCCATGCATATTTGGAGAAGGTATAAATTACTGTCAGTAGATAGTGGTTGGATAATGGTAGACTGTAATTTTACCAATTTAAAATAAGAACAAAGCTTTGACTTGGTTTCTGACTTATTTATTTGATTTTATTTTCACGACTTCTCGGGCTCGAGGTTACACAAGAACTTAACTAATATTCAAAAAATGCTTCAGCTCGGTTTACATCGGCTTAGTACTAAATATATGTATAGTGTACAACTGTTTCTATTTACTACGATCTACAACTGTGTTCCTTACTTTGTTTTACAGGGTGAATATTAAATTAGATTAAATGAATAAAATGCAATGAAATATCATATAATAGTCCTGATTTTCCATTTGTCGCCAACCTTGAATCCTCCATGGTTTCAATCATCTAATGGGAGAGGCGCCACCTTGTGTACTGCTCGAAGAA
Source organism: Dioctria rufipes (assembly GCA_963924295.1). NCBI lineage: Eukaryota > Metazoa > Arthropoda > Insecta > Diptera > Asilidae > Dioctria > Dioctria rufipes. Next base: position 139,844,471 of record OZ002744.1, read on the forward strand.
AATATCCATTTTTAGTTTTTACCACGACAACTCGAACATAGCCGTCTTTACCCATGACGACTTCGATGATTCTGCCAAGAACCCATTTTTGTGGTGGAAGATTTTCTTCAGCCAGCAATACAATCGTTCCAAGCTTAACATTGGGAGACGATGTTTTCCATTTGTAACGAATTTGAAGTTGAGAGATGTATTCTCGAGACCAGCGCTTCCAAAAGTGCTGTTGTAGTGCTGATATTCGCTGCCATCTGTTGAGTGCTGATATTTTTAGTAATGAGACCTCTGGATTTGGTATAGCCGTGAGAGGGCCGCCAACCAAAAAGTGCCCCGGTGTTAAACATTCTTTATCGCTGGGGTCCGACGACAATGGTGTTAACGGCCTAGAATTGATTATTGCCTCTATTTGCATCACGACGGTTGAAAGTTCTTAAAATGTTAGGAGAGCTTGACCCAAGACACGATAAAGGTGGTTCTTCGCTTGCTTTAATGTCGACTCCTACAAGCCACCAAAGTGTGGAGACCGAGGAGGAATGTGATGAAACGTTATTCCACTGTCTGCGTAGAATTGATGAATCGACTGTTGCGTTAGCTGCGCCCAAAACCTTTTTCGTAGTTCCGCTAGTTGATTTCTTGCGCCGACAAAATTTGTGGCATTATCACAATACAGATGAGCACATATTCCAATTTTTTGGTTTCCAGAAAACGATTCATTACACTGAGCTTGATAAACTTCTTACATTGAAATATGTTGTGATCAGATTGACGACAATATGCACATTGACCTTTATATGTTGTGATCAGATTGACGACAATATGCACATTGACCTTTAGTGACGGTTAATGCAGTTGAATTGACCCTTGGTTTAAAAATGTTGGGTTGAACTTTACCTTGAAACGGTTTCGAGTTTAATTCCTTAACCTGCGATCTTGTTGTTAAAAATTTTGAGTATTTGTCCCAAGTTGGCAATTCACTCATCTCTAGTGAGTCTTCCCATTTGTTTCTGCTGTCGGAATCTATTTTCTCTGATGCTATATAGATCAAAATTGAGTCCAAAATCTCCTCGTTCTCTTCCCAGAGACTTGAGTGACTGAAGATGTGAATTTAATTTGTCTAGTAAGGATCTTAGCAAGTATGTACTAGCCTTATTTACTTTAGAAGCATTAAAAATCTCTTTAATATGCGCTAGGAATATTATACATTTATTATTATAGCGGTCTTCAAGTAGAGTTTTAGCTTTCACATAATTTTCATTGGTAATATCAAGGTTTTTTATTACATCGTATGCTTGCCCACTTAAGCAGTTCCTAAGGTATTGCAATTTCTCTACCGGACTCAAATCTGCGAAATTTGAATATTCGGTATATTTTCCTGAGAACTGCGGGAGTTTTAATTTTGGCAAATTACTGGATTTTGCGACCGTAGTTGACAAATTAAATGATAAATCGCTTCTGTTGTCCTTCTGTTTGATTTCTGAGAGCAAATTTAAAATAATAGAATTTGTTGAACAGTCCAGCTCTTCTATTTCACATTGTACCGAATCGCCCTTATCACCTGTATCTTCAAGTTTATCGATAGCCGACTGCACTGTAAATGCTTGTTTAAAATAAGCTTCCAGTAAACCCAGCCTACATTCTAAATCATGGAACCGCTTCTCTTCCGCTATAATATCTATAGCTGAGATTACGACGACGAATTATTAAATTATTCATACACTGCGTTCACCGCACGATTCGACTATCCGATGCCTTGAGAAGTTTTTAGGCGAATGCGAATAGATATAATAATAAGCCGATCTAATCGCAACTTAATAAAACCGTGCTATAAATGTCTACGAACAATTCCGCCGATATGCTATCACGGTTCGAATGGACCAAAATGGATAATGGGGGACTGTAATTTTACTAATTTGAAATAAGAACAAAGCTTTGACTTGGTTTCTGACTTATTTATTTGATTTTATTTTCGCGACTTCTCAGGCTCGAGGTTACACAAGAACTAAACTAATATTCAAAAAATGCTTCACCTCGGTTTACATCGGTTTAGTACTAAATACATGTATAGTGTAGAACTGTTTCTATTTACTACGATCTACAACTGTGTTCCAGCGGTAACCCTTGTTCACATACTTGTAGGGATCCATTTAAACCAAGTCTGCCTGCCACAAGTCATCTATTCCTTTGATAATCACACGACGTCGTTTAAAATTTTTTCACGTTGGTTTATGCAGCTCATTTACCACTTGTCTCTTACTCATAGTAATTATAAATGAAACGGATTTCTCAAGAGTTTTTACTCATATACACCATCTTTTGGGGTCAAGTATTATATATATATTATATTATTTATTACTGAAGTAAACAGATAGTTTTCAATCTTCGCGATTTCATCATTTATACATATACTAGGGTGAGCCCGCCGGCGATGCCCGGCGAGAGGGTGGGGATGGGTTCGACGTTTTCCCATAGGTAGGGGGAGGGGTTGGCTATCATTTGAGAGAAGAATGAAGAGAAACGGTCCAGAGGGTGAGGAGCAATGGACAAAAGAGTGGAGGCATGTCGGAAATTTTTTATTGAATGTAGACTGTAGATTGGCATGGTGTGCTGCGCGAGGGTGTGAGGGGAGGAACAGATGATTGCCTGTTTGTAGAGAGAGGGGTTGGCTACCATATGAAAAAAGAATGAAGAGAAACGGTAAGGAGGGTGAGGAGCAATAGCCAAAAGAGTGGAGTCAATTCTGGTTTTTACTCCCACCCTCCTCATCTTTTTCACTAAATTATATGGAGGGGGTAAAATATTTTTACATGTTCATAATACACTCATCGAGACCTTTACAATGAGTGGTCATACGTTAAGATTGGATAAAAAATAGTAAATTGATGTTTAACCACTTACATACATATATAATGTATGGAACGTACACCAATCCCCAATTAGATAGGGGCTTAAATACTTTGAATTTTGATATCTCCTGAACGCTAAAAGCTAAGTGAGTATAACTTTCTCCTATATTGGAAGTCTCGATAATTCAAGGGAGCGCCGCGCCGGTATAAGGCCATCTTCTCAGGTACATGAGCGTACCCCAATGTATATAGAATTCATGTTATTCCCATTACGAACCATGTTCCACCATTAGATGATGTCATATCGTGAAATGTATAGGAAAGCACGGTACAGGGAACACAATACGCTCTCTGATCTCTCTGTCTTTCCTATAAACATGCAAGTACATTAGTCACACAATTACGTCACAGGCTATCAGCTTCAATGTGTCAAAATTCTAATGGGAATACTTGTCGTGTATCTACCTTCAGCGTAACCAAAATGCCGGCTTATCTGTGCGTGAAGTTCGGCCATATTAGAGCCTGACTGCCAAATTTCAAAGCGGGAACTTGGCACTTTGGTACTTTGTTTATCTTGTTTGGAAACTGACGCATGAACGTAGTAAGATACAGGAAAAATAAAAATTTCCCAATTAACTGAGTTGAAATTTTGCACACTGGCTTTAAAAAAAAAACAAATCGGGTATCTCTTTCATAGGGCTTTCTTTAAAAATTTAGTTTTTCGCTATATATTTGAGAATATTTGAGAATGCATCTACGTAGTGAGCTGAAATTTTGTATACGAATTTTTTTATAGGCATAGTTCACTTAGAGCGCTGAAAGTTAGCAGACTGCCTTTTTCATAAAAATAGTAAATAAAATCACAATGGACCAACTCTAATCAATATTACTATCAGTTGTAAAAGTGGACTTGGTTCACTTTAGCAATAAACCCGTCATATATAAAAAAAAAAATTAAAACAAAAAAAAAATAAACAAAAAGGAAAACCTTGCCATTGTCAACAATCGAACCCATACCCGCCCTACTCGAGAACTTTGACCTACCGCCCTACTGACTGAGCCAAACTTCCTTATTCAGCTTGGGCTATAAATGTATATTTAGACCGAATTGTGTTCGATCTCACGGGTGTATGCAGACGCGTAAAAATTAATCGTGAGATTTTATTTTTTTTTAATAGATATGATAACAATTGTAGGAAAAAATTAAAAATTGGAATAACCGTTATTTCATACAATAAAATTTTCAAATCACTTTTCAAGGTGGAAATTTGGCGCTCAAGAATTTCTCATTACGCCACGTTGTTCGTTGCAGGAGTTTGCAGAAAAATTCACAATAACAGAAAATCGAAAAATTTCTGAAATAAGTGAATAATTGTAGGAGATACACGTGCTCAAACTGTACGCGCAGTACAAATAATTCCTTTCCCCGCCTTCCTTTTCACTAAATTATATGGTGGGGGTAAAATGTTTTTGCATATTCTAAATGTACTCGCCAAGACCTTTCCAATGAGTGGTCAATCGATAAGATAGGATGAACAAGTAAAAAAGCTAGAATTGGTCTAAAACCAATTCTTATGATACCCTAGATGAATGCCCGTATTAAATTTCGTATGGTCACCGATCTATTCAAGTGTTGATTTTGAAGTTGTTTTTCGCATATATTTCTAGAACAGTTTGTCGCAGAGAAAAAATGGTAATAACCAATTTTATAGGATTTCGTATTCTGCAGAAGTTTTTAGTACAATAAAAATGTCTTGGACTGATCGTTTTCAAAGTATACGTAAAAAACCGAAATTTTTATATGGCAACACCAAGAAGGAGTTGCCCGATTTAGTCCATTTTTGACATTTTATTTGCTAATATAGTAAAAACATCATATACGAAATTTCAGCTCTCTACGTCGATGCGTTCTCAGGCAGTGTCCAAATATATAGCGGAAAACGAAATTTTTATATGGCAACCCCACGACGGAGTTGCCCGATTTGTCTCATTTTCGAATTTAATTTTACTTTTTTTTTTTTAAAGTCCGTGTACAAAATTTCAGCTGTTTAAGTATACCCGTTCTCGAGTTATCGTGCGCACAGACGGACGGACGGACGGACGGACGGACGGACATGCAAAAATCGAAATAACTTTTAATATTATGAATGGGTGTCCAATCCATTTTGCTCTACCATCATTATTTCGAGGTGTTACAAACGGAATGACAAACTTAGTATACCCCTATGATTTCATCTAGGGTATAAAAATAGAAAATTGATGCTTTATCATTTTTCATACATACATACCTACATGCACCAAGGAACTCCCTAATTATATTGGGACTTGAATACTTTGAAATTCGATATCTCCTGAATGATAAGAGGTAATGACTTCAAATAAATTTTAAAAATTAAAGGACATAAGTAGCTATAATGGCCTTCTGTATTGGAAGTCTGTGTAGTTCAAGGGGGCGCCGCTAGGAAGCGCAGACTGCAAAAATAACGGTTTTTTGTCCAAAATCACCCGAAAAATTGGTGGAGGGGGGAAATTTTTGTTATTTCTGTAATCTACTCATCGAGACCTTTCCAATGAGTCCCCACATGTTGGGGTAGGCTCAAAAAATGAAATCGTGATTTGAGATTTTTTGATGGGCAAACCCCTTACAAAATGCTTGATTTCGCAAATCTTGGCTGGACTTGTCGAAGTGAAATTCTTGTAGAATTTGAACGAAGTAACCGAATTGGCTCAAATAAATTTTAAACGATAAAGCAGGAATGTCAAAAGCCACGTCTTGAAATAGTTGGTCCAGTTGCTTTCTGTGGCCCCCACCAGGAGTCGTCTAATGGACCTTACATTTCCAGGACATTTTAATTTTTTTAAATAGGAAAATAAAATCAGAGAATGCTAAAATTCGGTATAGACAATCCTTTTATGATCACAATTGTAGAAAAAAATTAAAAATTGGAATAATTGTTATTTCGTATAACGAAATTTCCAAATCAATTTTCAGGACGCTGATTTCGGGCGCCAAATATTCAGATTTTGTCACGTATGTCGGAGGAGTTTGAAAATATACTCAAAAAATCAGAAAAAAATCATAATAAAAATTAAGCTAAAAAAATTAGCATATTAATTAAAAAATACTGTGATTTTTAATTAATTCCTTAATATGAACATGCAAATTAAATGACATATGAAATCTATGTATGACAATATTTTAAAGAGTTAATCGGATAACGTTAAAAAAAATACAATAAATTAGGGACAGTAGTATATTACTTTGACATTTATAACAGGACTTACAGGATTGCGAAAAGTCCCGTTAAAATTAAAACATTTCAAACATACGTCAAATTCCCCATATAAATAAGGGACGAATCTAATTAGAATCTAATTTAGCGAACCATGCAAACTTATTTGGTTAGTTATTGCTAAACGGCTTTGAATAATGTCTTGTAGTTTATTTTAGATAAAAGCTAGTGGATTAGAGATAATGTTAAGAGAAAAAAAGTGGCTTAATTGTTGCAGGATATACAAAAAAGATGGCGCTGAATGTAATGTAATGGCCGATGAAAGATAGTATCATACAAAACTCATCGGCGAATCGGTAATTAGAATCGCATCGAGATTTAGTAAAAAGATTTATTTTTAGGACAAATAGGGGTTGTAATTATCTACCCCTGTTCAGCCCTCCTTGAAAATTTCATTACTAAAAAAATGATTTGAAAATTTTTTTTTCAAAAAAAATCCGAAAATTTTCCCGTTTTTATTCCCACCGCCGCCACCAAGGTGGACGCAAACCTTAAATTCGATCGACTTTGGTGTATGAAGAAAATTTGAAATTTTTTTAAATGACCCGTAAAATGCTCAATTTGGTCATCTTCCATCACAGATGAGATACTATAAATATTTTAAATATATAAACGGTATAGGATATTTGTAGTTTGAAATCGCATCTACATTTTGCCCCATAAAGTTAAATCTAATTAGTTTTCCGATCGGCGTAATAGTTTAGAAGAAAAATTAATAAGAGTAGAACAACCTCCTGCCGTGGAAATATGTAAATCAGGGTATATATACAGGATACGAAGTTTATTAAAAAAATTTGCACATGGGCTTTTTAAAAAAAAATTAAATTTGAATCTTACATTTCACATAATGATATGAAACCTACATAGCAATCTTCCAAATCCGTCTCATATATCATATTTTTCTTTATTTTTTTCCATATAGGTACTCTAATAATAAATAGGCCAACCTTGCTTTATGTTGAAAAAAATCCTCATAATAAGCATCAAGTCTCACTTTTACTGGTAAATTTATTTCCAATATAAGTACCAATTTACTTGAATATCATACAATTCTAAGTAGCCGTCAAACCAAAAGCTTGAAAAAGATTTGTGAATTTTTTACAATAGACCAACTGTACTTGGTTCACTTAGCAATGAACCCGCCATATATATAAAAAATACAATATTAAAAAAAATTCATGCTCAACACTCGAACCCACAATCCCTAAATTCTCTAACCCAGCGCCCTATTGGCTACGCCAAACTCTCTTATTTGCTTTGCGCTATAAATGCATATTTCAATGAAATTGTGTACATCTTAGCTCATATACAAATGCTTACATACTCAAATGAAACTTAGTTTCGCATTATAATATATGAGGGGGTGGGCAAGAACCCTATTACCCGGCACCCTACGAAATTCGTAATAGTCTTAAAAAATCAGAAAAAATTCACTAAGTGAAGTTAGTAAAAAGAATTTTGAAAATTGGTTGGAATTTGGCCGAGATAAAAAGGGTGGTAGTTTTCAGTAGCACACCTATGTACGTATGTGTGTTCATGAAACTAATTTAGCTTGCCTCGCAATGTAATTATGGGAATGAAATTTGTTATTTTGGGAACAGGGTGATTAAATGGGCCCGTAGGAGCCCTTCCCGGCACCGAAAAGAATTGAAAAAAATCCACAAGATTCCCAGGGGTCATAGTTATCATAGAAAAAATGAACTATGAAGATCCGGTTAAAAATAGCTAAAATAAAAACAAAAGTATCTTAACAAAACGGCTTAAATTAAGGAAATGCCGGTTTTTCATGGCGTTTTCTGACCGTTTTGGTCGTTTTCAAAGTTTTTATTTCTACTATTACTACTTAATTATACACTTTTTGAGTATAATGTCAGCGGATAAAATGAAGCCTGTTTTGTTGGGAACGTTTATTTCCAATTAGTTTTCCGCTCGGGCTGATAGTTTAGGAGAAAACTGAATAATAGTAGAACAACCTCCTTTTACGACGGCTTTTTGCCGCTTTTTGCCGTGAGATGATGTAAAAATTTACAATTTCTCTTTACGGAATAACGGTGCTTCGGAGAAATTTTTTTGTAAAGATAAAAAAGTTTCGTAATCGAACACTAATGCCTATGGTTGAAAAAAAATTGGAAAAATAACTCATATGTAGTAATGGGGTATATGGGACCCAGATGAGGAAAAACTTTGAACTTCGGGCGGAAAAGCTCAGTGAGAAAATGTCTCAAATTGAAAATAAAAACTTACTAATAGATAGAGAATTTTGTTAGCTTTAATTTGAATGTAAAAGTTTTTCTGTAGGCGCATCCGTTATGATGCAGGGTCCGACAAAGTGAAAAAGTGGTTTTCAGGTAAAATGTAAGAGGGTGAAAAAAATATACTACGAAGTATACTCAATTGAAATTTGAAAAACGCCATTCGATAGAGCTCGGCGGGGGCTTTAATTAGACACCCCACATGCCAAATTTGGGGCTTGTAGGGGGTGGGGGTAACAACACCCCACCACAAAATCCCCCCACCCCAAATTTTTTTTTTTCATAACTTTAATCCCTTTATTTAATTAAAGACGAATCTGAAGTTAGTTTTTTCATCGGGCCCCCCCTCTCCTCGCAAAACAGGTTCGAATATTGAAAATAATTAAAGCAAATTTCTGAACTTCAAATACTATTATTAAGTAAATAAGGGCAGAAAAAGAAAATCGATCACACCAATTTGTTTTTCGCTGATGTTTTATTAAGTTTTCCAGAAAGTTTCATGCTCTTTGATGCGCTATTACTTATGTTTTGGGATCCCAAATTTGCAATAACTTTTTTTGTGGGGTAGCGCCGTGATGCGGGTAGATGTAAATTGAACACCCTGTTAAATCAACCCAGTACCACCCTTAAGCGATATTAGTGCACAAATCGATAGTACTCGAAGGGGTCTTTCATTTGGCGCATTCGAAATTTTCCTCGGACACCCCCCTCCCCCGCTCCACCCCCTAACATTTTACGTTACGTTTTACCTCCCCCCACCCACAAGGAAGGGTGGAGGGGGGTGAAATTTCAGATTCGTAAAATTTGAAGTGTTCTCTTTCCAACAATATCCCACTCGACCCAGTGGAGTTGGAATTTCACTTGTTATAAGCCGGGCAAATGACCCTTACGTTTTTCGAAAATCATCAATTTTGTATGAAAATTTTTCGAAATTCGAAAAAAAAATACCATCATGCTATGGGAAATTGCAAGTGGAATTTAGGTGTAGAATTTCATCCCCATGTGATAAGAAGTACGGAATCTAGGACGATTTTCGTGATGGCACCCTTCACCCTATTTCCCCCTTTTCCGAGCGTTTCGAAAATATCGTTTTTCTAAATTTTTGATGTTTTATAGCCACGCCCATAGGCTTTCCAACGAATCTTAAAACATCTCGCTAGACCCTCAGGGAGTGGAGAAATAAGGAAAAATCTGAAATGACTATTTGAAAACTTCAACTGCGTGAATTTCGAAATCTATTTCGAATTTCGAATATTTTCGAAAACCAAAAGATAGATTATGAAAAGATCTATAAGTTTTATAAATTTCATCCCCCTACTCCTTAAATTACTCAAGTTAGAGTTAATATCGAAAATTCCCCCCACCCTATTTTTCTCCCCACTCAAAAGTCCAAATGAACTAAAACGTGAAAAAATTGGTTCAGAATAAAAAGATCTTTCAAAAAAGTGCTATAATTAAAAAATCGTACGATTCAAATAAAAGTTATTCCAATTCGAAAATGTCTAACTTTAACCATTATAATGTAAATGTTCGAAAATGAATTTCGAAAAAAAAAACCCTCCAGGACAAGAGCTAAATGTTTTCAATATAAATAAAAAAAATTCATAAAAATCGGTTAATTAATAAAAAAGTTTTCATTCAGAAACCTTAAGCATGTTTTTCACTCAATCACTTTTTACTTTATTGTAGATAGCGTTAAATTTTTCACTTCTATATTAATAATTTTTATTATTTCTTCAACACTTATTTTAATTTTCTTGTCAACATAGTCTTTGGTAGTAGCATTATCATTTTCAAGGGGTTCAGCAAGTCGTTTTATACACTTTGAGTTTAGATCGTAGTCTCCGTTTATCGTTAAATTAAATTAGAGAAACGTCCAAACTTGTCAACACTCATCTGTAGATTGTGTAGAAGTATGGCAATGGAGTAGTATTCAAACTATAATATCTGCTTCTCGCAACTCCTCCAGTATAGATACAATTTCATTGTTGTGACTGGTGTTTCCAGCCTGTTTTGATGCCATTAGAAGGCGCAGTCTATCCACTAATTCATTTATATCATCCCAGTAAATGTGATCAATGTTTCCTTTAGGCAGACTCATTAGTCCCAAGCCTTTATGCTGTATAATTTTACTGATTATAGCTTTATAATTAGCCGCTGTAGTACCCTTTATTTGTCCATCTTCAACATAGTCACGTTTATATACATTGGTATCTCTCAAAATTGATCCCTAATTAGTTAAATCCTCTTTAGTATATAGAGTTTTTACAAGATCTTTCATAAATAGAAGCTCACATAACCCCAAAGTTGTTTTATAGCTCTTCCTCTTGATAACAATATTTCCTACATCATCAACATCAAACGTTGAATTATCGATTCTCCACGCGTTGTCATCATAGTAAACTCCATAGGTTGGATCAATTTTAGGGCTATTATCAGTGAATAGCTTTAAATAGTTAGAAACTATGTATCCAGAAGTATCGGAGGTGGTGAGAGGAGACCTTCCTATCAATGTTCTTGAATGTTTAGGTGTTGCGAATTCTTCTTCAGATGTTAAGGAATAATCTCCATAATTTATAGGTGTGCTACTACATGTTCTTTCACATGTTTCGTTTTGGAGGAGTAAAAGGTTCCACAATCTCATCGGTTTCTTCTTTTGCTTCTTCTTCTTCTTCTTCTTTTACATCTTTTGTCTCAAACTTGGCTATATCCGGCGGCTCGTAGTTGACTGTTATAACAAACTCTTTTAAGGGTTTAGTGATTGGCTTAAAGGTTTCTTCAAGTTGAGCTCTGCTTCAATCTTTCCCATCCTTAGGGCTTTTAATTTCCTTCGCACTGCATAGTCTTGATAATTGCTTTTAATAAATTTTCATTCATCTTCGTTATTAACTGAATAACAGCTTTCCAAACAGCTCTGATAACAGCTTAACAGCTTTTAAAACAGCTCTGATAACAGCTTAACAACTTTTCAAACAGCTCTGATAACAGCTTAACAGCTTTTAAACAGCTCTGATAACAGCTTAATAGCTTTTCAAACAGCTCTGATAACAGCTTAACAGCTTTTAAAACAGCTCTGATAACAGCTTAACAGCTTTTCAAACAGCTCTGATAACAGGTGAACAGCTTTAATCTACTCAGCAGGTTCACAGGGTTCGGTGTGCTTTCGGCTGAGTTACAACTTCGACTTATGAATATTGCGCATGTTCCATCCTTTTATAGTACAATGAAGGTATCAAATCCTTTACGGTAGCGTCCCTTGTTTAATGAGCTGTCCTTATTAATCATCAAGAAACCATATTCATCCTTCCAACACTCAGCACAGGCTCTTTGAAATTTATCAAACTTCATGTCTGTATTCACATGATCATTATAGATATGTTTCAAATTTAAGTCATCTTGCTTGAATAAGATGATTAAGTGCGCATTGTCACGCATTAAGTGCTTTGGTATATGCGTATATGTTTGACAGAGATAGAAGCTGTCTATATCTTCGTGGCGACCCATGCAAAAATAGGATCGCACATTATCATGCTTTTCACATGCTACATCATCGAAAATAAACACTAAATGTGAATTGGCTTCCTCTGGTGGTAGAACGTCGCAGTTGTTTGGAATGTATAATACCCCAATCCTGATATGGGAGTCATCACTCGCTTCAAGTATTCATACTTTGGTTGATGTAAAGATTTGGAATATATGTAAATATTTTCATATCTCAGACCATTGGTATGTTCCAGCAAACTTATCATAACATTAGTTTTTCCACAATTGGATGGTCCAACATTGATTCTCCTTATACTATTAGGCAATAGGGGGCCATGCTTCTTTTTCACCTTCATAACAGCTGTATCAGCATTTCGAACAGCAAAAACTTGTTGTTGTTTAATGAACCGCATATTGAAGACTAACGGGATTCCTATAAATACACCTGCTTATATTACATTTCAACAGTATCATCGGAACCTTATAAGATGCGGATCACAAATCGAAACGCTCCAGAAAATCTTTGAAAGGGGGCAGAGGACTATTAAATTCAATCATCAACAGATTACCTGTAGAATTACATCTACCGGGATACCAGTACTGTGGACCAGAAACAAAGTTACAACAAAGATTGGCGAGAGGAGATCCAGCCATTAATCCACTGGAGGCAGCCTGCAAGGAGCACGATATGGCATACTCGCGACATAAAGATACAAGTGATCGACATATAGCTGATAAAATATTAGCTGAAAAAGCCTGACAGCGTGCAAAATCTACGGATGCAAATTTGAGTGAACGTGCCAACGCTTGGCTTATAACAAACGCAATTAAGGCTAAAATTAAGCTCGGTATGGGTCTTAAGGTTAAAAAGAAACGCCAACCCACATTCCGAGAAGCAGTACGAAATGCACGTAAAATTTAAAAAATCAAAAAACCAAAAGACTTGATGGAAGCTAAAAAGTAGCTCTTAGTGCAGCTAAAAATATTGTGAAAAGAAAGAAGGAATCTATTAAAACTCCACGAGTGATACCTGTACCAAAGGTTGGTGGGGCACTTCCGTTCCTCATCCCGTTGTTTGCTGGGCTTTCAGCATTGGGAGCACTATCGGGAGGTGCAGCAGGCATAGCTAAAGAAGTAAATGATACCAGTGCGGCAAAGGCAAAATTGGAAGAAAACAAACGTCATAACCAAGCAATGGACACTATAGAGGTTGGTAAAGATGGAAACGGGCTGTTCCTGAAGCCGTACAGAAAAGGACTTGGACTCTATCTACAACCTCAACCAAAAAACTATTAAAGACGCTGCCCAAAAGACCGCTAAACGAGTTGGATCTTCACAAGTATACCACACACTTGCCGCTCTTCAGAGGAGTATTTATGCGTGATAATCTCCTAAAAACCTATGGGAGCGAGAAAGTGGTAGTGTTAACTTGGACATCTCAACTGGAGCAGGTACACAAGAAAGGTGATAACATCGAATACTTTGATAGTTTTGGCAATCCCCAACCACCAAGAGAGCTCATAAACTACTTGGGTAGTAATATTACGTACAACTACAGCTCTTATCAGAACTATGATGCAGTAATTTGCGGTCACTTATATTTAAAGTTTTTATATAAATTGTTATAGCCATTAATTATTATCTATAAATAAATGTATCTATATTGAAATTGTGACAGTTCATTATCAACCACCATGTCATTAACACTTACTCTCACGGGAAATTCATATCTACTCAGGGAATGAGGTTGTTGAGATACCTGTTGGATCCTACGAGATTGATGATATAGCAAAATATGTACAAGGATACTTGGATAAAGAAGGTAAAAAGATAAAGGTTGCAATAAAGGCTAACAATAATACATTGAAGAGTGAAGTTAAGGCAACTGAAGAAATACTTTTTGAGAAACAGAGATCCATAGCTTCTCTGCTTGGATTCAGTAAAAAGAACTCATCTGCTAATATAGTGCATACATCAGAGTTGCCAGTCAACATCATTAAAGTAAATACTATACGCATCGAATGTAATATTATATCAGGATCATTCTTTAACAACACACAAGTACACACTCCACGAGTTTTCACCGAACGTGGGGCCTGGGTATAAAATAGTGGAGGTACTCAAAAAAATTTAATCTATTTGCCTGTGAACACCAAACGTATAAGTTCTCTAACATTGAAGCTCCTTGACCAACACGGTGACTTAATCAACTTCAGAGGAAAGACTATAACCACCAGGTTACATTTGAAGCCACAGCATGTTGATATACAATAATGATAAATACGAGCTCGGAGCAAGCAAAATCATTAGTCAGCGGACAACCTTGAAGCGGTCAAGACCTACATTAACACCTGCAAATACAGCATACTTACAATCGATAGGCTTAACGCTGAAACAATGAATAAAGAAATACTAGATATTGCACCAGACGCTCGCTTTGATAACGTGCTAGTGGAGGGCGGTGGTATTGGCGGTGGTGGTGGGTGCCTGGTCTTGTATTGTGCTTTGAAGTGGATATTTGACGCGTGGCCTCGGAGGTTTCAATTTGACGCTGACTTCTGACGTCACCTTGACCTATGAGACCAACCGGAAGTGAGGTCAGATAACAGCTTAACAGCTTATAAAACAGCTCTGATAACAGCTTAACAGCTTTTAAAACAGCTCTGATAACAGCTTAATAGCTTTTAAAACAGCTCTGATAACAGCTTACCAGCTTTTCAAACAGTTCTGATAACAGCTTTTAAAACAGCTCTGATAACAGCTTAACAGCACTAGTTACGCTATGGCGCCACCAGACCACTTTTTCCATACAAAAAGTGCAAGGTAGATTCCAACTATTTTGGTGGCTCTAGACCGGGGTTCTGGGCCACTGAGGGGGACTCCGTCTAGTGGTATATGTCACAGGGCATGCCTGGGGACTTCATTTCCTACCGTCTGGCTGACCAGGGGATGACGACATCTGGTTGCCCGATCCCCGTCAGCTGATCAAGCTCAGTCTTAGCTGATTTTTAATAAAATAATGCTGGCTTTTGCTGGAATCGAACCGAGAATGCTTGGTTTTATACGAGGCGCTCTACAATCAGGCCATGCAGCTGTTGTGTGAATGTTCTTTAAACTTGCTATAAACGCTTAGATTTGTGGGGACAGAGACATTGGGACACTTTTGCGAGGCTGGACACACACAACCATCCATCCATCCATCCATCCATCCACACACACACACACACACACACACACACACACACACACACACTACGTGATATCAAATGGTTTTCTACCAGGCGATATTCCGTATTGCACCATGTTATTAAATTAGCAACAACAACAACCAACGTAGGTAGATATGTTGGCTTAGATAAGAAATGGCCTAATTTTTGATCTTCAGGTGCAATGCTTCTAATTTGATTCATTGCATAAACAATTCGTACAGCCGAATAATGTAAAAAAAATCGCAGTCGATTAATGTAAACAAAATTCGCACAGACCCGAGTAAAGAAGCTATAACTGAAAATTTCTTTTCCTGATAAAAAATCAACAACAACTATAACGTCTGTATGTATCTTTTATAAACAAGAGTGATCATGATATTCGATATCTAAAAAGATATCACGGCTGCTTGGGATGGTAAGAATGGAAATTAAAACCATATTAGAAAATTTTCGGTGTACTGAAAAGTCTTATTAGAAATCCTCTGCGGGCTCTGGTTTTCGAGATATTAGCGATTTTACCTTTTCTGATGAAATTCATATTACTAATTCAAGTCTAGGCTATTTTTGTAAGCATTAAGGTGAGAATTGGTTAAATTAAAATCTTTGACGAGCTATAATATTAATGTAGGATGATGTGGCGACTTAGATGAGTAATGAAAATTGTAAAGGTGCAGCCTTGTTAGAAAATTTTTAGTCTTCAAGTGTAATGGCATGACTGGTAATTTTATATCAAACAAACTCGCACAGACGAGAAAAGTAAACAAGTTGATCGATTTTTTTTTGTGTCTATTGGAAAGTCTTCCGCTCAGTAAAAATCTTATCAGCAATGCCGCTTCATATTTATATCCTCTAAAGTGTCATCATCCGAAATGATGTTGTATCAATAGTGCAATAGTGAAGACTGGGGTACTATAAGTTAAAAGCTTTGGTGGATGGTATTTAGCATCACATAATTCTAGTAGGATATAGAAGCTTTGGTGAAGACCATGGGATGGTCGAAAGTGGTTAGTGTTATTTACATATTTTTAAATCTTACCATTAAAGCATTAGGTTGGCCGGGAGTGGATTAAATTAAAAGTTTTTATGAAAGAAGGTGGTATGATTATATTAATTTAGTTTTAGATGAGTAGTGGATTGCTGTAATATGTCTCGCTCTAACACATTAGGAAGCTTTAGTGAATACCGTACTTTGAAACCATCTCGCTCTCTCAAAACATCTTTCTCTCTCTAGCACACATGTTTGAGGTGGACTTGATCTTGGAGCTTGGTTGTCTGCTTTATATACTATGAGTACATATAGTATGGTTGCCTGGAATTATCATGCTTGTTGTTGAACGGGGCTATATAACTTGTTGGCTGAGCTTAGCGGCGGGGTGTGGTCACTTTACTGATCTAACTACTATTCGTACAGAAATGTGATATTTTGATAATCCTAAGCCTACTTTCTTATCTTCCGAACCAAAATAAATTGTTTATACCTTTCCTAACAAAATAATTTAAAAAAATTTAGCTTAACCAAATTACTACGACACTCAATGCACACAAATAGATGTCTGTTTCATGGCTTGAGAAGTATTCTCGGGGTTTTGGTATGAGGGATTGAATCGATGTATGTTGTACAATGGATTGGAGGTATATGTGTTTATTTGATTGGAGCAAAGTATTCTCACGGCTTCATGATCCAAGGCTTAAATATAACTGAATATCTTTAAAAATGTTGAATCGATGACTAATGCTGCCGTAACATTGAGAAGTATTTAAGGGTTTAAGAAAAGAATGTGGTAGTATGATATGTTGATTTACATGCTTGGTTATAGGGAATCAAGGTTGTAGCCTCCAAAATACACTTCCGGATGAAGGTCAAGGACCTAACGCCCTTCCGGTTTCAAAGGTAATGTCAGGGGTCAAGGTCGAGCCCATGTGTAAACGTTTTTTCTCAAGCCGCCCTAGCATTCTGGGTAAAACGCTCAACCGACCGATTAGGAGCTCGCTGTAGTGGGCAAATATTATTCGGGAGCTCTGGACTTATTAGGGAAATTGATTAAAAAGAATACCATATGTAAAATAGCATTTATTATAAATTGGAAAATATTAACATTTAATTCTTAGTGTATCATTCAATGGTTGGGCTTCCTTTAATCGGTTTTCCTCTAACTATTTTATTTTACAATAATGTATATCTTAGACTATAATACAATTAAAACAAACTATTTCATTAAATGGTATTTTAGCTATAATACAAGTTTTATTTACAATACATATCTTAGACTAGCCTTAGACTATGTTTTCTGCATCTGCTCCTTGCTGTTCTGATTGAATAGAGTAATGTCCTCATGGTAGAGTATCCGTTGTCCCACTCATAATATGCCGCTTGTTATGATATGAACTCAATGCAATCTTCTTTTGGCTGATCGTGTAGACATTATGGTTATGCGATCGTATGGAGCTCTGATTAGCAGCTAATACACGCTTGTTATTCAAACATTCGACGTAGTCTTCGAAATTGATATGCTTCTGGACTACATTTTTCTTTACAGTTTTGCGCAGACTGTACAATTTCGAGCGCAAGCCTACAAGTTCGCTCATGATTTTCCCATTCAGCTCATCCTTCATTAGACCAGGAATCTTTTTATTCATGAGCGGTAAATTGAATTGATTATCTTCTGAGTAATCACTTGTATCAAATTTGTTTATATTTTCGGCCATAAACTCATACTGATCCATCCGTTGAATCATCTCTTGCCCAAGCCCAGCTTACATGGTGCTCATAACATTTTGACTCGACTTTCTCAATATTTTTATATAATTTTGAAAAGTTATAGCATTCTTGAATTTGTTTCTTATGCTCATCGAGAAAGATGTTATTATATTCTCTTATAAACTCCTCAATATTCATCTTAACAGTCTTACATTCAAGAAGACACTAACCACTAACCAAATTCTCATGCAATTCTCTTTTTGCAACTTAGATTTTGTATAGAACATACCAATTTCTTATAAAAATTTTCGCTGCTTATTAGATTTTGGATAGAACATACTGTTACCAAATTCTTATAAAATTTTGTTTTACCACTATGTATTTGTAAACATTTTAGGATATGTTTTCACCTAAAACTGATTTCAGAAAATGGTCTCCGGCTTCGTTTTAGGTAAAGCTATAGCCTATATCCATACAGCATATGGTCACCCTATTCTAGGTTCCTGGACAAATGGATATCTAGAGTAATGAAGCAGCTGATGAGCTATGTGAAAAAGGTTCTCAAATGGATAACTCTGCAGTACTATCATTTATTTGAGGATTCCAGTCGAAATTTTAAAAAGAGTGATTACCAGGGAAACCTGTAAAAAACAAATCTCCTGTGGTTCAATAGAAACACCCAGATTTTTTAAAATTTCTTCTGCCTGTTAGATTTTTTTATAGAACATACTGTTACCAAATTCTTATAAACTTTCATTTTGTTGCCATCTCGAACATCGCATTCTTTCATCAAAGCTTTAAATTTAACCCCCTCTCAACCTGATAAGAAAATACTTCAATATCGCAGCAGTTTCACGTGATCTATTTTCAGATATATATTCACCCAGCCCAGCTAAACACATGATAACCCCTGACAGCCAGAGCATATAAAGCGAACAACTGATAACACCAAATTCCAAGCTGACAAGTAAACGATAGCATATTGTCGCTAAAGCTCTCATCCACCAAGTATGCAGACCAGCCCAACACAAGCATGATAATTCCAGGCAGCCATAGCATATAAATCAAACAACTGATAACACACAGCTCCAAGCTGGCATGTAAACGATCATGTCTACCTCAAGCATGTATGTTAGAGCAGGGCAGATGTTGTGTGTTAGAGCGAGATGGTTGAAAGGTATGGTATTGACTACAACTTCCTACTAAATTATGCGTACCCGCCGCACCTAAAAGAAACTTCAAGCATCACCAAACTTAATTAATTTTCAAAATATTTGTTAATCCCAGACGAAAAATATAAGTAATTGTAAATAAAACCTGTAGAATTCCTCATTGACCAATATCAATAAGATACTTTCAAGCTATCATAACCACCTCAAGTATGAACACAGATTAATGTTAGAGCGACACAGATGTTTTGGCAGAGTCAGCTGGTTGAAAAGTATGGTATTCACTAAAGCTTCCTACTATATTATGCACACCCACCGCCCATAAAATAAACTTCGAGCACCACTAAATTTAACCCAATCTCAACCGCCACGATCTTGGCAAAGGGTAATTTCAACTTACCTGCTAAGTCATGTCATTACACCTGACAACCAAAAATTGTTCTTTTACTGCTCCCATACAATTTTCATTACTTAATATCATAGCACTATCTTCTATCATCAAAACTTTTAATTTAACCCACTCTCAACCTAAAGCCAACATGTATATACTCATAGCATATAAAGCAAACAACTGATAATACCAAGCTCCAAGCAGGCAAGTATTTGACCAAATCCACCTCAAGCATATGTATTAGAGATAGACAGATGATGATGATGTGTTAAAGCGAGATAATTGCAAAAGTAAATTTGGACTTCCATAAGAAATAACATGAGATTTTTGATGTCGAACTCTCATCGCCTAACCAGAAAAGGATCACTGCGAAAAAGTTACTCTAGAAAGATTTCGTATTGCAACACTGGTCATTCCATTATACCAGATCACCACAAATTAGGATTTTACTTCACCCATACGACTTCCACTACTCATCTAAGTCCACATATCATACTATGTTAATATCATAGCAATATCTTCCTACAAGGCTTTAAATTGGTAAGATTTTACATTTTCTATAAGGTGTGGACGCATACCACTTTCGGACTACGCTAAAAAGCTACTCTAGAAAGATTTCAAATGGCAATATTGACCATGCCATTACACCTGATCATAATGTAATGGTTGAGCGCGCTGTGGAAATATGCGGCAAGGACTTCATTTTCCAGCAAGACAATACCACTATTCACACTGCGAAGAAAGTTAGCCTGTGGCTCGCTCAAAAACAAATCAAGAAACTCGATTGGCCTTTAAGGAGTCCAGATCATTATAGTAAGGTGTGTTTATGCTAGGGGACGTGAATTTCACAGCATTAACGAATTGAAAATTGCAATAAAAGAAACATGGTCGTCGGTTCCACAAAATGAATTGGGGAATTTGATCCAGTCGATGTTGCGACGCATTTTCCAGTTAATTAAAGGGAAGGGAGCTTCCACTGATTACTAAAAATGGAAAACTGTTTTTATAGCATATGTTTTATATTTTTAAAGAAGATATTGATGTTGTTTTTATTTAAATTTCACCTTATTTTATGCTTTTTTTGAATTTTTTGCAATTTTTATTTATGTATTCAACTGAAAAGAAAATTTATTTTCTATTATTTATTTCTTAAGAAATATAGATATAAATATATAAAAAAAACATCTAGCTTTAATGAAGATTTATTTTTAAAAAAAATCAAAAAACATTTGTGTTTTTATGTAAATTTCCACAACGTATGTGATTATTTTATAAAAAAATTCGTTTTTCTAGTGATTTTACACTCATAACCTGTCTTCAGGTGAGATTTTCTTTTGATGATTTCCGCGGAAAACCATCTTGGGAAGTTGGTTTTGTGTAAAAAATCACTTCAATAACTCATTAACTTCAGTTTTATTGAATTATTGCACTTGGGAGTTCTTCTAAAAACTCGATATTTGAGTGAATTACTTTTCCTCGCGACAATTGTCAAAAGTGAAAATTTACGTTTGATTTGAAATAGTTCGCGGAAAAGTCTTTTGACATAGCTAATACGTTCTATGACTCTTTTTCAATGATTGGTATAAATTTCAAGTGATGGATATTGAAATTTAGCTAATTATTAACAAATTTCAGGTATTTTTATTTATGTTTGTAGGTACGTGGGTACCTGGGGCCGGATTCTGTAACTCGGAGAGTTTGGGAGCTTAAGAGATGAGAATTTTCGTTCTCCCCGATTAAAACTCCCTAACTTTCCATTCGAGATTCTCTAACATACTTGGGGAGTTAGGGAAAACGTGAGAAATGGCGCAATATTGAAGGACGGCTAACGCTATGTGGGGGGTCGTAGAGCATTGTGGTTTTTTCCTTCGGATTTAGGGTCTAGAGTACAAAAATACAGATGCAACTCATCTCAGAGATTGCTCAAATCAACATATCATACTATTTACCACCTTCTTTTCTTAAACCCTTAAATCCTTCTCAATATTACGGCAGCATTAGTCATCGATTCAACATTTTTTAAGAAATTCAGTTATATTTAAGCTTTGGATCATGAAGCCGTGAGAATACTTTGCTCCAATCAAATAAAAACATATACCTCCAATCCATTGTACAACATACATCGATTCAACCCCTCATACCAAAACCCCGAGCATACTTCTCAAGGAATGAAACAGAAATCTATTTGTGTGCATTGGGAGTCTGCTTTCTAAAATGTTCTATATTGATACTTATAGAAAACTGCCCAACATTGAATATATATATATGCTACAGAGTCTATCTTACTATCCATACAGGAAAATAGTCTTCTAGTAATTTACAGCTTAGTTCCTTACCTTCCCAAAGGCTACACTTACTATATAGCTTACTTAACAAAATAATAAAATAGTTTTGATTAAAATGTAACCTTACCATATTACGCCCACTAACTCCCAGCTGAATGTGTGTCTATTTGCAGCCGGAGCCCGAATCTGTAGGCAGCTACATTCGATATCAGTAGATATACTATGTTCATACCAGACCACTTTTTTGAGCCTCCAGGATTTCACGACAGATGGCGCCACCGTCGCTAGGTGGTGTAAATACATACTAAATGTGGGTTTGTGTCTTGGATGTCCTGGTTTATGTCTTGGATGTTGGGGATACGAGACCACTTCTAGCACTCTCCAGCATAGGGAAATAGCATAGGATTTCGATTTTGTTTCTGAAGTTCGCTTATTTTTCATCTCGAATCTTGGGGATACGAGACCACTTTTAGCACTCTCCAGCATAGGGAAATAGCATAGGATTTCGATTTTGTTTCCGAAGTTCACTTATTTTTCATCTCGAATCTTGGGGATACGAGACCACTTTTAGCTCTCTCCAGCATAGGGAAATAGCATAGGATTTCAATTTTTTTTCTGCAGTTCGCATTTTTCATCTCAGACTCGTAGCCTCTAAGTTTTTCATCTCGAGTTTTGGGATACGAGATCACTTTCAGTTCTATATATTTGTGAAGGGGTGGGAAGCTTTATTGATGGATTTGGTCTTGACTGCGCCCTAGCGGCATTAGCCGGTACTACGGTTTTCTTGTATAGATATGTGGTACGCCTAAATGTAGGCTTTTGGTTTTGAACTAATATTAGTAATAATTAAAGTTAACGGTAGGAAATTTTTGTTCATGACAATGGATTCTAGATGGGTGGTTTGTGAGGGGGTATTATAGTATAGGATAGGGAGGGGGGGGGGGTAATAAAATTTTCATCAGAAATCCCCTACGGGCTCTGGTTTTCGAGATATTAGCGTATTAATAATTCAAGTTATTTTTGTTCATGCCAATGGATTCTAGGTGGTGTAGGGTGGGAGGGGGGGACGAAATTCTCATCAGAAATCCTCTAGGGGCTCGCCATTTCTTGAGTAAGGTTACCTAGCGGCATTAGCCGGAACTACTAGCATGCCTTGGTTTTGCTGTTTTCTTTTATTAGCGGGGAAGTTCTAGATATCAGCATGACGTCATCTTGGTTTTGTTGTTTTCAAGTGCTGTTGTAGATATCAGCATCATTCGAATTTCACAACATGATATCACCTTGGCTTGATGTTTTCTTATTATTATTGGGTCCTGGGGGTGCGTGTATTGAAAAGTAACAGTTGCTCTTTCGAGTGCAAGCACCATTTCTTGAGCAAGGTCCCCTAGCGGCATTAGTCGGTACTTACATATGTTGTTCATCTCGGGCTTGGGGATACGAGATTACTTTCAGCACTCTTCAGCCCTAGGATATCTTTTGTCCATGCCAATAGTATTAGTACTAGTGGGGTAAAATTTTCATCAGAAATCCTCTACGGGCTATGGTTCGAGGATATTAGCGATCTTACCTTCTCAGGTGTAATTAATATTAGTAGCTCAAAAACAAAAAAGCAACAACAACTATAACCTAAGTTGTGGATTAAAGATTTGATGATATTAATCTGTCGGTGTTTTTTATAAACAAGATTGCACCATATGATCATATATCTAAAAATAGATCAGGCGAAGCTGATTGGGGCGAATGTAGGTAGATATGTTCACTTAGATAAGTAATGGAAATTAGTAAATGTGTAATTTTGCTCTTCAGGTGGAATGCTTCTGATTTTATTCCTTGCATAAACAAATTCGCACAGTCCAGCAAAGTAAACAAATTCGCAGTCGAATAATGTAAACAAATTCGCACAGCAGCCGAGTAAAGTAAACAAATTGAGCGATTTATGTAAGATTCCCAATTTCTTTAACTGAAAACAACAACAACCGATATTAATCTGTGGGATATGATGTCTTAGATGAGTAGTGGAAAATATACTTGAAAATTTCTTTTGCTGAAAAAAAAACAACAACAACAACTATTACGTAAGTTGTGGTCTGTAGGTGTCTTTTATAAACAAGAGTGATCATGTTATGATATTCGATGTGTAAAAATTGATCACGGCTGCTTGGGATGGTAAGACACATGAAATCATTAGAAGTAATGGAAATTAAAGCATTAGAAAAGGTGGCCAGGTCGCTGGTAATTTGATATCTTGCGTAAACAAATATAGCCGAGTAAAGCAGGCAAATTGAGCGATTAATGTTTTTTTTTGTATCTAGGAGTTTGTATTGAAAAGTCTTTATGATGAATTGTTTTTTATTTTCAATAAAATTTCTCAATCAGTCACACTGTTATGAGATTTGGTTGATTCCCCGATATCATAGTTCACATGAAGCTGATAAGAATATGATAATTTTATCTTCATACTATTGGGGGCAGGTACATTGTTTACTTACCATTAATTTGAGAGTGGGTTAAATTAAAAGCTTTGATAGACGAACGCTGTGTTATGATATTAATGTGGTATGATATGTTGTCTGAGGTGAGTAGTGGAAGTTGTATGGGAGCTATGAATAAAGTGTGTCATTCTATTGTTGGGCTTCCTTATTTGAATATACCTATAACTATAATATATTCTTTATTTTCCAATAATGTATATCTTAGACTATAATACAATTAAAACAAATTACTTAAATAAATGGAACTATAACTATATGTAATACATTTTTTTATTTATAATACACTAGAATTAGGTCATATGTTTTCTGCGGCTGCTCCTTGTTGCTCTGATGGAATTCAGTAATGTTTGTCAATGGTAGAGTATCCGTTGTGCTACTAACATTTAATTTTACGGTTGGGCTTCCTTAATTCAAGATAATTTTTTTGTTTCTCACATTCAGGAATATGTGATGCTAATGCTTTAGCAGAATAAAAATAGAACCAACATCTATCGCATATATACAATCTAGCCTTATGTTTTGAAGCTTGTTTCCATGCAAGCCGTGAAAGATATTTAATCCAGCAGAAATGAAACCTGGTACTTTCATCATCATTATCATCATAATCATCATCAGCAGCAGCATCATCATCATCATCATCCTGCTCATAGTTATTTTGTATCATTAATAGATTCACATGTCGCTTCATATTATGTTTCGTTGGTCTAACTAGAACAGTGGTGAAGGAACGCTCTTTCTTTAGGATGAATACGTTTATTGATATATCGTTCTGGTCTTCAAATTGTTTAATTTGCTTAAGCGTCATAGGAAATGTTATTCCAGTTAAATTTAGCACAGTAGAATAATGTGGATATGATGAGGTCCTATCGGAGTGAACATTTACAGGATATAGCGCTGATGTTACGGCCCAAGCGAAGCATGCTTCATCACTATTTTTTACATTGATGCAAGCTTGCTTTAAAGCAATCTCCTTCGGTAGAGATATATACGAAGATCCTCGGTGCTGTTCAAATTTGTTGATATGTACTGCTAAATGTATAATGGAGTCCAATGTTCAGCCACTATCTTTTTTCTGAAACTCATCCAGCTGAGTGAGTATTGAATCCAATATGTTAACTTTATACCACTCATTTAAATTATCGTCCACATTGATTGGAGCAGTTCTTGCTTGTAAATATTTAATATCTTTTATAACCTCATTGTCACCGATATCCTTAACAAAATCAGCACACAACTTTATATTAACTTTAATATTGAGATGGCATTTTAAAATATTCTTAATACGGCGTATAAATAAATCACCAGCATCCTGTATAAATAGCTTAGGATCTGTATGGTTTATATTTACAATAATTCCAGCTCTAATTCTGTCTGTGAATACTGAACTCATTTCCTCCCACTTTACAAAATCACTTTTTCTTACACGCTGAGTAATTTCTCCACCTCGACTGGTGGCTTTCAATAACACTCTCGGTGATTTAGTCTGTCCAATACAGCTCCCCATATGCCGTTTTGTACCACTCTTTTTACTAGAAAAACTTTCATTTATTAGCGCGGTTGACATTTTTTTTATTTGACCTATCGCTGAGGCTCACCAAAAGTGACTGATGCCGCCTTCTTTCACCAAAGCCTTAAATTGAAGGCATTCTCAACCTAATGCTTTCATGTTTTTTTACCACCCCAATAACCTTCATGTGGTCTATTTTTAGATATCGAATTTCATAACATGCTGCAATGATCACGATTTCCTCTGCTCATAGTATTAACATGTTCTTGACATCGATTCAACGTTTTTATGAATATATTTAAGTCTTGGTAAGGAAGCCGTGAAACTATTTTACTTCAATCAAATAAGTACATATACCACCAATCTAGTGCATAACATACATCGATTCAATCCCCATATCGCCCATGAAAGTTTTTCTTTTACACTACACAACATATTACATTAATTCATTTCAGTGTTGCATACATACATATCCACAGCTGGCAAGTATATGACCAAATCCCGAGTGAGATATTACTCACAGCTCTCAATATAATCATCTAAGATAACATATTATACTATATTAATATAATAACTCCACCTTCTTTCGTCAAAACATTTAATTTAATCCACTCCCAACCTAATACTTTCATGGTAAGATTTAAAGATGAATATATAATACTTCCATATCCTAATAGACTTATATCATTCCAAATACCCACTCTCCACATCGCGGTCTTCACTATTGAACTTGAAGCACAGCTAATTATAATCTCCTATACAACTTGCACTACTCATCATCATCCAAGTGAACCCAAGAGCAGACACTTTCGGTTTCAAAGGTTAAGGTGACGCCAGAGGTCAAGGACAAATTGCTGCCTTCAAGCCCATGTGTCAAATACATATAAATAGTAGTTTCATAACTTGTTTTTTCAGTTGATATTTTGCTCTTTACCCAAACAGATCACTGTTTCTTGGCAAGCTAATTACGCAATAATTTCAACATGAGTTCTAAGCACACTACAAACCTTCTAAAGCCTACGGAAGAAAGGAGTAAAGAATATTCATATAAAGCTAAGTCTACATCTATGAATCGATGCTTTCTAGAAATAAAGAAGAAAGTTTTTCATCCAAAAACGAGTCGACTGTCCCCTACCAACAGGTCGAAAAATCAGGATATTCCAACAAAGATTGCAAAAAGTAAAGACGGAGAGATGTTATTTGTGAAAATGGTGCACAAGGAACCTTCAAAAGTCATGTTGGTCTAAAGGCATAAGGAATATTCATTATAAGGATCAGTCTATATCTATGAAATGCTGGCTTTCCTGAGCTAAAGAAAAAAGACCTTAGACTTAAGCTATAATGTAATTAAAACAAATTATTTCAATAAATGGCATTATAACCATAATATAATTTTTATTTACAATACATATTTTAGACTAGACTAGACTTAATATATTTTCTGTGACACATATCGCTTTATAGTGATAATTGAAGCAAAAAAATGATTATTGCTCACATCGTGTGTCGCTTTCAGCCAAATTTGTTGTTTGCAGATGAAGTGAACATACTTTCCTTATGTAATCCATTGGGATCACTTTTGACATATATCATGAAGCTTTCTTAATCATATTATGTAATTTTTTCAAATGTGGTAAGATATCCTACTAGAGTTATATCATTCCAAATACCCACTCTCAACATCGCGGTCTTCACTATTGAACTTGAAGCATTATCAATAGTATGAAGATAAAATTATCATATTCTTATCAGCTTCATGTGAACTATGATATCGGGGAATCAACCAAATCTCATAACAGTGTGACTGATTGAGAAATTTTATTGAAAATAAAAAACAATTCATCATAAAGACTTTTCAATACAAACTCCTAGATA
This sequence comes from Dioctria rufipes, assembly GCA_963924295.1. Lineage (NCBI taxonomy): Eukaryota > Metazoa > Arthropoda > Insecta > Diptera > Asilidae > Dioctria > Dioctria rufipes. The sequence goes on from OZ002744.1 coordinate 139,871,962, forward strand.
CAAAAAAAAACATTAATCGCTCAATTTGCCTGCTTTACTCGGCTATATTTGTTTACGCAAGATATCAAATTACCAGCGACCTGGCCACCTTTTCTAATGCTTTAATTTCCATTACTTCTAATGATTTCATGTGTCTTACCATCCCAAGCAGCCGTGATCAATTTTTACACATCGAATATCATAACATGATCACTCTTGTTTATAAAAGACACCTACAGACCACAACTTACGTAATAGTTGTTGTTGTTGTTTTTTTCAGCAAAAGAAATTTTCAAGTATATTTTCCACTACTCATCTAAGACATCATATCCCACAGATTAATATCGGTTGTTGTTGTTTTCAGTTAAAGAAATTGGGAATCTTACATAAATCGCTCAATTTGTTTACTTTACTCGGCTGCTGTGCGAATTTGTTTACATTATTCGACTGCGAATTTGTTTACTTTGCTGGACTGTGCGAATTTGTTTATGCAAGGAATAAAATCAGAAGCATTCCACCTGAAGAGCAAAATTACACATTTACTAATTTCCATTACTTATCTAAGTGAACATATCTACCTACATTCGCCCCAATCAGCTTCGACTGATCTATTTTTAGATATATGATCATATGGTGCAATCTTGTTTATAAAAAACACCGACAGATTAATATCATCAAATCTTTAATCCACAACTTAGGTTATAGTTGTTGTTGCTTTTTTGTTTTTGAGCTACTAATATTAATTACACCTGAGAAGGTAAGATCGCTAATATCCTCAAACCATAGCCCGTAGAGGATTTCTGATGAAAATTTTACCCCACTAGTACTAATACTATTGGCATGGACAAAAGATATCCTAGGGCTGGAGAGTGCTGAAAGTAATCTCGTATCCCCAAGCCCGAGATGAACAACATATGTAAGTACCGACTAATGCCGCTAGGGGACCTTGCTCAAGAAATGGTGCTTGCACTCGAAAGAGCAACTGTTACTTTTCAATACACGCACCCCCAGGACCCAATAATAATAAGAAAACATCAAGCCAAGGTGATATCATGTTGTGAAATTCGAATGATGCTGATATCTACAACAGCACTTGAAAACAACAAAACCAAGATGACGTCATGCTGATATCTAGAACTTCCCCGCTAATAAAAGAAAACAGCAAAACCAAGGCATGCTAGTAGTTCCGGCTAATGCCGCTAGGTAACCTTACTCAAGAAATGGCGAGCCCCTAGAGGATTTCTGATGAGAATTTCGTCCCCCCTCCCACCCTACACCACCTAGAATCCATTGGCATGAACAAAAATAACTTGAATTATTAATACGCTAATATCTCGAAAACCAGAGCCCGTAGGGGATTTCTGATGAAAATTTTATTACCCCCCCCCTCCCTATCCTATACTATAATACCCCCTCACAAACCACCCATCTAGAATCCATTGTCATGAACAAAAATTTCCTACCGTTAACTTTAATTATTACTAATATTAGTTCAAAACCAAAAGCCTACATTTAGGCGTACCACATATCTATACAAGAAAACCGTAGTACCGGCTAATGCCGCTAGGGCGCAGTCAAGACCAAATCCATCAATAAAGCTTCCCACCCCTTCACAAATATATAGAACTGAAAGTGATCTCGTATCCCAAAACTCGAGATGAAAAACTTAGAGGCTACGAGTCTGAGATGAAAAATGCGAACTGCAGAAAAAAAATTGAAATCCTATGCTATTTCCCTATGCTGGAGAGAGCTAAAAGTGGTCTCGTATCCCCAAGATTCGAGATGAAAAATAAGTGAACTTCGGAAACAAAATCGAAATCCTATGCTATTTCCCTATGCTGGAGAGTGCTAAAAGTGGTCTCGTATCCCCAAGATTCGAGATGAAAAATAAGCGAACTTCAGAAACAAAATCGAAATCCTATGCTATTTCCCTATGCTGGAGAGTGCTAGAAGTGGTCTCGTATCCCCAACATCCAAGACATAAACCAGGACATCCAAGACACAAACCCACATTTAGTATGTATTTACACCACCTAGCGACGGTGGCGCCATCTGTCGTGAAATCCTGGAGGCTCAAAAAAGTGGTCTGGTATGAACATAGTATATCTACTGATATCGAATGTAGCTGCCTACAGATTCGGGCTCCGGCTGCAAATAGACACACATTCAGCTGGGAGTTAGTGGGCGTAATATGGTAAGGTTACATTTTAATCAAAACTATTTTATTATTTTGTTAAGTAAGCTATATAGTAAGTGTAGCCTTTGGGAAGGTAAGGAACTAAGCTGTAAATTACTAGAAGACTATTTTCCTGTATGGATAGTAAGATAGACTCTGTAGCATATATATATATTCAATGTTGGGCAGTTTTCTATAAGTATCAATATAGAACATTTTAGAAAGCAGACTCCCAATGCACACAAATAGATTTCTGTTTCATTCCTTGAGAAGTATGCTCGGGGTTTTGGTATGAGGGGTTGAATCGATGTATGTTGTACAATGGATTGGAGGTATATGTTTTTATTTGATTGGAGCAAAGTATTCTCACGGCTTCATGATCCAAAGCTTAAATATAACTGAATTTCTTAAAAAATGTTGAATCGATGACTAATGCTGCCGTAATATTGAGAAGGATTTAAGGGTTTAAGAAAAGAAGGTGGTAAATAGTATGATATGTTGATTTGAGCAATCTCTGAGATGAGTTGCATCTGTATTTTTGTACTCTAGACCCTAAATCCGAAGGAAAAAACCACAATGCTCTACGACCCCCCACATAGCGTTAGCCGTCCTTCAATATTGCGCCATTTCTCACGTTTTCCCTAACTCCCCAAGTATGTTAGAGAATCTCGAATGGAAAGTTAGGGAGTTTTAATCGGGGAGAACGAAAATTCTCATCTCTTAAGCTCCCAAACTCTCCGAGTTACAGAATCCGGCCCCAGGTACCCACGTACCTACAAACATAAATAAAAATACCTGAAATTTGTTAATAATTAGCTAAATTTCAATATCCATCACTTGAAATTTATACCAATCATTGAAAAAGAGTCATAGAACGTATTAGCTATGTCAAAAGACTTTTCCGCGAACTATTTCAAATCAAACGTAAATTTTCACTTTTGACAATTGTCGCGAGGAAAAGTAATTCACTCAAATATCGAGTTTTTAGAAGAACTCCCAAGTGCAATAATTCAATAAAACTGAAGTTAATGAGTTATTGAAGTGATTTTTTACACAAAACCAACTTCCCAAGATGGTTTTCCGCGGAAATCATCAAAAGAAAATCTCACCTGAAGACAGGTTATGAGTGTAAAATCACTAGAAAAACGAATTTTTTTATAAAATAATCACATACGTTGTGGAAATTTACATAAAAACACAAATGTTTTTTGATTTTTTTTAAAAATAAATCTTCATTAAAGCTAGATGTTTTTTTTATATATTTATATCTATATTTCTTAAGAAATAAATAATAGAAAATAAATTTTCTTTTCAGTTGAATACATAAATAAAAATTGCAAAAAATTCAAAAAAAGCATAAAATAAGGTGAAATTTAAATAAAAACAACATCAATATCTTCTTTAAAAATATAAAACATATGCTATAAAAACAGTTTTCCATTTTTAGTAATCAGTGGAAGCTCCCTTCCCTTTAATTAACTGGAAAATGCGTCGCAACATCGACTGGATCAAATTCCCCAATTCATTTTGTGGAACCGACGACCATGTTTCTTTTATTGCAATTTTCAATTCGTTAATGCTGTGAAATTCACGTCCCCTAGCATAAACACACCTTACTATAATGATCTGGACTCCTTAAAGGCCAATCGAGTTTCTTGATTTGTTTTTGAGCGAGCCACAGGCTAACTTTCTTCGCAGTGTGAATAGTGGTATTGTCTTGCTGGAAAATGAAGTCCTTGCCGCATATTTCCACAGCGCGCTCAACCATTACATTATGATCAGGTGTAATGGCATGGTCAATATTGCCATTTGAAATCTTTCTAGAGTAGCTTTTTAGCGTAGTCCGAAAGTGGTATGCGTCCACACCTTATAGAAAATGTAAAATCTTACCAATTTAAAGCCTTGTAGGAAGATATTGCTATGATATTAACATAGTATGATATGTGGACTTAGATGAGTAGTGGAAGTCGTATGGGTGAAGTAAAATCCTAATTTGTGGTGATCTGGTATAATGGAATGACCAGTGTTGCAATACGAAATCTTTCTAGAGTAACTTTTTCGCAGTGATCCTTTTCTGGTTAGGCGATGAGAGTTCGACATCAAAAATCTCATGTTATTTCTTATGGAAGTCCAAATTTACTTTTGCAATTATCTCGCTTTAACACATCATCATCATCTGTCTATCTCTAATACATATGCTTGAGGTGGATTTGGTCAAATACTTGCCTGCTTGGAGCTTGGTATTATCAGTTGTTTGCTTTATATGCTATGAGTATATACATGTTGGCTTTAGGTTGAGAGTGCGTTAAATTAAAAGTTTTGATGATAGAAGATAGTGCTATGATATTAAGTAATGAAAATTGTATGGGAGCAGTAAAAGAACAATTTTTGGTTGTCAGGTGTAATGACATGACTTAGCAGGTAAGTTGAAATTACCCTTTGCCAAGATCGTGGCGGTTGAGATTGGGTTAAATTTAGTGGTGCTCGAAGTTTATTTTATGGGCGGTGGGTGTGCATAATATAGTAGGAAGCTTTAGTGAATACCATACTTTTCAACCAGCTGACTCTGCCAAAACATCTGTGTCGCTCTAACATTAATCTGTGTTCATACTTGAGGTGGTTATGATAGCTTGAAAGTATCTTATTGATATTGGTCAATGAGGAATTCTACAGGTTTTATTTACAATTACTTATATTTTTCGTCTGGGATTAACAAATATTTTGAAAATTAATTAAGTTTGGTGATGCTTGAAGTTTCTTTTAGGTGCGGCGGGTACGCATAATTTAGTAGGAAGTTGTAGTCAATACCATACCTTTCAACCATCTCGCTCTAACACACAACATCTGCCCTGCTCTAACATACATGCTTGAGGTAGACATGATCGTTTACATGCCAGCTTGGAGCTGTGTGTTATCAGTTGTTTGATTTATATGCTATGGCTGCCTGGAATTATCATGCTTGTGTTGGGCTGGTCTGCATACTTGGTGGATGAGAGCTTTAGCGACAATATGCTATCGTTTACTTGTCAGCTTGGAATTTGGTGTTATCAGTTGTTCGCTTTATATGCTCTGGCTGTCAGGGGTTATCATGTGTTTAGCTGGGCTGGGTGAATATATATCTGAAAATAGATCACGTGAAACTGCTGCGATATTGAAGTATTTTCTTATCAGGTTGAGAGGGGGTTAAATTTAAAGCTTTGATGAAAGAATGCGATGTTCGAGATGGCAACAAAATGAAAGTTTATAAGAATTTGGTAACAGTATGTTCTATAAAAAAATCTAACAGGCAGAAGAAATTTTAAAAAATCTGGGTGTTTCTATTGAACCACAGGAGATTTGTTTTTTACAGGTTTCCCTGGTAATCACTCTTTTTAAAATTTCGACTGGAATCCTCAAATAAATGATAGTACTGCAGAGTTATCCATTTGAGAACCTTTTTCACATAGCTCATCAGCTGCTTCATTACTCTAGATATCCATTTGTCCAGGAACCTAGAATAGGGTGACCATATGCTGTATGGATATAGGCTATAGCTTTACCTAAAACGAAGCCGGAGACCATTTTCTGAAATCAGTTTTAGGTGAAAACATATCCTAAAATGTTTACAAATACATAGTGGTAAAACAAAATTTTATAAGAATTTGGTAACAGTATGTTCTATCCAAAATCTAATAAGCAGCGAAAATTTTTATAAGAAATTGGTATGTTCTATACAAAATCTAAGTTGCAAAAAGAGAATTGCATGAGAATTTGGTTAGTGGTTAGTGTCTTCTTGAATGTAAGACTGTTAAGATGAATATTGAGGAGTTTATAAGAGAATATAATAACATCTTTCTCGATGAGCATAAGAAACAAATTCAAGAATGCTATAACTTTTCAAAATTATATAAAAATATTGAGAAAGTCGAGTCAAAATGTTATGAGCACCATGTAAGCTGGGCTTGGGCAAGAGATGATTCAACGGATGGATCAGTATGAGTTTATGGCCGAAAATATAAACAAATTTGATACAAGTGATTACTCAGAAGATAATCAATTCAATTTACCGCTCATGAATAAAAAGATTCCTGGTCTAATGAAGGATGAGCTGAATGGGAAAATCATGAGCGAACTTGTAGGCTTGCGCTCGAAATTGTACAGTCTGCGCAAAACTGTAAAGAAAAATGTAGTCCAGAAGCATATCAATTTCGAAGACTACGTCGAATGTTTGAATAACAAGCGTGTATTAGCTGCTAATCAGAGCTCCATACGATCGCATAACCATAATGTCTACACGATCAGCCAAAAGAAGATTGCATTGAGTTCATATCATAACAAGCGGCATATTATGAGTGGGACAACGGATACTCTACCATGAGGACATTACTCTATTCAATCAGAACAGCAAGGAGCAGATGCAGAAAACATAGTCTAAGGCTAGTCTAAGATATGTATTGTAAATAAAACTTGTATTATAGCTAAAATACCATTTAATGAAATAGTTTGTTTTAATTGTATTATAGTCTAAGATATACATTATTGTAAAATAAAATAGTTAGAGGAAAACCGATTAAAGGAAGCCCAACCATTGAATGATACACTAAGAATTAAATGTTAATATTTTCCAATTTATAATAAATGCTATTTTACATATGGTATTCTTTTTAATCAATTTCCCTAATAAGTCCAGAGCTCCCGAATAATATTTGCCCACTACAGCGAGCTCCTAATCGGTCGGTTGAGCGTTTTACCCAGAATGCTAGGGCGGCTTGAGAAAAAACGTTTACACATGGGCTCGACCTTGACCCCTGACATTACCTTTGAAACCGGAAGGGCGTTAAGTCCTTGACCTTCATCCGGAAGTGTATTTTGGAGGCTACAACCTTGATTCCCTATAACCAAGCATGTAAATCAACATATCATACTACCACATTCTTTTCTTAAACCCTTAAATACTTCTCAATGTTACGGCAGCATTAGTCATCGATTCAACATTTTTAAAGATATTCAGTTATATTTAAGCCTTGGATCATGAAGCCGTGAGAATACTTTGCTCCAATCAAATAAACACATATACCTCCAATCCATTGTACAACATACATCGATTCAATCCCTCATACCAAAACCCCGAGAATACTTCTCAAGCCATGAAACAGACATCTATTTGTGTGCATTGAGTGTCGTAGTAATTTGGTTAAGCTAAATTTTTTTAAATAATTTTGTTAGGAAAGGTATAAACAATTTATTTTGGTTCGGAAGATAAGAAAGTAGGCTTAGGATTATCAAAATATCACATTTCTGTACGAATAGTAGTTAGATCAGTAAAGTGACCCCACCGCTAAGCTCAGCCAACAAGTTATATTGCCCCGTTCAACAACAAGCATGATAATTCCAGGCAACCATACTATAGTCATATTATATAAAGCAGACAACCAAGCTCCAAGATCAAGTGCACCTCAAACATGTGTGCTAGAGAGAGAAAGATGTTTTGAGAGAGCGAGATGGTTTCAAAGTACGGTATTCACTAAAGCTTCCTAATGTGTTAGAGCGAGACATATTACAGCAATCCACTACTCATCCAAAACTAAATTAATATAATCATACCACCTTCTTTCATAAAAACTTTTAATTTAATCCACTCCCGGCCAACCTAATGCTTTAATGGTAAGATTTAAAAATATGTAAATAACACTAACCACTTTCGACCATCCCATGGTCTTCACCAAAGCTTCTATATCCTACTAGAATTATGTGATGCTAAATACCATCCACCAAAGCTTTTAACTTATAGTACCCCAGTCTTCACTATTGCACTATTGATACAACATCATTTCGGATGATGATACTTTAGAGGATATAAATATGAAGCGGCATTGCTGATAAGATTTTTACTGAGCGGAAAACTTTCCAATAGACACAAAATCGCTCAACTTGTTTAATTTTCTCGTATGTGCGAGTTTGTTTGATATAAAATTACCAGTCATGCCATTACAATTATACAATTTTCATTACTCATCTAAGTCGCCACTTCATCCTACATTAATATTATAGCTCATCAAAGATTTTAATTTAACCAATTCTCACCTTAATGCTTACAAAAATAGCCTAGACTTGAATTTCATCAGAAAAAGTAAAATCGCTAATATCTCGAAAACCAGAGTCCGTAGAGGATTTCTGATAAGACTTTTCAGTACACCGAAAATTTTCTGATATGGCTTTAATTTCCATTCTTACCATCCCAAGCAGCCGTGATCTCTTTTTAGATATCGAATATCATGGTCACTCTTGTTTATAAAAGATGCATACAGACGTTATAGTTGTTGTTGATTTTTTTATCAGCAAAAGAAATTTTCAATTATAACTTCCACTACTCATCTAAGACATGTTTTTTTCCAGTTAAAGAAATTGGGAATCTTTCATAAATCCTTCAATTTGTTTACTTTACTCGGGTCAGTGCGAATTTTGTTTACATTATTCGACTGCAACTTTGTTTACATCATTCGGCTGTACGAATTGTTTATGCAATGAATCAAATTAGATGCATTGCACCTGAAGATCAAAAATTAGGCCTTTTCTTATCTAAGCCAACATATCTACCTACATTAGTTGAGGTTGTTGCTAATTTAATAACATGGTGCAATACGGAATATCGCCTGGTAGGAAACCTTTTGATATGATGTAGTGTGTGTGTGTCCAGCCTCGCAAAAGTGTCCCGATGTCTCTGCCCCACAAGCGTATATAGCAAGTTTAAAGAACATTCACACAACAGCTCCATGGCCTGATGCTAGAGCGCCTCGTACAAAACCAAGCGTTCTCGGTTCGATTCCAGCAAAAGCCAGCATTATTTTATTAAAAATCAGCTGACGGGGATCAGCCAACCAGATGACGTCAGCCAGACGGTAGGAAATGAATTCCCCAGGCATGCCCTGTGACATATACCACTAGACGGAATCCCCCTCAGTGGCCCAGAACCCCGGTCTAGAGCCACCAAAATAATTGGATCTACCTTGCACATTTTGTATGGAAAAACTGGTCTGGTGGCGCCATAGCCATAACAGCTTTTAGAACAGCTATTATAACAGCTTAACAGCTTTTCAAACAGCTCTGATAACAGCTTAACAGCTTTTCGAACAGATAAATATCTCTGATAATAGCTTAAAAGCTTTTCAAACAGCTCTGATAACAGCTTAACAGCTCTTATAACAGCTTAAAAGCTTTTATAACAGCTCTGAAAACAGCTTAACAGCTTTTAAAACAGCTCTGATAACAGCTTAACAGCTTTTTAAACAGCTTTTAAATAGCTCTGATAACGGCTTAAAAGCTTTTCAAACAGCTCTGATAACGGTTTAACAGCTCTTATAACAGCTTAACAGCTTTTAAACAGCTCTGATAACAGCTTAACAGCTTTTCAAACAGCTCTGATAACAGCTTAACAGTTTTTAAAACAGCTCTTAAATAGCTTAACAGCTTTTCAAAAATCTCTGATAACAGCTTTTAAAACAGCTTAACAGCTTTTCAAACAGCTCTGATAACAGCTTAACAGCTTTTAAAACAGCTCTTATAACAGCTTAACAGCTTTTCAAACAGCTCTGATAACCGCTTAACAGCTTTTAAAACAGCTTTTAAACAGCTCTGATAACAGCTTAACAGCTTTTCAGATAGGTCGGATAACAGGTAAACAGCTTTTAAACAGGTCAGCTAACAGCCGAACAGCTTTTCATACAATTGTGATGACAGCTTGCTACCTTCCTATACCCACAACAAGATCATATTATGTTGATGAAATTAACACGTTCTCATCTAGCCATCGAATATATTCTGATAACTATTGCCTGTTAAGGACTTGTGGATTCGATTTCACAAGAAGCCTGGCAGAAGTACTCGATTGGAGATTCGCTGGAAGAAATACTAGGTTGGAGAGTTGCCTACCCTCAGCAAGTGTGATTGGCTACGCAGCACAAATTCCATGTTGTGCTTGTAAGTTTGTGCTGCGAAGTGTTGTTTTGTTCTATTAACCCTTTGAGCGGTATCGCCGTACATGTACGTCCAGCCATAGTCCAGCCCATTTTGGGTGGGTTTTTCTTTTTTTTTACATAATTCTAACAATGATGTTTGTAGGTATATTATTTCATATTTTTTTGTTTCCCTCTACCACGCCGTGATTTTACGATGAAACGTCATTTTCAAAAATTCATATCTCGGGAACGGAGTAACCGATTTATTGATGATAAATGCCCTATGAAGCTTATTGCTTTATATTTTTCATAAAAAAATATAGCAGCACCGAACGAAAAATTTTTTTTGTTAATAATGGTTTTTTTTTTCAAAAAAATAGTATGATTTACTATTGAGGACTTCTAGCACTTTTTTTTACATTTTTATTTTGAAGTTAGAAGTGTTATCTATCTATGTATAAAAACTTGCGATGAAAAATATTCATCTCTGCATTTGTGCGACCGTCGAAACCCTTCCTGAAATTATTACGATTCCGAAACTCGGAACACATGGAATACATTTTTTTTTATTCTAATGAAATGCACATGCACAAATCAGAGTTGCGATTAGAGGTAATCCTACAGAGTTAGTGTCGATCTAAGGTGCAAAAAATCTAGTACATCAGTTATAATATAAATAAGGGGAGTACTAAAAAAGTGCGTATAGGGAAAAAAGGCAAAAATAAAGAATGATGTCGTTTTAAAAACAAATCAAATAATACTGCGCCACCAGGGAGTGGGGTGTCAAAGTTTGTTCTGGTACGTTTTGGAAAATCTAGTACAGATTCAAATATGTTTTTTTCTGAGAAGAAGTTTGAACAGCCACACCCCTATGGTCCAATGTCAAATGGCTGAGTTATTATTAGAAAACCAAATATCCCTCTAATTTCCCCCACTCCGCCCTCCCCCTACCCTATCCAGTGACCAGATTAATATTATCTTTAGCCTAGGATCGCAGCTCTCATTTAAGACATCAATGAACTGTCTGCGACTCTTTGTTCAGGAGATATAACCAAAACATTTCAAACTTTACCCCCTTCCCCCGTCGGGAGAGAAATACCCAACGCAAAACCGACTTGACCAAAAGATGCGTGGCGTCGAGATGAACATGCACACCAAATTTTGAGAAAAATCTCAACCTTACACGTGAAGGAAGGAAAACCAGATACACTCCAATCCGCGATCCGGAGCTGAAAGGGACTTCGAAGTAGGCAACGCGCCCCCCTTTCAGCTTTTATTCAGGGGAATTTAAGAAGGCCACGGGCCCTCCCGGTAGCATAAGAACTTCAAGAAACCGAACCAACGATCCTGAATTGAGAGGGACCTCGAAGAAGGCAAAAAGCCCCCCTCTCAATTTGAACCAAGGGAATTAAGACGGCAGAAGCCCCCCTAGCTGCAAATTTCACACACGGTGGTCCATGAGCGAGGAAAGCTCCCACCAGGAGACGCCGCAGGAAATCACACCACTTCAACCAACTCCCAACAATCCTCCTCACCGGGCGACGCACAGGAAGTTCCGTCCCGGAACGAAGGAGGCAACGAGGGAGCAACATCCGCACCAGAGGGTGGAGCGCAAACACCCCCAACAATATCAACAGTAAAAGGGGTAACACTCAGGAGTGGGACAATCCTTACAGGTCCCCAACAAGTAAGACCTTCTAATTTAAATTTAGAAAATTATTTAAAATATCTAGAGGGGAAAGGGCGAGACTCCTCCGAACTTTCTGTTATACAGTGCGATTCTATCGATAAACAGCTCATAAAGTCCCGTGAACGGCGGCTTGAGCAAATCGCGCAATTCAAAGAAAGTACGGAAAAATTTAAAGAAAGCTTAAAGCAGTGTAGAATTAAGAGAAGGTGCCATTGAAGACAGTGTCAGTGATTCCACCGTGAGTGAAATCCTTTTGAATTGGCTGGGCGACCAGCATAGAAGAAAATAGTTCCCCAACAGTACCAAGATTAAAGTCAAAAATCCCCAGTATGAACATGGCAGATTACGCGAAAATCGCCAAACTGACTGCTCAGCTGGTTCCCCTATTCTCAGGAGAACAGCGTCCAAAATTGAGCCTTGAGCTCCAAACATTCCTAGGATGCTGCAGGCAGGTAATACAGTGCATTTCGGTGGATGAACTAACAGCATTTTTACAAATCTTTCCCACCAGACTTCGAGGCGAAGCTTACCAGCTTTTTGCCTCAAATATGCCCACTACTTTCAAAGAAGTAGAAGAACGGCTAAATCGCACATACCTGCCTAGAGAAACTTACCAGGAACTGGTAAATAAGTTAATCACTACAAGGCAGTATCTTTTAGAAAATCTCACAGCCTTCACGGCACGAGTAAAACAAATGCTGGCACTCTGCAATGAAGCAGCAGAATCCAAGTACGGAGCCACAGCAGCACCAGCTGTTAAAACGCAGCTGGAAGATTTCGCGAAAAACGCATTAAAGACTGGCGTAAATAACCCATATATGTGCCAATACCTTCTGACAATGACAGACGGCACGGTGGATGACCTCGTACAAAGGGCACTTGACATGGAACGTCTCCAGCAAAGTGCTCTATTCCTGCAACCTCCAGGACAATTCCAAACAAATACGATGCAGAATACATTGCCAAATTCTGCCTGTACCAGTGTACCAAATAACGCACATTTAACTCAAAATAGTACTCTAGTAAATCAAAGCGTATATAATCCTGGCATCATGTCCTACTCACAAGATCCCGGCAACACAATATAACCACTAACCCAAGCAATCACATACCAACGTCACAGTTCACACAGGCCGGCACAGCAGGAACCAAGATCGCCAGATAAAAATTATAATGTAAAAAATAAAAATACCTATTTAAATAAAGTGACTTGTAGTTTTTGTAATTTAAGAGGCTACACATATGCCGATTGCCTCAAAAGGAAAAATACGCCTTATTGTGTGAACTGCAAAATGTATAATCACGACGTACGTGACTGTAGAAGAAACAATAATAGTTTCCAGAGACCACATAACAATACTATAGCATCAAATCAACGACCACGAGAGCCACAAGGTTCCAACAACTCAAGGGTCTATAATGTACGTAAGAAATGTGAATTTTGTGGTCGTTCTGGACATGAAGTAAATAACTGCCAACAAAAACTTAAATGGGAAGCCCGGAGTCAGGGAAACGACGTACAGTCGACCCAAAACTCCCCGGCTCGACTATAAATCTCCCATCTAATAAATTAGGGTCTCCTCAGCAGCCCGATTCCAGTGTCGCTACAGTACAACTTCCTTTAGACATAGGCCTGAACGGCCAAACTAAACTAGTAGTAGGCACAGGCGCTGAGGTAAGTATAATAAAGAAAAGGTCATTAAAAGATGTCAAAGAAATTAACCACAATGAGGCATGTACACTTCAGACCCCATTTGGTACCGGAAAGACGCTGGGAAATTGCCAGGGAAACTTCGTTTTCAAAAACAAAATTCCCTGCAAGTTTCAAGTCGTAAAGAACTTGCCTGGCCTTTTCGATGATGGACTTCTAGGGAATGATTTCCTAGCAAAAAACTGTAACGTTGAGGGTCCTAATAAGGCACTAAGGTTTCCTCGCACGAAAACTAATCCAGACGAATTTGCTTTGCCATTAGAGTTTGAAACGGACAAGCTACATTCTGAAAAAGCAGTCGAAGTAAGAACACTTGCAGAAGAGGTAGAGTCTACAAAGGCTGAACTATCCACCTGCAGTGTCTTCAAGGCTTCTCAAACGAGAAAAGCTGGCTGCCAAGCTCCAAAAGAGCCCAGTGAATGTGAAAAAGGCTGTCTGGACGAACAAGAGGTCGACGAAATCAGGCAGCAATTGGTTACCTTTAAGGAACCAATCTGCATACCTGCGCGCTCTCAAATTGTTGCCCCAGTCCCGTTACAAACTCAACAAGAAATGTTCTGTTTATCCCAAGAGATAAGCGATGGAGTCTTCTTGGCAAACAGTTTGCTGTCATCTGGAGAAGAATTAGTGTTGGTTAGTATTCTCAACGCTAACAGTCATCAAGTAGTCATACATAGCTTAAAGTTACAGCTATATCCAATAAACGACTACACCATAGTCCTATTAACGCACACAAAAGATCACAAAAGAACGCACATTCCCATACCAAATATAGAGGCAATATCAAACAACACAAGAGACAGAACTGAGTGTCTAAAGCCTGCCAAAAAGGTGCATATAGCTCTTCCGTCCAAAATCCCGAGGCATAAATCACTGTTAAACAAACAACGGCCATACAAGAATGGCAGCGAATCGCTAAAGCCTATATTAAAGGTGCATATTACTCCACCGTCACACAGCACAGAGAATGCTACTGTTATGGTCGTAGCATATTGCATATAGCAATATGCCACCACGGACTGAAGCGTGTAGGCCCGGCTTGTTGTCGACTACAGCATGAAACCAAAACGCGCCCCGACCGAGAGAAATGCTTCCTCAAGCTCGGTGTCATGTTCAGTGACAGAAGGAAGAAGAAGAGCGTTCTTGGCGGAGTTTTTTGAGTTTTTTGACAACGTAAGAAAAGCAAGAAGGGAGCCAAAAAAATCTCGGCGAATAATAAGTCATCGGGACAGAAAATCCTCCCAAAAAGAGTGTAATCCATGATTAAAGTGGTATAATGTCAAGAAAATCGATTTGTGAAATAAATATCGTAAATAGGAAACAAAACTAAGCCTAGCTGCCCAGCACGACGATTTAGCACCAGAGGATTACTGGAGAAAGGAGATGAGCATATGTATCCTCCACATAATAATGAACACTTCCAGAACCATCTAGTACAAGTAAGTGATTCAGTCTTACCTGATTCGATTACGCAAACAAAAACGGAGAAGCCCACATTCCTGAAGTACCGGCGAGGCCCCCACTTCTGTGGGATGACTATATTCATACATCATATGTAGCAACTCATATACAACGATTTGTGGCTTATGCGACATGCAGAATTCTACCGATCTTCGCTAGGTGAAGTACATGTATAGACCTGGATACCAATATATAGTCTCTATTTGAGTATCTATTCAGACGTCAACCTTATTTGTGAAATGAACTAATTTTGATCTGATATATAGTAGATAATTAAGGTACTTTCATTAAATAACCATATTTTTGATCTGATATATAGTAGATAATTAAGGTACTTTCATTAAATAACCATATTTTTGATCTGATATATAGTAGATAATTAAGGTACTTTCATTAAATAACCATAATTTTTGATCTGATATATATAGTGAATAATTCAGGTACTTTCATTAAATAAACTATATTTTTTTCAATTGATATATATATGTAGGTATTAAGTAACTCAGGTATTTTCGTTAAATTCATTTGATTTCATATGTATGTTGGAAAATCATCTTATTAGTTAAATGAGTTACATATAGTTATACGCTTAGACATACACGGCTTTCTTGATTGGATATATATATAGGAATTCGTTCGCTAAAACAACTATATTTATTTACTTATATACTAGCAATTGTTATTGAAACCGGCTATATCATGTGATGATAGCTTATATCCCAATCAGATACAAGTGCTAACGCTTCTTAAGATGAATTGGTTAGCGGCTTGTGTGAAAGTGTCAGAGG
Source organism: Dioctria rufipes (assembly GCA_963924295.1). NCBI lineage: Eukaryota > Metazoa > Arthropoda > Insecta > Diptera > Asilidae > Dioctria > Dioctria rufipes. The sequence goes on from OZ002744.1 coordinate 139,887,701, forward strand.
ACCTATAAGCATTAAGAAATTTAGTAAAAACATACCCACAGGTAGTCTACTGATAGGCTACCTTAATTTTTTTTAAATTCGTCAGGCATAGATGCGTTATTAGTTTTGTTACCAAGAGTGGGAAGAAAATAGTTGGTGTAATTATACCCAGTTCGGTGAGGCACAGACTAGTAGTACTGTAAAAGTGCAACCCAAAGGGATTTCGGACGTGGTCATTTATTTCGTCTATTATTTTTCTTTTAATTTCAGTGCAGCTGGAGAACACGCTTCAGGAGGCCTGCTGGATACGTGAACATTCCAACTATCAATTTTGTGAAATTCGGCTTGATAATTATTTCTTCGGGTTGCCTTCGCGAAACTAGCATAGTAGCGTAGTAGTATATAAACCTTTAAGTAAAATCTGTCGTATCCACTTTAGTATTGTAGAACATGACAGGACAATCAGAAGTAAGATACCAAAATCAGAATCCTACGGGGGTGAATTTAAGCAACAAAAAAAAAAAAAACAAAAAAAACGAAATCACTTGTAATTTCGTACTAATATAGCGTTTATAACAAAATGAAGCAGTGTATTAGCATCTAAATACTACTATCAATCTATCTAAATACTACAAAAGTAAGAAATGCTAGTGTATAAATTAGACATTAAACCTATTTCATTATAACGTAAATATGAATTGCTGAACGTTTTTATTTCTTCCCTCACATTTACTGGAGCCCTCTAACATGAAGGTCGCATAGGTCCGCTCTAATTTCTTCTACAGGTCAGCCAAAGGGACTTGGAAATAGTGCCCCCCAAGTCAAAGGGAGGATGGGGCAAGGCCAAGAAGGCATAACATCTGCGCCTTCAATTCAGCAGTAAGCAGGTAAGTGACGTAAAGGTCCCTTCAGGACCGAGTGTGTGCCGTTTTTTGTAGTGCAGGCACGAAAATTTTTTTGTCTATGGATGATGACATGCGGCAGGTATTTCGGGAACTCCCCCACACTCTCCGCCATCCTTAGCCGAGGTGCTAGCGTGCCGCCCTGTGCTATCGCTGTCATCAGGCGATCTGTCAGCTCATGCTGGCAGTTTGGACTTAACGTCCTGGTCAAGTCGCCTTCAACATACTTCCATAACAAAATGGCGCCCAACGTGGGGCCACCTCAGTTAGACTTCGGTGGTCTAAATATAAATTTTACTGGGGACTGAGACTTTGAGAGAGATGATCATCTGGTATCTGCCAGTTGATTGACCTCAAGTCTCACATCCAGTAGAAGATATAGGTGGACCTGAGTCTAATTGGTTTTGTGAAAATTTTTTTTGTAAAGTAACGTAATATTTTGAAAGTTTTATTGGAAGTCTTTGATATTTTGAATTTTTGGATTAAAGTAAAGTAACGTTTTTTGAATTTAATGAAAGTTTTTTGGAAGTTGAAATCCGGCTTTAGGTTTGACTTCGGTCAAGCCTCAAGCCTGAACAGTTGTTGAATTTTTTTTGAAAGTTTTTTGAAATGTTTTTGGATGATCTTTCCCGCTGGCCTTCTGCCATGGAAATGGTAGGTGGCCTCACGAAATCTTTCGTTTGAGCTCTTGTGGGGACATGTCTCTGTTGGCCAACTGGCTGGACAGAGTTATGAATCTGCGAGACAACTTCTTGGCTTCCAGCTAATTAGTTGACCAGACTCATGACTCTGCCCGGCTAGCGAACTAGCTGGACACGACGATTCGGTGAGGAGAAGAGAACGAGTTCTCGGAGGATGGGATTGATGCTGGAGATCTTCAGTGATCAGGAGTTGGCATACTGCTAACTGCCTGGCTGAAGAATCTCTGGCAGCATTCTCAGCCTTTGATACCTCCGACTTTACTCTTCCCAGATTTCTGCAAGAGCTCCGACTTTTTCAATGCACACACTCACGTCACTTGCTTATATCTGTATTATGACCTTGGAAGGGAGAGAGCGACCTGACCTCTTATGTGGGAGTTAGCTTCGGGAGGTGAGGGAGAAATTGTCTGATCTTTGAAAATTGTTGAAACGTTTGACCTGTCTTTGCGATTTTTTTTGGATTCTTCGTAGTTTGCAGAATTTATGAGAATTTAGTCGACGAAGTTATTGACGCTTCCTGACATCGGTTTTTGTTCTGGGGATTCAATCCTCATATTATCTCGATTTAAGAAGCTTAAATTAACTCTTCGAGTCCTTGTTTTGCAAAATTTATTTTTAAAAAAAAAAAAAAAAATTTCTTCGGACGCTTGGGAAGATATTTCCTTGGATCATAGTATCTCATCCCAACTTTCAAATTTAGTAGCTCGTTAGCTTCGATCCTGTTTGAGCCTGTGATCTCGATTTTTGACCTTTTTTTTAATTTCTCTGATATTCTTCTTCGAACCTTTGGTTTGCAAAACGTTTTCAATTTTGACTCACTATGGGTACAGTGAGAACGCCACCACCTGCGACAAACGGTATGTCAATGCTACCTGAACCATGCTCCATCTGTCGTGATGCAAGCTGGTCAGTCGAAAGGAAGCCTGTAATAACCAAATGTGAACACATTTTTCACCAGGCATGCCTGCAGCATTGGATAGGTGAACATGCTAGTTGTCCTAACTGTCGGTGCCATATTACACAACAAGACTTTATCGAATATACAGGTGCAATCCCAAAGAGACCGAAGAAGGTGAAGCCTGTGAAGTCTACTAAGCACGATGTGCCGAGCTTCAATCTGCCTACTTTCGACCTACCACCACCTAATAGACGCTCTTTGTCTCCAGGAATGTTCAATTTGCATTCCCGGACGTTCACTAATCCCAACTCACGGCAAGACAGTCCATTACCACCAGCCCAAGGCCACACCTCAGCTGCTACGGATGCGTTGCTGGCAGGCCTGCGCATTCAAATGAAAGACTTGGTACGTGAAGGTCTCGAACACAGCCTCAGTACATTACGGTCTGAGTTAGTAGATAGTGTCCGTCAGCAAGTAGCAGCCATGGTGCCACCAATAGATTTTTCACGTCCACCCCCGTCTATGGGTAATCCAAGAACGTCGAACGATTTTCCCAATACAAGGAGACAATCATTCCATAGACCGCCTTCAGCCTTTGGTCAGCCTATGCCAAACCTCGCTCCACCTCAACCAACACCGCCTATTCGTGTTCCTGCACATGTAGGACAGCGACGATCCGGAAGTCCCATCCGTAGATGGAACCTGACGTACAATGGAAATAACGCAGAGCTCCCGGTAGACGAATTCATTTTTAGAGTCGAAGCGCTCACGCACTCCGCTCTGGAAGGAGATTTCGATCTGCTGGTAAGGAACATGCTTACGTTATTAACAGGACCAGCTAAAGATTGGTACTGGTCAATATTGAGGAATAACCCTTTCCCAACTTGGGAATTCATCAAAATGGGATTGTCCATGGAATGGGGAGTGCCCAAGGATGATTTAAAAATACGATTACAGCTGATGTCTCGAAAGCAAAAACCTGGCGAAATATTCGCTATGTATCACCACCATTTAGTATTGCTGCGTGACCAGCTACAGACCGCCATGCCAGACCAAGAGTTTCTAGAGATTGTTAAATCCAATTTGTTGCCTGAGATCCAGGAAAAAATATGTTTGCACCCCACTTATACTATAGGACAGCTGAGATCGCTGGTTACTCGTATCCAAGCTACGCAGACACGCATTGCTACAGCTGGTAGTTGGAATCCGTACCGGAACCAACGAGTGCACGCAGTTGACAATTTTCAGAACTTGGACCCTGAACTGGCAGCAGCGACAGGCAGTGACCACGGCCTAGGTGAGCTATCGAGTATTTCAAACAAAAATGCTATTGTCTGCTGGAATTGTGATCAGTCTGGTCATTATTATCAAGATTGTAGACAGACGAGTCGAGTTGTGTTCTGCTATGGATGCGGACGCAAGAATGTTTTCAAGCCTGATTGCCGCTACTGCAGACAGAAAAACGAGAGACGGGTCGGGAATACCAACACCTCTTCCCGACCAGCGTCAACGTCGCAAGCAGCAACTGTAACGAACAAGGAGGAAAGCCCGCTCCATTAGTAGACACTCGTGATAACTCCCTAACGTGTCCTCTGATATCATTCAGTGACTCTGGTGATATCAGAAAAGCACCGGATTGTACAATTACTTCACTGGAAGAGGCGGAGAACTTGATGGATTTCTCTGCAGATCTTCAAGCTCCCATTTCCACTTCTGGGGAGCCCATGACAATACTAGACACTTCCTTAGAAGAGTCTTTACTCTTCGATGTCCCGTTGACACCTATAGCACGTGTAGCTGACAAGGTTACTGAGCAGGAGATTTGGCCTCCTGCCATTTCTATCTTAAAACGGCCACCAAGCTCTGATATGACGAGTGGGCGTGAGCCAGTTTTACATCCGCTGACGCCGTATCATACGCGTCTGCAGAGATACAGAGCAGCAAGAGACCGAATTTTCTCCTCAGTAGCAGAGTTAGCTGAGATTATGTTTCCCGACCGGGATATGAGACCGAAAAGGAAAAGATCAACCGTTCGTTGGCGAGAATACTGTCGACGAATGAAACTGGAAAGGAAAAAACTAGCACAGATTTCCGTGTCGATGCCAGACGACATTCGACCGTACGCAGAAGTAAAGCTGCTCGGGCGAACTGAGGCTGGATTACTTGATAGTGGTGCCACTGTCAGTATTCTAGGCCAGGGAGCTCTCGAGAAGCTTGCTGAAGCAGAGGTTGAATGGAAGAAGTATCGGACACAGGTCCAAGTAGCTAATGGTGCCATGACGACTGTTCATGGTCATGTGAACTTGGACGTCACTTTCCGTGATAAGACCCAAAACGTGCGTTTTTACGTGGTTCCTGGGCTCACACAGGCACTATATCTGGGAATAGACTTCTGGCGCCTCTTTGGGTTAGCTCCGGATGTCCTAGGTATAGTCGCAGAAGTGAATCCAAGTGGGATAGCTACCTCTGACACCGATGGGCATATCCTTTCTAGTTTAGAACACCAACGCTTAGAGAGCACAAAACAGCTTTTCCCCTCTTTCGCCTCTTTAGGCCTGGGAAAAACATCATTGGTCACTCACAAGATTGATACGAATGACGCCGCCCCGATAAAACAGCGCTTTTATCCGATTTCCCCGGCAGTGCAAAGTTTGATGGATGCAGAATTAGAGCGAATGCTATCACTGGGTGTGATAGAGGAGAGCCAGAGTCCTTGGAGCTCTCCAGTTGTTCTGGTAAGGAAGCCTGGAAAGGTCCGGCTTTGTTTTGACGCCAGGAAGGTCAACTCGGTTACGAAGAAGGACGCCTATCCGCTACCGCAGATAGACGCACTTCTGAGTCGACTTCCTCCGGCAAACTACATAACGAGCCTGGACCTGAAAGATGCATTCTGGCAGATCCCACTGGACACTGATTCCAGAGAGAAGACCGCTTTCACAGTACCTGGTCACCCTCTCTATCAGTACACAGTGATGCCATTCGGCCTATGCAACGCTCCCCAAACGATGTGCCGCCTCATGGATAAAGTCATTCCTTTCGATCTTCGTGAGAACGTTCTCGTCTATTTAGACGATTTATTAATTCTATCATCTGACTTTGACACTCATCTCATGCTGCTAGCCAGGGTAGCGGATTGTTTGAGGAAAGCTGGCCTTACTATAAACGTCGAGAAGAGCAAGTTTTGTATCAAGGAGACTAAATACCTGGGATTCATTGTAGGAAGGGGAGGTATGAGAACTGACCCTGACAAAATATCAGCCATAGTTGACTATCCGTCACCTAAAACTGTTCGGCAAGCCCGACGCCTACTAGGTATGGCAGGATGGTACAGACGGTTTATTCCGAACTATGCTGATTTGACTGCATCCATTACAGACACTTTGAAAAACCCGAGTCAGTTCAAATGGACATCTGAAGCCCAGACGTCTCTTGATCTACTCAAACAAAAACTTACTTCTGCTCCGTTGCTAGTGAGTCCAGACTTCACCAAACCGTTCGTCATCCAGTGCGATGCGAGCCAACAAGGTATTGGAGGAGTGTTGCTTCAGCTAGATGACGATGGCCACGAGAAGCCAATAGCCTACGTCTCGAAAAAGTTGAACTCCGCTCAACGAAATTACACCGTCACAGAGCAAGAATGCCTAGCTGCAGTCTTGAGCGTACAGAAGTTCCGGCCCTTCATAGAGCTTATGCCGTTCAAGATAGTGACGGATCACGCGAGCTTGAAATGGCTGATGTCTCAAAAGGACCTCAGCGGAAGACTTGCTCGGTGGAGTTTGAAGCTTCAGGGCTTCGACTTCACTATTGAACACAGGAAAGGAAGCCTGAACGTAGTCCCTGATGCGCTGTCACGCATTCATTGTGACAGCATGAACACAAACGAAGATCCTGGCCCGGAAGTTGACCTTAGTTCGCCATATTTCAATTCGTTGGAATATGAAGAACTGAGGCATAAGGTTAAAACGACTTCTGGCAAACTACCAGATCTTTGCGTCAGGGATGGCTTCGTTTATATTCGGACTGTTCCGAGAACAGGCGATCCGATCCAGGAGGAAGAAGCGTGGAAGCTTTGGATTCCACGTGGGCTTGTCACCGACGTCATTTCGAGAGCGCATGATCCGCCGCTAGCTTCACACGGAGGAATAGGGAAAACCCTAGAACGTCTGCGAAGACATCTGTACTGGCCACGAATGACAGTTGATGTCAGAAATTACGTAGCCGCCTGTGACGTGTGTAAAGAAACGAAGGCTCCTAATACTATTTTGCGACCACCGATGAAAGTCCAGTCTGTGATAGAACGACCATGGCAAAAGCTGTACGTCGATTTCTTAGGTCCATATCCTCGGTCAGTTAAAGGAAACGTCTGCATTCTGATAGTTCTTGACCACTTTTCTAAATTCCCACTTCTCAAACCTATGAGAAAAGCGTCTACGCTCAATGTATGCCAATTCATTGAGACTGAAGTGTTTCACGTGTTCGGAGTTCCGGAGACCATAGTCTCTGACAATGGAGTCCAGTTTTGCTCGGCTCAGTTCGCCAGACTACTGGAAAAGTATGGGGTAAAGCATATGCGAACGGCAGTTTACTCGCCGCAAGCAAACGCCTCAGAGCGAGTAAACCGGTCTCTGTTGTCAGGGATTAGGGCCTATATCCAGAAGGAACACACCAGATGGGATGAGAAACTGAGCCAAATAGCTAGTTCCCTCCGGAGCTCTTTCCATCAAGCTACTGGTTTCTCTCCCTATCGAACACTCTTCGGTCAACAAATGATAGAACATGGCAGCTCCTATTCCATCTTGAGGAGCATTGGAACTCTTAATGAGCCACTGAGAGTAGACGCAGAAGATAAAATGAGATTGATCCGTGCGAGAGTGCAGGAAAATTTACAACACGCATTCGAACAGGGTTCAAAAGCCTACAATCTCAGGGCAAAACCCGTCGAGTTCAAAGTTGGTCAGGAGGTATTTAGAAGGACTTTTGCCCAAAGCAATTTCCAACAGCAGACTAGTGCTAAACTGGGACGAAAATTTGTTAAATGTCGGGTTAGAGCCAAGAAAGGAAACTCACTATACGAACTTGAAGATCTGCGGGGAAAACTGTTAGGTGTCTATCACGCTAAAGACATCAAGCAGTGATCATCAGTATGAAAACATCGTCGATACTTATTGTCGTTTATTCCTGGTAGCCCTAAGAAGGCATCCAGCCAGCTTAACTGGTAAACTATAGGATATCACGAAGCCCTCCTATTGCCCCGTCAATGGTGGGTGATATACCTGTTGAAAGTCAATCTCATTATAGCACCCCTATCGCTTGTGAGTAGATAACCTTTTATAGTCCCTTCCGGATCGGCCTCATTAGGAGGAAAATTTTTCCTTGTCTGTCCAGCTGCAACATTTCGTTAATCGTCGGACATAGTAGTACTAGATCTATACCTGGTAGCCCTAAGAAGGCATCCAGCCAGCTTAACTGGTAAACTATAGGATATCACGAAGCCCTCCTATTGCCCCGTCAATGGTGGGTGATATACCTGTTGGAATCCATTCCCATATTCGGCTGTCAACATGTCACTACTTCGACGACGCCTTGGAGACACACCCTTGAACAATCGCAGCCTGAGATCAGGGTGAGAGGTTGCGCCGGGAAAGCTTAGCGATCAGTTCTTTAGGTTACTGATCGCGGGGCTTCCTCAGCATCTCGGTGAAGGAAGGCAGAGAGGCATCGACCGGCTGGATTTTTTGGGTTACCAGCTTGTCGATGTAGCTTTGGCTTCCCCACACGGAGAAGGATGTCGAAGTCTGATCGAAGACTGACGAGACTTCAAGGATGTGTCCTCGACGTGTCATCGGAAGTAGAGTCTGAGGATGAGGAAAGCATAGGGTCGTGGGACGTGACACACATTGAGCGCCCGCAGTGATGAGGCCTATGTGTAAGACCGGCTAGCTCAGTCGACCATTTTTCAGCGTCGTCTGAACCACGGGTGGCGCAGACCACTCTGCCCTGTTATGGTCGTAGCATATTGCATATAGCAATATGCCACCACGGACTGAAGCGTGTAGGCCCGGCTTGTTGTCGACTACAGCATGAAACCAAAACGCGCCCCGACCGAGAGAAATGCTTCCTCAAGCTCGGTGTCATGTTCAGTGACAGAAGGAAGAAGAAGAGCGTTCTTGGCGGAGTTTTTTGAGTTTTTTGACAACGTAAGAAAAGCAAGAAGGGAGCCAAAAAAATCTCGGCGAATAATAAGTCATCGGGACAGAAAATCCTCCCAAAAAGAGTGTAATCCATGATTAAAGTGGTATAATGTCAAGAAAATCGATTTGTGAAATAAATATCGTAAATAGGAAACAAAACTAAGCCTAGCTGCCCAGCACGACGATTTAGCACCAGAGGATTACTGGAGAAAGGAGATGAGCATATGTATCCTCCACATAATAATGAACACTTCCAGAACCATCTAGTACAAGTAAGTGATTCAGTCTTACCTGATTCGATTACGCAAACAAAAACGGAGAAGCCCACATTCCTGAAGTACCGGCGAGGCCCCCACTTCTGTGGGATGACTATATTCATACATCATATGTAGCAACTCATATACAACGATTTGTGGCTTATGCGACATGCAGAATTCTACCGATCTTCGCTAGGTGAAGTACATGTATAGACCTGGATACCAATATATAGTCTCTATTTGAGTATCTATTCAGACGTCAACCTTATTTGTGAAATGAACTAATTTTGATCTGATATATAGTAGATAATTAAGGTACTTTCATTAAATAACCATATTTTTGATCTGATATATAGTAGATAATTAAGGTACTTTCATTAAATAACCATATTTTTGATCTGATATATAGTAGATAATTAAGGTACTTTCATTAAATAACCATAATTTTTGATCTGATATATATAGTGAATAATTCAGGTACTTTCATTAAATAAACTATATTTTTTTCAATTGATATATATATGTAGGTATTAAGTAACTCAGGTATTTTCGTTAAATTCATTTGATTTCATATGTATGTTGGAAAATCATCTTATTAGTTAAATGAGTTACATATAGTTATACGCTTAGACATACACGGCTTTCTTGATTGGATATATATATAGGAATTCGTTCGCTAAAACAACTATATTTATTTACTTATATACTAGCAATTGTTATTGAAACCGGCTATATCATGTGATGATAGCTTATATCCCAATCAGATACAAGTGCTAACGCTTCTTAAGATGAATTGGTTAGCGGCTTGTGTGAAAGTGTCAGAGGACCTATAAGCATTAAGAAATTTAGTAAAAACATACCCACAGGTAGTCTACTGATAGGCTACCTTAATTTTTTTTAAATTCGTCAGGCATAGATGCGTTATTAGTTTTGTTACCAAGAGTGGGAAGAAAATAGTTGGTGTAATTATACCCAGTTCGGTGAGGCACAGACTAGTAGTACTGTAAAAGTGCAACCCAAAGGGATTTCGGACGTGGTCATTTATTTCGTCTATTATTTTTCTTTTAATTTCAGTGCAGCTGGAGAACACGCTTCAGGAGGCCTGCTGGATACGTGAACATTCCAACTATCAATTTTGTGAAATTCGGCTTGATAATTATTTCTTCGGGTTGCCTTCGCGAAACTAGCATAGTAGCGTAGTAGTATATAAACCTTTAAGTAAAATCTGTCGTATCCACTTTAGTATTGTAGAACATGACAGGACAATCAGAAGTAAGATACCAAAATCAGAATCCTACGGGGGTGAATTTAAGCAACAAAAAAAAAAAAAACAAAAAAAACGAAATCACTTGTAATTTCGTACTAATATAGCGTTTATAACAAAATGAAGCAGTGTATTAGCATCTAAATACTACTATCAATCTATCTAAATACTACAAAAGTAAGAAATGCTAGTGTATAAATTAGACATTAAACCTATTTCATTATAACGTAAATATGAATTGCTGAACGTTTTTATTTCTTCCCTCACATTTACTGGAGCCCTCTAACATGAAGGTCGCATAGGTCCGCTCTAATTTCTTCTACAGGTCAGCCAAAGGGACTTGGAAATAGTGCCCCCCAAGTCAAAGGGAGGATGGGGCAAGGCCAAGAAGGCATAACATCTGCGCCTTCAATTCAGCAGTAAGCAGGTAAGTGACGTAAAGGTCCCTTCAGGACCGAGTGTGTGCCGTTTTTTGTAGTGCAGGCACGAAAATTTTTTTGTCTATGGATGATGACATGCGGCAGGTATTTCGGGAACTCCCCCACACTCTCCGCCATCCTTAGCCGAGGTGCTAGCGTGCCGCCCTGTGCTATCGCTGTCATCAGGCGATCTGTCAGCTCATGCTGGCAGTTTGGACTTAACGTCCTGGTCAAGTCGCCTTCAACATACTTCCATAACACTACATAGTCAAAAAATACTAGCATCGGCGCGCATGAGTATCCCACAACCTAAGGCAAAGACCGCACAGGTGCCGTCGGCAAAGCAGGAAGCAAGTACCCTGTTACATGCTAAATACAACAAAATAAAGCCTCATAAGGAATTAATTAAACTCAATCCCATTTCAGGACACAAATTTACAAGGAATAGGAAGTCAAACCAAGGTTCAGCCGACAAAACAGCAACCCTACAACATGTACGCTTTTTATACCCGGATTATGAGACTCCGGACGACCCAAAGCAATACCCGCGTATTTCTAGGCTATAGCAGGAACTCAGCCTAGACTCTTATTTGACCGCGGAAGAAAAAATTTCGATATCAGAATTCTGCGAGGAGTATAACGATATCTTCTTCCTCAAAGGTGACAAACTCACCTACACAAATGCTATAACGCATAATATTCCATTGTTGCAAGATCAAGCACCAATCAATCAAAAAATGTACCGCTTACCTGAAACACAGCGGAAAGTAATTAACGAGCAGTTACAAGAAATGCTAGACAGCGGGATAGTCCAGTCAGTAAAAGCCCTTGGAATTCACCTCTACTAGTTGTCCCCAAGAAAGCGGGACCGGACGGTGAAAAAAGGTGGCACGTCGTTGTCGACTTTCGTAAATTAAACGAAAAGACAATTGGAGACGCATTTCCGCTACCCCGAATCGAGGATATTCTCGACCAACTAGGTCACGCAATGTATTTCACCACACTCGATTTGGCCAACGGCTATCACCAAGTTCTAGTCGACAAAAAAGATCGACATAAAACTGCTTTCAGCACAAGCTATGGGCACTACGAGTTCAAGCGTATGCCATTCGGGCTCAAAGGAGCCCCCGCCACATTTCAACGCCTCATGAATTTCGTCTTAACAGGCCTACAAGGCCTCGAATGTTTTGTCTACCTAGATGACATTGTCATCTATGGAAAAAATTTAAATGACCACAATGAAAAGTTGAGGAAAGTCTTCAATAAGTTGACAGAGAACAACTTGAAACTGCAGCCAGAGAAGTGCCAGTTTCTACGAAGAGAAGTGGTTTACCTAGGACATAAATGTTCTAGCGAAGGAGCCCTACCAGACCCAAGTAAGACGGCCTGCGTCCAAACATTTCCTGTTCCAAAAACAGTAAGGCAAGTCCAGTCATTTCTAGGACTTGCCAATTACTACAGGAAATTCATTCCAGACTTCTCCAAAATCGTACGTCCAATCACGAATTTACACCGAAAGGACGTAAAATTCACTTGGACAGAGAAATGCCAGGAAGCATTTCAAAGCATGAAAAATGCTTTAATTTCTCCACCACTTTTGATCTATCCCGATTTCACAAAATCTTTTAATCTTACTACGGACGCAAGTAACGAGGCCCTAGGGGCTGTTCTTTCTCAAGGAGAAGTCGGAAAGGACCAGCCCATTGCCTATGCAAGCCGCACGTTAAACAAAGCCGAAAGAAATTACTCTACTATAGAGAAAGAGTTATTGGCTATTATCTGGGCTACCAAGAATTTCAGGTGCTATCTTCAAGGCCGGAAATTCACGGTCTATACTGACCATAAACCTCTCAAAGGTGTCTTCAATGTGAAAGACCCTACTTCCCGTTTGGTGAGATTTCACCACAAATTGAGTGAATTCGATTACAACATCAAATACAAACCCGGGAAGTACAACACTAATGCAGATGCACTAAGTCGCATCCCTCAAGCATTAAAAGAAGACAGTTTAGGCAATACCTTAACGGTAAAAGCCCTAGTCCACCACACGATGGACTCAGATATGGAGGAAGACAATTCCACAAATAATAAGAGAAAGAAGAAATCCGCTCATTGCTTCGTCGTGACTCGAGCTCAGAAGCAAAAGGCTCAAGAGACATTAAATAGTACCAGTGTGGAGACAGAAGAGCACCGGAAAGCGGACCAGAACGAAGTTCAACTCACAGAGGCGGTAGCAAAAAGTAAGTACTGATAAGACACCCGAAGTTATTACGAGCCCCACGGAGACCACGGACATCGCAGAAAAACCGTTCGACAAAGTTTACCTCAATATTGTAGGTCCATTAGAAGAGACCACATCAGGTAACAAATATATCTTGACCTTCCAAGATAATTTAACAAAATTTGTCGACTGGTATGCAATACCTAACGCCGAAGCAGTCACAGTCTCGCAAGTTTTCTTTGATGAAATCGTTACGCGCTATCGCATACCCAAAAGAATGCTCACCGATCAGGGAACAAATTTCCTGAGTGAATTATTCAAAAGAGTATGTAAGCTTCTAAAGGTAAAGAAGTTACAGACTTCAGCATATCACCCACAGTCTAATGGAGCACTAGAGCGTGCACATAGACCCCTAATAGAATACCTGCGAACAATCGTAGATGAAAATCCCAAAACATGAGACCAATACCTACGAACCGCTGCATTCGTGTACAACAATAGTGTACACGAGGGTACTAAACTTACCCCAATGGACTGCCTATACGGCTTCACAGCGGATGTCCCATCAAATTTAAAACGGGATCCCGAACCCGTTTACAATCATGAGAGCTATTATCATATACTGAAGTATAAGCTCCAAAAATCATATGCTACGGCACGAAAGAACTTAGTGGCAAGTAAACAGCGCTCAAAGGGGTACTACGATAAGACAGTACGGCCCCTAACTTTCCATGTAGGAGACAAGGTCCTCATCAAGAATGAAAGCAGAAAACATAAGCTATCTCACATCTGGGTAGGACCTTATCAGGTAATCGCAATACCAAGTGGTGTGAATACCACCATCAAAATTGGTAAACGTATCGTAACGATACATTATAATCGTTTCAAACCATATTTCGAGTAAAAGCATGTTGAACAAAAACGAACCAGGTTGACTTGAAATTCCTACTACAGTGTCCATTAATGCTCATTCAATACCTCCCCATAAACATTTGCGGTGGAGTCATTCCACTGCTCAGTTTAAAACGGCACAATGCACGTACAACTATGCTTAAAGGATTGTTTTCTTCTTCTGAACTGTCCACAGAAATGGCGCTAAAATTCATCATAGTTACCCTCTTCATCCAGTACACAACTGGAGCAATCGCTGACAACTCTCATGTAATAACCCAGCTAAATGGCTCGGGTATATTTTTCGAGGACCTAGGAAATCTCATGGTATATCATGACACCTGGAATGTCCTCACCGAAATAAATTTGGATGAATTAGGTGCCCAGATAAAGCTAGCAGAATATGCAGAGCACTTAGTGCATAAACTCTGCATAAATATAACAAACCAAGAAGACCTGTGTAACGTGCAGCAACTACACATACACGCTATAATAGACAGCGCACGAAAGCGCACGGAAACTATAAGGGAACTAGTACCAGGAAAACGCAAGGTCAGATCGCTATTTGATGGAATAGGCAATGCCATGCACTATTTGTTTGGAACTATGGACAGCAATAACGAGAAAGAAATTTACAGCAGGTTAGAAGAACTTGAATCGAATACACAAGCCCTAGCCGAGCTAGAGAAACAACAAATAAGTGTTGTAAAACAACCTTGGAAAAGATTCAAAAACCGCTGGCCATGTTAATAGACAGACAACAAAAAATAGCACACCAGATAAACGATCTCCACCATGTGGCCGATGATTTAACTAAAAGGCAGCTAAGACAAGAGATTATATCAAGCATATTGCTCCAAATCATCGAAGTCGAATATCGACAACAAGCCCTTCTGGATATAATAATGGCTAGTAAAACCAATCATATTCACCCACTCCTAATGTCTCCCAAAAATCTGTTGGAGATATACCGCAAGACGGCCTCGAATTGCCCATATGACCAAAATTGTCTATCTGTTCTATATCAGACAGCAGGAGCTCAGTCACGCCTCATGCAGAACAAATTGGTGGTGAGAATTACTCTCCCAATTTTTAACCTGCCAAAAATGAGACTACAGCAGATTCAATGCTATCCTGTACCCAAGTCAGCAAATTATTCATTAATTCCAGACCCTGGTTATTCATACATAGCCAATAGCACAAAAACTCAGGAATTTATCTTATTAAAAGGCGAGGACATGAAAATTTTCAAGAAAATAACAAGTAATTTGGAAGAAAACACGTATGTAGGCCGGCTGAACACGCCTATAATCAAAGCGACAACATCTAACGAATGTGCCATTAAACTACTATACAACCCTTTAAATGAAGTGCCCAAATGCAGGACCAGAGTACAAACTCCCCAAAAGGACATGTTGATTAAATTAAACAAGCCAAATGCGTGGCTATTTTCATTTATCACCTCCAGGTGCTACACATCACATGTCCGGATCACTTTGTGATCTCGAAACTGGAAGGACAAGGGATACTTGAGATAACGCAACCATGTCAGGTTCAAATAGGTGACAAAGTACTTAAATACGAAGGTCAGAGTAAATATCCACTAAAAATTATTCAGCCGAATCAATTTCCTGAGCTCAACCACTCTCTACTCAAAGTAAACGTGACTGAAATTTTACAAGAAATTCAAAATCACAGTCTGGGGAAAATCGAGATTTTAACGGGAGACGATATCCATAAATCAATTTATACTGACACCCATTCACTGGAAGAAATCCAAAGAAAAATTATTAAATATCAGGAAGAGGTATCGAGTAAAAACTCCCATATCCTGTCCACAACCTCTCTATCATTTACGAGCCTACTAGTTCTGGCCATAATGATCGTTGTGGCAGTAAAATATCTTAACCCTGTTGTCATCAAGATGAGACAACAGAGGAATCAACCACAAGGTAACCCCGAAATTTCATCAGAGGGAATTCCTTCAAAGGAGCGAACTAACGCTCCCCAAACTACTTTAAAGCAAGCTCGATCGCTCCCTAGGACCAAATCAGTCCAAATCGTTTAAAGAACGGAATACTGATACTGTCAACATGAGCCACTTAATTAAAGTAAATTTATAGAAAATAGTAGACCTGGTAAAATATATAGAAAAGTACATAGAAATGAAAATGTAACCAAAAAAAAAAAAAAAATTATTGAAAAACAAAATAGATAGAATAATAAAAGTAAAGATGAAAAAATAGAATTAAAATAAAAAATATATTATATGGAGTTAGAAATAAAATAATAAAAGGAGAAAAATGTATAAAATATGTAAATTAAAACTAAAATGCCTTAGATAAAGAAAATAAACAAAATAATAGAACTAAAAGAGAAAAGAAATTACAATTACATAACAATATAATATAGATCAACGAAATAAATATAAATAGATAGGAAAGAAAATGTTAGAATTAAAGTATTAATATAAAATAGCACACAATACCTACTAAAAACAGTAGAAGTAATTAAAAAAAAAATAGTGTAAAGATCTAATTAGTAAGAAATATGTAGGTATGACAAACATAAACTTTACCTACGTATTACCAGGCTACTAAAAACATAAATAATAGAAACAAACTAAATAAATATAAAAGATATTAAAAAAAACTAGTACTACTATAAGAAGATAAGTAAGCCTTACATAGGTTATAAAAAATTCTTTTTTGAAAATTAGCAGAGGAAGAATATAAGAATGAATATAAAATGTAAAGCCTAGCCGAAACCAAA
This sequence comes from Dioctria rufipes, assembly GCA_963924295.1. Classification (NCBI taxonomy): domain Eukaryota; kingdom Metazoa; phylum Arthropoda; class Insecta; order Diptera; family Asilidae; genus Dioctria; species Dioctria rufipes. The sequence goes on from OZ002744.1 coordinate 139,904,196, forward strand.
ACCGACCAAAACCCGAGCCGTCAAAATAGAAACCACAACAACCTCCCCTGAGAATTATTCCTCTTCAAAGAATAATTCTCTTTTTCTCAGGGGGAAGGATTGTTATGTACGCAAATTATACCTATCTAAAAAAGGAATAACGTAAAATCATAAATTAATAAAATCTGAAAAAGACAATAAATAAAAATATTTTAGTTCATAAAATTTTCATATAAGCTAATCATGCTTAAAAACATGATTAGCTTATCTATTTAATCAGTGAAGAAAATTGCATCAGCAATTTTCTTCACATACCATTCGTTTTTACAAAGTTTATTCCGACGACAAATTTTGCCTTCAGCAAAATTTGCCAGTGGAAATAATTATTTTAAAAAATGTAAAACAAAAGACAAATCGTACCTTCAGTACGATTTGTCATGAAAATTACAATATGTATGTACGAACGTACATACATATCACAAAAACAAGCTTTCGCGATAAGAAATGCGCGCCGCGAAAATACATTATATGTATACGCGCGCCGCAATTTCAATCGACGGGACGGTGGCTGATGTTTATAAAAACATCAAATTTCATTTTTTCAAGCCACCGTCCAACGAAAAATATTCTGGACTTGTTTTCTCAGGGTAGAAATGCAACTATGCATTTTCTACCCTGAACGACGACTCTTGATCGCGATTAAAGTGATCAAGGGCTGAGTTGGTTTGAGAATCTCGTTAAGAACTCAGTCGAAATATAGCACGCGGGTTGATTTTTTGAACTTGGTCGCGGCGGTCTCGGTTGGTTAAAAAAAAAAAGAATTAATTAAAATATTTACAAAGTAATGAAGTGTGAAAAAGAAAGTTGAAGCTAAAGCACGAAATATAAAAGAAAGGCGTAAAGCCAACTTGTGAGATAAGAAGTTTGTTAAGAAAAAAAAAGGAAACGAAAGTTGGAATTAATCAAGTGGTTGTAAAAGAAAGTTGAAATCAAGGCACTAAGTGTAATAAAATTGTAAAACCAGATTGTGGAATAAAGTGGGTGTACTCAGAATAGCATATTTTAAAGGAATAAGTAGAGTTTTATTTACAAGCGAACGACCAAGGTGAGGACAAAAGAATTATTTATATACATACACCAGAAGATACATAACACTAGCTCTCCTCGGAGAGTGTGGGGAGGTTCCACGAAAAACCTGCCGCTGCCGTCTGCCATAATAAAAAAAAAGTCGTGCCTATTTATCAACACGCCGGCACACATTCAGTCCAGAAGGGGTCTTTACGTCACTTACCTATATCCAACACTGAATGCGCAGATGGTATGCCTTCACTGCATGCCCCAACCACCCATCTGACTCTGGGGGCAAGATTTTTTCAGGGTCCCTTGGTAGACCTGTAAAGAGAGAATAACGAGCGGACCTAGACGACCTTCATGCGAGAGGGCTCCGGGATAGTGAAGGAGAAAACCAAAAACTTTAAGATGCCATTACGTTATAAAAACTTTATTGAACAACTTTCCTTTCGATTGATAACTTCTTTCAAATCGTGACATTATAAATCCAAAAAAATTGTGAAAAAATGGCTTGACTACCAACAATGACGAAAATCCTAGGCACAATTCCGATGTAGTAGTACGAAACATAAGAATTCCTAAACGTACAAAAATAGAATGTCAGCCTAAACTAGTGAGAAAAGTTAGTGTCATAAGGAGTGTTCAAGTGTGAACAAAAACTTCCGTCATATATATCTATAGGTGTATGTAGATCGACTCTTCGACTTAAATTAAATATAAAAATAATCTATATGTGCGTGTATAGGTCAAATTTTCGCTTGCTTAATTTAAATATCCGCATGAAGAAAAAAATTCATTAAGTAGTTTGTAAATCTAATTATGCGTATAGGTGGAATTTTCTTTTCCTTAATTTAAATATCAAAATGAAGAAAATTCATGAAATAGTTTGTAAATTTCATTTGCGCATGGACTGAATTTTCTTTTGCTTAATTTAAATATCAAAATGAAGAAAATTCATGAAACAGTTTGTAAATCTAATTTTGGACTTAGTTAAATATACAAAGAACCAAACGGCAACAACTGACATGTGTTTCGTGCTGTGGATCCATCGCCGAGGCGCCTCCGTGACGATCCGCATGCTACTGCGTACTTGCTAGATGAAACTGTATTAAAGCAGCCGACAACCAATGTTGTAATTTATATAGAAAACTTAAATCCAAAAGGCGCGTTTGTCCAGGAACTGACCTCTATCTACCTTACATATGGTCCACTAGAGTAGAACTACGAAAGTTAAAAGAGTCGAAATAATCCACACTAATTGTCAGCTCAAATACGAACGAATATTAACCGTAGCAGTAGTTCAATGCTGATATTCTGAGTTTAAGGCCAAAAATTAATTTTAAGTTAGAAACAAAAGGAACACAAATAAATAAGACACTAATTAAGCTTACGAATATTTTTTTTTTTTAGCTTTCTTCTTTCCTTCTTATTTCTGTGGATATGTAAATTAATTTTCACATCGATCAATGGAAGGCAGAACTTAGATTATTACTTAATCGAATCTATACACAAACGATATTAAATGGTCTGTCCGTCAGATTTTTTTTTTAGTAAGTTAATATCTTCTTGTTTAGATTGTACAACACTACGCCAATATGTATCCTGTTCGCGAACTTGTGTTTCTAAATTTGTTAACATATTTTCAGTTCTTGGGACTATTGCAGTCAGTTCCTCTATGTGTGCCCATAATTGAGCATTTTGTAATATTAAATTTTGTGCAGCATCGTCGCTTCTATTGTTGCTACCATTACCATTACTGATGTTACTACTTTCATCTTTTGTGGAATACGTTGAACAAATTGTTTTATATGCGTGGCAACGAGGTTCCAATGAGATTCCCTTTAACTAGTCTTTCGGCAAGGTGGAATGCACTTGTTTGATTGGCTTCTTTAACCAATTCCCCCAAATCTTCATTCTTACATTGCGTCTGGATACCATGCAAATTCTTCAAAAGATGAAACCAGTTCACCAGAAGTTTCAGTTTTGCTATACGTGAAATTGCGGGCAAATCTTGGTCAGAGAGGTTACACCTCAATTTCATTATCACTCCTCGTTCAATTTTACGCCAAGAATTTGGGAGGAGGGTGAAAATAATTTTTGGGATTTTTTTACTAGCTGATGGCCACGGAAACTTTTTACTTAATCCTTCGATGTTGCTGACTGGACGATTTTCAATGACAGAGAAGATTGTCTTCTTCTTATCAACCAGCAGTCAGAGCTCGTTCGTCGGGTTTGGGGTGCGTTCAGCTGTTGGTTTAACCACAGGCCGGCATACATGCTGCAGTATTCCTCAGTGTAACATATTGCTATATGCAATACGCTACGACCATAACAGGGCAGAGTGGTCTAGACCACCCGTGGTTCAGACAACGCTGAAAAATGGTCGACTGAGCTAGCCGGTCTTAAATATAGGCCTCATCGCTGCGGGCGCCCATTGTGTGTCTCGACCCACGACCCAATGAGCCTTCCTCATCACTCGTTTTCGATTACGACTGTTTTGCCCTTACTTGACCGATGACGCATCGAGGACACATCCCTGAAGTCCCGTCAGTCTTCGATCAGACCTCGACATCCTTCTCCGTGTTGGAAATCAAAGTTATATCGACAAGGTTACCAAAAAATCCAGCCGGTCGTGGTCTCTTTGCCCTCCTTCACAGAGATGCTGAGAAAACCCCGCGATCAATAACCTAAACAACTGAGCGCATCTCACTCTGATCTCCGACCGGCGATGTTCAAGGGTGTGTCCCCAAGGCGTCGTCGAAGTGGTGACGTTGTCGATTTCATTTCCTAACTTGCTAACAGCCGTATACAGGATTGGATTCCAACAGGTATATCAGGTGCACTATGGGGGGGGGGGGGCTTCGCGATATCCTATAGTTTACCCGTGAAGCCGGCTGGATGCTTTCTTAGGGCTACTAGGATCTCTAGATTTAGTACTACTATGTCCGACGGTTGCCGATTAATGAAATGTTGTAGGCGGACAGACAAGGAAAAATCCTCCTAATGAGGCCGATCCGGAAGGGACTATAGAAAGTTTATCTACTCATAAGAGGTAGAGGTGTGTTGACGAGGTTGAATTCCAACAGGTATATCACCCACCATTGACGGGGCAATAGGAGGGCTTCGCGATATCCTATAGTTTACCAGTGAGGCTGGCTGGATGCCTTCTTAGGGCTACCAGAAATAAACGTGACAGTAGATAGATGACGCTTCTAGAATGGTTATCACTGCCTGATGTCTTTGGCGTGATAGACTCCTAGAGGTTTCCCCTGCAGATCCTCAAGCTCGTATAAGGAGTTTCCTTTCCTGGCTTTAACCCGACACTTAACAAATTTTCGTCCCAGTTTAGCACTAGTCTGCTGTTGGAAGTTGTTTTGGGCAAAGTTCCGCCTGAATACCTCTTGACCCACTCTGAAATCAACAGGCTTCGCCCTGAGATTATAGGCTCTTGAACCCGGTTCGAACGCATTGTGTAAGTTCTCCTGCACTCTCGCATGGATCAATCTCATTTTGCCTTCAGCATCTACTCTCAAAGGCTTATTAAGAGTTCCAAGACTCCTCAAGATGGAATAGGAGCTGCCATGTTCAATCATTTGCTGACCGAAAAGTGTTCGATAAGGAGAGAAACCAGTTGGTGGAAAGAGCTCTTGAGGGAACTAGCTATCTGGCTCAGCTTTTCATCCCATTTTGTGTGTTCCTTCCGAATATATGCTCTAATCCTTGACAATAGAGACCTGCTCTGAGGCGTTTGCTTGCGGCGAGTAAACTGCCGTTCGCAAGTGCTTCACCCCATATTTGTCCAGTAATATGGTAAACTGAGTCGAGCAAAACTGGACTCCATTGTCAAGACCTATTAAGATGCAGATGTAACGTTCTCACGGTTGGTCTCGCTTTTCTCCAATGTGTATAACACCAATTTAATAATGCAGTCAGAAATTTTTCACAGATACTTTATTTATTTGTTGCTGTTGACTTTGATTTTATATTAAATATTATTACATACATAAATATATATATCATATGTATATCATATTATATATTATTATTAATTAAATTTGCTGCACTGATTAACGCGGTTACTTATCTTAATATCAAATCACTACCAATAATTTTTCTTTTTAAAAACACTGCCGCTTGTGTTTTCCCACGTATTTTTCAGTTTTTCCGCTTTTACTTATTACATCTATGAATTTTAAAAAAAACCTTGCTTCCACTCCCAACTCAACTCACTTGCTAACCGCTAACTCAAACTCAACTCAGCTGCAAGTTTATTACACCCATCAAAAAATAATTCTTATAAAAATAAACAAATTGCTACACATCGTCATCACCTCATTAATTCACCTTGCAATTAAACAAAAAATGAATTAATCATCATTTTGCATATTTCACTTTGAACCACTTCTGGTATCGATATGTTGTGACATTTGATCCGACTTACATTTTGCAAAGTTATTAATGCAGGTCAGATTTTTTATGTCACAACAAGTGAAATGGTGTTACATGGTTTTATGATGTTGTGATGATAACTATATGAAGCAATACCGTAACAATATCTAAGAGCCATTTGATTGAGGGTGGTACGCGGATGTCTACAACTTATTTATTTTAAGGAGTTTACAGACCTTCTTGAATATGTCGCTTAAGAAATTGGAACCCTGATCGGTAACCAAATTTTTGGGTATGCGGTAGCGGGTAATTATTTCATCAAAGAATTTTCGGGCTACAGTATCCGCCTCTGCATTTGGCATAGCATACCAATCAACAAACTTTGTTGGCTTGTCTTGGAATGTTAGTATATATTTGTTTCCCGCATGCGTCTCTTCTAGAGGCCGCACGATGTCTAGGTAGATTTTCTCGAAGGGCATTCGAGCTGTGTCTGTAATGCTCATTGGCATACGTGTTTCTGGGCTAGCCTTCATTTTCTGACACTTTGGACATCTCTTAACGTATTTTTTTATGTCGCTCTACATGTTTTTCCATCGAAATTTCTTTTTGATTCGTGTGTACGTTTTCATAACACCCTGATGTCCACCAAAAACAGAATCGTGATAGTCTTTTATTACTACTCGAATTTCTGTGGGGTTCGTGATTATCTCGGGAGGCTGGTTGTTAAGATTTGATCTGAGAGAATAAGGCTCTATAGGATTTTCATCACTATGTTCAGCTTGTCTGCCATAAGAAATATTAGTTTGAGATTGTGAGTCAGAACTAACTGAAGACTCTGAAGGTATTATTTTTTTGTTTGTCATTTCGCGTGAGTCATTCGTCACACGGGTATGCTGCGGCTGGGCACGAGTGATTGCAAGGCAGTGAACTGGAGCTGTATTTGATTCCTGTAAGTCTGGCGGAGTATGGACTCGCGCTTGTACAGGTATATTTGAAAAGAACTTCTACTAAGAGCATCCGCGTTTGTGTTGTATTTCCCTGGCTTATACTCGATGGAATAGTCGAACTCAGAAAGCTTGTGATGAAATCGAACTAATCTTGAAGTGGGGTCCTTGGTGCTGAAGACTCTTTTCAAGGGCTTGTGGTCTGTATATACTGTGAATTTACGCCCTTGCAAATAACAGCGAAAATTCCTTGTAGCCCAAACAATTGCTAGTAATTCTCTCTCAGTTGTCGAGTAATTCCTTTCTGCCTTATTTAGAGTCCGACTCGCATAAGCTATGGGGCGATCTTTACCTATTTCTCCCTGAGACAAGACAGCTCCTAGAGCTTCCTGGCTAGCGTCCGTGGTTAAGTTAAAAGGCAGAGTAAAATCTGGATATATAAGAAGTGGCGCTGAAGTGAGATTTCTTTTAATCTCGTTAAAAACATTCTGGCAGTTTTCAGTCCACGCAAATTTCACATCTGTTCGCAATAAATTAGTCATAGGACGAACATTCTTGGAGAAATTGGGTATAAATTCCTGTAGTAGTTAGCTAAGCCGAGAAAATTGAACTTGTCTAACAGTACGCGGGACGGGAAAGTTGTGAACGCATTCTGTTTTTGAGGGATCTAGGAGGGCTCCCCCACTGGAGCATTTGTGTCCCAGATATATGACTTCGCGCCTTAGGAACTAGCATTTCTCTGGCTGTAACTTTAAATTATTTTCTCGTAAACGATCAAAAACTTTTATCAATTCACTGTTATGATCTTCAAGGTTTTTCCCATAGATAACTATGTCATCTAGGTAAACGAAACATTCTAGACCTTGAAGACCCATGAGAACATAATTCATCAACCGTTGGAATGTAGCTGGTGCTCCTTTCAATCCGAAAGGCATGCGCCGAAGTTCATAATGCCCATAAGCTGTACTAAAGGCTGTCTTGGGTCTATCTTTAGGATGAATCAGTACTTGATGATAGCCACTGGCAAGATCCAAAGTAATGAAATACCGGGAATGACCTAGTTGGTCCAGGATATCTTCAATCCTGGGCAATGGAAAAGCGTCACCTATTGTTTTATCATTTAATTTCCTGAAAACCACCACAATCCTCCATCGTTTTTCGCCATTTGGCCCTGCTTTCTTTGGAACCACTAACAGCGGTGAGTTCCAAGGGCTTTTGCTAGGTTTAACTATTTCACTTTCTAGCATTTCATGGAGCTGTTGATTTATAACTTCTCTTTGCGTCTCTGGAAGTCGATACATTTTTTGATTAGCTCGAGGTTGGTCAGATATTATTGGAATGATATGCGAAATGGCATTGGTGTAAGTGAGCTTATCGCCAACCAGATGAAATATGTCATTGTATTGGTGGCAAATATTCAGGATAGAAGATTTTTCATCTTCAGAAAGAGTTTCATCTAATGTTAATTCTTGTTCTAGTCGTACTAGGCATGATACTTGCAGAGAGTCTGTTTGAAAGTTTGATTGAGTCTGCTTGAGTAAACGTGTGGAATTAATTAGTTTTGTAGGTGAAATCTCGTTTTTCGGACAGCTAGTGTTAGTGAAGTTATGTTTAACTTTTGAAGTTAGACTAGAGCCGCAATCGCTACTTGGCTGCAAGCTGTAGGTATTGTAATTACTATTGGGCTCCAGCGTAAGAGTGAGTTTTTTTAATGTAACACTATGGCTATTAACGTTAAGCACACCAATTAAGTTTCCTCTGTTTTCGGAACTTAGCAAACTATTAGCTAAAAAAACTCCTGATTCCACCTCTTGGGACTGACACAGCATTTCTTGCTCTGGTGTCAAAGGTGCTTTAACTACTACGTGCGACCGCGCAGGTATGTGTACTGGCTGTGGGAATTCAATAGTATAGTGCGTGATATTGTCAGTGAGCGCGATTTCCTTCAAATTTGGGTTTTTCTTCTTACTTTCTTGAAGCTCCTTTACTCGTTTGGTGGCACTGTCGTATACCTGGGTTTCGACATAGTGGGTGGCTTGAATAGTCTCCATGGTTTTATTTTGGTTCCCTTTGTTCTTACCAGTGTCGCAACAATATTTCTCATTAATTGCGGCTAAAAGCGGTATTGTGAACTCTGTCGAATTGATTTCCGTGCGAGGAAATCTGAGAATTCGATTAGGGCCCTCGATGTTACAATTTTTTGAAAGAAAGTCGTTTCCTAGCATCCCGTCGTGCGAGATCGGTGTGCTGGTTTTCACAACTTGAAAATTGCATGGTATTGGGCTTTCAAAAGAAAATTTACCGTGGCAGCTACCTAGTGTTTTACCTTCACCGAAAGGAGTTTTCAACAAAGTAGTATCATTCCGGTTGATTGAGTCGCTAGTATTTAAGGCGTTTTGTTTGATTAAGCTGACTTCAGCTACAGTATCCACTACTAGCCGAACCGAATTATTCTTGCTTATATCTAAAGATAAGTGAACCAGTGATATATTTTCGTTGCTACTGGCAGGCGGCGGGGAATACCCTAATAGTGGTTGAGAATGCGATTTTAAAGTCGAGCCGGGGAATTTTCGGTCGACTGGCGCGCGTTTCCCGAAGATCTGGCTTCCCATCTTTGTTTCTGCATGCACTCAGATATGGGATGTCCTCGTCTTCCACAGAAATCGCATTTTAGTTGCACATGATAAACCCTCGGGTTACCTCGGGTTGTGTCATTGGCACGATGCGTTTGTGAATTCTCGGGTGGATAATTATTCCTGTTTCTACAGTTTTTAGCATCATGCCCACCTATTTTGCATTTCACGCAATATGGGGTATTCTTACGCTTTAGGCAGTCGCCATAAGTATGTCCCTTAAAATTACAATATGAACATGAAACTCTAGATAATGCGGATTTCAGCTGGTCCTTATGTCTTTGTGGTAGCTTGTTTGAATGGTTTTTTGGTGAGAATTGGTCAGTTAATGAGGCAGCAATAAGTGCACTTTTATCAGTGGGGTGAGGTTGATAGCTAGAAATTTCATGAGTATTAGACGGAGAATGGTATGTCGAAATAAGTACTGTACGTTGTGGAATTGGGTGAAATATTTGGGGTGTATGCAGTGCACTTGCTGCTTGATGGGTTATATGACCAGCTACTGGGATGGCATTAGATGGAGTTTGTATAAACGAATTCGAGAAATCATCAGTGCGTTGCACTGAATGGATATTTCCTTGCATACCCATATATGCACTTGGGAAGTTATATACAGGGTGGGCCAAAAGTCACCATGGGGGCCAAAAGTCACCATGGGGTTTAAAAATTTAATAACTTTTTCGTTTATATATTTTTTTTATTTTTTTTTTAGATTATATAAATAACATGTGGAGAATAAATAATGGAAAAAAAATATATAAACGAAAAAGTTATTAAATTTTTAAACCCCATGGTGACTTTTGGCCCACCCTGTGATAAGGGTGTCCTTGCTGCATGTGGGGATAACCCTGAAGTAGTCTTTCCATGTTCAGACATTATTCTATTAGGCTGTTTAAGGTTGCTTCACTTAATGACAGAAGATGTGTACTGAGAAGTGGATTCGTTACACCGCATTTTAGGGAATTTATAGCAAAATCTTCTAATTGCGTAGTCACCGCTTGGAGACCTGTCCCACAATACATGTATTCTGCAGCTTCATAGAAGCTGTTTGATACGGTTTGCGAAAGATGTGAGCGATTCCATGGGGTACTATTTACATGTAATCAGCTTATTTATTAACTCCCCGTATATTTCCCGTGGTAAATAGGACTGATTAAGTAATTACTCCATCTCTTCAAACTTTGAAAAAGTGCTGGAGGAAACAAGCATGTATGCATTCCCTCGCAATCTTGTTTGGAGAATGTGTAGAAATGCATTGTTGAACTTGTCTACAACATCCAATGAAAGTCTGCAGCTCGATTACAAGTTGAGGACTAGCCTCACCTGAGAATAGGGGCACCATGTGGGCAGTTAATTTAACTACCTTTTCATAATTTAGTGGCATTTTTCCGTTGTATTCCAGAGAGTCTTTATTACAATTTGTAATGACAAAATTTTCTGAAACTGACTTAGTGCGGGCCTTTGCGGATACCAAAGTGAGTAAACTTCTAGTTTTTGTAAGAAATCTAACCAAGCTAAGTCGTCGGAAACGTGGATGGTCTACTACAATGTGAATTTTCTAGGGCTGCCTGGAGGGCTTGTAATTTCAAAAGATAGAGAATTTATTGCCGTTTCAAAATCGGAACAAGAAGAACGTCGAGTAGGCAAAACCATAGAAATTTTTTGGCAATTTATAATGAAAACAGTAGACAGCTGAAGAGCAAAGAGAGAAGTAATAGTTAACGGCAGAAGATTTTGATACAATATTATTACCCACTGCGAAAAAACGTATGAGTAGTTCCGAAAAAAAGAAAAAAATTCTTTATGGGAACAAAGAGTACGAAAAACATAAAAATTATAGAAAACAATGCAGTTTTCGAAAAAATTTTGGTTATCAACCACACGAACTTCAAGATTTATATTTATATGTGCGAAAAAAGAAAAAAAATTTCACTGAACACTTAAGACTTATTAAATAAATAAATAAATTATTTCACTGACTGATATATAAAATAAAATATATATAATATATATATATAAAAAAAAATATTTTCTCTACTTAATTATAATTATTTTATATTCAATTGTTTACTTTTCCTACTTGTTTTCTTTCTCAATTCTTCTGGGATGTTTTCAGCTGCCAAAACCAGGAATCTGTAGTGTCATCCGGGAAGGAGGATTATTGAAGTGTTGATTATTTCTTTTATCCGTCTTCCTTCTTCAATTTGGGCAGGGATGAGGCCCTCTAGAATCCCACGTTGGTGAGGAGGTGGCTGCTTGCTTTTATCAGCAGAGGCAGTTACAGTTGACCGACCTCGAGCGTTGGGGGTAACTTAAACGAAATTGTAGTATCCCAATTACCCCTTATTTTTTTTTCGTGGAGAATCGAGGGTTTTCAAGCTCTTATGTTTATATATATATATAGGCAAAAACTGGCTTCCCCGATCCAACCGGCTGCGCCAATGTAACGTTCTCACGGTTGGTCTCACTTTTCTCCAATGTGTATAGCACCAATTCAATAATGCAGTCAGAAATTTTTCACAGAGACTTTATTTATTTGTTGTTGTTCACTTTGATTTTATATTAAATATTATTACATACATAAATATATATATCATATGTATATCATATTATATATTATTATTAATTAAATTTGCTGCACTGATTAACGCGGTTACTTATCTTAATATCAAATCAATAAGAACACTGCCGCTTGTGTTTCCCCACGTATTTTTCAGTTTTTCCGCTATTACTTATTACATCTATGAATTTTAAAAAAAACCTTTCTTCCACTCCCAACTCAACTCACTTCCTAACCGCTAACTCAAACTCAACTCAGCTGCAAGTTTATTACACATACCAAAAAATAATTCTTATAAAAATAAACAAATTGCTACACATCGTCATCACCTCATTAATTCACCTTGCAATTAAACAAAAAATGAATTAATCATCATTTTCCATATTTCACTTTGAACCACTTCTGGTATCGATATGTTGTGACATTTGATCCGACTTACATTTTGCAAAGTTATTAATGCAGGTCAGATTTTTTATGTCACAACAAGTGAAATGGTGTATCATGGTTTTATGATGTTGTGATGATAACTATATGAAGCAATACCGTAACACAGACATTCCCTTTCACTGACCGAGGATATGGACCCAGAAAATCAATATACAGCTTTTGCCATGGTCGTTCTGTAACAGACTGGACTCTCATAGGTGGTCTAAGAATGGTATTGGGGGCTTTGATCCCTTTACACACGTCACAGGCGCCTACGTAGTTTCTAACATCAACTGTCATTCGTGGCCAGTACAAGTGTCTTCTCAGACGTTCCAGTGTTTTCCCTATACCTCCGTGAGAAGCTAGTGGCGGATCATGCGCTCTCGAAATAACGTCGGAGACAAGCCCTCGTGGAATCCAAATCTTCCAAGCTTCTTCCTCCTGAATCGGATCGCCTGTTTTCGGAACAGTCCGCATGTACACGAAGCCATCCCTGACGCAAAGATCTGGTAGTTTGCCAGAAGTCGTTTTAACTTTATGCCTCAGTTCCTCATATTCCAACGAGTTGAAATATGGCGAACTAAGGTCAACTTCCGGGCCAGGATCTTCAGGTGTGGACAAGCTGTCGCAATAAATGCGTGACAGCGCATCAGGAACGACTTTCGGGCTTCCTTTTCGGTGCGCGATAGAGAAATCGAAACCCTGAAGCTTCAAACTCCACCGAGCATGTCTACCGCTGAGGTCCTTTTGAGACATCAGCCATTTCAAGTTCGCATGATCCGTCACTATCTTAAACGGCATAAGTTCTATGAAGGGCCGGAACTTCTGCACACTTAAGATCGCAGCTAAGCATTCTTGCTCTGTGACGGTGTAATTTCGTTGTGCCGAGTTCAACTTTTTCGAGACGTAAGCTATTGGCTTCTCGTGGCCATCGTCATCTAGTTGAAGCAGCACTACACCAATACCTTGTTGGCACGCATCGCACTGTATAATGAACGGCTTGGTGAAATCTGGACTCAGTAACAACGGAGCAGAGGTAAGTTTTTGCTTTAGCATCTCCAGAGACGTCTGGGTTTCAGGTGTCCACTTGAACTGAGTAGGGTTCTTCAAGGTGTCAGTTATGGAGGCAGTTAAATCAGCATTGTTCGGGATGAACCGTCTATACCACCCCGCCATACCTAGTAGGCGTCGGGCTTGCCGAACAGTTTTAGGTGACGGATAGCCAACTATGGCTGAGATCTTATCTGGGTCAGTCCTGATTCCTCCTTTCCCAACTATAAAACCCAAAAGTTTAGTCTCCTTAATGCAAAACTTACTCTTCTCAACGTTGATAGTGAGGCCAGCTTTCCTCAAACAATCCGCTACACGGGATAGCAACGTGAGATGAGAGTCAAAGTCTGATGACAGAATCAGTAAATCGTTCAAGTAGACGAGAACATTTTCACGAAGATCGAAAGGAATGACCTTATCCATGAGGCGGCACATCGTTTGTGGAGCGTTGCTTAGGCCGAATGGCATCACTGTGTACTGATAGAGAGGGTGACCAGGTACAGTAAAAGCGGTCTTCTCTCTGGAATCAGCGTATAGTGGGATCTGCCAGAATGCGTCTATTAGGTCCAGGCTTGTAATGTAGTTTGCCGGAGGAAGTCGACTCAGAAGCGCATCTATCTGCGGCATCGGATAGGCGTCCTTCTTTGTAACGGAGTTGACCTTCCTGGCGTCAAAACAAAGCCGAACCTTCCCAGACTTCCGCACTAGTGCAACTGGAGAGCTCCAAGGACTCTGGCTATCCTCTATCACACCCAGTGATAGCATTCGCTCTAATTCAGCATCCATCAAACTCTGTACTGCCGGGGAAATCGGATAAAACCTCTGTTTTATCGGAGTCGCGTCATTCGTTTCAATCTTGTCAGTGACCAACGATGTCTTTCCCAGGCCTAAAGAGGCGAAAGAACGGAAAAGCTGTTTAGTAGCTTCTAGACTGGAAAGAACATGGCAGTCGGTGACAGGAGTAGCTAGTAAACTTGGTGTCACTTCTGCAACTATACCTAGGACATCTGGAGCCAACCCAAATATACACCAGCAGTCTATTCCTAGATACAGTGCCTGTGTGAGCCCAGGAACCCCGTAAAACGCACGTTTTGGGTCTTACCACGGAAAGTGATGTCCAAGTTCACATGACCATGCACAGTCGTCATGGCACCATTCGCTACTTGTACCTGTGTCCGATACCTCTTCCATTCAACCTCTGCTTCCGCAAGCTTCTCTAGAGCTCCCTGGCCTAGAATACTGACAGTGGCACCAATATCAAGTAATCCAGTCTCAGTTCGCCCAAGTAGTCTTACTTCGGCATACGGTCGAGTGTCGTCTGGCATCGACACGGAAATCTGTGCCAGGTTTTTACTCTCCAGTCTCATCCGTCGACAGTATTCCCGCCAACGAACGCTAGATCTTTTCTTTCTTGGTCTCATATCCAGGTCAGGATACATAATGTCAGCTAACTCCACTACTGAGGAGAAGAGTCGGTCTCTTACTGCATTATAATTCTGCAGACGCGTTTGATACGGCGTCAGCGGATGTAAAACAGGCTCACGCCCACTTATTATAACAGAGCTTGGTGGCCGTTTTAATACAGAGATGGCAGGAGGCCAAATCTCCTGCTCAGTAACTTTGTCAGCTACAGGTGCTGTCGGTGCTATCGGGACATCGAAAATTAAAGACTCTTCCAAAGAAGTGTCTAATAGTGTCATGGGCTCCCCAGAAGTGGAAATGAGAGCTTGAAGATCTGCGGAGAAGTCTATCAGGTTCTCCGTCTCTATCAGTGAAATATTTGTACTATCAGGGGATTTGCTGATATCATCAGACTCATTGAATGATATCAGTGGACAATTCAGCGGTTTATCGTCAAAGTCTGCTAATGGAGCGGACCTTCCTCCTTGTTCACGGCTTGAACTGGAGTGTTCGTTGCAGTTGGTGTTCGTGACGTACCAGTACCAATCCATTGCTGGTCCAGAAAGCAGAGTGGTCATATGTCTTACCAAGAGGTCAAAGTCTCCATCTAGTGCCGAGTAAATCAATGCTTCTACTCTGAACACGAATTGGTCGACAGTAAGTCGAGAGCTGTCGCCATTATAGGAGATATTCCATCTGCGGATGGGACTGCCAGAATGTCGTTGTCCTACGCTTGCCGGGATACGATGAGATGAAGCTGAACGATGCTGGTTAAAATTCGGTCTAGGCTGACCAAGAGGTGATGCCGGTCTGTTAAACGACTGCCTATGTGTGTCGTTGAAATCGTGCGGCGGTATCGGTTCACCCATAGAAGGAGGTGGCCGTGAAAACAACTGGTGGAATTGCAGCGGATATTTGCTGCCTGACGCTACTTGCCAATTCAGTCCATAATGCATTCCAGCTCTGCTCGAGGCCTTCTCGAAACAAGTCCTGCAGCTGTATGCGCATACCTGACAGCAGGGCTTCAGTCGCTGCTGAGTTCTGTCCAATGCCAGAAGGCAGTGGGCTATTTCGTCGCGAGTTAGGATGGGAAAAGGTCGTGGAATGCGGATTTGACATTCCAGGTGATAGAGATCTTCGACTACCTGATGGCATAGTCAATGGGGGTGGTAACTCAAATGTCTGTGCGGGCTGATTACGCTCGTTATTGACAGGTTTCGTCTTTGGTTTCTTTGAAACGGCTCCCGTATATTCGGTAAAATCATATTGGGTAAGGTGATGCCGACAGTTGGGACAATTTTCCTGTTCGCCTATCCACGTGCGCAAACATACTTTGTAGAAGACGTGTCCACATACAGTCTTAACAGGCTTTCGTTCCAATGACCGGTCTCTATCTTGACAGATAGAGTACTGTTCAGGCAACCTATTCACACTGTCTGTCGTGGAAGGGGGTGTTCTCACGGTCCCCACCATGATGCAATCTGTCAATCGTACAGTCAAGATTTCAAAACCTCCAATTGTTTGGAAGAAATGCCAAGAAGTCCAAAAAGAAAAAAAATTGAATGTTCGAAGAAGACAGCTACGTCTTCCAGATCGAGTTACCAGGAAGATCAATTTAAAATTTACAAAAAAAGTACAATCAAATAATCGAGGTCGCGAACTTTGCAACATAAGTGAAATTCTATCAAACGGGGAATTCAAGTTAATTCGTCGAAGCAGTAATATCGGACGATGCTTAAGTTCACATTCAGTAACAAGGTACGAATTACTAACAGTATTCAAAGCCAAACAGACACTGCAGTCTACAGTAGCAAAAAAAGATTCTAATAGCTAAATTCAATTAAAAATCAGAAATTCAAAATCGTACTAATTCCTCCCTCACTCTCCTGATTAGTGAAGGTCTCCAGCATCACTTCCCTCCTCCAGCAACTCTTTCCTTCCTCTTCACCTGATAGTCATATCCAGCTAACCTTCCGACTGGGCAGAGTCATGAATCTGGTCTACTAGTTAGCTGAAAGCCAAAAAGTCATCTCACAGATTCACGACTCTGTCCAGCCAGTTGGCCAACAGAGACATGTCTCCGCGAGAACACAGTAAAAAAAAATTGTGGTGAGGCCACCTACCATTTCCATGGCAGAAGGCCAGCTGGAAAGATCATTCCAAAAAATTCCAAAAATTCAAAAAACTAGGCACCTGTTCAGACTCGAGGCTTGACCAAAGTCAAACCTAGAGTCGAACTTCAATTCAAAAACTTTAAAACGTTACGTTACTTTACTTTACTCAATCAACTTTCAAAAATCAAAATATCAAAACTTTCAAAAATCTTTACTTTACTTTCCAAAAATTCAAAAATCAAAATAGCAAAAACCTTCATAAACTTTAAAACTTTAACGTTACTCTACAGAAAAATTTACTAATCACAAACCAGTTAGACCCAGGTCTGCATATAACTTCCACTGGATATGAGACATGAGGTCAGTCAATTGGCAAAGTGAAAAATGATCATCTCACTCTAAGTCCCAGTCCACCAATAAAATTTACACTTAGACCACCAAGACTAACTGAGGTGGCCCAACGTTGGGTGCCATTTTTGTTATGGAACTATGTTGAATGATTGGCTTGGACGTGAAGTCCAGACTGTCAGCATGAACTGACAGATCATTCGACGGACAGCGTTGACTGCAGGGCGGCACGCTAGCTCGCCTCGGCTATTGGCGGAGAGTGTGGAGAGGTTCCACGAAAAACCTGCCGCTGCCGTCTGCCATAATAAAAAAAAAGTCGTGCCTATTTATCAAAACGCCGGCACACATTCAGTCCGGAAGGGGCCTTTACGTCACTTACCTATATCCAACACTGAATGCGCAGATGGTATGCCTTCACTGCATGCCCCAACCACCCATCTGACTCTGGGGGCAAGATTTTTTCAGGGTCCCTTGGTAGACCTGTAAAGAGAGAATAACGAGCGGACCTAGACGACCTTCATGCGAGAGGGCTCCGGGATAGTGAAGGAGAAAACCAAAAACTTTAAGATCCCATTACGTTATAAAAACTTTATTGAACAACTTTCCTTTCGATTGATAACTTCTTTCAAATCGTGACATTATAAATCCAAAAAAATTGTGAAAAAATGGCTTGACTACCAACAATGACGAAAATCCTAGGCACAATTCCGATGTAGTAGTACGAAACATAAGAATTCCTAAACGTACAAAAATAGAATGTCAGCCTAAACTAGTGAGAAATGTTAGTGTCATAAGGAGTGTTCAAGTGTGAACAAAAACTTCCGTCATATATATCTATAGGTGTATGTAGATCGACTCTTCGACTTAAATTAAATATAAAAATAATCTATATGTGCGTGTATAGGTCAAATTTTTGCTTGCTTAATTTAAATATCTGCATGAAGAAAAAAATTCATTAAGTAGTTTGTAAATCTAATTATGCGTATAGGTGGAATTTTCTTTTGCTTAATTTAAATATCAAAATGAAGAAAATTCATGAAATAGTTTGTAAATTTAATTTTGCGCATGGATTGAATTTTCTTTTGCTTAATTTAAATATCAAAAATAAAAAAATTCATTAAATAGTTTGTAAATCTAATTATGCGTATGGGTTGAATTTTCTTTTGCTTAATTTAAATATCAAAATGAAGAAACAGTTTGTAAATCTTATTTTGGATTTAGTTAAATATGCAAAGAACCAAACAGCAACAACTTACATGTGTTTCATGCTGTGGATCCATCGCCGAGGCGCCTCCGTGACGATCCGCATGCTACTGCGTACTTGCTAGATGAAACTGTATTAAAGCAGCCGACATCGACTTATGTTATTTATATAGAAAACTTAAATCCAAAAGGCGCGTTTGTCCTGGAACTGACCCCTATCTACCTTATGTATCTACATATAGTCCACTAGAGTAGAACCACAGTATATATCATACAGTAGCCCAGCTCTGTCAAAACTGTCAAGTGAGTAGGATGCTTCTATAAAGAGACTATACTTTCTCTTTCAACAGTTTTAACTAACACACTAGTCAATTTTTAATACATGGATTCCTATGTAAATCTAAAGTGGAAGAAAGAGAACTGATGGCATTCTTAAACTTTTACTAGAGGGAAAGAGGCAAAATGACACCACTTTACCGTCAAACAGATGTTTAGTAATGGAACAATACATTTGTCGCCGATTGCCGATATGTGTACATACATAAAACTAATACTTCCGTCAACGGTCGTGCAGCTAGCTACTGTTCGCCTATTTATGTCCGTATCATACTTAATAGTTCCCTCTTGTGGGAGAAATTTTAAGGTTATGTTTTTTTAATTGAAATTCTAAAATTCACTTTTCAGTAGTTAGTTCTAAGCTATTCTACTGTATGATATATACTGTGGTAGAACTCACACTAATTGTCAGCTCAAATACGAACGAAAATTAACCGGCTGTGCCTACACACCCCTCTACGAATCTAATCTAATCTAACCGTAGCAGTAGTTCAATGCTGATATTCTGAGTTTAAAGCCAAAAATTAATTTTTAGTTAGAAACAAAAGGAACACAAAAAAATAAGACACTAATTAAGCTCACGAATATTTCTTTTTTAGCTTTCTTCTTTCCTTCTTATTTCTGTAGATATGTAAATTAATTTTCACATCGATCAATGGAAGGCAGAACGTAGATTATTTATTTAATCGAATGTATGCACAAACGATATTAAATGGTCTGCCCGTCAGAATTTTTTTTTGTAAGTTAATATCTTCTTGTTTAGATTGTACAACACTACGCCAATATGTATCCTGTTCTTGAACTTGTGTTTCTAAATTTGTTAACATATTTTCAGTTCTTGGGACTATTGCAGTCAGTTCCTCTATGTGAGCCCATATGATCATTTTGTAATATTAAATTTTGTGCTGCATCGTCGCTACTATTATTGCTATCATTACCATTACTGATGTTACTACTTTCATCACTATTATTAAGGTGATTATGGTTTGTTGATTGTATGCTGGATTGATGTTTGTGCCTGTTTTCTGGTTGTAATTTATTATTAATTTGTTCCTTTTGTGGAATACGTTGAACAAATTGTTTTATATGCGTGGCAACGAGGTTGAAATGAGAATCCCTTTAACTAGTCTTTCGGCAAGGTAAAATGCACATGTTTGATTTGCTTCTTTAACCAATTCCCCCAAATCTTCATTCTTATATTTCACCAGAAGTTTCAGTTTTTGGTCAGAGAGGTTACACCTCAATTTCAAGAATTTGGGAGGATGGTGAAAATAATTTTTGGGATTTTTTTTACTAGCTGATGGCCACGGAAACTTTTTACTTAATCCTTCGATGTTGCTGACTGGACGATTTTCAATGACAGAGAAGATTGTCTTCTTCTTCTCAACCAGCATGTCAGAGCTCGTTCGTCGGGTTTAGGGTGCGTTCAGCTGTTGGTTTAACCACAGGCCGGCATACATGCTGCAGTATTCCTCAGTGTAACATATTGTTATATGCAATACGCTACGACCATAACATGCTTCGGAAATCAAACTGGTAGCTTGATACCCAGTTTGGTTGAAATTCGTTTCGATAAAGGATCGAATTTGGAAGTCAGCTTTCCTCGCTTGCCAATCGTGCCAGTTCAATGAACTCATTGATGAACTGCTCTGATGATTTCAACAAATAGTTGTGAAATAGCCAGTACGCAGTTCTTCTTTCAACTAGAGTGATGGTTGCCACTACAATAAGATGATCACTAACCGAACACACTTCATAAGTGACACCAACGAAATGTTCCAGTATTCGATGTGGGACATAAAGTCTATCAATTCCCGAGCCCGCGAGATTTCCATGGCTATTTCGCGAGTTCCTCATGTGTGATCTAGTCGTAGGATGCATCAAACGATAGATATCCAGAAGTCTGAAAACACTGACAAAATTCTTCAATCGAGCAGCATTGAGCTGTTAAGCTTTTACCAGACCTGTTTAAAAGTTGTTTACCTATTATCAGACGTGTTCGAAAAGCTATTGCGCTTTTATCAGAATTGTTCGAAAAGCTGTTTAGCTGTTATCTGATCTGTTTGAAAAGTTGTTTATCTGTTGGTAGCATAGATAAATTAAACATAGCGGTGTGAGTTGATTATGGGGAATCAAGGTTGTAGCCTCCAAGACACACACTTCCGGGTCAAGATCAAGGACAAAATGCCCTTCCGGTTTCAAAGGTGATGCCAGAGGCCAAGGTCAAACCCACGTGTGAATGTGCATTCTGGGTAAAAAAGCTCAACCGAGCGTTTAAGATTCCTCTGTAGTAGGCAAATATTATTAAAGAATACCTTCAAGAGTTCTGGACTTAGTAGGGAAATTGAATAAAAAGAATAACATATATAAAATATCATTATCGATTTATAATAAATTAAAAAATATTAACATTTAATTCTTAGTGTATCATTCTATTTTTGGGCTTAATTATTTCAATATATCTATAACTATAACATAGTCTTTATTTTCCAATAATGTATAGCTAAGACTTGGACTATAACACACTTAAAACAAATTACTTCAATAAATGGAATTATAACTATATGTAATACATTTTTTTATTTACAATACACTAGACTTAGATCATATGTTTTCTGCGGCTGCTCCTTGTTGCTCTGATGGAATTAAGTAATGTTTCCCAATGGTAGAGTATCCGTTGTGCTGTTAACATTTAATTCTACCGTTGGGCTTCCTTAATTCAATATTAATTTTTTTGTTTCTCACATTCAGGAATATGTGATGCTAATTCTTTAGCAGAATAGAAATAGAACAAACATCTATCGCATATATACAATCTATCCTTATGTTTTGAAGTTTGTTTCCATGCAAACAGTGAAAGATTTTTAATCCAGCAGTAATGAAACCTGTTGCTTTCATCATCATCATCATCCTGCTCATAGTTATTTTGTATCATTAATAGATTCACATGTCGCTTCATCTTGTGTTTCGTTGGTCTAACTAGAACAGTGGTGAAGGAACGCTCTTTCTTTATGATAAATACGTTTATTGATATATCGTTCTGGTCTTCAAATTATTTAATCTGTTTAAGCGTTATAGGAAATGTTATTCCAGTTAAATTTAGCATAGTAGAATAATGTGGATATGATGATGTCCTAGAGGAGTTAATATTTCCAGGGTATATCGCTGATGTTACGGCTCAAGCGAAGCATGGTTTATCAATATTTTTTACATTGATGCAAGCTTGCTTTAAAGCAATCTCCTTTGGTAGATGTATGTACGAAGATCCTCGGTGCTGTTCAAATTTGTTGATATGTACTGCTAAATGTATAATGGAGTCCAATGTTCAGCCACTATCTTTTTCCCGAAACTCATCCAGCTGAGTGAGCATTGAATCCAAAATGTTAACCTTATACCACTCATTCAAATTATCGTTCACATTGATTGGAGCAGTTCTTGCTTGTAAATATTTAATATCTTTATAACCTCATTGTCACTGATATCCTTATCAAAATCAACACACAACTTTGTATTAACTTTAATATTGAGATGGTGTTTTAAAATTTTCCTAATACGGCGTATAAATAAATCACCAGCATCCTGTATAAATAGCTTAATATCTGTATGGTTTATATTTACAATAATCCCAGTTCTAATTCTGTCTGTGAATACTTTATTTGCTCCCACTTTACAAAATCACTTTTTCTTACACGCTGAGTAATATCTCCACCTCGACTGGTGGCTTTCAATAACACTCTCGGCGATTTACTCTATCCAATACAGCTCTCCATATGCCGTTTTGCACCACTAGTTTTACTAGAAAAACTTTATTTTATCAGCACTATTGACCTATCAATGAGGCTCACCAAAAACTGACTGATGCCTCCTATCATCTTACATTAATATCTACTACCGCCTTCTTTATATTTAAGTCTTGGTTAGGAAACCGTGAAACTATTTTGCTTCAATCAATTAAGCAGTATACCACCAATCTAGTGCGTAACATACATCGATTCAATCCCGATATCACCCATGAAAGTTTTTCTGTTACACTACACAACATTACATTAATTCACCTCAGTGTTGCATACATACATATCCACAGCCGACAAGTATATCACCAAGTCCACCTCAAATATTTGTATTAGAAAGAAACAGATGTTGTGTGAGAGTGAGATGGTTTCAAACTATGGTATTCACTAAAGCTTCCTAATGTGTTAGAGCAAGACAGATGATGTGTTAGAACGAAATAGTTGCAAATGTAAATTTGGACCTCCATATGAAATAACATGGGATTTTGCTGTCGAACTCTCATATCTTAACGCAGAAAAGGATCATGGGAGACATTTGCTCTGGATCGCTTTTTGGAGGTGAAACACAGAGAAAAAAGTTTATAACTTAAGATATAACAAGTAAAAAAGCTAGAATTGGTCTAAGACCAATTCTTATGATACCCTAGATGAATGCTCGTATTAAATTTCGTATGGTCACCGATCTATTCAAGTATTCATTTTGAAGTTGTTTTTCGCATATATTTCTAGAACAGTTTGTCGCACAGAAAAAATGATTATAACCAATATTATAGGATTTCGTATTCTGCAGAGGTTTTTAGTACAAAAAAAATGTCTTGGACTGATCGTTTTCAAAGTATACGTAAAAAACCGAAATTTTTATGTGGCAACACCAAGGAGTTGCTTCATTTAGTCCATTTTTGACATTTTATTTGCTAATGTAGTAAAAACATCATGTACGAAATTTCAGCTCTCTACGTCGATACGTTCTCAGGCAGTGTCCAAATATATAGCGGAAAACGAAATTTTTATATGGCAACCCCACGAAGGAGTTGCCCGATTTGTCTCATTTTCGAACTTAATTTTACTTTTTTTTTTTTTTAAAGTCCGTGTACAAAATTTTAGCTCTTTAAGTATACGCGTTCTCGAGTTATCGTGCGCACAGACGGACAGACGGACGGACGGACATGCCTAAGTCGAAATAACTTTTAATATTATGAATGGGTGTCCAATCCATTTTGCTCTACCATCATTATTTCGAGGTGTTACAAAGGGAATGACAAACTTAGTATACCCCTATGATTTCATCTAGGGTATAAAAATAAATAATGAATTTGAAGTGAATAAATATTGTGTGAAAAATTGATTTGGTATATATTATTTAGAGTTGTTGTTATTTTTCAGTAAAGGAATTGGGAATCTTACATTTTAAACTTTCACTACTCATCTACAACTTATTCCACATATTACTCACAGCTCCCAAGTAGTCATCTAAGACAACATATTATACTATATTAATATAATAACACCACCTTCTTTCATCAAAACTTTTAATTTAATCTACTCCCAACCTGCTTTCATGGTAAGATTTAAAGTTGAATAAATAATACTTCCATATCCTACTAGAATTATATCATTCCAAATACCCACTCTCTATATCGCGGTCTTCACTATTGAACTTGAAAAATTATCAACCACTCTCAACCTAATGGTAAGAAAATAATGTGATCACCCCAATAGTATGAAGATAAAATTATCATATTCTTATCAGTTTCATGTGAACTATGATATAGGGGTCAATCAAATCTCATAACAGCTTGACTGATTGAGAAATTTTATTGAAGATAAAAAAAATCTTCATAAAATGTAAGACTTTTCAATACAAACTCCTAGATACAAAAAACATTAATCGCTCAATTTGTCTGCTATAGTCGGCTGTATTTGTTTACGCAAGATATAAAATTACCAGCTGCCTGGCCACCTTTTCTAATGCTTTAATTTCCATTACTTCTAATGATTTCATGTGTTTTACCATCCCAACCAGCCGTGATCTATTTTTACACATCGAATATCATAATATTATCACTATTGTTTATAAAAGACACTTACACAACTTACGTTATAGTTGTTGTTTTTTTCAGTAAAATAAATTTTCAATTATAACTTTCACTACTCATCCAAGACATCATATCCTACAGATTAATATAAGTTTTTGTTATTGTTTTCAGCTAAAGAAATTGGGAATCTTACATTAAAAAACATAAATCGCTCAAATTGTTTACTTTACTCGTCTGCTGTGCGAATTTTTTTACATTATTCAACTGCGAATTTGTTTACTTTACTGGACTTTACGAATTTGTTTATACAAGGAATCAAATTAGAAGCATTCCACCCTGAAGAGCAAAATTAGGCATTTACTAATTTCCATTACTTATCTAAGTGAACATATCTACCTACATTCGCCCCCAATCAGCTTTGCCTGATCTATTTTTAGATATATCATCACAATGCGCAATGTTTATATAAAACACTCACAGATTAAGATCATCAAATCTTTAATCCACAACTTCGATTCTAGTTGTTGTTTTTTGTTTTTCAGCTACTAATATTAATTACACCTGAGAAGGTAAGATCGCTCATATCTCGAACCATAGCCCGTAGAGGATTTCTGATGAAAATTTTACCCCCCCCCCCAATACTATTGGCATGAACAGAAAATATGCTAGGGTTAACTTGAATTATTACTAATATTAATTATACCTGAAAAGGTAAGATCGCTAATATCTCTAAAACCATAGCTCGTGGATTTCTGATGAAAATTTAATCCAACCCTAGAACTAAGACCACCACTGACACCTTCTAGAATCTATTGGCATGAAGAAAAGTATTCTAGGGTTAACTTGAATTATTACTAATACTAATTACACTAATTCACTTAGAGAATTTCACAACATTTCTTAAACACAGCTGCACACATCCACCCGCACATATTCTACCCAAGCCTTGATTCAGGTAACAAAGGAATTTCACAACATTTCTTATCCACATAAATACACAGCTGCACACATCCACCCACGCCTTAGGTAACGTTTCCTCAGCCACCAAGTAGCCCAGCCCAACATACCACAGGCACTCATACTAAAGTAAATAACTGAAAACAAACTCAAGCTGACAAGTATACAGCCCCTATATAAATTCGCTTAGGGTATTTCACATCATTACTTAATACACATAAGCCGCACATATTCTACCCAAGCCCTGGTACAGGGCGCCTATTCTTGAATTACGAATGATTTTAACGTATGCGATAAATAACGAATGGTTCAACCCCATTCGTTATATAACGAATGGTTTGCGTACGAATATAACGAATGCGGATTTCAAGAATACCACATAAACATTCATTTCGAATGTTTTTGACAGATTAACGTATACGTTATCTGTCTTCGTTATTCAAGAATAGGGGCCCAGGTAACGAGGGAATTTCACAACATTTCTTATCCAAATAATTACACAGCTGCAAGCATCCACCCATGCCTTAGGTAACGTTTCCTCAGCCACCAAGTAGCCCAGCCCAACATACCACAGGCACTCATACTAAAGTAAACAACTGAAACCAAACTCAAGCTGACAAGTATACAGCCCCGATATAAATTCGCTTACGGTATTTGACATCATTACTGTTATGGTACTATGTTGAGTGATTGACGACTGGACGTTAAGTCCCGACTGCCAGCGTGAGCTGACAGATCACTCGGCGGACAGCGTTGACTGCAGGGCGGCACGCTAGCTCGCCTCGGCTATTGGCGGAGAGTGTGGGCAGGTTCCACGAAAAATCTGCCGGTGCCGCCTGCCATATACAAACAAAAATCTCGTGCCTTAAACCAAAAACGCCGGCACACATTCGGTCCTGGAGGGACCTTTACGTCACTTACCTACATCCACATTGAAGGCGCAGATGGTCTGACTACCTGCATGCCCCAACCACCCAACTGACTCTGAGGGCAGATATTTTCAGAGCCCCTTGTAGACTTGGAAATAGAGAGGAGTAGTGGACCTAGACGACCTTCATGGCTCCATTGAACTTTATTATATATAATCTGGTTACTTAATTCTTATTATTTACAGTATTGGGATTAATGCCTGCCGGTGGGCGCTGCCTGCTCATGGACGAGCAAAGTCGACATTATTGCTTTTGAAGGAAAATTTTGCTTACGAGATTCCAAAATTAATAAATTTATTTCCATAGTACAACTATATTCAACTACTATTGAAAGGAACGTCCCCAAATGAGTACAATTTAATAACAAAATTTCTTTTCAGGTTATCTTATTGAAACAAGAATTGATATAAACCTTACTTATAAATTGCATCGGGTCAGGTATATTCAGAGCCGGACTGGCAGTACGGGCGATCGGGCGCTAGCCCGATGGGCTGGTCGTCGTTGGGCCGGTGGTCTCCATGCTAACGTTATTACACGTATTTACCACGTACTCTGGACGAATGTTGCGGCTGCGGTGGGAGAAGAACTATGAAAGTGAACTTAAAAAAGTACTTTACTGTATAACCTAAAAGCTTAATACAATAAAGCTAATTGACCCATGACAACGAAGCCATGTGGGCAGAGGAGAGTTATGAGTTACAAATACTCAGAAATGTCCCACAACTTATAAACACTGACAGGACGCAGAGCTATGTGGATGTTGCCAAGATAGCATCATATATGGCAAATCTGGCATTCTCGTGGCTTCAACATCATTCACTTTTTGTAAAGCATTTTATATTAATTTTTGCATCATATCATTTTTAATTCGAAAAACACACGGAAAATGTGTTTTTTATCAGGACGGTTTAACAAGGCTTTCAAAAGTTTGCTATACCTATGTGTACTTTTAAAACAAATTCGAAATTGAAGAACAAATATAAAAACAGTTTTTTAATTTTGTTTTTATGTTCTAATCTTTAAAAAGAATAAATAATTTTATTTCAGGTTAATCAATTTTGAAGTAGAGTATATATATAGTCATGATATATTACCGTCAGCGTTTACTTAAATGACAAATTTCCAGTATTAGAAATTACCCAAATATTACAGTCTGAATTTTTCCACATTTGGTGAAGCATGGCATTGTTTTTGTTACTATATTGGGCCATATAAGTAAGTGAAAGAGCAATTGAATTTCTAAGCGGTTACAAAACGATTCCAAAAACAGAGTAGAAGAAGGGGTTAAGAGATCACTTCTTTCCTCAGATCCTTCATGCAGAGCCATAACAACTCGTTTTGGCGCCTGAAGCAAACGTATAACATAACGTTACCTTATTTAACTTTAACTATTCTGACGTGGTCTATCAACTGACTGAACAAATTTGAGCAACAATTGATCATGAAAAGAATAGTAAATAATATTTTTTGCAGATAAAATTATTAGTTGATATTAATATTTTACTAGGAAAGTTTGATAGAAATATTTGCAAGATTTTATAGATTTTGAATTTGAACTATTTTCGCCATGAACAAGTTTGTATTCTCGAAAGTCGAAGTGTTTGTTATTTCTTTTTCGGCTACCAAAACAGCCACACGCGACAATCTTTCTTGACCCATTGTAGATCAGACGTAATTTTTTATTAACTTCTACTTACTGAAACTAGCTATCGTCATTGGCAATGTCAGAAAAACTCAGAGCACGATTTAAATATTTAGATATGATTCTCGGAGGTTATAGTCGTGAATTCATTACAGCAAATCCAAAAGCGGATTTTCTCAGACTATTGGCGTCCATTTTGCTAAGCAGATCGTCAAAAAGCAATCGAAAATCTTCTGACACTTGTTCCAACATTTCGTACCTCTTTGTCAGTTAGAATAAAAGAACATCAATCGATTCAAAAATTTGTGTACGAAGCTTTTGTTTTGTGGCAATATTGGGATCGCTGATTATTTTGTAATTCAAAAAGTTCGAATTGCTTTTTTTGTCTTATTTCTTTTGTAGCACTGACAAAAATTTCTTCCATGTCAGGATCATGAACCAACTTCAGCCTTGTCAAGTGGGTAAATTCAAATTGAAGACCTTTTGGGGCTGGCTTGTTATTATAAGCCCGGGCCGATTTGAAGATCCAGTCCGGCCTTGAGTATATTAAAGTACGCATCGTTTCATTATAAAACTAAATTCATAAAACTAGGAACTTGTGTTCATCCGTACAAGCACCAGATTCTTTAAAGCAGCCACAGACATAAGAATGTATTACTATTAATAAATGATAATTTAAACTAATTTGCAACAGAACTATTAGATCTTAACTAAAATAGGCTTGAAAAGGCAACCAAGCCAAAATCGAAGTTCACATGTGTGTAGGAATCATACTCAGTTCTTTGTTTGTTCAACCACCTTGGGTAAGTCTAAGTACTTAGCTGGAAGTAGAGCCAAATCTAGACCTCCCTTTTCTTCGAGTTTATCCAAATAAAAAAAAAATACTATATTCACATATATATTATGATTTCTAAATGACTTTTATGATTCCCCTTTAAAAAATTTTCTTTCTTTTGAAATACTTATTAAATCTTCATTTCTTTTCTTAATGGGAATTTGTACTTATAAATGTGTATATATCTTTTAATAAAATAAATCCGGTCGCAATCAATTTCGTTTCAATTTAATTATACGCGGGGGCGGCCGTGGACAAAAATTATATATACATATATATTTTTTTCTTTTTATAACTTAATGCGACCGATTAGTTTTCATTTTTCTCTTTTCTTTTAATATTTCATATTTTAATATAGCTACGAAATTTTCAGAAGATTTTGGTACTTACAGCACTCTATGTTTGCTGGGTGCTCCATCGAAAAGGCCTCTTTGATGTTCCGCTTGATATTCTGAAAGAAAACACATCGTTCGTTAAGTCCTATTACCGACGGTAGATGTGTGAATGGATGGAGAACCATTAAACCTTAAACTTTGGTTCCTATGTTTTCACAAGCTGAACCAGGGGATCAGCGTTGGCTCCCGCTTTTACATTACTGCCAGAAACGTGGACAAAAGGAAAATTCTATTGTGAATCTGTGACGATGATCAATGACAAATTTAGCTGAATGCCATCTGTGCTGAGAAGTTCCAATGGATGCGTGTTTTTTATAGGCGGCGCTGCAATTATTACGTGCAGCAGATGAGTTTCTCTCTCAGCTTCTTTTCTTGCAGCTTACTGATTTCAGCCTTTTCGTGGTTCTCCACAATCCGTGGCTACAGCATACACTTTTCTTGTTTCTTCTCCTTTAATTTGCAACTTTACTTTCATCCAATTATCTAAATTCTGTAGCTCGAGGATTATTTCCTTCCGTCCTAATCATGTATGCACTGGTTCCGATTATTTAATTTGGCCTCGATTACTAAATTAATATAATTGCTCGAAGTCATCTGTCACTCAATCACACTATAAATTATATGCTCTTCTTCTTATTTTTCGGAACTGGATTTTGGTGCTCGGTCCAAGTCAGACTGGAAACGTGTGGTCGAGTCTCGACAATCGCACGTTCGTCGTGTGGCTCACGCTAGGTGCTGCTGCTAGCCGTCGTGTAGCATACTGCTGTATGCAGTATGCTACGACCATAACAGGGCAGGGTAGTCTAGACCACCCGTGGTTCGGACAAAGCTGAAAAATGGTCGACTGAGCTAACCGGTCTTAAACATAGGCCTCATCGCTGCGGGCGCCCAATGTTTGGCTCGACCCACAACCCAATGAGAACATTCCTCATTACTCGGTCTCGCGGGCAATACTAATCGACTACGTTATAGACGGACAGACAAAGACAAATCCTCCTCATGAGGCCGATCCGGAAGGGACTATAAAAAGGCTATCTACTCATAAGAGGTAGAGGTGTGTTGACAAGGTTGAATTTCAACAGGTATATCACCCACCATTGACGGGGCAATAGGAGGGCTTCGAGATATCCTATAGTTTACCAGTGAGGCTGGCTGGATGCCTTCTTAGAGCTACCAGGAATAAACGTGACAGTAGATAGATGACGCTTCTAGAATGGTTATCACTGCCTGATGTCTTTGGCGTGATAGACTCCTAAGGGTTTCCCCTGCAGATCTTCAAGCTCGTATAAGGAGATTCCTTTCCTGGCTTTAACCCGACACTTAACAAATTTTCGTCCCAGTTTAGCACTAGTCTGATATTGGAAGTTGCTTTGGGCAAAGTTCCGTCTGAATACCTCTTGACCCACTCTGAAATTAACAGGCTTCGCCCTGAGATTATAGGCTTTTGAACCCTGTTCGAACGCATTGTGTAAGTTTTCCTGCACTCTAGCACGGATCAATCTCACTTTATCTTCAGCACCTACTCTCAGAGGCTCGTTAAGATTCCCAAGGGTCCTCAAGATGGAATAGGAGCTGCCATGTTCAATCATTTGCTGACCGAAAAGTGTTCGGTAGTGAGAGAAACCAGTTGCTTGGTGGAAAGAGCTCCTGAGGGAACTAGCTTTCTGGCTCAGCTTCTCATCCCATTTCGTGTGTTCCTTCCGGATGTATGCCCTAATCCCTGATAATAGAGACCTATTCACTCGC
Source organism: Dioctria rufipes (assembly GCA_963924295.1). Lineage (NCBI taxonomy): Eukaryota > Metazoa > Arthropoda > Insecta > Diptera > Asilidae > Dioctria > Dioctria rufipes. The sequence continues at coordinate 139,934,981 of OZ002744.1, forward strand.
TCTGAGGCGTTTGCTTGCGGCGAGTAAACTGCCGGTCGCAAGTGCTTCACCCCATACTTTTCCAGTAATCTGGAGAAGTGAGCCGAGCAAAACTGGACTCCATTGTCAGAGAATATGGTTTCCGGGACTCCGAACACATGGAATATTTCAGTTTCGATGAACTGACACACATTGAGAGTAGATGCCTTTCTCAAAGGTTTGAGAATCGGGAACTTTGAAAAGTGGTCAAGAACTACTAATATGCAGACGTTTCCTTTCACTGACCGAGGATATGGACCCAGAAAGTCAATATACAGCTTGTGCCATGGTCGTTCTGTCACAGACTGGACTCCCATAGATGGCGTAAGAATAGTATTGGGGGCTTTGGTCTCTTTACACACGTCATGTTCGCCTACGTAGTTTCTGACATCAACTGTAATTCGTGGCCAGTACAAGTGTCTTCTCAGACGTTCCAGTGTTTTCCCTATACCTCCGTGAGAAGCTAGCGGCGGATCATGCGCTCTTGAAACAACGTCGGAGACAAGCCCTCGTGAAGTCCAAAGCTTCCAAGCTTCTTCCTCCTGAACCGGATCACCTGTTCTCGGAACGGTCCGAATGTAAACGAAGCCATCCCTGACGCAAAGATCTGGTAGTTTGCCAGAAGTCGTTTTAACTTTATGCCTCAGTTCCTCCAGTTCCTCATATTCCAATGAGTTGAAATGTGGCGAACTTAGGTCGCAATGAATGCACGACAGCGCATCAGGAACGACATTCAGGCTTCCTTTTCGGTGCTCAATGGTGAAGTCGAAACCCTGAAGCTTCAAACTCCACCGAGCAAGTCTACCGCTGAGGTCCTTTTGAGACATCAGCCATTTCAAGCTCGCATGATCCGTCACTATCTTAAACGGCATAAGTTCTATGAAGGGCCGGAACTTCTGCACACTTAAGATCGCAGCTAAGCATTCTTGCTCTGTGACGGTGTAATTTCGTTGTGCCGAGTTCAACTTTTTCGAGACGTAGGCTATTGGCTTCTCGTGGCCATCGTCATCTAGTTGAAGCAGTGTGATGGCCCAATATACGGAAGATTCTTCCAACAGCCAAGGGAATTACAGCGAAATAATCAACAGCTGGCTGCAATGAGCGCTTAGTGGAGCAATCGACGATTACGATAATAATTTACCTCGCATAGTAATTATTATGTAAGGCGATTGTTTACAACTAAGCAACTCAGGTGCTGCAACCGGTAGAACAAACGACAAGGTTGTTGTCGTTTGTTTACATCCGCATTGCGAGTACAAGCTTACTTCCGAATATTGGGGCCATAAAAGACCAATGACTGGTCTGGCGAGCGCCGTTAAGCGATCAGTCAAGTTCTAACTGCTCTTGGAGCGCATCAAGTTTCGTATGTCGGTTCAGGTTACCTTAGCGCCGGTAGCTGGTATTAAGAAAGATAGGTCAAGTCTTAGTAAATAAAGATTTATAACGTGCACGAAATTCGAACATTGTTTTGTTAATTATTGGATTGTTTATTGATTTCTTTTGGGAACACGACAATTGGCGCAGCCGGTAAACTTAGGCTTAATTTAAGAAGTGCTAGATTAAGTGTTGAGTGTGATTTTACTTTTATGATAATACTGAGCTGAGTGTGAGTTTTTATATGAAGGGTTGATCATTATAGGCGTTTAAAACTTTTCAGTGTGCTCTAGGTGCAAAAAGTAAGGTATAAGTAGTTGATTAATCGGGGGCTTTCAGAATTTTGTTGAGTTTTATTGTTTTTAGGTGATGAAAAATTATCGAAATTTCAGCAGAGTATAATTAAGTTTTCAACGTATTGTTTTCGTGGAGGTGATAATCGTAACCGCGGGTACATCGGGTAAGGTCGTAATTCAGTCACACTAACACACACACAAGGAGCAAAGCTAATTTAGCTACTCCAAATACACACACTGGGAGTAAAGCTAGTAAGCTGCTCCATTCACCTACACTATGAGTAAAGCTAGTAAGCTGCTCCATTCACCTACACTAGGAGTAAAGCTAGTAAGCTGCTCCATTCATCTACACTAGGAGTAAGGCTAGTAAGCTGCTCCATTCATCGACACTACGAGTAAAGTTAGTAAGCTGCTCCACTAATACACGTACATATAACAAAAGTGCCATGCCCTGAACTATCTTCAAGTAAGGTGCTCATAGGAGAGTACTCGTTACAAGTCCAAAAATTCAAATGTTTTGCCGGTCGTGTTTAAAGTAATTGGGTTAGTTTGCAAGAAGTAGTATATTAGGAAATCGTGTGATTCATTAGTGTAGATGTCAATAGGGAGAAGCAACGTCCTGACGAAAGAGGAACTTTTGCGATTTCGAGAACAGGAGGAAAAATTGGAAAATAAGTCACAAGAGTTGAAAAACTGCCAAGATAATTTAAAAGGGTATGAACAAGACTGGCAATATATCGGAGAACGCCTAACAACTGAACTTAAGAAGCGATTGCCAAGTGAGGAATTAGAAGCTGTACTTGAAGAACTAGATACTTGCACCCGGACAAGTACTAATGGGGAGGCACTTGATTTATTGGTTACAGCTACTTTCGACATTATCCACAAAGGAGAGAATGCGTTGGAACAAGCAGTAGAAGAAGGCCAACAAGAAAATCAGGCTCTAATAAAGAAAGTAAAAGTTCTGAAACAGCAGTTGCTAGAGGCAGAGAACTTAACACAGGAATTAGAGAAGGAAGTAGAACTTGGTCCAAATACACAGGAAAAGGAAAAGGCGCCGAGTCACGGAAAAGTTGTGGACGAAGAAAGCTGTTATTCTGGAAGGCAAGACAAAGTGGAAGTGTTAAAACAGCTAAAAGCCAGTGTTCAACACCCAAGTCAGTTGCAGACCAAAGGCCGTATAAGAACATAGAGAGTCGTAAATCACGCGGACAACAAGACAACATGGTTGATGACAAAATCATGGATATGGTGTCCAAATATGTCCCAATGTTTTCAGAGGAAAGATCGCCAAAGCTAGCAAAGGAAGTGCACCGCTTCCTAAACTGATGCAAAGATCTTTACGATCGTCTTAAGGCCGAAGAACAAGATATCTTCATGAAATGTGTAAGATATCGGTTGATGGACGATGCATACTATCTGGTGAGTTCAGAGGAGCCAAAAGATTTTGCGGCATTGCAGCAGACCATTAAAACTGCTTATTTGCCTAAAAAGTCCTACAGCGAATTAAGAACCGAAATGATAGCGTGCAGATAAAGACCCGGAGACGACATTAGGGAATATGCGGACAGATTGAAGGATTTGTTGAATCAAATTAAAGCAGCAGTTTCAGCTAAATATCCAGGTAAAGATGGGGGATTATTGGCAGAGTTGGAAGCGGATGCGATTGCCACATTTAAAGTTGGAATAAGAGATCCGGCTACTTAACAGGGCGAAAATTCGGCTCATTGGAGGCGTTGAGAGAAGAGGCGGAGTTTTACGAAAGGGACGCGAGAAGACTTCAGCTCGGAGGCAATAGGATTTTTTCACAGGAAGGATGCAGAAGTGACAATTTCAACGGGGATGAACCCGCACCTCCCCAAAAACCTTTCTCTACTCTACAACAGCCAACTCATACAGAATCATACAGAAGAATGCCTAGGAAAGCATATGAATATAGACCCAAGCATTGCTTCAAGTGCGGTCAGCCTGGACACTTTGTCAGAGAGTGCCAACAATTACCTTTCTGTACGGGATGTGAGGAATATGGGCACGAGGTATCCAATTGCCGAATTCATCACGTCAGAGTGGCAAACTGTGCAGTTGGCATACAGCATGAATTCCATTCAGGAAACACGAGACCATTATACGGATATCTGCGTAAAGAAGTATTTAGCAGAGAAAGAAAAGGAAAAGTTAGAAGCTCAGAGTAAATTTATCATCACAGTTCCATCGGACATAGCTTTAGAGGGTGAATTAAGGCTTTTAGTAGATACTGGGTCCTCATGTAATATAATTAAGGTTAATAGTATAAAAAGAAATACGCCAATACAGACGCATGAAAAAATAAGAATTGGAGGACTCTTTGGGTTCGCTAGGAGTTCCATAGGTACATGTCAGGCGAACTTGCATATAGATAACAGTCGGCAGTCTTGTCAATTTAATGCCATTGGTGAAACTGATTCAATTCCAGCCGACGGTATACTTGGAATGGATTTCCTGAGGGACAGAGCTGTTATCGACTGCGTGAATAAGAAATTGTGGATACAAGGCGCCGAAGCAAAGAAAGATAGTGTCGGTCGTGGAAACGTCGCAGCTAATGGACAAGCTGTAAACAATACCTTCCAGTGTTACAATCAAGGAAATCCTTTACAAGCCAGAGTAGAGGAGGTTGAAATGAACATGGCAAAAATCATCAGGCAATGTGTTAATAACAAAGACGACGAATGGAAATCTAACCCGGGCAGGGTAGAGACAGCTCACGACAGTGCGAGACTTCACGAGGTAAGAGTCGAAGAACTTAGTGAGGAGAGGAGAAGGCGAGATGAATATTATGGCCACAGCGGAAATGAGCTGGAGGTTGGATGTGCATTAGTAAGAGTTGCCAATGCAAGGGTCTATCCTGTAAAAGCTATGAACTCCTCGTATGAACAACACGGACCTCGAAATTATTCTGAACGAGCAGCGGCATGGCGCTATAAGGGTACTAGCAATTTCTATTCTCAGCTACGGAAATCCCAGTGGAGTCTGCAAGAAGGTAAGTCTAAATTTCTACGACATAATAGTATGCCGGAGAGGACAAAAGTACATCAGGGCAGAAGGAAAGTAGGGGAACGGAACTTCATTCATGTTGAAAATGCTACTTTTACTGCAAGTTCAATAACCCCTTACAAGTTAAGTAACGGATATGACCCGGGAATCGGTGGACGTAACCAAAGAGATGTCCAACAAATTCCCTCTAATTTCAGAAGAAATTCGGTGAGCGGAGTTTGGTAGTCTATGGACGGAGAAAGATATGGAAAGGAGGTATAAAGGTAACCCAGTGGATCCAATGGAAGGTAAATTTATAGATTAAAAGGTAAGAAAATGTTATTAAAAGAATATTTTGAGATTTAAAGAAAAAAAGTATTTGAACAGATAAAAAAAAATGTGTAAAAGAAAACAATTTTTAATGTGTATTAGTACTAATAGAAAAGTCTATTATGAAATCAGTGGCAAAATTATAAGCGCAATTAAGTCATGTAATAACTGTGGAAGTTACAAATTATGTAGTAATGGGAATAAAGATAGATTTAAAAGACAGACAAGTTTGAAAAAAGAGAAAAAGAAATAAGAAAAAAGAGAGTTCGTTTTGTTACCTAAATAATGAATATTGAAAAAATTAAACACAAAGAAATAACAGATTTAAAAGAAAGACAAGTTAAAAAAAATAAGAAATATAAAAACAAAAAGTAATGGAAATAAATATGAGAAAAATAAAGGGTTTTCCAATAAGAGGTGTTATTTTGATATTCAAAGAAAAATGCCATTTTTTGAGATAAATGAAAAGATCTTTATTTCATTATAAAGAGGAAGGTATGCCGTTAATTATGGAAAATAACATCAGCCAAATGACCACCACGACCACGCCTACAGGACCATATCCTTTTCATGAAATTTTCCATAACCAAATGCAAAGTGGGTGCCCTATGTCCTCGATAGCCTCACGAATTCCATCTTTGATGTCTTGAATCGACGCTGGGCTGTTGGGGTAGACCTTCTTTCACGTGGCCCCAAAGAAAGAAGTCGCAAGGTGTTAAATCACAAGATCTCGGTGGCCAATTGTGATCACCTCTTCAAGAGATAACACGGTCCGGAAACTTTTCCCGTAAAAGATCAATGGTTTCGTAGCTTGTATGGCACGTAACGCCGTCTTGTTGAAAGTAACCGTTGTCCAATCAGTACCATCCAATTCCGGCCATAAAAAATCATTAATCATCTGTTGATAGCTCAATCCATTCACCGTAACTGTTGCTCCAGCCTCATTTTCGAAAAAGTAAGGTCCAATGACCCCGCGGGACCATAAACCGCACCAAACTGTCACACGTTGAGGATAGAGAGGCTTTTCAACAATAACTCTTGGGTTTTCCGAGCCCCAGATGCGACAGTTTTGCCATCGAGGTGGAAATGGGCCTCATCACTCAAGATGAGTTTTCGATGGAAGTCCGGATCATTTTCATGCATTTCAAGGACCCAATCAGCAAAGACTCGACGTTGTTGATGATCGGCCGGCTTGAGTTCTTGTGTTAACTGAACTTTATAATCCTTAAGACCCAGATCTTTATGCAAAATACGGTGTAATGACGTTTGTGGAATGCCTAATTCCAAAGAACGACGAGGAATGGACAAACCTGGATTTTCTTCAACACTTTCGGCTACAGCAGCAATATTCTCGGCTGTTCTTGAGCGACGTGCACGGGTTTTATTCTTCACATCACTTACTTGTCCCGACAGCTCGAATTTTTCTACCAATTTCTGTATTGCGGTCCGACAAGGTGCTTCACGACGCGACGACCCAAAAATGTTCGAGTTTTACGAACCGTCTCTGCCACATTTTCACCATTGTTATAGTGAATTTTAATAATTTCAATGCGTTGTTGAATCATGTATCGTTCCATTTTTATTAATGGCGTAGTTTCTACTTGTCAAATTTAAAAAATAACAGCTCCAAAAGTGGCATCTACCGAAATAGCGGGCTAATTAAAATAACACCTCTTATTGGAAAACCCTTTATAAGGTTAAAATTTGGAATTTATAAACATACAGTTACTTTAGTACTAAATTATAGAGGTTAAGAGGTTAATTAGAAAAGTAGTGTGTGTAAGAGCTCAACGATGGAGATAAATAGGGTATTGATATGGCACAACAACGAAGGCAACATTTACAACTATGCAGCTGAAATGGGGAACTGCGATAAAAAATATGGATATGCGGAGGTCTGGACTATTTATTTAACTTGCGTACATATAAACAAAAATTTGGAAGTTAGCCCAGTAAAAGGCAGCTTCATTTCAGAAAAATATATAATTGGAAGGCTTAAAAAAAAATAACATTCGAAATTTCTAGTTGGACATTTAATGTTGATGATAAACAATATTCTCTCAGTACGGATGGACTCTCGATATAATTGAGAGAACTCCATCGTACCCATAAAAGAAGATAAGTAGTATGTTTCAAATATTATCATCAATTGTTCATGTTTGTTGAAATGTAATTAAAGAACCGCCTGTAACAAGAAATGGTCATACGTTCTATTATGATCACATCTTCAAAGCCCTGAACTCGTTTAAAGGTTTTAAGAAATGCAGTGTACAAGAAAAGATTATATCGAAATAATTAATGGAATAAATTAGTGTTCAATTTTATATAATTTCAAAGACGATAAAATGACAGCAGTACCGATAATTCCGATTGATAAATGGAAAAAGATCTTGAACGTTTAGAATTCAATAATAATGGATCACTACAAGACGTAAATGTTGTGCAGGAAATACTACAGCAAAGGAAACAATAGTTGGAAGTTGAATAAGAGAAGTACAAAATCGTTTGATGTAAAGATTGTTAAAGTCCTGAAACAAACAGTCCAGACCCCGAAGCAAACAGTCCAAACCCCGAGGGAAAAACCACCCAGCGAAGATTCAGAGGATATACAGGTGATAGTGCCAACAACAGCCTCCATGCCGACTGTAAACATACCCACGAACATACCCACGATCGTAGGAAAACAGCTGGCGTAGCTGGAATAATTAAGTTAACCACTGTAGGATTAGTTCTCGTATTATGTATATATAAGTAATATGTATTTCTTTTTTACAACAAGTTAAAGTAGAACTTACTAGTTTTTCTTTCTTCTCAACGTAGTATTATGCAGTTAGCGTTTTCTTAAGTTAATGGTATTTTTGTACATGAATAAAATAAAATTTGTAAACTAAACTGTAAATAAATATGTAGGTAAATCTTGTTATTGAATAGGATTTTTTTTTTAATAATTAATTGAGTATGGAAAGTTAAAAAAAATATATATATATATATATATCAGAAGTGTAAATTGTATTTTGTTATAGAGAATTTAAAACTGTACAAAAGAAGGGGGGAAATGTATAATAGCATAAGAAATATAATACAGTAAAAGTTTTTTGGAAAAAGGCAAAGTTAATGTTAAAAGAAATGATATGAAGATATGAAATGTTAGAAGAAATTGTAGTAGAGATAAGAAAATAAGAAAATTAAAGTAGAAAGTAATGAAAATGTACTACCAAAGAGTATAATAAAATAGTGTAAAATGAATAACAAGTGTAAGAAGTATTATATATAGAAAAAAAATTTGTGACAATGGAAAAAGAAAAGATAATGTTTAAAGAAAATGTTAAGCAGAAAAGAAGGAAATGTAATAAGTATAAGAAATATAACAAAATTAAAATAGGAATCAATGTAAAATGTAAAAGAAAAGCGTAATCTGAACCGAACGAAGATTAAAAAATGTTTTTAATTAAGACTGTTGCACTCTCCAGATCTAGTTCCCCGCGGAAACTAGTTTTTCCAAGGGGGGAGGGATGTGATGGCCCAATATACGGAAGATTCTTCCAACAGCCAAGGGCATTACAGCGAAATAATCTGCAATGAGCGCTTAGTGGAGCAATCGACGATTACGATAATAATTTACCTCGCATGGTAATTATTATGTAAGGCGATTGTTTACAACTAAGCAACTCAGGTGCTGCAACCGGTAGAACAAACGACAAGGTTGTTGTCGTTTGTTTACATCCGCATTGCGAGTACAAGCTTACTTCCGAATATTGGGGCAATAAAAGACCAATGACTGGTCTGGCGAGCGCCGTTAAGCGATCAGTCAAGTTCTAACTGCTTTTGGAGCGCATCAAGTTTCGTGTGTCGGTTCAGGTTATCTTAGCGCCGGTAGCTGGTATTAAGAAAGATAGGTCAAGACTTAGTAAATAAAGATTTATAACGTGCACAAAATTCGAGCATTGTTTTGTTAATTATTGGATTGTTTATTGATTTCTTTTGGGGACAAGACAGCAGCACTCCACCAATACCTTGTTGGCTCGCATCGCACTGTTGAACGGCTTGGTGAAGTCTGGGCTCACTAGCAACGGAGCAGAAGTAAGTTTTTGTTTCAACAAATCAAGAGAAGTCTGAGCTTCGGGTGTCCACTTGAACTGACTGGGTTTTTTCAAGGTGTCCGTAATGGAGGCAGTCAAGTCAGCATAGTTCGGGATGAACCGTCTATATCATCCCGCCATACCTAGTGGGCGTCGGGCTTGCCGAACAGTTTTAGGTGGCGGATAGTCAACTATGGCTGAAATCTTGTCGGGGTCAGTTCTTATACTTCCTTTTCCGACAATGAAACCCAAGTATTTGGTCTCTTTAATACAAAACTACTCTTCTCGACGTTGATAGTGAGGCCAGCTTTCCTCAAACAATCCGGTACACGGGGTAGCAACGTGAGATGAGAGTCAAAGTCTGATGACAGAATCAGTAAATCGTCCAAGTAGACGAGAACATTTTCACGAAGATCGAAAGGAATGACCTTATCCATGAGGCGGCACCAGGTACAGTAAAAGCGGTCTTCTCTCTGGAATCAGCGTCTAGTGGGACCTGCCAGAATGCGTCTTTCAGATTCAGGCTTGTAATGTAGTTTGCCGGAGGAAGTCGACTCAGAAGCGCATCTATCTGCGGCAGCGGATAGGCGTCCTTCTTCCCACGCTTCCGCACTAGTACAACTGGAGAGCTCCAAGGACTCCGGCGATCCTCTATCACACCCAGTGATAGCATTCGCTCTAATTCATCAAACTCTGTACTGCCGGTGAAATCGGATAAAACCTCTGTTTTATCGGAGTCGCGTCATTCGTTTCAATCCTGTGACTGACCAAGGATGTTTTTCCCAGGCCTGAAGAAGCGAAAGAAGGGAAAACTGTTTAGTAGCTTCTAAACGCTGTTGGTCTAGACTGGAAAGAATATGGCAATCGGTGTCAGAGGAAGCTATTAGACCCGGAGTCACTTCTGTAACTATACCCAGGACATCTGGAGCCAACCCAAATAGACGCCAGAAGTCTATTCCTAGATACAGTGCCTGTGTGAGTCCAGGAACCACGTAAAGACGCACGTTTTGGGTCTTACCACGGAAAGTGAGGTCCAAGTTCACATGACCATGCACAGTCGTCATGGCACCATTCGCTACTTGTACCTGTGTCCGATACCTCTTCCATTCAACCTCTGCTTCTGCAAGCTTCTCTAGAGCTTCCTGGCCTAGAATACTGACAGTGGCACCACTATGAAGTAATCCAGTCTCAGTTCGCCCGAGTAGTCTTACGGTCGAATGTCGTCTGGCATCGACACGGAAATGTGTGCCAGTTCCTTTCTTTCCTGTCTCATCCGTCGACAGTATTCCCGCCAACGAACGGTCGATCGTTTCTTTCTTGGTCTAAAATCTAGGTCAGGATAAATGATGTCATCTAACTCCGCCACTGAGGAGAAGATACGGTCTCTTACTGCATTATAATTCTGCAGACGCGTATGATACGGCGTCAGCGGGTGTAAAACAGGCTCGCGCCCACTTGTCATAACAGAGCTTGGTGGCCGTTTTAGTACAGAACTGTCATGAGGCCGAACCTCCTGCTCAGTAACTTTGTCAGCTAAAGGTGCTGTCGGTGTTATCGGGACATCGAAAACTAAATACTCTTCCAAAGAAGTGTCTAATAGTGTCATGGGCTCCCCAGAAGTGGAAATGGGAGCTTGAAGATCTACGGAGAAGTCTATTAAATTCTCCTATCAGTTGGACTTTGACCTTGAGGTCATCCTTTGGTACTCCCCATTCAGCTAACAGAGCTGTCTTTACATACTCCCACGAAGGCGTGGAATTTTGCCTCAAGAGAGACCAGTACCAATCCATTGCTGGACCAGAAAGCAGAGTCGTCATGTGCCAAACTAAAAGATCGAAATCTCTATCTAAGGCCGAGTACGTGGGGGCTTCTACTCTGAACACAAATTTGTCGACAGTAAGTCGAGAACTATCGCCACTATATGAAATATTCCATCTCCGGATTGGACTACCAGAACGTCGTGGTCCTGGGCCTGACAGGATCCGATGAGATGGAGCTGGTTGAGGCTTGTTAAAGTTTGGTCTAGACTGACCACTAGGCTGACCAAGAGGTGATGATGGTCGTGAAACTCTGGCGGTGGTCTTAGTCCACCCACGGAAAGTGGCCGTAAAAATCAACTGGTGGAATTACAGCAGAGATTTGCTGCCTGACGCTAGTTGCCAGTTCAGCTCGCACGGTATTTAGGCTCTGCTCAAGGCCTTCGCGGACTAAATCCTACAGCTGTATACGCAGACCTGTCAGCAAGGCTTCGGTCGCTGCTGAGCTCTGACCATGAGCAGTGGGGAGCGGGCTGTTCACTCTGGAATTCGGATGCGAAAAGGTCATAGAGTGCAAATTCTGTAAACCTGGAGACAGAGATTCGCGGTTGACTGGTCGACTCGTAGGTGGTGGCAGGTTGAAGACTGGTGCTGCCGTTCGTGGCTTCTGACTAACAGGCTTCGTGTGAGTCCTCTTCAGAACCACACCTGTGTAATCAGTAAAATCGTATGGAGTGAGATGGACTCTGCAGTTCAATCCACGTTTTCAGACATGCTTTGTGAAACACATGTCTACAGACCGTTTTCACTGGCTTCCTCTGGCCTGACCAGTCGCCCTCCTGGCAGATGGAGCACTGGTCTGACAACTGTGTCGGTGCATCAGTTGCTCGCGATGGTGTACGCGCTGTAGCCATTGTGTAATCTTCTAGTCGTAAAGTCAAAATTTCAAAAATATACCAAGGGTTTGGAAGAAATGCCAACGGTTAAAAAAAAAAAATCGAAAGTTCGAAGAAGACAGCAAAGTTTTCAAAGATCGAGATAACAGAAATATTGATTTTAGGAAAATCCAAAAGTTGGGAAGACTACTAAAATTTCAACATAATTTTTCCCAATAGTTCAGAGGAAATGCAAAAAAAAAATTTTAAGAAATCACCAATAGTTTGGAGAAATTCTGATCCCAACTACTAGAGTTCTAACTATCTTCGAATAGACAGCGATATTTCATAAGTGGGAGTACTCTAGACACAACACTTGTACCAACATAATCGTATAGTCAAAAGATATTATGATTGCTAATGGTTATGAGACAACTACCGAAAGTCATTTAAAGCGTTCGAAAAAAATCGACAGAAAGAAAGTCATACAATTCTCCTCTCACTCTCCAGGAGCTAACCCCCAAAACATAGAATCATGAATCTGGTCAACTAGTTAACTAGAAGCCAAAAAGTCGTCTCACAGACTCATGACTCTGTCCATCCAGTTGGCCAACAGAACATGCTTCCGTGAGAACTCAAACTAAAGTGTTTGTGAGGCCACCTACTATTTCCTTAGCAGAAGGCCAGCGGGAATAATCATTTCAAAATATTTCAAAAATAAAAAAAAAAAATAATCAGACTGGAGGCTTGACCAAAGTCAAACCTAAAGTCGAACTTACAAAAACTTTCAGAAAAACTTTACTTTACTAAACAAACTTTACTTTCTTCAAATCTCAAAATAGCAAAACTTTAAAAATTCTAACGTTACTCTACCAAAAATTTCAAATACCTAATTGTTTGGTCAGGTCCGTATGTAACTTCCACTGGATATGAGACTTGAGGTCAATCAACTAGCAGATACCAGATGATCATATCTCTCTAAGTCCCAGACTCCAGTAAAATTTACATTTAGACCACCGAAGTCTAACTGAGGTGGCCCCTCGTTAGGTGCCATTTTTTGTTATGGTACCATGTTGAGTGATTGACGACTGGACGTTAAGTCCCGACTGCCAGCGTGAGCTGACAGATCACTCGGCGGACAGCGTTGACTGCAGGGCGGCACGCTAGCTCGCCTCGGCTATTGGCGGAGAGTGTGGGGATGTTCCACGAAAAACCTGCCTCTGCCGCCTGCCATATACAAAAAAAATCTCGTGCCTTAAACCAAAAAGGCCGGCACACATTCGGTCCTGAAGGGACCTTTACGTCACTTACCTACATCCACATTGAAGGCGCAGATGGTCTGCCTTCCTGCATGCCCCAACCACCCAACTGACTCCGAGGGCAGATATTTTCAGAGTCCCTTGTAGACCTGGAAAGAGAGAGGAGTAGTGGACCTAGACGACCTTCATGTTAGAGGGCTCCAGGAAGGTGAAAGGAGATAAAAATTTCCTTTAGTGACTCATTATTTTCCACTGAACTTTATTATATATAATCTGGTTACTTAATTCTTATTATTTACAGTATTGGGATTAATGCCTGCCGGTGGGCGTGTCTGCTCATGGACGAGCAAAGTCGACATTATTGCTTTTGTAGGAAAATTTTCCTTATGAGAATCCAAAATTAATAAATTTATTTATTTTATTGCAGTCTACAGAATAATATCCAACAGACTAGTAAGTTTGACTTAGATATACAGATTTAAATTTAATTAATATAACTATATAACTATATAAATATAACTATATTCAACTACTATTGAAAGGAACGTCCCCAAATGAGTACAATTTAATAACAATATTTCTTTTCTGGTTATCTTATTGCAACAAGAATTGCTATAAACCTTACTTATAAATTGCACCGGGTCAGGTATATTAAAGTATGCATTGTTTCATTATAAAACTAGGAACTTGTGTTCATCCGTACAAGCACCAGATGCTTTAACGCAGCCACAGACATAAGAATGTATTACTATTAATAAAGGATAATTTAGACTAATTTGCAACAGAACTATTAGATCTTAACTAAAATAGGCTTGAAAAGGCAACCAAGCCAAAATCGAAGTTCACATGTGTGTAGGAATCATACTCAGTTCGTTGTTTGTTCAACCACCTTGGGTAAGTCTAAGTACTTAGCTGGAAGTAGAGCCAAATCTAGACCTCCCTTTTCTTCGAGTTTATCCAAATAAAAAAAACTACTATATTCACGTATATATTATGATTTCTAAATGACTTTTATGACTCCCTTTTAAAAAATTTTCTTTCTTTTGAAATACTTATCAAATCTTCATTTCTTTTCTTAATGGGAATTTGTACTTATAAATGTGTATATATCTTTTAATAAAATAAATCCGGTCGCAATCAATTTCGTTTCAATTTAATTATACGCGGGGGCGGCCGTGGACAAAAATTATATATACATATATATTTTTTTCTTTTTATAACTTAATGCGACCGATTAGTTTTCATTTTTCTCTTTTCTTTTAATATTTCATATTTTAATATAGCTACGAAATTTTCAGAAGATTTTGGTACTTACAGCACTCTATGTTTGCTGGGTGCTCCATCGAAAAGGCCTCTTTGATGTTCCGCTTGATATTCTGAAAGAAAACGCATCGTTCGTTAAGTCCTATAACCGACGGTAGATGTGTGAATGGATGGAGAACCATTAAACCTTAAACTTTGGTTCCTATGTTTTCACAAGCTGAACCAGGGGATCAGCGTTGGCTCCCGTTTTTACATTACTGCCAGAAATCGTGGACAAAAGGAAAATTCTAATGTGAATCTGTGACGCATAATTACGATGATCAATGACAAATTTAGCTGTATGTCATCTGTGCTGAGAAGTTCTAATGGGTGCGTGTTTTTATAGGCGCTGCAATTATCCCGTGCAGCAGTTGAGTTTCTATAAACTAGAGTTTCTATCGTACATAATTTGGTGGGGCCCTATGCCGGACTCTGGGTGGGCTCCGATTGCTACGTTCAGGAGGTGGACTTGTTCCCGAAGGCTAAGGAAATCTTTCTCTTTCAGCTTCTTTTCTTGCAGCTTGCTGATTTCAACCTTTTCGTGGTTCTCCACAATCCGTGGCTACAGCATACACTTTTCTTGTTTCTTCTCCTTTAATTTGCAACTTTACTTTCATCCGATTATCTAAATTCTGTAGCTCGAGGATTATTTCCTTCCGTCCTAATCATGTATGCACTGGTTCCGATTATTTACTTTGGCCTCGATTACTAAATTAATATAATTGCTCGAAGTCATCTGTCACTCAATCACTATAAATGATTTGCTCTTCTTCTTATTTTTCGGAACTGGATTTTGGTGCTCGGTCCAAGTCAGACTGGAAACGTGTGGTCGAGTCTTGACAATCGCACGTTCGTCGTGTGGCTCACGCTAGGTGCTGATGCTAGCCGTCGTTTAGCATACTGCTGTATGCAGTATGCTACGACCATAACATTACTTAATACACATAAGCCGCACATATTCTACCTAGTCCAACACATCCCTGGCAGTCCTAGTCATAGTATCAAATATTACCACTAAAGCTCTCAGCCAACCTCTAGTACCCCGACAGGGAGGGGTTGGGGCACCTCAAGGTCAAATTGTAGCCTCCAAGACCAGATCAAACTTAACTAGCAACCTCCACCAATAAAGCTTCCTTCCCCTTCACAAATATATAGAGCTACGATCTCCGAGATGAAAGTAAGTGAACTCCAGAAACAAATTCGAAAACGTATGCTATTTCCCTATGTTGGAGAGTGCTGCAAGTGATCTCGTATCCCCAAAACTCGAGATGAAAAATGTTGATGTCAACTTAGAGGCTACGAGTCTGAGATCAAAAATAAGCGAACTCCTGAAACAAAATCGAAATCCTATGCTATATCCCTATGCTGGAGAGTGCTAAAAGTAATCTCGTATCCCCAAAGTGATCTCGTATCCCCATGCGGGGCATTTACTGCTACGTAACCGTATTTCCAGGAAAAAGGCGAAACTCGAATTTTAGGCAAATCTGGATCTGTATCCGAATTAGTAGTCGATTGATTCGTAATAATCCCTGAGAGACGCTCTAAAAATGTGTCTTGTTGACCAACTAACCGATTCACAACACTTTTATCTACCGGCTGTATTTGTCGACGGTCCAGTACTGCCTTTGATAAACTGTCTTTTCCGCTAAAGTATTTTATTTCGAACTGCTCAATTTCACTATCTTGCTCAGCATAATTACGATCATTTATGTACTCATAAAACTGATCCTGTATTTCTATCAATTCGTGCCAGCATGTATTTAGCTTTTCCAAACGATTTATAAGGGACTCCAAAGGAGTTTGAGAATTAATGCTGTCAGTAAAGCTGGCTCTTCGACTAAGTGTGCCTTTTACCCGACCTCTCCTTGTTGAGAATGTTCATTTTCAATCAAATTACGTAATATACTAAGAAACCGCGAAATATCTATTCAAAAAATATAAAATGTTTTCAATATAGACATTTCCACCTTATGAAACAAAAATTATAAACAACGTGTTCCGAAACAATAAACATTATAATAAATTTGGAAAAACTGAAAACAGAAATTAATAAAGAGTTCTGCCCAAATTTATACAAGTTGCTGCAAGCAGCTCTTGGTCTTCCCGGACGGCTATGAACGGAGCTAGTTTTATGCTTTTTATGCAACATATGCTTCAGGAGAGGTTTTCGAAAATGGCACACCTAAACATTGAAAATGAAATAATCAAAAGCAAAGTAACTGCGCAACAGGGGCTAAATAAGTTTACAGAAAAAACCCGTAAACTAAAGCTTATATAGACTTTATTTATAGGTACCTATCTCTTTATTAGTGCTTAATAAAAACGTAAATAATTGTTCTAAATGTGTATCTAACTTTATTTTTTGAAACGCATGCAGATGGTATAAATCAGACATGTAAAGTACTTAAGTGCATCGGTACTTAAGTACTAGTGCAAGAGCTAAAATCTGGAAAAATAATTTTAAGTATAAGTTCAAGTCCCCCCCCCCCCCCTACAGAAAAAAATCCTAGTTACGCCAATGGCTTAATGCCAGCTTATAATTCCAATCGATGGGTGTGCAATTCCAATTTTGATTTTAATTTTTTGCTGATAATCCAATACCAGGTTAATTTATTATCCGGCGTTCGAAGGACCAAATGATGGTTAGAAATAATAAGTCAATATTTTGTAATTGATATTAATTCTTATCATAGCTTCCCAATTCGTTGCTCGAACTCACTCCTCCGATGATTTGTTAAAGAATGACAAGAACAAAAGGTTCTTATTGATTGGGATAAGTTTATAGCTGCAGCAGTACCAACCAATGCGATATAATCGGATGTGTGAGTTCGATGTAATCACCTTACAAATATTCAATAGCATTGATACAAATGAATTTAACATGTCCAAATACATTCAATATACAAAGTAACTATTATTAATTAATACAATGGTAAATGTTTATCTAATCCTAAACACCCACTTTGAGGATTGTGGAAGTGTGTACACTGTCCTTCGGCTAGACCTTAATCTCAAGTAACGGTGAAATGGACTGGTGCCGTCATTTTGACGTAAAATATGACCATAACATAGTATGTATACATGTGCACCTATTACCTGTAATCAAGCCTCTACCGATGTCGAATAACCATTTTTGACACAAATTATTAACGAATAAATTGTCAGCTTTGGTAAATGGTACTGTTGCTTTTTGCATTGTTTTGGTGCGCAAATATTGATATTTTGAGTTTCTGTAAATTAAAAAGAGAATGACATAAGTTATTTCCTTGGTATTGATGTGAGATAACTGTCACTAGCATTCAATTCTGTTCCATGAAAACTGATGTTCTACTAAAAATTTATTGTCATATGTCTATAGAATATTAATTCTTTTGAATCATTACAACACTCTATGTTTAACCAACATTTTATTTTTTGTTATGCAGGAAAAAGTGGAACTACTAAGAACTGAGCAAGCGAATTCAGATTTCTACATCTTATCGGAAATTTTTAAAGATTATACAGGATTATTGGGAGCAGTTAAATCATCATTTCATGAAAGAGTCAAGGTTTGTATTTGATTTACTCAGATTTTTTCATTATTTCAATCTATATTCTATACACATAATAAAAATATAGTGTCTGTGTATAATTTCGTGTTTTTTCATAATTTTTAGAGAGTAGATAGTATACACGAAGCAGAAACAATATCCAGCAATTTTCGAATTTGTAGCCTCATTTTAGGCCTGTTGATAGACCTCGAAGCTTTGAACTTCAATTCTTCGAGACATGGTTTTACTTCTACTTCACTTTGTCTTGTTTTTGTCCTCTTTTATACGAATTTTCGGAAGCATTAAGTAATGGTTTGCCGAAGCAGTTGTTTGTACAATAGGAGTTTGGTGGAACTGAGAGCCCGTTTGGGGTGTTGAGTAGTGGACTCAAGACTTTACGACATTAAAAAAATCGAATAACCAATGAGCTGGAGCTGTACACCTTATTAAAAGTATTGCCAAAAACTGTGCTAGTAGCCACTGCATGATCCATAGGTAGGCACTTGCTGCAAAAAAATTATCCCTCACTTATAAGAATGCTCTTGATGAGGTTGTCAAAATTTTAAACTTCATAAAATCTCGGCTACTAAATAATCGTTTATTCAAAATACTGTATAAGAACATGGGAAGTGTGTACAGGGTGTCTCCTCCATAGTGGTTCATAGAGGGGGGATAGTACTACCTAGGCAAACAAAAAATTGTATGGCAGGGGGCCATATCAATGGTTTAGGAATTACACGGTGATTAACAAATTATGCTAGGTTTTCACAAAATACCCTGTATCTTAAAAAGTACACTGTACATCCTGGCCACCGTCTAAAACTGATTGTATGCATAACTTCATTGCCTTTCCAACGACTATTCAACCAGTCTGGAACTCCTTTCCGCTCAGAAATTATTGTCTTACCTTTTTTCATAATTTGACCTCTATTTTTTTTTTTGCAAAAAGGTCATTAACATAACTTTTTTTTTATAAAAACTGTAAACTGTAGACTCTACTCTTTAATTTGATCTATTACACCCTATGTTCTATCTGTAGCCATTAAAGAATTATTAACTCTTAACCTATTCTCAAGCCCATTCTCAAAGATAATTTGTTCCCTTAGTGACTGAATACATACACGTCATTTAAAAAAATATATACTAATTTCGGTATGACCTGAATAGGTTATGTGCTAATAACCAGTTAACGGCTACAGTTAGCAAATAGGGAGTAACAGATTAAATTAAAGAGGAGAGTGAAAAAAAAAAAACGTAAGATAATCCGAAATTTTTAGTTTAAACCACAATAACTCCTCAGGGGAGAGGGGAACGGGGCTGGTTGAGCAGTCGTTGGAAAGGCCATGAGGTTTTACAGTTTTAAAGCCTAGCATAATTTCTTAATTAGCCTGTAACTTCTAAACCGTTGATACCACCTCTGGCTCTATGGACCACTATGGAGGAAACACCCTGTAGTGTACACCTTTTCTTTCACATACTGAGGTCAGATGGTTATATCGAGGAAATATAGTAAATCCCTTAGCTGAAAAATAAGGGTTAGTAACCCGTATTTTTCAGCTAAGCGCCTAGGTACGTTCTTTTTTTTAACGCAATGTCGAATTGAAAGATCAATAGTTTGATAGAGAGTGACTGCTTAAAATTGCTTATTTAAGCGATAGTTTTACAAAGATCAGTGACTTTAATTTAACACTTCAGGGCAAACAAGTAAATGTATTTACTGCTCACGAAAAAACTCTTGCTTTTAAGAAAGCGATAGAACTTTGGCTCCAATGTTGAAAGGCTTTCCAGAAGAGGAAGATATTGAAATAGGAGAAACAATTATTGAAGAAATCATTCCACACCTGAAAGATTTGGGTGAAGCATTTAATCAATATTTTTCAAGTGAATAACAGGTCAAATATCAAAATGAATAATAAACTAAAAATTAAAAACGCATTTATTGCCAATGCACCTTCCACCATCTCAGCAGAAGAATATGAAACTGTTATTAAAATGACATCTGATTTATCGTTGCAAGAAAAATTTAAATTAATTCCGTTAGTGGAATTCTGGTGCAGTTTTAAAGATGAATATCCTCAATTGTCGCAAAAGGCCGTGCTGCTGCATTTACCATTTGCAACTATGTACATACATATATGTGCGAAACAGGGTTCTCAGCTTATGTGTCGACAAAAAATGAATACCTAAACAGACTGCAACAAACCTGACGTGGGAACGGTGCTTTCATCCATAATATTAATAATATTAAGTATATTTATTTATTTATTTAGAACTTCATCAAAGATCTGATTACTGAGTTTACAAAAAGTATACATAACAATAATAATGATAAAGAAAACTACCTTTAACTAAGCTGATCTCTTATTTAACTTTTTGAGAGATGAAAGTCAGTGCAATCAAACTGGTAGTTAAATGCAGGAGACATTGATGAAAGCAGCTTGTGTATGCCTTACTTTGTACTATACTGATGAACAACGAAGGAGTTGTGGTTCCTCAAGGAGCGTACATGAACAGATGTTGACAGTATAGAAACGAGGCCAGACCGGACTGACATACTCCAAAATGGGTCTAATGAATATGCAGTAAAGGACCTTCGTAGTGAATGGATCATTAAACCAATCTCTTTACAAATCCCAGAGTAGCATTAGCCCTGGGAACGATTGCATTAATAAGATCCTCGAAGGAAAGACGAGTCCTAAGGAAGATGCCCAAATCTTTAGTTTTGTCAAGTCTAGTTAATAAGTATCAATGTAAAGTATAACGGAAGTCCAAGACTCCTTTTACGAGAAAAGGTTATAGCAGCACATAAGTCCAAGTTTAAATTCCACAATCGTTTTCATTTGAAAAATGCGGAACATTTTGTCATCGTCAGCATAACAAAGTATTCTTGAATTAGTCAAAATCAGAGATAAATCGTTGATGTAAATTATAAAAAGGAGTGGTCCAAGATGGCTGTCTTTAGGAACGCCAGAAGTATTATCTATTTCGTCAGAAAGACCTGTGCGGAATATAACTCGCTGCGTGCGATCAGATAAATAAGAATGAAGCCAATTTACAAAAACAGTAGGAAAACCAAGAATAGTTAACTTATGAATTAAGATTTTTTGATTGATTCGGTTGAAAGCTTTACTGAAATCCGTAAAAATGCAATTGACTTACTTTCCGCTTTCAATAGCAGAAATGAAGAAATTAGTAAACTCTAACAATTTAATTAGGCCTGAAGAAATAATGTTGTCGATAAAAGATATGGCATGCTGAGGAGTCGCCGAAAAGAAGGCAACACGCCCTCATCGTATAGAGAGTGTACCCAGTTAATATTGGACAAGTTAAAGTCACCAAAAAGCAGCATAAAAACTGTAACAATACGTACGTTTTTGTGTGAAAGCCTGAGAGCCACACATATAAACTCCAGATCGCCGAACTCAACAAAGTCGATTAACATGCATGAAACAGGAGCACTCAGAGACCGACGGCGATCACGGCGAAACACCAAGAACTTCGGACAAAAAAGGTCTGCATTTGCAATCTTTCCACATAGCCAAGTCTCGGTCAAGCAGACCATGTCGAAACAGGAATTCGTCGAACTTGTAAAAATGCGAGTCGTCTTGGAGCGAAGACCAGTTACATTGGCATAGTAGATGGAGATTTCTCTAACAAGTTTTTGTCGCAATAAAAGACCCAGTACGTCCCTTTGGAATAAATTCACGTTGAATGGAATTGCAAGGCTATATATTAGGAGAAAGGACCACCTGAAACAGATTTTCCGGAACCAAAATCCTGAAGGACGCAGAAAATGAGCGTTTCCCACGATCATATTGAGAAGGTTGCAGGCAATTAAAGAGCTCGTCTTCGGTGATGTCAGAATGTAATCTAGATACGAAAATACATTTAGGAAGCCTGACTGGCCGCAACGTAACAACATCTGTACTTACATGCTAAGTATCATTGGTGGAGGCACTATCCGTAACCGATCGACATCCGATAAAGAAGACTTCGTTCCTTCGTAAGTCGTTTTTTCCACAATCGGAGAGTATCTTCACCCAAAGATAAAATGCCACCATCTTCATCAGTATCCAGAGAAACCTCATATCGAGCTACAAAAAAACTTGAGGCAGTAGAAATGTTATTTGGACGATTACAATGGTTCCTTTGTCTCCGGCAACGTGGGAGAATTCTGCTGAGTAGGAGAAGATTGTTGGGGCTCAGATAGTAGAGTTTCAGAACTGCAAGACTCGTTTAAAGTTAAATTCCCAAAAGAGCAGAATTCTTCAATATGGTTGATGAACAGGAAGTGTTGCAACTCTAGCTGTAGCAATTTACATTATTAATTGTCAATGTGTTAGGGCGATCATATATAATGAACTCTTTATAGTCAGTAATGTGATAAAGTGTCGGAGTGGCTAGTTGGAAAAAATAAAAAAGTCTAAGTATATTAATAAAACAAATCGCAAGTCTTTTATTTAAAACCTAAATATTATCCAGCATATGATACAGTCCGCAACATTGGTCCATTCGATCCGAATAATTGACTAATCCGCGTTTTCGTATTCGGTATTTAATTAAGTCTCCGACTTCACGGCACCCACAACAGCGTGCATGTGCAAATTACATATAACCTGTTTACAGCTTACTACAATAGTGCGGTCATTGGAATTATGTGAATTACGTGAAATACCAGAAATAGAGCAGACAAATCAAGGAAATTTCCTTAAAAGATCAAATTAGATAAAAATATCAGTTGGTCAAAGTGAAAATTTGCGAACCAACGCTATGGCCTTAACGGGACAACCAGGTTGGTGGTGTGTGAATGTAATCGCCAGATACCATTACGACATTGTGTATCGTATTTGCAATACTCGGCATTTTTCAGTGCTATACCTATTAACAGTGTTCGAAGATCTAATAAACTGAGTGCAATTATATGTATGTAATTATCACATTCGAAAATCTAACAGTGCTCCAAACTAGTGAAAATTATAAATATTTGCGTAATTATCGGCATTCTTCAGTGCTATTCATGACTACATACATCTAAACCAAGTGGCCAGTATACATGCATTGACATTCTCAGTGCTGTATGATCAAGTGAACACAGATTTCTTGATGCTACTACTGTAATTCAGTAATACCTTAAGTTTAAAAATTTTCTTATTTGCGCGTAACAATTCGACACAACTTTGTGGAAGATTATCAATGCAAACGTGACACCAGATATTAAAGGTAGTCCAAACGAGTGTTATACTAAAGACAAAGACAGTGCATCCTTCCCACACACATTGAAGGTATACATCAAGGAGCTATTCAAGTAAGTAAGAAATTACATTTGTACCACATATTAGAATGGAAACATTAGCCAACCGCAGAGGTGTTATTAAGTCAACCCTAACTCTCAAAAATTATGCAAACAATTTAACGACAAATAATGCGACAGCAGAGGACATCTCAGTACGTTTAGAATGGTTGGAAGAATTGGCAACTGAGTTTAATGAAATTCAGTGCCAAGTTGAAGAATGTGTTGAGGAAGATGAATCATTTCGAGAAGAAGAGTATGAACGCGCGAAATTCGAGGATAAATATTTCGCCATTAAAAGTTGCTTACGACGTTTATTTGGAACACTAAAGACCTCTGCACACGTTCATGATAGTCTTCGATCACCACCTCCGCCCATTCTGTTTAGGGAGCCCAGTGAACCCGATAAATTGCTCGAAGCAATATCACAAAATCAATTCACATTAACCGCTTTGGTATCAAAACTATCCGAACAACGTCAAGATATCGGCCCTAATCAAAGCAGAACAGATGACGACACAAAGCCATCGTCGCAAATTAAATTGCCCAGTATAATAATTCTTCCATCGAGCGGGAATTACAAGGACTGGATGTCCTTCAAAGATCTCTACATCTCATTAGTACATGAGAATAAATGCCTTACACACGTGAAAAAATTTCAGTTTCTAAAAACATCACTTCACGGTGAGGCTAGCTCACAATTAAAACATTTCCAAGTTACAGAAGCAAACTACATGGAGGCTTGGGAACATCTCCTTTCGCGGTACGACAAGAAAAGATACATTGTTGATGCATATCTCAAAAGCATTATGTCACAACCGGGAATTACTCTGGCGTCCCCTACTGCATTCAAGGCACTCTATAATAATACAGTCGAATCTGTTCGGGTCTTTTGCGCACTAGGCTTACCTGTTGAACAGTGTGATTGCTGGCTCATTTTTGTAATCATTAGTAAACTGGATTTTGAATCCCGTCAACTTTGGGCTAGGCAGAGATCTGAAGAAGATTTACCTTCGTATAAAGAACTTACTAAATTCCGGGAGAAAAGACTAACAGAACTAGAGAGTACACACTCTTTAAAACAAGGCTACAGTAAACCAAGCGTGAGAACAGTGCAGCAATACAAGGCAAAGCAATCCTATGTATCGACCACAAACTGTAATAATTGTCTTAGTTGCTCAAGCAAACATATGTTGTTTAAATCTGCGACATTCAGAAACCTCACTGTTCCTCAACGTAAGGCACTTTTTATGGAAAAATCGTTGTGCTTCATTTGTTTATCTCCGACTCATAGCGTAACAAGCTGTCAACGGAGCTCTTGTCGTATTTGCTGTCGTAAACACAATTCTCTTTTGTACGTTGCAGAACAAAGAGAGAGTCAAACGAACAACTTTCACGTATCTGTAAATTCAGCTCAATCTTGCGCCGAAACCGTACTGCCAACAGCCGTTAAACTGGTCAACGATGCATATGGAAATGCACAACATTGCAGATTTCAATTAGACTCAGGCTATATGATTACTTCGGTAAGCGAATCCTGTTAGCAGCGTTTAAGTTTACGACGACAACATGCGCACATATTAGTCAATGGAATAGGAGAATCAGATACTCAAGTAGCAAGGGTAAGGTCACATTAACGCTTACAAGCAGGATAAATTCGGAGACAATTCAAGTATCTGCTGTCATACTAAAGACCCTGACGTACAGAATACACCCACGCAACATAAAATCGTACTTGTCTGATGACAGGAAGCAGTTAGCGCTTGCAGATCGTTATTGTAATTTATCTGTTCATGTCGATATTCTGCTGGGCTCTGACATTTTATTCGAAGTCCTACGTAATGGCAAATTTTTAAGCCCTGTTGGAGGTTCTGTTGCTCATAATACGATCTTCGTCTGGGTCATTGCTGGGCGTTGTCTTAATCAAGAATCGAACTCAGGGGCAATGTGCTACCATCTGACTAGCATCGACATCGATCATTATTTGAGAAATTTCTGGGAGGTTGAAGAACTACCCCACGAAATCAGTCCATTGACCGAAGAAGAACGACAGTGTATGGATCATTTCGCCACAACATTCCATCGTAAAGAAGATGGGCAATACGAAGTACAGTTACCATTTAAGAAGACCTCAAGGAAACTCGGGATTCTAAGCAGTCTATGAAAGTTTATGAAAGACTATTTAGATCTCTCACACATGTCCAGAATAACCGAATCGGAGAAGCATTTGCCGACCGAGATCTCTTATTGTCTTCCGCATCACCCAGTTATGAAGGCTGATAGTGTAACTTCAAAGCTTCGAGTAGTCAATGACGCATCCAGCCCAACAACTACTGGTGTTTCACTCAATGATAACCTTATGGATGGACCGGTCGTGCAATCTGATCTAATATCAATTTTAATGCGCTTCAGAAAATATCGATATGCATTTGCCGCAGACATTGCAAAAATGTGTCGGCAAATACTGGTCAATAATAAACATATGCAATTTCAAAGAATTTTATGGCGACCGAATTTTTCGGAACCAATCGTCGAGTACAAGCTTCTCACAGTTACGTATGGTACACTTCATTTATTATTTCACCATGGTACTTGAAGGTATTATCCTTATCCAAGATCACTTAAAAGACTGAACAAAAAAAACTGAACCCTTAAAAACTAGCGGAGAAACATGTTGGTCCCATCCTAATTAAAGCAAATACCGACAGTATAGGTACCTGCGTAATTACTTACTGAGAATTTCTCTATTACAATTCAACCAATACTAGCATCGAAGCATGCAAGCAAGGATGAAAACAAGGTAATAAAGGAGTCATAAAAGATAAATTTTGAACATCTGTCGCATGAAACCAACTGCAAGGTTCTTAAAGAAGACTTTTACGTCGATGACTGCATCTCAGGTAGCGACAATCTGCAATCAGCTATTAGTATTGCACGTGATTTGATTGAGCTCTTGAATCGGGGAAACTTTGAGCTTCGGAAATGGAAATCCAATTCAACAGAACTCCTACAGTGCCTCTCTAGTGATCAAAGAGATCCACCACAGTCCTTTCAATTCATATCTAATGAAGCTACCAAAACTCTGGGCTTACAGTGGCATCCAACTGAAGATTTCTTTCAATACAAGATCGATCTACTTGACACTCAACCAGCTATCAAGTGGAAAATTCTGTCTGTGATTTCAAGGATATATGTGATCCTTTAGTATGGCTATCACCATGTATCATTAGGGCAAAATTAATCATGCAAAAATTATGGCTCATTGGGATGATCCTATTCCGGAATCATTGGCAAGCCAGTAGATATCGCTTTTCAGTGATTTGAAATTCCTTGAGATTATCCACATACCAAGATAGTTAGGCTATTGCAGTGATGTGCAGCTTCTTGGGTTCGCAGATGCATCAGAGGTAGCATATGGTGCTGTGGTTTATTTAAGATCCAGAGATGAACATAACGAAGTAGTCGTGAATATAGTTGCTTCTAAGTCTAAGGCGGTACCCATCAAGCAGTTGTCTTTGCCTCGATTAGAGCTCTGCGGAGCTTGTGAAACTGCTAAAGCAGGTCAAACAAGCCATGAAACGACCGATGCTGAATGCTACGGATACTCAGACTAAACCATAGTTTTATCATGGCTCGCTGATCATCCTAGAAGATGGAAGACATTCGTTGCCAACCGCACGTCTCAAATTCTGAATGAACTGCCTTCAAGTAACTGGGGATATGTTCCTTCGCCAGAAAATCCTGCAGATTATGGTGGCATGGGCCAGATTTCCTACGCCTAAGAGAAATGCCAGTTTCAGCCACCAATTCACTTGCGACTATCGGACAGGTTCCTGAAGCCATAAGTACTATGTGTCACACTGTATTAACGCCATCACAGGACTCCTTACTACAGCAGTACTCAAATTTAAACACACTTCTTAGAGTCGTTTCGTACTGTAAACGATTTATCACAAATTTAAAGCACCATAAGGTCAATAAAATGACTGGGTTTCTCACAACTAAAGAATTGGATGAAGCCCATAACGCTTGTATCAAATGGGTACAAGCAGAGACCTTCATAGAAGAAATGCAGGCCTGTAACACAAGTGGATGCTTATCACAACAGAGTACCTTGAAGAAACTCAACCCCTTCCTGGACGACGACAGCATCCTTCGAGTAGGTGGTCGAATAACAGAGGCTGACATCAATTTTTCACAAAAACATGCAATAATACTTCCGAAACAGCACGTCTTTACTGATCTACTGGTAACCACACTACATCTTACATACATGCATGCTGGACCAAGATTACTTCTCGCGTTATCAGCTAAAAGTATTGTATTATTGGTGGACGTCACATTGTTCGTCGCATAGTTTACAAATGCATTCAATGTGCTCGTCAACGAGCACAAACCGCTACACAGCAAATGTCCTCACTTCCCAGACCTCGAGTGAGACCCAGTCGTCCATTTTCTAATTCAGGTGTCGACTACGCTGGCCCCATTCTTCTTCGAACTTGGAAGAGCCGTGGAGCTAAGACCATCAAAGGTTACATCAGTTTGTTCGTGTGCCTAGCAACTAAAGCTTTGCATCTAGAAGCTGTCAGCGACCTCTCAATAGACGCCTTTCTGGCAGCGTTCAAGCGATTTGTATCTCGTAGAGGTTATTGTGCAAACATTTGGAGCGACAGTGGGACAAATTTCGTTGGCGCTGCTCGGGAGTTAAGGCCAGTAGCAGATCTCATCCGTTCTTCAGATCATCAAGCAAGAGTATTGAAGGAATTTACCAGCCGAGGCATCAACTGGAGTTTCATTCCACCGTCTGCTCTACATTTTGGGGGCCTGTGGGAAGCAGGCATAAAATCTGTAAAGTTCCATTTAAAAAGAACAATTGGAAATGGTATGCTGACCTTCGAAGAGTTTACAACACTACTTTGCCAAATTGAAGCATGCCTCTATTCGCGACCTCTCTCAGTAGCACCAACATAAACAGCATACTCACTCCCAATCATTTCTTCATCGGGGGCCAGTAATGACCGTTCCGGAAGTACCTCTAGATGACATCAATATAAATCGTTTATCACGCTGGCAATACACGCAATCTCTCCAGCAGTCGTTTTGGAAACATTGGAGCAGGCATTACTAGCTACACTTCAGACTCGATCAAAATGGCAAGATAAGGCTCATAATATTCAACCCAATATTTTCTTTCTCCGTCTAAATGCTTAATGGGTCGAATATTGGACGTACATCCTGGACCTGACAACCTTGTGAGAGTGGCTTCAGTTTTAACTCAGAATGGCACTATCAAACGACCAATATCAAAACTGTGTCCCCTACCTTTGGAAGAAATTGAATCGTGTTGAAAGGAATCCTTTCAAGGCGGGCGGCATGTTGCAACTCTAGCTGTAGTAATTTACGTTATTAATTGTCAATGTGTTAGGTCGATCATATATAATAAACTCTTTATAGTCAGTACGTGATAAAGTGTCGGAGTGGTTAGTTGGAAAAAATAAAGAAGTAAGTATATTAATAAAACAAGTCGCAAGTCTTTTATTTAAAATCTAAATATTATCCAGCATATTGCTCTTGGCCTGATTAATAGTGCGCCTGATATCCTCAATTATAGGTACAGCCTCAGCAAACATTGAGAAAAAAATCATCAGCGCGATAATTGGAGGATATCTTCTAGTTATCATCTTCGGAATATTTGAGCAATACAAATGTATGAAAATTTCTTTTAAGTTGCTTAAGCAGTAATCAGACGGTATGAGTTCGGTTGCTTCCAATTTCGGTTCTACCTTTTATCCTACAGACGAAAAGAGCACGACATTGCCTACACTTTCAGTTTTATCTGGATGGTAAAATGGAAATAAAATAGCAAATGGAATTATGTGACGAAAAGAGGACGATAACCAAGGGCGAACTTTTTTTAGTTACTCGTGGAAAATCCATTAATGAAAAACCGGTTTATGTTGATTTTAAATGAAGATGATGGGTTACCTGAAAATTAAGGTCTGGTCATTCTGGTTTAATAAGCTTAATAAGCGTTCGAAGTAAATTATAGTAAAGTTTCCTACATATGTGTATATGCTCATCAAAGTTGTATTTAAATATTAATATCTTCGCTTGCTAGGAGCGATCCGTGCGTGTGTGTGTGTGTGTGGGGGGGGGGGGGGGTGCGTGTACGTGCTTGTGTTCAAGCAAAACATTGTTTTGTTCTTCAATTGTTTTTTTTTATTGACTAATGTTTTTTTGTTTTTAATATTTGTTAATTTTTTTTGTTTTCTATTTTTATTTTTATTATTTCTATAATTATTTCTTTTTGTTTTCAATTCCCTAATCTTTTGCTGGAAGTATTGCTTCTGTTCGCCAGTCGCAATCGCTAGCAACCTGGTTTAATTTCATAGCTCCGCTCTTATCTTGATTTCAAATCCAGCTCGAGTTTTTGTTTTAATAGGTGCTGGTGGCTCTTTTAACTCAGTGTTCTGTAGATAGCCGTTTTGTCTTCTATATTCGTCTATGGAGATTGGCCTTGGGCCGCAAATCGGACTCTCGCTTAATGCTTCAAGTAGTGATTTCTTTAACTTCTTCCATTCATTCTGGACTTCGTCGACGTTTATAATTTTCCTGTTCGGCTGTTCGTGTGCCGCAGGGTTAAACTTTTCCTGTCTTTGCCAGAGAACTTTGTAGAGCTCTATATGACAAAGCGCTTGACTGGTAGGAGCTCTAACGCTCGATATTAGTCAAGTAGCTTAAGCAAGTAGGAGCTATTATGAGCTTACTATAAGTTAAACAAAAATATTACCAGAGCTAAGAAGCTCTATAGGCAATAAATAGCTAAAGAGCTTAGTTACCTAAAGGTGTAGCCATGTTGGAGCTAAGGGAACTCTCAGTTTGGTTCATCGAAATGATATACACCAGTGCTGTTTAAAATTAACTCTAATTTATTCATTTAAATGGCTCTATATGTATACACTTGAAATAGTGCTTACCTCACTCATTTTTACTTATTCAGTTCTAAAAAATTGATTATTTCAGCCAGGTAAAGGTATACAAAAAAAAGCTACAATGCAAATGCTTTTCATTGATTTTTTACATTCAAGTATGCTTTTACTGTCACGTAAAGCATAGACGCTTAGCGTAAGGCATTATCGTAATAATTCATTGATATATGATACTTATATACACGTAATGCTTTCGCTTGCCCAAAATAACAGTAAACATGAATTTTTGTACCTTTTTCTGTTTTTGTTATATGTATTCTTTCTGCATATACGTAAGAATGCAATTACTCTTTTTTTTTTTATTTGGAAGAATTGAGTGGCTTACTCGATCAATGTGCTATATTTATCTTGTGCATGTTAATATTTTACATGCCGATTTATGTATAGCAAGATGTGCTCTACACTTGGTTGGATTTCAGGAACTGAATATTTGTTCGCCAAAACTCGTCAATTTATATAAAATTTAAAATTAAGTTTCTGGGAAAATAATTTTCTCATGAGAACTGCAGGCGGGAGCTACACGCAAGAATTTGCGAGCTTGCATTTCCCAGGCGCAGGCAAGTGATATTTGATTATTTCGCATTAAATTATGCCCCTAGACGCAATGCGAGATATCAGATTTTGGAAAGTTATAGTGTAAGAAGGCTCACAGAAATATAACCTGGAGTACCGATCTGCGAAGTAACCTGGAACAATGCAACCAGAAATGGATACGTCAATATCACTAATAACCAAAGTGGCAGCAATAACAACCGGTGTTTTCTCTGCAGGATCGCAAGTAAACCTCATCACTGAAAAAATTGCGAAAAAATTGAGACTAACGGAAATTCCCGAATCAATGTATATAGAACGAATCAGGCAAAGAAAGCAACGAGCCTAACGCAGAGTAAGTCTAGTATTGCAATCAAGAATCGAGGGATTTAACACAATATTGGGGGCATACGTCTTACCACGAATAATATCTCTTGAGCCGACACAGATGATCGACATATGGAAAGGGCCCATTCCAAACAATATTCAACTCGCCGATTCCGACTACAATACACCAATCTCAACAGATTTCTTGATCGGCGTGGAGCTATATTACACGACACTATACATTGGGTAAATCAAATTCAGCGAGACATTACCAACCCTTTAGAATACCGTCTTTGGGTGGATAGCAGGTGTCAACAGGAATTGAAGCAACAAATAGAAAAATTCTGGAGATTGGAGGAGACAACAACTTCACACAATTGCCATTCCAGAAAGATTCTAAACAACTAGGAGAATCAAATGATGTGGCCTTCCAACGCTTTATGGCCCTAGAGCGACGAATCGCAAAAAGTATAGAGTTGAAGTATCAGTATTCTGAATTTATGAGTGAATATGTGGCTGTCTTCACCACCAGCAATAGACAACAACCTTTAGTTAAAAATCTCAGCGAAACATTTGTAGAGTTTCGTGAATGTGAACAAAGTCACTTTGCCATTGGAAAAGGTTATAAATAAGTAGGCCTTGATTTTTTTCGAAAACAGGAAAACAAAAACTTCTAATTAAAAAAACCGTTGCCCGATCCGTCACTTATAGAGTTAGTTTCGTTTGCACAAAATAACATGATTCAATTTTTCATTTTTGCAATATTTTTTTAAAAGTCCGTCCGAGTTTAGTATTTAGGTTTACCTGTTCGTCCGTTCAGTCATAACGTCAGTTTTGCATTTGTATTCGCATTTGTGTTGCTCTATGTTGTGTTAAGGCTCCGAAGTGTGCTCCTTTGTTTACCATATTGTAACGATCAAAGCAATTCTTTTCTTGAGTAAAACTTCTCGCCACAGACTCAGAGAGTCGGAAGGAATACTACAACATCTTGCCGCATCTTATGACAATCAACGAAGTTTCAATAGCTCCAACGATTGAGAGTCTCCTCACGTTTTAGTTGAGACCACAGGACCAACATTCTCGAGATTAACAAACAGTAATGCCTGCAACATGGCCGATGCTAAGAGGCCGTAAGTTACACTGCTAGAGGAAGTTCATCCTCTTTACACTGAGAGTTCTCATCACCTAATAATCCCTGGCTCCCTGCGAGACAATAAAATACTTCGAACGTCGATAACTATTTCAAAAGGACACATAACAAGTGAAGCCTTCTTATCAAGACTCCGTCACAACTTGATTTTGATAGCTGTCTTAGACTGCATCAGACACTCCTAACTTCACATAAGTGCTGCTGCAATAAATTACGTGTTTGGGTGCACCCAAATACCCTAAAAATACATAAACCTCGGTCATATGAAGGAAGTTGATCTGGATTAGGTCGAACGTCCCTACTGCTTCCTACCTCACTAATGTGTGATCAAGCCTGACAGGACTACCACAAAAGTCAGGGCTGTGTTTGACGCATCTGCAAAGACTTCGTCCAACGTCTCTCTCAATAATATTCTACATACGGGGCAGGTACAAATTGATGAGATTGACCAGCTCACGATTTTTATGTTGATGACGTGCTTACCGGCTCAGACAGTCTGACAAACACCATAGCTATGCAAGACCAATTGAAGTTCATCCTTCAGTCAGCAGGATTCAAATTGAGGATATGGTGCTCAAATCACCCGACGCTACTGGAGAATATACCGATGTTGAATATCATTGCAGCAAGTCATCGCAAGTTATTAGTCAGCCTAGTGTGAAATATTGAAGCCCTGGCTTCAGAGTCGATAATCAATTCATTGCCTGCATACTTCTTTAATGTCGTTTTCGTTTAAACATCCAGGTTCGCTCTGGAGGCAACCCCGTTCAATCGAACGGTTTCAGAGTGCAGAAAAAGTTCGCTTGTGTATGTATACTAACGTCAAAGTACACTATGAATTTTGTGCGAAAATTGGTTGGTAATTTGTTTGCTGAATAATTTTAAGGATAATATGATTTAATAATAGTAGAGTGGTCTTAACAATAATTGTTGCTTTTAAAATAATGTCAAATGTAAAACTTCAAATGACATTAATATCAAATCGCAACTAGAATTTGTTTGTGTGAGTCAACTAGTGTACCCGAGAAAATTTTCAGAGCGAACCTGGAGCCTTTTTGGGTTGCCATCAGAGACAACCCATGACGTAATTTTTGCTTCAACGGACGCATTGGCAGCACTTAGTTTGCTTCTAGAGCGAAACTGATGCTCAAACTGTTAATACCTTTTTACGGGTACTCCTTTTCTTCGAGTATTCCTATCGGGCTTATCACTCAACTGAATTAATAACACTTGTTTCTTTCCTTTTTACAATTTTCTTTTATTTTTTCTCGTGGGTTATAATTTCACTATTTACACTTAATCCACTTGGACCCCTTATTTTATCGGTACGTGTTCACGTTTCTCTTTTTTTTTTCAAATTCACACTTTTAGCCCTGCCGAACCGCCGAACCACACCAGATCTTTTTTCTGGGATCTAACCTTTTTTTGTTTTTCACTACTGTAAATTTCAACCAACTATTTTTTTTTAACTTTTCCGTTGCTTCTTCAGATCTCACTCTTTTTGCTCAGAGCACGCGCGACCGCTCTACAAGAAAACCGACGTACAACCCTTCACGTTCAAAAATCAACTCCACTCTCGTGATATAATTCGACTGCGCTCTTGATCATTTTTATCGCGATCAAGAGCCGAGAAAAATTTTCATTTATTCTGAACTTGTTTAAACAAGTCCAGAATATTTTTCGTTGGACGGTGGCTTGAAAAAATGAAATTTGATGTTTTTATAAACATCAGCCACCGTCCCGTCGATTGAAATTGCGGCGCGCGTATACATATAATGTATTTTCGCGGCGCGCATTTCTTATCGCGAAAGCTTTTTTTGTGATATGTATGTACTGTTCGTTAATAGAACGTACACGCAAATTTGATTAAGTGACTGAAATGAATGCACTGGTAAATTTGGATCAAGATCAGTGGTTTATTTCTTAACAACGAATCAACACTATTCACTTTATTTTAACTTTCAAGTAAATTCTGCACTTATTTTTTAAGACTGCCCACTAATTATATTAAGATCAGATTATGTATCAAGTTTTCAGGTCAACGATTCAAACGTTTACGGAAACACACTTACAGGATTGTTTATAATAAATATATAAATAGATATTAAATATAGGGTTAATATAGAGCAAAGTTAAAATAACTTAACTTCGAAACACTGGCACACTTACTTAGCTTAAATAACTTGAGCAATCGTATTAAGACAGGATTATATAAACTGTTGGGTCAGAGATCAACATACACTAAAAAACACACTAATTGACACCGATTAATGATATACGATTTTCAGAAATAGATATGTTGAGACAAAAGTCCATACATAAGTTTGGGTCTGAGATTTTAGTATCACACTGAAAACACTTAGCACTAGTTGTAATATAAGATCGTCAAAAAATGTAAGCTACTGTTAAGACCCTTTGTTCTAATATTTTGTTAGAACAATTCTTTATTTCCGTCGAGACCAGAAATAAAGTGTTAATGTTAGTAAGATTATCTTAACTTCAGTCGAGACCCGAAGCAAGATTCTTTATTTCCGTCGAGACCAGAAATAAAGTGGTTTGTTAGTAAATGATTATCTCAGTCGAGACCCGAGATAATATTCTTTAAGCCAGTCGAGACCCGACTTAAAGTGAATGTTAGTAATTATCTTAACTTCAGTCGAGACCCGAAGCAAGATTCTTTATTTCCGTCGAGACCAGAAATAAAGTGTTTGGTTAGTAAAAGATTATCTCAGTCGAGACCCGAGATAATATTCTTTAAGTCAGTCGAGACCCGACTTAAAGTGAGTGTTAGTAAATATCTTAACTTCAGTCGAGACCCGAAGCAAGATTCTTTATTTCCGTCGAGACCAGAAATAAAGTGTTTGGTTAGTAAAAGATTATCTCAGTCGAGACCCGAGATAATATTCTTTAAGTCAGTCGAGACCCGACTTAAAGTGAATGTTAGTAATTATTTTAACTTCAGTCGAGACCCGAAGCAAGATTCTTTATTTCCGTCGAGACCAGAAATAAAGTGTTTTGTTAATTGTTAAAAGTTATATATCAGTCGATACCCGATATAAATGTTAGTCCCTAACTAGCCAACTTACCCCAAGCGATGCCAAGTACAAAAAGAGATCGAGATCAGTCAGCTTGTCGTTTATATAGCCCTTGCTTGCACACGACACCACTGATAGAGTAGCAGCGGCGCATGATTACAAGAGTTGGCAGTGCAGCTGTGATCTTACGGTACTGGCGATAAAATTTGCCTAGCAACGAACAAAAATGCATAGCAACAAGAAACTTAGAGCTTCACATGCTGCTGTGTTAAATTAAATTATCTTTGCAAAAATGTTCTCTCTATCACGTAGAGAAAAAATATCCGTTGGATGGTACTTGTAATAATGGTAATGATAGAGTTGCAAATTGATTTGCTTGATTTGATTGTATTTGTGAAATGCATTGTATGCTACATGACAACACATGCTTTTATTAGATGTTTTACCTATGTTTAGGAAAATTGTAATTAGATTGAATTTATTTGATTTTCAGAATTCAATCTCAGCATGGCATTGTTGTAATATGTTCCCTTTTCAGGAATTGTTTTTTAATACGCATTTAAACATATGATCAATGATTTTAATTTAATCTGCTCAATGAGGCTATACTTTTATATTGCATTTGTGCAATATGTTATATAGATGATAAATACCTGGCTTTGTATGGTTGTGTATCTATGTTCTGATTGAGTGATTAAATTAGATTTAATTTTATAAAAATTGTTATGCTTACTTTTCAGGAATTTTTTCTTTTCGGAAGGTATTTGTTAAGAGAAATATATTCGAAGCGATTTGGTTCGAACAATGTATGTATGTACGTTCGTACATAAATATTGTAATCTTCACGGCAAATCGTACTGAAGGTACGATTTGTCTTTTGCTTTATTTTTTTAAAGTAATTATTTCTACTGGCAAATTTTGCTTTAATTCATGTAATGTGATGAAAATTGCTGACGCAATTTTTCTTCACTGATTAAATAGATAACCATGTTTTAGGCATGATTAGCTTATGTGAAAATTTTATTGATGAAATATTTATTTTATTTATTTATTGCCTTTTTATACCTTAGATGAAATCATAGGTGTATACTAAGTTTGTCATTCCGTTTGTAACACCTCGAAATAATGATGGTAGAGCAAAATGGATTGGACACCCATTCATAATATTAAAAGTTATTTCGATTTTTGCATGTCCGTCCGTCCGTCCGTCCGTCCGTGCGCACGATAACTCGAGAGCGCGTATACTTAGAGAGCTGAAATTTTTTACACGGACTTAAAAAAAAAAGTAAAATTAAGTTTGAAAATGAGACAAATCGGGCAACTCCTACATGGGGTTGCCATATAAAAATTTCGTTTTCCGCTGTATATTTGGACACTGCCTGAGAACGCGTCGACGTAGAGAGCTGAAATTTTGTACATGATGTTTTTACTGCATTAGCAAATAAAATGTCGAAAATGGACTAAATCGGGCAACTTCTTCTTGGTGTTGCCACATAAAAATTTCGGTTTTTTACGTATACTTTGCAAACGATCAGTTCAAGACATTTTTTTTGTACTAAAAACCTCTGCAAAATACGAAATCCTATAATATTGGTTATATTCATTTTTTCTGTGCGACAAAGAAATATATGCGAAAAACAACTTCAAAATCAATATTTGAATAGATCGGTGACCATACGAAATTTAATACGGGCATTCATCTAGGGTATCATAAGAATTGGTCTTAGACCAATTCTAGCTTTTTTACTTGTTGAGATTTTCTTTTCAGGCATATTTTAGATATATAACAAAACGAAAACGACATAAGTCGTTACCCATTGGTATATCCTCTTGAAGTACGTCAGGACCCTTCCACCTTAGCGTGCAGTTGATCAATTCAATGGGTGAAATGCCGCGGGAAGCACAATCTACGGGATTGTTCTGCGATGAGATGTGTGGCCAATATTTTACAGGAAGAACGTCCAATATTTCTGCAGTCCGATTGCCAACGAACGTTTTCCAACGTCTGGGGTGATCTGACAGCCAACTCAATACAACCGTTGAGTCTGTCCAACCAAAAGATTGTATGTGAAGTAGCTGCATGGCCATCTGTACCTTTTTAAGGTATTTGGTTAATAAATGTACTGCGAATAGCTCCAAACGGGGTAAAGGAAGTTGCTCCATCGGAGCGACCTTAGTTTTCGCTGCCACAAGATTAATGGTCTTGGATCTTCCTTCAGTGAATGTACATATGTAAATAGCTGCCGAATATGCTCGTTCCGAGGCCTCGGAGAAGCCATGTAATTGTATATTTCTCCTTCTGATGACATACAGCAAGGTAATTGTAATGCCGACAACTCGGGAAGAGTTTCCCTGAACTGTGACCATGTTCGAGCTAATGGTTCTGGTATAGGGTCATCCCATTGAATGCCGAATATCCAGATCTGCTGCAGTAATATTTTTGCATTAATATCGCAAGGTGATAGCCAACCGAGAGGGTCAAAGATTTTGTCTTCACGAAGCCAAAGCCTTTTTGTGTCAACATCCAACTTACCTAATGAGATGTGGATAAGTATTGCATCCCAATGTTCCACTGGAACTTTCTGTGCCTTAAGTCCGCTAACAGCGTCGTTCGTAACTGTAATGA
The DNA here is from genome assembly GCA_963924295.1 of Dioctria rufipes. Lineage (NCBI taxonomy): Eukaryota > Metazoa > Arthropoda > Insecta > Diptera > Asilidae > Dioctria > Dioctria rufipes. The sequence continues at coordinate 139,972,758 of OZ002744.1, forward strand.
ACTTCTTCAATTCTATAGAAGATGTTTTAATGTGTGATGGTTGATCTAGCAAGCTTTGAAGATGGGCTTCGATGATATAATCTTCCTTGTTGAATCTTTTAGTTAAAGATTCCCAGGGTTCACTATAGTTGGCATCATCGATCTTGAGATTCTTTAGCAACGAACTAGCTTCACCTTTGAGACTGCTCTTTAAATATTGCAGTTTTCGAGCTCCACTGATAGAATTGTTCGAATGTACCAACGAGGTAAATAAGTCATGAAATGTCGGCCAATCTTCATAATTTCCTGTGAAGGTGGGTAAGTCAATACGTCGAAGTTTGACGTCTGAATTATGATTAGAAGGTGAGATCTTTGATGACAAGATATTACTGCTACTAGATGATAAACGTTCCACCGCGGCACTAAGTGCACTTTGATGTTTGACTCAGGCACGTATGGCCAGGTTAAGTGAATCATCACGCTGTGATGAAGGAATATCAGATGAGCTTTGTATTGCCTTGTTTTGAATTTCAACGTAAACATTGAGCTTTAATATCACGATAACGATCCTCAATTTCTGCCCTTATTGATTCCTCATTATTTGATCTTCAAATGTATTCAGAAACTCTTCTAACTGTGTTTGAACTGTGTTGAAATCATTTATTTGTTCCTCCAGCTTAGCAAGGCGAACTTAGATATTTTCAAGGGTTGTGTCCTGGTTTTATGGTTGCTCTTTGTTTTTTGAGTGCCTCCGCCATATCAATATAATTTATAAAAAAAATAAATAAAATGAAATTGATTACCTGGGCCTTGCAATTAGGGACTTTCAGCAGTAAGTTTCACAAATGGATTGTCACTTGAATAAATCACTTGTTGCTTCGTATGCAGTAAAAAAAATTTCAGGAAACGTTTTGTTTTCTCTAAAAAATGCTCTGCTAATCCATTGCTTTCAGGATGATACGGTGGTGATTTGGTGGCTTTTATGCCATTTTTCTTGCAAAAATCGATAAATTTTATAGATGCGAAAGGTAGACCATTATCACTGCATATTTCTACAGGTAGACCTAGCTGCGACAACGTTATTTTTAGTTTCCCTATCACTACATCTGCGGTCGAGTTTCTTAGCAAGTGTACGTCAACCCATTTACTATAACTATCCACTAAAATTAAGAAATCATATTTTCCAAAATAAAACAAATCAACATGGACTCGCTCAAACATATGGCTTGTTTTTGGCGAAGAACAGGTTGTTGATTTTGGTCCGTTCTGTAATTGTTGGCATATTATACATGACTTTACAAAATTTTCGATTTTATTGTCCAGGTTTTTAAAGTATACATAGTTTCTGGCAAGAGATTTAATTTGTGTTAAACCAATATGATCTAAATGAACCGCCTCTAGCAGTGATTTTTGAAATTTATCTGGTATAAATATTCTATTCCCATAGTAAAGACAATCGTTTTCAACTGATAGTGATTTGGCTGGCCATCCTTTTAAGTGAATCGAATAACTTCTCTTAATGTCGGATCTTTCCTTGTATAGCTACGAATTTGATTGATATCTATAGGACACTGATCAGTCAAATTGAATGAGTTTATTACAAATTCTTCTTTCTTGGAGAGTTCTGGCAATGGTAATCTAGATAAGGCATCAGCATGGGCCATTTGTGAACCCTTTTTATAAATAATTTTATATTTATATGCTGAAATTATTATGGCCCACTGTTGAAGCCTTGCTGCTGCAACTGCTGGTGTTAACTTTTTTGGGTTAAATATTTCGCGCAGAGGTTGATGGTCACCGTAAATGATGAATTCCCTTCAATAGATATACTTGTGAAATTTGCTTTTATGTTAACACCATGGTTCAACAATTACTATTAATCAAAGGCACCGTTAATCTATAATTCAGATTTATTTATTAATTTACATCCGTCTCATTTGGCAGGCAAGCACAGTGTGCTCGTTGTCTTAAAAGCTAAAAATTAAAGATATTCTACATTTATCATATGGCCAAGAGAAACAACTACAAATGTATGTATGTGTTTAATGTTATTTGAATTAGGGAGTACTATACATAACATCTCTCCCTTCTTTAGAAAAAACTATAAATTCATGTTACTCTATCTAGTTCCTGCAGTTGTTATCCTAAGTAATTAATTTGGTCGGATTATTCATTGCAAATTAAATTTTTGTTTATTTGTTTAGTTTCTTACGATTACCAATATAATTTTTGGATAAGCGAGGCGACTAGGCTTATTTTTCTTTCTGCCTGATTTTTCAACGTATATCCTTTGGTATTCTCATTTGTACATTTAGTAGGTAAATACATATTTATCAAACTTATCTCTCGGTTGAACTATTTTCTTTAAATCATTGACATGTACAATTCTGTAGGTTAATCCAATGTTTACTAAATATATACAATAACTTTTCTTATTAACACTTTTGCCACTTTTCCAGTTTACATATTCTTTTGTATGATTCCGTACTAATACTTCCTCCCTTCCTTTAAAATAATATAACTCTTAACATAGTCTATTTCCCTTCTAGGCAATCTATTTCTATGTTTTTCATTATAGTTTTCTGTGTAGATTTTAGTTTCATATTTACTATACATTTCTTTTCTTAAAGGATTCAGGGTATCCACAAGGGTATTAGTTTTAAAGATAAAAAGTAATTCTGATGGTGATTTAAAAGTAAGCGTGCTCGGAGTATTGTAATATTTAAATAAGAAACTATCAACTTTACTCTGCATAGAAATATTATTATATTTTTTATATAAAAGGAATTTCTTGAATGTATTTTTTACTGTTTGCACCACTCTTTTTGCAGTGCCATTATATTGAGGTCTATATGGAGGGCTTTTGCTCGCTTTAATACTATTTAGTTCACAAAATTTTAGAAATTCATAGCAATTAAATGGAGGACCATTATCGCTTACGACTTCATTAGTTAACCCGAATGTTTCAAAATTATTTCTTAGTTTTTCGATCACGCTTGTTGCATTAGTTTTCTTCATTATAAAAATTTCAATCCATTTGCTATATGTATCTACTAATATTAAAAATGTGTTGTTTGCCAAATAAAAAAAATCTATGTGTGCTTATTAGCTTGAGGCCAGTGATATTCGGATGAAATCCGAGTATTCCTTTGTGTGACATTACAAATATGACATGTTTTAACTTTTTCTTCAATGTCTTTATTCATTTTAGGCCACTACACGTACATATATACGGGCTAACAACTTCATTCGGACTATACCTACGTGGAATTACGATACGATGTTCAAAAAATAGACAATTATTTTCTACATCAAATGCGTTTCTAAGTTTATATCAGTAATTGTTTATATTGTTTTTTGGCCAGCCACTAATAATGTATTCGCATATTTTCATTAATTCTAGATCAGCAAGTGATTTTTCTCTAATATTTGAATATTGGAGTGGTAGTTAAAATTACAATAAAATACGACTATCAGAACCAGCTTAACACAAGCTCGCTGCATGGACACGTTTAATAAATAAACGGTCAACACTACATGCGTTTCATCACTTAGTCGATGTTAGTATGTTACACTAAACATAGACCAAACACCAGATAAAATAACATGCAATGCGACAGAGAACAAAAATATAAAAATCTGAATTAAATCTAACTAAAAAGATTAAATATTATATAGACTTTTTTTACGACATGCTTAGAGTCGTCAACAACAAAATGTTCAGCCAAATTATTAACAGCAATGCACATGCGATTAATAGGTTCATAAATGCCATAATTAGACCTTGAGGAATTGACATGCAATAGAGACAGCCTTCTTAAATTGTGCCTATTATCACGGAAAGAAATTTTGTCAAGTAACAACGGGGAATCAATATTCGTGCTTAAGAGTTGGTGAACAAAAGTTGCATGCAACCATGCGGCGTTTCTCAAGTGAGTGCATATTCAAAAGCTGCAAGCGATCCTCATATGGTGGAAGAATCAACGAATTATTCCAGGGTAGGTGCCTGAGAGCAAATCGTAAAAAGTTTCTCTGAACAGACTCGATGCGCTCGATGTGTGAACCGTAAAAAGGAGACCAGACCTGGCTAGCGTATTCAAGAAGTGGTCTCACAAAACAAGTGTACAAACGCAATGTTATAGTAGAATTCGAAAACTCTCGGGACCAACGGTTTATGAAACCCAGCATAGAACTACTCTTTGATACCATGAAGTTTATATGGGAGATAAAATTCAATCTGTGGTCACATTTGACACCCAAGTCATAGACAGAGTCCACCCGGCGAATCGAGGAATCCGAGAACTCATAATCATATGTGATTGGTGTCTGACCTATGGAATGTTATAACCTCACATTTGCCGATATTGAGTACCAAATTATTGCTCTTGCACCAATTGTAAAATTCTTCAAGGTCATATTGTACCTGTTCACAATCGTGAACGGATTTCATCCGAGCGAAAAGCTTAATATCGTCAGCATAAATCAAGACCTTACAGTACCTCACAACAGAGACAATGTCGTCAATAGACAGAATAAAGAACAACGGGCCCAAATGACTCCTTTGAGGTACGCCAGATGAAGCCCTCAAGACTCTAGAGATGGAATGGCGAAATAAGATTTGGTATGTTCTGTTATCTAAATAAGACTCTGTTCATTTTAGAAATGTTGAGGGAAACCCATACTTTTCCATTTTAAGGAGTATCAGGGAGTGAGATAACTTGTCGAACGCTTTACTAATGTCTGTATAAATACAATCTATCTGATAGCCTTTTGCCAATCCGCTAACGGTATCCGAGACAAATTCCAGCAAGTTAGTAGTTGTAGACCTACCCGAAATAAACCCATGTTGGTTTGAAGAAAGCAAATACTTACAGGAAGTTGATAGTTGACAGTAAATGATAGATTCGAATAATTTGGGCATGCAAGATAATTTTGCAATAGCCCTATAGTTAGAAATTTCATTTTTACTACCTTTTTTGTGGATAGGTATGATAAAAGAATTTTTCCATAGCTGGGGGAAACAACCACTATCGAGCGATTTTTGGAAAATAATTCTCAGCTGGTGGCTCCGCAATGCAGCATGACTTAAAGAAGGCAGGAGGGATCCCATCAGGACCAGTTGTGAAGTCACTTGGAAGCCCATTAATATGGACTAATATATCCTCTTTTGAAATTGAAGGGATATTGAATGAAACGTTACGATAGTCGTTCATATGACTGAAGTTGCTATTTTGAGGCTGAAAATTTGACGAGGCAAAGGCATTGTCAAAAAAGAAGCAAACATATCGCAAATTTTAGACGAATCATCACTAGCAGAATCCTTGTACCTCATGGTATTGGGATAGTTGTCCGTTCTTTTCTTCATATTAATAAACTTAAAAAAGATGCGTGGGTCACTAAATAATTTCGTACGCATGCTGTGAACATACTCATCGTAAAGTGTAGAGGAAAGTTCTTTGAAGTCATTATATGATGTGAGGAAGTTGTTGTGATTTATAATGTCCTTATCCCTCATATAACTTTTCCACAATTTATTCTTTCTATTTTTAAGACTCCTCAGTTCTTTATTGAACCATGGTGGAGATGTTTTAGAGAGCGGCTGACGCTCGCAAGGAACGTAAGAGGAAAATAAATCGAAAATAATTATGTAAAATTTAGAAACGTCTTCGTCAACATTATTGCTAGACAGTAATGTGTTGAAGTCAATAGATGTAAGTCCAATAGAAAGTTCCGGAAAATTCGCCTTTCTAAAATTGAAAAAGTATTGTGATTCATCACAATTCGTTAAGTTTTCGGTTTCATAGCAATATGTAATTAGTAGAGGGTGGTGATATTTATCAAGAGTAGACATTCTCACTGCGCTATGCTCAACTATGAAGTTACCCGTGTCAGTAGAAAATACCAGGTCTAACTGCCTTCCCCTGTCATTCTTAACATTACTGATTTGGCTGAGACCTAGAGATGAAATACTGTTAAGGAATAGTGACTCTTTTGTTGTCAAGTTATTAAGTGGAAGATAGTCATCGTAATCTTCATTAAATACCCATTGTATATTGGTGGTTTACAGCTGATTTGAGGTTTCCAGCCGGTTATGTTTTTGATCGGGTCTATGATGTAAGCTTTGGGATGTTTCTTAAGGAAAACTCCGATCTATGTTTTATGCTTTTTTATTTTATTTTTCACTCGACGTTTCGGGCCTTGTTTAGTACCCTTCTTCAGGAGTTAGCTTTCTTCTTGATATGATGAAAGATTTTTTAAAAAAGATATTGTTGAAACATATTTCACAGAAAAATACACATTAAAAATATAATAAAAACGTTAACTGAACATACCAATAAATAAATAAATAATTTGAACAAAATAAATAAATAAATAGACCATTTAAACAAATAAATAAATAAATAGGTAAAAATTTAGGTTGCTGTTTAATTTAAGGGATCACAGATGAATTCATCTGTGATCCCTTAAATTAAACAGCAACCTAAATTTTTACCTATTTATTTATTTATTTGTTTAAATGGTCTATTTATTTATTTATTTTGTTCAAATTATTTATTTATTTATTGGTATGTTCAGTTAACGTTTTTATTATATTTTTAATGTGTATTTTTCTGTGAAATATGTTTCAACAATATCTTTTTTAAAAAATCTTTCATCATATCAAGAAGAAAGCTAACTCCTGAAGAAGGGTACTAAACAAGGCCCGAAACGTCGAGTGAAAAATAAAATAAAAAAGCATAAAACATAGATCGGAGTTTTCCTTAAGAAACATCCCAAAGCTTATTGTATATTGGGTAAGTTAAAATCACCAATAAGTAGTAATTCGTCAATAGGTTCCATCTTACCATGGATAAAATTAGATGTTAAAATAAAATGAGTAGGTCGTAAATATTCTGACCTTTGTCATCGACAATATTTATGGAGTCTGGAGGGTTATAGCAACAGATTTTGAAAGAGATAACTTAAGAGCAAGAAGTTCGATTTCGAGAGTGTTGGAGAAACTGGGAAGCTCAAACTGGCTGCAATTAAACTGGTTTTTACAGGCAAGGAGTACGCCGCCACCTCCAGCTACAGACTCAGTATGTCTATCTCTTCTAAAAATTTGATGTGAATTGTCGTCTGCAAAATCTACAAACTTTATATCGGGCACTTCAACCTCACTAGGGTTGAATAAGGGTAGTCTTGACATTGCGTCTGCATTAGACATCTTACTACCTTTTTTATAAATTATTTGATAATTATACATTGAAAGCTCTAAGGCCCATCTTTGAAGTCTAGTAACTAAAACACTAGAAGCATTTTTTCGGGGATTAAAAATTTCTTTAAGGGGTTGGTGATCTGAATAAATTTTAAATCTATTACCGTAAATATACTTATGGAACTTTTGAATGCCAAATATGATCGCTAACGCTTCGCGATGTAATTGCGAATAATTCCTTTCCGCTGCGGATAGTGTACTTGATGATTATTGGTCTTTCTACTCCACCATCTTCGTTGGAAAGTACGGCGCCGATACCGTAAGGGCTGGCATCACAACTGATTACTATTGGCTTTGATGGATCATAGTGCACTAATAAATTACCAGACGTAATCAATTTCTTACTGTTTTCAAAACAAATGTCACATTCCCTGGACCATATGAGCGGGGTACACTTTATACCCTAGATGAAATCATAGGGGTATACTAAGTTTGTCATTCCGTTTGTAACACCTCGAAATAATGATGGTAGAGCAAAATGGATTGGACACCCATTCATAATATTAAAAGTTATTCCGATTTTTGCTTGTCCGTCTGTCCGTCCGTCCGTCCGTCCGTCCGTCCGTCCGTCCGTCTGTCCGTCTGTGCGCACGATAACTCGAGAACGCGTATACTTAGAGAGCTGAAATTTTGTACACAGACTTTAAAAAAAAAAGTAAAATTAAGTTCGAAAATGAGCCAAATCGGGCAACTCCTTCGTGGGGTTGCCATATAAAAATTTCGTTTTCCGCTATATATTTGGACACTGCCTGAGAACGCGTCGACATAGAGAGCTGAAATTTCGCACATGATGTTTTTACTACATTAGCATATAAAATGTCAAAAATAGACTAAATCGGGCAACTTCTTCTTGGTGTTGCCATTTAAAAATTTCGGTTTTTTACGTATACTTTGAAAACGATCAGTGCAAGACATTTTTATTGTACTAAAAACTTCTGCAGAATACGAAATCCTATAAAATTGGTTATAATCATTTTGTCTGTGCGACAAACCGTTCTAGAAATATATGCGAAAAACAACTTCAAAATCAATACTTGAATAGATCGGTGACCATACGAAATTTAATACGGGCATTCATCTAGGGTATCCTAAGAATTGGTCTTAGACCAATTCTAGCTTTTTTACTTGTTTTAAGTAGGGAATACATTGGCGCCAAATTACTACAAATTTAGCATAGTAGTTAATAAGTCCGAGATACGATTGAAGTTCTTTTACGTTTCTCGGAATAGGTGCACTACGAAGTGCTCCTATCTTAGACAAACTAGGTTTAATCCCTTCTGCGGTAATCACATACCCTAAGTATTCCAGTTCATGTTCAAAAAATTTTCATTTATTGGCGTTAACTTTAATATTAAAACTATTTAACCGGTTCAAAATTTTTTCCAAATTTTCTTTGCATTCATTTGCATCTATACCACCTACTAATATATCGTCTAAATAACAATTTGTTTTTGGGTTTGCTAATACTTTATCCATTACTTTCTTTAAATGCAGAAGGCGCGTTTTGAATTCCATATGGTAACCTATTGTATCTATATAACCCGAATTCAGTATTGATTGTTAATAATTTTTTCGATTCTTCATCAACTTCTACTTGCAAATAGGTTCCCGATAGGTCTAGGACACAAATAACATTACAACCCACTAAATTTGCAAATATATTGTCAATTCGTGGCAATGGGTAGTGCTCCGTACTAATGACTTTATTGAGGGTGACTTTACAGTCCATACATATCCTAACAGACCCATCTGCTTTGGGGACAACTACTATAGGTGTAGCTCATTCACTATATTGTACTGGTTGTATGATGTTGTTATCACACAATTTTTGCAACTCGTTTTTCACTTTATCTTTTAATTTAAACACTACCTGGTAAGCCTTACAAAAGATAGGAGTACAATTTTATTTTAGATGAATATCCACGGTAACTGTTTTTATGCCTCCATTTGATTCATTGTTATCGAAAACATTAGGAAATCTTATCTTACAATAATCTAATTATTTAGTATTAGTTTCATTTAGGGAATTAATAGGACTTACATTAGTAAGGTATTCTTTACCATTCAAGTGATCATGGAATACTTGTTTCCAGTTTGGGAAAATACATTCAAGTCAGTCCCTTCCTTTGAACTTTTTATTATAGTTAATTGTAATAACTTTTCTTCTTCCTGTGAACCCTGTTTACGTACATGAACATTTAACGTCCCTTTAACCTCTATGTTATGTCCTGTAACAACTTGTTAAATATTTGTAATAATCATTGAGGCTTATGATAGTTCTACATGCACCTGTATCTATTTCAAAATTTATTAATATTTCATTAACAAGTAATTTTACATAAATTGGTTAACGATTAATATCAGAGTAATTTTGAATTATAGAAATATGTTACTATTTCTTGCTGGCTTATATTGCTGACCTGAATGGTTGACCTGCATAGTCTTGCTGCATGACCTTGTTTCCCGCACCTGTAGCATTTCCACTTATATGCTGGACATTGGTTTCTTTGATGGTTTTGCCCACATTTTCCACATGTATTACGATTACCTGGGAATACTGGATACCTTGCGTGTATTGTTTTGTAGCGCTTTTATTGGTGCTTTTGACTCTGGCTTGGTTTTATTATTGTACTGAAATTTTGTTTTTAGCATATTAACTTCCTCCGTGTTGATAATTTTTGCTAGATTTTCTGCAATTTCAAGATTAATCTCCAATTCACATGCTGACCCAAATGTTAAATTTTTTTTCATTAAGTTGCTTTGTTTGGGTGTTTGAGTTATTTAAACCGCACACAAAATTTATCTCGCAGTGCCTGGCGTAGGAATTCACCAAATTCACACGTCTGTGCCAACACTTTCAACTCAACAATGTATGGATAACGGTTGTAGCGGCCTCTGATTGCGCTTCTATAATTTAAATCTCTCGGCAATTGTGATTTTAGATGGTGCAAAATGATTTTTTAATATCTTAATTAGGTCTGCTAATGTTTTTGTACTTGGTTCTGTCGGTATCAGTAATGATTTTAATATTTTGTACGTATCCGCTCCGATTACTGATAGGAACAATGGCACTTTTTTTCTTCTTTTTTTATATCATTCACTATAAAGAATTGTTGCATTCTTTCCACATAATTTTCGAAGCTTTCTTCCGTTGAGTCATTTTCCAAAACGCGTATTAGCCTCATAATGATTTATACCTTTTTTTTCTTTTTATGTGATATTTTTGCACATGTTCACCACTTGTATGGCTTTCTTTTGTTTAATTCGCATTTGTTTTTTGCACTTTAGATAATTTTTTGTTTATCCTCGTCGCCACTTTTATGTTAACACCATTGTTCAACAATTCCTATTAATCAAACGCACCGTTAATCTATAATTCAGATTTATTTATTAATTTACATCATTCTCGTTTGGCAGGCAAGCACAGAGTGCTCGTTGTCTTAAAAGCTAAAAATTAGAGATATTCTACATTTATCATATGGCCAAGAGAAACAACTACAAATGTATGTATGTGTTTAATGTTATTTGATTTAGGTAGTACTATACATAAAATTTGCGTAGAGCAAAAATAATAGCTAAAGCTTCTTTGTGAAACTGCGAATAACTGCTTTCAGCTGGTGTGAGAGTACATGAAGCGAATAAAACTGGACGTTCTACAGCATCAATTAGGTGTGACATGACAGCACCGAGTCTATACGGAGACGCATCAGCCGAAATGAATATTATGTTATTTGGGTTGTAGAGAGTTAAGACTGATGTTTCAGAAGAAGTATTTTACCCTCTTTAAATGTTTCTTCACATTCTTTTATCCAAATAAATACAGTTTTTCTGAAAAAGTGCGTATAAATTCGTTAATTTTCCTGACAAATTTGGTATAAATTTAGCGTAGTAATTTAGAAGACCTAAATATGACAGCAGTTCTGTTAAATTTTTCGTTGCATGTGCATCGCGTAATGCTGCTGTCTTCTCCGGACTCGGACTATTACGATTAAAAGAAATTTGGTGTCCCAAATACTCAACTTGTTTCGCGAAAAATATGCACTTCTGAAATTGACTCGAATTTTGTATTTTTATTCTTGATAATACGTTTACTAACTTGACTCACATTTTTCAAGCGTTGAACCGCCAATAATAATATCATCTAAATATGCAAACGTTTTTTCCAAATCTTCAAGAATTCGGTCTATTATGCTCTGAAAAATGGAAGGTGCACTTGAAATTCCGAATGGTAATCTACTGTAAACTAATAGGCCTTTGTGTGTTGAAATCTATAAATATTTTTTCGAAATTTCCGAAATTTTAATTTGCTGGTATGCTCCAATGAGGTCAATGACACAAAAGTACTGACAACTTGATAGGTTAGCAAATAAATCTTCACTTACAGGCAACGGATAGTGCTCTGTACGTACATATGGTTTAACCGTCCGCTTAAAATCTACACATAGGTGAATTGAGCCATCTTGTTTGGGTACGACAACTACTGGACTGGCAATGTCACTATGTTTGACTGGCGATATGATTCCGACCTTGCAAAGACGATCTAGCTCTTTCTCGACTTCTTCCCTTAAATTATAAGGCACTGAATATGGTTTACTAAAATTGGGAGAAAAGGACTCTTCTACACTAATTTCTGCTTTAAAATGCTCTGCGGCAACTTCAAAATTTTCACTAAACGTTTCTGGGAAATTTTCTTTTAATACTCGCGTTAATTAATTTTTTTGTAGCTTATACAGTGGTCTTTTCTTATTAATATGCAGTAAATAAGATTCTATTGGACAATTTAAATTACTGAACATACCTTCAGACTGATTTGACTCACCAAACCACTGCCTCCATCCTGGAAGAAACTTATCGAGCCATGGCCACCCCATCAAGGGTGTAAATTTCCTGCAGTTCTCAATTACAAATAGTTCAAAACAAAATGTATCTTTTCCAACATCCAGCCACTGTACTTTCACTTTAATTACTCCTTCAGCTCAACCTGATCACTGTTAGTACCTGAAATTTATTATAATAATTTTCTATCGGACAACTTTAAAATAGCTTAATATAATCAACATAACTAATTGCTGACTGCGCGTCTCCTGTATCTACTTCCATGTTAACTATTTCACCTTGAATTCTCATCGCACTAATAACTCGGGTGTCATCCTTCACTGAGTTTGCTGTTATGTTATTGAAGCTACACTCTGATTACTAAGCGGAACACAGTGCTAACTTTTCCAACCGCGACCTCAGTAAAACTTTAAGAACCTCAACCAGGTGAACTCTGCCAATTTTTATAGCTCACAATGCGAGACAACTTCTGTATGATAGCAGTTAATTGGCCTGTTGGCTTAAAAATTAAAAAATTTTTGTAATAATTTACTACAGAAAGCTGCCAGGATTTACGTGAGCACCTACCATTATGGCTTAATCTCAGGGCAGTCTTAATGCACGGATTAGAAGACAAGCTACAATCAGCGCCCTCGAGAGGCAGAATATAATTTATATTCTGTCTCAGAAGTACCAGTTTATGTCAGTGCATGCTTGACATTGGACTTACTGGTCGAAACGAGACCTACCTAAAATCTCTTTCGATCTGTGGGTCACGGCACCCGGTTGATTTAGCGCAACTCCACAACGAGAGCCAATCCTCTAAGCATACACAAAGCGACCAGCCTTCAAATTCACGGACGCAGTATGCAATTATGATAAAAGCACAAACTACTCTGTTTAGAGAAGAATGTTCGCCTAAGCCATGCAGACGCAGAAAATCCCACTCTGCCCGCATATGGGCTAACCACAACCACTATGATGCTCCCACAAGGGGGCCTTTCCATGTTGAGGCGAATATTGCTACTAAAAGCAGTACTATTCGGGGCTCCTCAACCCCGTAGTACCAAGTTAGCATGTCGGCTACCCAATTGGTATGGCTTCGTATAACATGATCGTACGATCATGAGTACTCCCAGTGAACCTGGTAGCTCCGTTCTGGCTTAATTATAAAGGGTTTTCCAATAAGAAGTGTTATTTTAATTAGCCCGCTATTTCGGTAGATGTCACTTTTGGAGCTGTCATTTTTTGACATTTGACAAGTATAAACTACGCCATTAATAAAAATGGAACGATACACGATTCAACAACGCATTAAAATTATTAAAATTCACTATAAAAATGGTGAAAATGTGGTAGAGACGGTTCGTAAAACTCAAACATTTTTGGGTCGTCGTGAAGCACCTTGTCGGACCACAATACAGAAATTGGTAGAAAAATTCGAGCTGTCGGGACAAGTTAGTGATGTGAAGAATAAAATCCGTGCACGTCGTTCAAGAACAGCCGAGAATATTGCTGCTGTAGCCGAAAGTGTTGAAGAAAACCCAGGTTTGTCCATTCCTCGTCGTTCTTTGGAATTAGGCATTCCACAAACGTCATTACACCGTATTTTGCATAAAGATTTGGGTCTTAAGGCTTATAAAGTTCAGTTAACACAAGAACTCAAGCCGGCCGATCATCAACAACGTCGAGTCTTTGCTGATTGGGTCCTTGAAATGCATGAAAATCATCCGGAATTCCATCGAAAACTCATATCTTGAGTGATGAGGCCCATTTCCACCTCGATGGCTTCGTCAACAAGCAAAATTGTCGCATCTGGGGCTCGGAAAACCCAAGAGTTATTGTTGAAAAGCCTCTCTATCCTCAACGTGTGACTGTTTGGTGTGGTTTATGGTCCCGCGGGGTCATTGGACCTTACTTTTTCGAAAATGAGCTGGAGCAACAGTTACGGTGAATGGATTGCGCTATCTACAGATGATTAATGATTTTTTATGGCCGGAATTGGATGGTATTGATCTGGACAACGTTTACTTTCAACAAGACGGCGCTACGTGCCATACAAGCAACGAAACCATTGATCTTTTACGGGAAAAGTTTCCGGACCGTGTTATCTCTCGAAGAGGTGATCACAATTGGCCACCGAGATCTTGTGATTTAACACCTTGCGACTTCTTCCTTTGGGGCCACGTGAAAGAGAAGGTCTACGCCAACAGTCCAGCGTCGATTCAAGACCTCAAAGATGGAATTCGTGAGGCTATCGAGGACATAGGGCACCCACTTTGCGATTTGGTTATGGAAAATTTCATGAAAAGGATATGGTCCTGTAGGCGTGGTCGTGGTGGTTGTTTGGCTGATGTTATTCTCCATTATTAACGGCGTACCTTCCTCTTTATAATGAAATAAAGACCCGATCATTTATCTAAAAAAATGGAATTTTTCTTTGAATATCAAAATAACACCTCTTATTGGAAAACCCTTGATTAGCACTTATAAATAAGTGACAGCAGTGGACCACGAGAAGGTTATGATCCGCCCTTCAGGTTAGGAGAGGCTTGATACTACAGCCCGTAATCTTAAGCTACCAAAGTCCTAATTCCAAGCAGTTGTACTAGATCGTATACATGCAGGCTTCACTATGAACACGCACTATCATCAGAAATTAGAGTATGCATATTGTTCAGCACACGAAACACGGAGCATATACACGGCCTTTCCTTTGCTTGTATCCTCCCTTGGCAGCACTGCGCTTCACTTACCCTTTGCACCGCCAATAATTTACTCCAGTAGGAACAACTTTTTACATTAAATATGCTTCCCAAATTAATTTTTTCAAAAAATTTCCCGTACACTTTTTGCCGATAACAAAAAATTAGCTCTCAAAGCTGACAAAGTTCCAGCAGAGTAGAGAGTAGACCTACTCGAGTTCAACCTCAACCTGGTCGACCTCACCAACTTTGCCATTTGGTTCTTCATAACCTGATCTCATATATTCTACAAAACTGTCAAAGTTGAGGCTGAGGTTGGAAAGGCTAGCACACTGTGTTCTGTGTGCTGGATACATTCTCTTCTAACCCGGGGAATACATGAGATCAGCTTGCATGCAAGCCTCCCTTCCAACTCGATTTTTAACTTGACAGCAGATGGCAGTTCGGTTGATGTCTTATCATCTTGTATGCAAGTTCATTTAAAAAATGGCATTGAGGCGTAAAGTCATGCGTATATTGGAAAATTATAGCAATAAAGGAAGTAGCAGAATGATAAAAACCCAAGAAAAAGTTAAGAGGAGGGTGTTGGTAAATGATGTTGTTATGGTTCTATGTACGAGTGATTGGTTAGGACGTGAAGTCCAAACTGCCAGCATGAGCTGACAGATCACTCGATGACAGCGATAACACAGGGCGGCATGCTAGCACCTCGGCTATGTGGCGGAGAGTGTGGGGGGTTCCCAAAAGAAACCTGCCGCTGTCACCAACCATGATCTACAAAAAAAGTATCATGCCTGCATACAAAAAAACGGGCACTCACTCAGTCCTGAAGGGACCTTTACGTCACTTACCTACGTTCCACTGAAGGCGCAGATGGCATGCCTTCCTTGCCAAGCCCCATCCTCCCATTGTCTTTGGGTGGCACTGTTTTCCAAAGTCCCTTGTTGACCTGTAACGAGAGAGAGAGACTAGGCAAGCCTAGACGACCTCCATCCTATGTGAGAGGGCTCCAGGATAGTAAAGAAATAATGAAAAAAACTATCTCGCCATTACGTTATAATGATTCTCTTTAATTTCTAACCCTATCATGAACATGGGTTGACATGAGGAATAGACTATCAACAACAAAATTTACTTGCAAAATTATGATAGAAATGTAGCGAAAAGTTACTACAAGCTCAGTTAGGATTGCTTTCACGGCCTTAGAATGAAATTCAAAAGCTTGAAATTGTCCGTGACAACCTCTTCTTTGAAGTTCTCCGAATTAGTATTAATAAATATAACTAGAATTACTTAATTATTGCATTTTATTATGTATGCGAGCGTGCGGCCACTATGGCTAAATTGTTTAGAAACTTTGAAGGCAGACACCCTTAGTTCCTTATCTATTATTGTAATGAATGCAATAAATAAAGTTAGATTGTCTGTGGCATTTTAAAATGACCTTCCATTTTGTTAGTTTTGTGGATACAATGCAAATTAGAATATTTTGCACATTTATTCAATTACGTTTAACTTCAGAGTTCAAACCGTACGAGTACTAAATACAAACAAGAGGTTATCTCGGTATATACTAAGAAAAATAATTTAACTTAATATTAAATTAACAGAGAATCTCATCACTTTCTCTAGCAACAACTTTGAAAAATTTAAATTATTGCAAATGTTTGCTTATAATTGTTCTCTTCGTATGCATAAATTTTTGAATAAATTGCCATTAAAAATTAGCTGTTCAATCTGTGTAGCATAGTAGTCTTAATAACTAACATTATACAGGTATGAGATCTAACTGATATAAGATTCATTCAAAACGTGCTAAACTATAGAAAATCCCCGATCGAGCGCGACTATTCGTACGTACCTGTAAAAAAAAAAAAATTCTTTCATACCTTTCCTGTCTGTCCACGAAGGCCTCCTGGAGAGTAATGTAGTTCTAGAAAAAAATAGAGTAAAATCAAGTACTAAACGCGGACTTCAGCCGGTATTTTCTGTACAATCGGGGCAGTCAGGGCCGACCTACATAAACTAAAAATTTTCCATTTTCATAACCTTCTTCCTTTTTCCTTTTCATTTTAGCGGGCCCTGCTGTATTCGTTATATTTTCCTTCAGAAATTCCCTTTTTTCTTCAAATTTACAACTTAAACTAGCCTTAACAATATCTTACATACCGAGTTTCGAAAAGTGAGGAGCTTTGTCAAATATATCCATACCGTAACTTTTAATAAATAATAAAAAGTTTACTTAAGCAATTAAATATTGAAACAACAAATTTTTCATAGAGTAAGAGATGCAAAGAAAATATTTTTGTAGGATTCAAAAACCAACTTCAACTACCTATAGAATTTTGCACATACAAAACCAGGTTTTAGGTGATACTACAGCTTCGTCCTTGTTATTCACGAGACTTGTTGTTGATATTATGGCTGCTCCGGATCGAATATGAGTATACATTAGGTGCACAGGTAAGTACCGCTGTTATACTCTGATCAGTTATCATTATGTATGCTTCAGGTTTTTCCTTTGTTCGTTATTTCTGGTTAGTACAATTTATTCATGACAGAAATATTCGCCGTTCGAGATGATTCCTTGGCCTTTTCGATTACAGTAATACATGGCAAGGCACTATGTCTTTGAATTTGATTCTTTATTGTTCTTGGAAAACAATGAAAAGTTCTGGCATTCAACACTTTACGTGGTTCAGTTCCACATTTAGAATTACTTATGATTTCTACTAGAAAATATTCGGAAAATTGTAAATAATATATGCGAAATATGCACTGTGACGTTCATAGGTTATACCGTAAGAAAATTATATAGTTCATGTAATGCACCGAAAATGCACAAACTTAATAGAAGCAAAGTCTTCCTTAAATTCTTCTCATAATAAAAAGAAAGGACGTTGTTAAATCTCAATAATTTGCACTTAACGGTGTTCTCCGACCATTGTCTCTATGCCTTTGTCCGCTTATCGCCTGACCCAATATGTGGGCATGAATAATTATCAAAAAATCGAGAAATGTACTTATCTGCCAATAATCCAATGATATGATGATGTTTTTCTTTCTTTCCTTTTACCTCGCTCGTCTGTACCTCGCATACGAATTCAGGTATTTTAATTTTCCACGTTTTTATTCACTCACTTTCCTTCTCGGAAATTTTTTCCCTTTTTTGTTCTTTTCTTATACAAAGATCACACATCAATCAATCTCGAACATTTCGCTGACGTTTTTTCACCTTCATCATGTCACTTTTCTTCCGACCTGTCCGTACTTTTCTCTTTGGCCGTAATTGGTGGAATTGGCGTTCGTTATGCTAGGGGCCTAAGGGTTGGTGTCATTACCGACCATAACAGGGCAGAGTGGTTTGGGCCACTCATAGCTCAAACAACTCTGAAAAATAGTCGACTGAGCTAGCCGGTCTTGCACATAGGCCTCATCGCTGCGGGCGCTCAATGTGTGTCGCGACCCACGCCCCAATGTGCATTCCTCATCACTCGGATTCTACTTGTCCGATGACGCATCGAAGACACATCCCCGAAGTTTCGTCAGTCTTTGACCAGACTTCGACATCCTTCTCCGTGTGGGACGCCAAAGTTACACCGACAAGCTGGTAACCCAAAAAATCCAGCCGGCCGATGTCTCTCTGCCTTCCCTCACCGAGATGCTGAGGAAGCCCTGCGATCAGCAACCTAACTGATAGCTAATCTTTCCCGGCGCAACATCTCGCTCTGATCTCAGACCGCGATTGTTCAAGGGTGTTCCTCCAAGGCGTCGTCGAAGTAGTGACATGCTGACAGCCGAATATGGGAATGGATTCCAACAGGTATATCACCCACCATTGACGGGGCAATAGGAGGGCTTCGCGATATCCTATAGTTTACCAGTGAAGCTAGCTGGATGCCTTCTTAGGACTACCAGGGACAAACGTGATAATAGATAGATGACACCTTGAGACTGGATATCACTGCCTGATGTCTTTGGCGTGATAGACTCCCAATAGTTTTCCCTGCAGATCTTCAAGCTCATAAAAAGCGTTTCCTTTCTTGGCCCTAACACGACATTTAACAAATTTCCGTCCCAGTTTAGCACTGGTCTGCTGCTGGAAATTGCTTTGAGCAAAATTTCGTCTAAATACCTTGAGCTGACATAATTATTATACGATGCATTATGCCACCTCAACCTTAAAGTCCACTTTGCGACAGCAGCGCTGGACTAACTCCCTAACCTTTTATTAAGTATGCTGCACAGAGACAGCATCCCCCTGTCATTTCTAAGCTTTTGGATTCTCGTGTTTGACACCGTCTCTTTCTTGGTTTGTCAGAATAGTACACGCAGGCGGGTGGCTCTTCGTTTATTGAATATAATTAATTAAATAATGTGCAATTGAATTAAGTTTAGATTAAGTGAATAAGTTGTGAATAAAACTCTAGTTAGTAGAATACATAGAGTTTGTTTTTATTTCAACCACAACAACCTCTTGACCCACTTTGAACTCGACAGGTTTCGCCCTGAGATTGTAGGCTTTTGAACCCTGCTCGAATGCGTGTTGTAAATTTTCCTGCACTCTCGCACGGATCAATCTCATTTTATCTTTTGCGTCTACTCTCAATGGCTCATTAAGAGTTCCAAGGCTCCTCAAGATGGAATAGGTGCTGCCATGTTATATCATTTGCTGTCCGAAGAGTGTTCGATAGGGAGAGAAACCAGTAGCTTGAGGCGTTTGCTTGCGGCGAGTAAACTGCCGTTCGCATGTGCTTCACCCTATACTTTTCCAGTAATCTGGTGAACTGAGTCGAGCAAAACTGGACTCCATTGTCAGAGACGATTACTTCCGGGACTCCGAACACGTGGAACACTTCCGTCTCAATGAATTGGCACACATTGAGTGAGGACGCTTTTCTCATAGGTTTGAGAATCGGAAATTTTGAAAAGTGGTCAAGAACTATTAAGATGCAGACGTTTCCTTTCACTGACCTGGGATATGGACCCAGAAAATCGATGTACAGCTTCTGCCTTGGTCGTTCTGTCACAGACTGGACTCTCATAGGTGGTCGTAAAATAGTATTGGGAGCTTTCGTTTCCTTACACACGTCACAGGCGCCTACGTAGTTTCTGACATCAACTGTCATTCGTGGCCAGTACAGATGTCTTCGCAGACGTTCCAGTGTTTTCCCTATACCTCCGTGTGAAGCTATTGGCGGATCATGAGCTCTCGAAATGAAGTCGGTGACAAGCCCTCGTGGAATCCAAAGCTTCCAAGCTTCTTCTTCCTGAATCGGATCGCCTGTTCTCGGAACAGTCCGAATGTAAACGAAGCCATCCCTGACGCAAAGATCTGGTAGTTTACCAGAAGTCGTTTTAACCTTATGCCTCAGTTCCTCATATTCCAACGAGTTGAAATATGACGAACATAGGTCAACTTCCGGGCCAGGATCCTCGTTTGTGGACAGGCTGTCACAATGAATGCGTGACAGCGCATCAGGGACGACGTTCAGGCTTCCTTTTCTGTGCTCAATAGTGAAGTCGAAGCCCTGAAGCTTCAAACTCCACCGCGCAAGTCTACCGCTGAGGTCCTTTTGAGACATCAGCCATTTCAAGCTCGCATGATCAGTCACTATCTTAAACGGCATAAGTTCTATGAAGGGCCGTGATTGTATTGAAAACTGACTGAATTAATAATACTCGATCAAGTGCTGTCGGATAATCAATTAACCATTTTATTAGTTCAATTCGCTTATTTATACAATTAATCATATACATATATACATATAAATACAATAAACCAAACCAAACAAAACAAAAATTTATATTAATGAATAAAATAACAAGATCAGCATAAATTTAATTTGTAGGTAATGTCACCGACCGTAATTTCACTTGCACTTCCATGCAATTGCTGACATAGAAATTTGATGAACGTAAGAATTCAATAACTAAGTGAAGGTAGAAATTGCATATTAGAATGAAATTACGGTCGTTGACTTATTGAGCTTGACTATGCATTTTGTATCTCTACATTCTCCCGCCTCACATTATCAAGTCGGGGTACCTCCAAGATAATACCGAGTTTCTCTTGTGACCTGGACCCTGCTCGTCTTGGGGTTGGTTGAGGTAGGCTTAGTTGTGGCATCATGTTGTTTCGTCGCTTTTTCCACAAGAAATAGGACCCCACACTGATGATTAAGATAGCTGCCAATGTATAGAATCCAACATAATGATGTATGTGGTGACGATGCAGGTGAGGAATTCTCGCGATATGTTGTTGTTGAGTTTTAATTGCCTTATGGAGCTCTTCAATATCATCAGCCTTGATCTCTTTAATTAGCAAGGGAATGGAATTATTGGTAGTATTTGGACTTGCTAAATATTCACCAATGTGCGTAGAAATAATTTTTTGCTCCGGTATGAATGACGAGTTTAATGCTCCTGGTTGTTGATTGTTTGCACTTATGAATAATGTTGGATGCTTTATCATACAGGTGGGCTGTATTTGTATAATCCCACTCTCTTCAAGGATTATAGGGTGGATCGTTGTTCCACATATGATGTCGAAATGAGTTATTTCATCCATTATAAAGATCCAAGTACTTGGTGTATGTAGCTTATACCACATTTTCTTCAATGGTATATTTCGTAATTGACAGAAGGATGACAATTTTCCCTGGTGATTAAGCAGTTCTATCTCACATCTGCTTTGATTCGATTGCGCACTATATATAGGCTGTTTTAGATTACAAATTAATTGGGCCTCTAATAATTGTATGCATTCCTTGATATCTTCCTCTTTTAATGGTGTAAAGCGGTCCTTATGGAGGTTTACAGCCAGGTATTGTGTTGAGGGTTGAATGTGTATGAACTGATCTGCATGTTTCACAGGTATAGGCGTAAGTTTGAATAGCCGATATATTTCTGCATTGAGCAATGGAATTCGAACGTCAAATAATACATTCCTTTGCGTGATGCGCATCTTAACATGCATTGAATTGTATATTGGCAGTAATGATTTCGAAGTTTCATCTCCTGGTACTCTAAGATGTTTTGGCAGGTGCTCTTTAATTATGCTTAGTTGTTCACGAAGCTGAATGGGTGTGAGCAGTAGTGTGTTGAGCCTTCCGTGTTTTGTGTCGGTTACTACAGCTAGTAAGCTCTTTTGCATATGTTGAAAGTTTATCAGATTTAGGGTTACTAGTAATACTGCCGACGTAAAGGCTTGCGTAGTTTTTAAGACTTCGTCAGCTTTATTAAGTCCATTTGTAATTGTCTGTATATGATGTTCCAAGATAGTGATTTGATGATTTAACGTCTCGCTATTCTTCTTTATGACATTAATTGTGTGTTCAGCAATGGATGTTTGATTCATTAGCAGTT
This sequence comes from Dioctria rufipes, assembly GCA_963924295.1. Lineage (NCBI taxonomy): Eukaryota > Metazoa > Arthropoda > Insecta > Diptera > Asilidae > Dioctria > Dioctria rufipes. Next base: position 139,994,883 of record OZ002744.1, read on the forward strand.
CTTTCAATAGAGCTTCATTTTCCTTGATGTTCTGAATTTGCTCTTCGTATCTCTCCGCAAACCCTTGATCAAGGATACCAAATAAACTATTTGCGATTGAGCCCACTATTTCAAGAGGAGCTCGTTTGGTTCTAAATCTTTCATTTTCATTTTGTTGTTGTAATACATCATTAATTTGATAGGATTCACCATACTGATGTTGTAACTGTAAAATTGTAGCGTTACATAGTTCTTTTGGTATTGTTAGATGGGTGTTTTGTTGGCAGATTTCTGTAAGCCTTTGCACTGATTTTCTTATCCCTGTGAACTCCTTCCAATATGATGACAAGTCATAGTAAATGATAAGATTCCATTCGCTTGAATATAGCTGGATCTCTGATACGTCTTCAAAATATATTCCTTCTTGTTCTTTAAACCTGGTTATACTATATGGTTTATCAGGTTGCTGGCCTATAACTAATATAGTGAGCAATGCCAATATCATGAAGGTTAGCCATGATTTACTCAGTGAGCTTGAGTTATGAGGTGGAATTGTATTTGGCTGTCGGATGCGTTTAACATTTCTATCTTCATGTAGTGAATCTGAGCACCTCCGCCTTTTGTTCGAGCTTTGAATGCAATGCGAATTAATTATTTTGCTATCGGACACAGGATTGGGAACCGTCTCTATCGTAGTAGTTTCTTCATTTGTTTGATGCAGGAGTCTCTTTGGATCAACCGATTCATTCATGTGATTGTCGATTATAGGAAGCAGCGACAATTTAGTGACTGGTCGTTTGATCCTTGATCCCCTTGTTTGTAGTGTTACTACTCTAGTTAGCTCATCGAGTCCAGGGTGCGTTTCTATCACTCGGCCAAGTGCCCATTTTGTTGGTGGAAGCTGTTCGTCTTTAATAAGTACCAGATTTCCAATTCGTAGATTTGGTTGTCGTTGAGTCCATTTAGGACGTTGCTGTAGCCTTGAGAGGTTTTCGGATGACCACTTTCTCCAGAAATCCTGATGCATCCGTCCTACCCGTTGCCATTTATCAAGAGCATTTGGATTATTTTCAAGATGATTTCTTTCAGGTACGGCAAGTAATGAAGAGCCAGTCAAGAAGTGACCTGGAGTAAGCACTTCCAAGCTTTCAGGATCTTTGGATATTGGGCACAGCGGTCGCGAATTTAAGCATGCCTCAATTTGAGTCATGAGTGTACACATTTCCTCATATGTCAGCCTGTTATCACCTACTACACGGCGCATATGATGTTTCATAGCTTTGACGCCCGCTTCCCATAAGCCACCAAAATGAGGGGAGGCTGGAGGAATGAAGTGCCATTGTGTGCCGATTTCTTGTAGTGCATTCTGCACGTCATCTTTATACGATTTTTGTGTGTGTATTTTGCTAAGTATGTTATTAGCGCCAACGAAATTAGTTGCATTATCGCTGTAAATATGCGCGATGTGTCCTCTTCTCGCGACAAATCGTTTGAAGGCAGCTATAAATGCCTGAGATGTGAGGTCGGTTACTACCTCCAAGTGAATCGCTTTTGTCGTTAAACAGACGAATATTGCTACATAGCCCTTGTGCGATTTGTTTCCTCTTCCTCTGGCCAGTAAAAGTTCGAATGGTCCAGCATAATCTACCCCCGACTGGCTGAAGGGTCGAGTAGAGATCACTCTTGCCTTAGGTAACATTCCCATCATTTGTTCGGTCATTTGAGTTTTGTTTCTATGACAGCTTATACATTGATGTATGAACCCTTTAACTGCTTTCAGGCCATTTAATATCCAGAATCGCTGTCTTATGACTTCCAAAGTCAAGGTGTTTCCACCATGTAAGGTAAGTTTATGCATTTTGTCCATCACTAGTGTTGTCAGCCGGCTTTTGTAGGGCAGTATAATAGGATGCTTGCGATCGTATGATAGTTCTGCTTGATGTAATCTCCCGCCTACTCGTAATATCCCCTTAGAGTCTATAAACGGCGATAGAGGAAGTAATCTGCTCTTCTTATTTAGTGGTTGTTCTATTGATAACTGGGCTATTTCATCTTTAAAGACTTGCTGTTGGGTAGTCTTCACTAGTGGTACTAGTGCTTCTTCGATTTCATTTATTGTCAAGTACCCAGATGTACGGTTCGCCTTGCTTACCTTCATATTTTGTATAAACCTTTTAATGTATGCTGTTACTCTTTGTAATTTTCCTAATGTTGAAAATCTTACGAGCAACTCTTGATGCAAGTTTAGATCTTGAAGATCATCTTTCTCGTGTTCGGCTTTGGAATCATAACAAGAATGAGCCGTCAACACTTTCTTCTCTAGGTCAGTTATCTTCTTTGGGTTTGATGGAAACGATATTTCCTTGGAGCTAAGCCAAGAAGGTCCATGCCACCAAAGAGTATGATTTTTAAGCAGCGATGGCGATATTCCTCTAGAGGCGATGTCGGCAGGGTTCTCGGATGATTGCACGTAAAACCATGTATTTCGGTCTGATAATCCATGTATTTGTGCAACTCGATTCCCCACAAATGTTTGCCACTTATGCGCATCTTCTTGTATCCATGACAGAACTATCATTGAATCTGTCCAGGCATAGCACTTTAAGTCATCGATTTCTAGGCTTTTTCTAGTCTCGTTTATCAGTCTAGCGAGTAGCGTTGCTCCACATAATTCTAATCTTGGAATAGTCAGCTTTGTTTTCAGTGGGGCTACCTTAGTTTTGGCTGTTATTAGGTGTGTCTGAACATGCGATTTGCGTGTAATTCGCAGATATATTACTGCACTGTAGCCCTTTTCTGACGCATCTGAAAACCCGTGAAGCTCGCAGCTAGTGTCTTTTCCTGTGAACCCAATCCATCGCGGGATTTCAATTTCTTCTAATTTTGGGAGTTCAGACTTTATTTGTAACCATCTAGTTAATAATGTACTTGATAATGGTTCATCCCAGGACGACTTCTCTAGCCAAATGTTCTGTAGGAGAATTTTGATTGACATGACTACCGGCGATAGTAATCCAACAGGATCAAAGATTTTCGCCGCGTCGGACGCTACGTTCCGCTTTGTTGTGGGGTTGTCGTTCATGCTTATCGAAACGTGTATTTTGAAATTGTCGGTTATAGGGTTCCAGTGCACTCCAAGTGCCTTAATTGTCTGTTCTTTTTGGAAATCTATAAAGCTAGGTTGTTCTCGAAACTCATAGGGTATATTCTTAACAACCTTGAATTTATTGCTTGTCCACTTGCGAAGCTTGAAACCTCCGCCCTTTAGCATGTTTATTAACTGCTGACAAGATTCTATTGCTTCATCCATGGAAGCGCCTCCTGAGACTACGTCGTCTACATAAGTATCGCTCAGTATGATTCTGGATGCGATAGGGTAATGTTTTTCTTCATCTTGCGCGAGTTGCTGCAGAGTACGTATTGCAAGAAACGGTGCTGAGTTTGTGCCGTAAGTAACGGTTGTTAGCTTATATTCCTTGATAGGGTGATTTGGAGACTCTCGCCAAAGAATACATTGATACTGCTGATCTCTCACATCCACTTTTATCTGGCGGTACATTTTTTCTATATCCGCCGTGAATACTATTTTATGTTTTCTCCATCTTAACAGAATGGAGATTAGGCTTCCTTGTAGTTGAGGACCGGTCATCATGATATCATTTAGACATCTGGTGTTGTTTCTTTTGGCCGAAGCGTCAAAGACTACACGTAATTTGGTTGTTGTACTGTCTTGTTTGAAAACCGCATGGTGAGGTAGGTAGTATTTTATCTCACCATCATCTTCGGCTAGAACCATATGACCTAAGCGTTGGTATTCTTTCATAAAATCCTTATACATGGTTTCAAATACTTTGTCTTGGTTAAATTTTCGCTCCATTTGGAACAGTCGGGCAAGCGCTAGTTCTCTAGATCTGCTCAAATTGGCTTCTTTAGGATTTTGTTTAAATGGAAGGCGTACGATATATCGACCATTCTCGTCTCGTCTGTGCGTTTGCTGGTAGTAACTTTCACAAGAAATGTCTTCTGGTGTGGTAATAGTTTCGGCTGCCAGTTCTTCGCATTCCCAAAATCTCTGCAGCTCGCTGGTTATATCTATTTCTGTTACCATGCAAATAAGCTTATTCTCGTTGTTGCTGTTACTAATAGCTCCAGATAATATCCATCCCAGCTCTGTTTGTTGGGCCACGGGAGCATCTTCAGTTCCACGCAGAAGGTTGCCTAGTATTACCTTCCCGAACACTTCTGCTCCTAATATGAAGTCAACCCTTCCCGGCTTATGGAACGTAGGATCTGCCAAAACCAGGTTTTCGGTATGCGTCCAGTTAGTTGGAATGATTTTATTTGCAAGCAATTTTCTTGTCAGATTTTTTAATACCAGGGCTGTGGTTGTGAGAGAGAATGTAGATTTAAATCGTGGCGTTACTGTAATCTCTATACTGGATTTTGTGATTCCTGGACTGGAGCACCCAAGACCGGAAACTGTGGCTTGAATTTTTCTTCTAGGTAATCTTAATTGTTGAGCTGCATTCTCAGTAATGAACGTTGCTTGAGACTCTTGGTCAAGTAATGCCCTGAATAGCACAGCATCTCCTGATTTATTAATTACTTGTATGAGAGCGGTTGCCAGTAGTACATCATACCCCTTTGATTTCTTCGCAAAGTGGGCTGCAACCGCTTCGTTTGGTGAGCTATCATCTCGACTGGCTTCCTTTCTTGGATAGTTATTACTTTGTTGATAACATGGTGCCTGCTGGTTTTGGTAATGTAAAAGAGTGTGGTGTTTTTTCTGGCATAACTTGCAGGTGTACCGGCTTTTACATTGTAGTATATTGTGGCCTTTTACTAGGCAGTTCTGGCAAAGGTTTGCCTTTTTTACCGCTTTCAGTCGTTGTTGTACGCTTAGCTTACTAAATGTTTCGCAATGATATATTCTGTGATTTTCTCCACAGATAGCGCAATGCTTTGAAATCATTCCCAGGTATACTTTTGTATTTCTCCCATTTCTTTCGGGTTGTTTTGGTTTCAATGGCTCTACTGCTTCAAGACCTCGAAATCGATTTTCTAGGAATTCAAGAAATTTGCTTAGCTCTTGAACTTCTCTTGGTGTGGCCACTGATTGTTCATAGATTCGGTGAGTTTCCTTATCCAATTTTGTTATGATGATGTGTATGATCAATGGATCCCAATTTTTCGTGTCTATGCCTAGATTTTTGATGCTCTCTAGACATTCAATTGTCACATCATGTAACTTCTTCAAGCCTTCCGATGATTCTTTGAATAGTGAAGGTTGTTTTAGAAGTAGATTTAATTGCGCTGTTGTATACACAACATTCAATAAAAAACCTGCGGATTCATAAAATCCCTAATAAAGAAAAATAAGGAAAAAAACGGCACATTCCTAAAGAAAAATTAAAATCAAGTCATAAAAGGGCTCAATAAGCTGATCACATTTTTAACAACGTGACCAGCTTATCTTTTCACAAGCGAAAGAAGTTGCATCAGCAATTTCTTCGCATAGCCCACTTGAAAAGACGACAACTAAAGTCGAATCATGACAAATCTTACCCTCAGTAAGATTTGTCAGCATAAAATATAAATTCAATCGCGCAACAAAGTAATGAAAAGATAAAAGCGACGCGAGAATTCAAGTGCGCAACAATGTAAGAAACGATAAGACGACGGGTTGGTGGCTCGATATTTATGAAAATATCGGGTTTCACCTCCGTCCGGTAAGAAATTTTTGTGGGCATGATTAAACATGCCCAACGATAATATACTTTCTCAGGATAGGAATGCTAATTAAGCATTTTCCTATCCTGACTGTCGAGACTTAATTAATGAAAAATCAAAAGTCAAGAAGGAGTTCGTTCTTAAGCCTCGAATAGATCGCCTCGCGAGAAGTGAATTGTCGATTACCAAGGAATTAGATCAAAAAATATCAGAGAGTTAACTTTGACTTGTCGGTACGTTTGCTTCCTCTTGAGTCGTGGTGTTTGGCACGGAGATATTAATTAATAAAAAAGGTTATAGTTCGGGTTTTTCACAATTGAATGTGAATAGAATTTACTAGAGAAAAAGATAATTGCCTCGCCTTTATCTAGCAACACGAATACATTGTTTAGTGTAAAAGTTTTAATTCGAGTACTTGCAATACAGACTATTGTTTTCACATTTGGTGGCTCTGAACCCGGTAATACTTCGGTCGAGTTACAGAAGGTTAACATAATTAATTTAAAATTGGTTGGTTTTAATAAAACAAATTGTACGCCTGAAAGTGTTGCTAATAAAACAAGAAAAAAACAGACAAGAAACAGAATAAATACCTGAGTACATATACAGATACGTAGAAGTGTGTTTTATTGTGGAATTTCCTTTTGTCTTTGCTCAGACAAAACATAAGTGTCCTCGCTTACTCAAAACATCTTAAACCCAAAAGCTGGGCGGTGTTAAGGTATTAAAGTTCCATATTGGTGATTGAGTTACGTCGGCAACAAAGCCCCGAATACGCAACAAAATTGGCGCAGCCGGTAGGATCAAGGTTGCTTGATTTCTGCAAACAATCAAAAGCCTAAATTCCTTGATCCTGCGAACCAAAGGGGAACCATTGACGACGCTATTCAAGCCAAGTCACCCCCTACACTCGGGTAGATTACATCTTTAGGCGCCTCTGCTCCAGGCGAGCACGCGTTCACCCCAGTCAGTGCACAAGCACCACCGAGGGAAATAAAGTCTACCAAAAGCCACCCAGAAGGACGAATACGAAATCCCGAAGTGAAGGCAGCTCGCTCATTAGACGACTTCGATCCAGAGTTGAAGGGGAATTCGAAGGCGGCTTTCATAGCCCCCCTTTCAACTAACACCAGGGGAAGTTAAGACGGCTCAAGGCCCCCCCGGCAGCAAATCAATCAGAAGACAGCAGACAAAAGTACCAGAGGGAATACGAAGACGGTTAAGGAAACCCCCCTCCAAACTACAACAAAGGGAAATAAGCAGGCTGGAGCCCCCCTTTCAACCGACAATTCATGTCAGAAGACAACAGCGCTAATCCACTCCAACAGGAACCAGAAGCAGCAGAGAGGACAAATCCTCCACCATCATCCGACGCGGGACAAACCCCCGGTGCCAACAACAAGCATCCCGGTGAAGGCAAGGCAACTGCTGCAGTACCAATTCCAACAGGACCTCGACTACGAAGTGGAACTATATTATCAGGTCCCGCTACACAAGTAAGTCTTAATAAGTTCTTAAATAGATTGTATGAGAGAGCGCAAGATTCAGGCACGCTAGCTATCACTCAATGTGATTCACTGAGTAGGAAATTGAGTCAAACCCGCGAGAATAGGCTTGCACAAATCCAGGCTTTAAAGGAAAATACAGTTCGATTTCGCGAAGAGTTAAATAAGCTAACTGAATCTCAGCGCTCCCTCGAATTAGATAATAATAAGAATGAGAGTAATTTAGAACAAGATAAAAGTGATAATTTAAGTGAAGGTCAAAAAGAAAGTGGTTGTGTTAGTGAAGTGACAGACCCTACACCAGAGGACCTTTTAATAGATTGGCTGGAAGAATCCTTAACGGAAACCAGTCCAGAAGGTAGTCCCATTAGTCCGCCTAAATTTAAATATTCAGCCAAACGGCTACAAAACATGGTGGACTACGCCAAGGTCGCAAAACTGACAGCGCAGCTCGTCCCCTTATTTTCGGGTGAAAATACCCCACAAATGGGACGTGAGCTGCAGACCTTCATCGGTTGCTGCAAGCAAACTATGCAGTGCCTTGACGATGAAGAAAAGGTAGCTTTCCTTCAGGTTCTCCCCACAAGATTAAGAGGTGATGCATATCAGCTATTCGCTTCAGACGTCCCTACTTCATTCACTGAGGTAGAGGAACGTTTGAACAAGACATACCTTCCCCGTGAGACTTATCAGGAATTGGTGAACAGATTGATTACCACACGACAGAACCCATTGGAATCTCTCACTGCTTTTGCTACAAGGTTGAAGCAGCTGTTGACGATCTGCAATGAGGCTGCGACACAAAAGTATGGAGCTGAGGCAGTCCCGGCGGTGAAAACACAGCTGATGGACTTCGCCAAAAATGCCCTTAAAAGTGGAGTAACTAATCCACATTTGTGTCAATATTTACTCACGCAGGGAGAAGGCGATATAGAAGTTCTCATACAAAAAGCCCTGGACATGGAGAAACTACAGCAAAGTGCTACATTCGTCCAGAGTCCTCTGGCACAAGCTCCTCCAGTGGCTCCTGTGGACCCAGATTTACGGGTGAGAGCACTATACAGATCTCCGTATTATCAAATGCCATCAACATCTATGTTCGCATTACCTCGAGCACCGAACCCAAACCATTTCTCTCGCCACGCAAATAACACAATATCACAGCCACGCCACCGAGTACCTGTATACTCTGAAACTAAAAGGTCGGACACAGATGCACTGGTCCGTAACATCACGTGTAGCTACTGTCAGCGAAAGGGCCATACATATATAGATTGCCTAAAGCGCAAAAACACCCCTTTCTGCTCGAACTGCAAAAAATATGGGCACGACGTTCGTGATTGCAGAACAAATGGACAGACACGCCAGGACTTCACCCAGTCTCAACAAAACGTTTCTCAACGCCTCCCCAGCAGACCACCAACAGAACAGCATAACACAAAAGGTCTCCAAGTCTTTAACATAAGACTCAAGTGTAATTTTTGTGGTCGCCGTGGACACGCAGATGAAAACTGCAGGCAAAAGAAAAAGTGGGAAGCCCGGAGTCAGGGAAACGACATGCAGTCGACCCAAAACTCCCCGGCTCGACTATAAACCCAACTAAAAGTTTTAAAGGGTCGCCGCAAGCGCCCGAATCCGGTGTCCCTACTGTCGTGCCCCAAAAGCAATCAATAAGCAAATCCAATAATTAAAAACGACACTCGAATTTCTTTTTACGTTATAAATCTTTATTTTACTATATATCAAACTGACCTATCTTAATACTTTTAAAACAATCTAACCCGAACCGAACTGAAACTTGATACTCTTAAACAAAGTTGAATCGCGACTGAACAATTAACGGCGACGATGACTGAAAACTAACGGGCACTCACCAGACCAGTCATTGGTCTTTTATGCCCCAATATTCGGAAGTACTTTCTTTGCTCACAATGCGGATGTAAACAAACGACACAACCTTGTCGTTTGTTCTACCGGTTGCAGCACCTGAGTCGCTTAGTAGTAAACAATCGCTTTACATAACAATTACCATGCGAGGTTAATTATTATTGTAATCGTCGATTGCTCCACTAAGCGCTCATCGCAGCCAGCTGTTGGGCTAATCAGCAAAATAACCGACAGTTGCAGAACAGTACCATGCGAGGTTACTGTTTAGCAATTGGTAATTATTTCACTAAAATGCGCCCTTGGCTGCTGGAAGAATCTTCCTTATATTGGGCCACAACATCCCTCCCCCCTTGGAAAAACTAGTTTCCGCCGGGAACTAGTTCTGGAGAGTGCAACAATATTAATTAAAAACTGAAAATGTCTTTATCCTCATTCGGTTCAGATCCTTTACATTTTCCATTATATACCTACTATCTAAATTGTCTTATTTTTCTTTTTCAAACCGTACATTTTACATTTTTACATCTTTTTACATCATTTCTCTTGTTATTTTCTTTTAAATTTAACTTCTTTAAATTCAATATTTCTTTTTCACATTTAATTCCTTTCTTACATTTTTACATCTTTTTACATAATTTCTTTTATTTATTCTGATTTTACAACTTATCTATTTACTTTTTATTTTACTTCACATGTCCTTTTATTTATTCTGATTTTACAACATATCTATTTTTTTTTTTTTTACTTCACATGTCCCTTCTTGGAAACTTCCTCCTTATTATACTAATAATTTCTTACATTTGAATCTTATAACAATTAATCTATTTCTCTCCATTGCACATGATTGAATATTATAAACCATATATACATATTTTTATTTCTATATAACTTTACACGTTAATCTCTAACTATAGGTTGCCCTCAAATTACTTCTACATTATACAAGTGCAAAATATATATATATATACTTAACTAAACCTATGGCGGTCACTCTAGCTGCACAAGTTGTTTCCCCACAATAGTTGGCAGATTGGTGGTTGGCAAGTTCGCTGTCGTGGGCAAGATTGTCTCAATTGTTATGTTTGCATTTTGGGCCTTGGGTTGCTGCTCTGACTTATGTACAATAGGTAGAATCACTCTGTTAGTGCCGGCTTGAGTATAGTTCCTCTTCCAGCGCTTCAAACGGCATAATACTCCTATCAGGATTATTAAACTGATGATGGCTAAACATGCGGTAGTAGTTGTCGCTGCTAAATGTACTGGATGTGGAATGGCACGTCTACTTGCCTCCTCCGTGCTGATTTTGTCTTCAACCTTCCTTATAGCTACATCCTGCTCTCTCCATGCTTGATTAAAGTTGTCACTAGCCAGCAATCGTATTTCGTCCTTTTTTCCTTCTACTACCTCCTCTCGTTGTCGCTGCTAAATGTACTGGATGTGGAATGGCACGTCTACTTGCCTCCTCCGTGCTGATTTTGTCTTCAACCTTCCTTATAGCTACATCCTGCTCTCTCCATGCTTGATTAAAGTTGTCACTAGCCAGCAATCGTATTTCGTCCTTTTTTCCTTCTACTACCTCCTCTCTCTGCCTGTCTGTCTGTGTTGCGATGCTGCTCCAGGCTGGTAACTCCATTCGTCTGGGCTGCCATAGAGATATATTTCGCTGCGCGGCATCTTCAGCTTGTATGCGTAGGTCACCGATTTGTAGGTGACAATGTTCTTCGATGAATAATACCCCTGTTTGCTCCAGCTCACCGATGGAAGTTGGTGAATGTTGGCAGTTCACTTCCAGCTTGGTCTTCTCGGACATGACAAATAACCAGTGGTTTCTCGTTACCATTCTCACTAAGCTGCTCCACCTTGCTGTAACTCTTTCCTTACAGGCCTTCGCATTTACGTTGAAGCTCCGGAAAAGGTTCAGCACACAGTTTTCTCCAATAGCAGTAATAGTTGGGGCTAATTGTGGGCATACGATTTGCGGGTAGTCTGATGCGGTTAACAATCTCTGGCACTTCTGGTACTGTTGGTAACTCAGCAAGACATACTGTCGTTCATGATTGTTGGCTGCCACAAATTCAGCGTCCAGATCATATACATGATACCCAAATTCATCTATAGCTATCGGGATCGTGTATACCTTATGTAAGTCAAATGCAACTCGTTGGGGCTGTGGGATATCTACCCTGACTAGGATTTCTTGGCCTATCTGGAGTGCTTGTACCTTTGCAATTTGTACCAGCAATTGGAAATTCTGGAATTTTTCATCTAAATCCAGCTTACTAGTGGCATTCTTCATTATCTCGGTCAGCTCTCGTGCATGAATAATCAGCGGATGTAGCTTTCCTACGCTTAGGGAAATTAATATGCTCATCATTGTTTCTTGCATTTCGCTGATTTCTCTTAAGTGAAGGCTCATTAGCGTAATTACCTCACTCAATTCCATTCTTAGTTTTAATGACGATAATTCCCGATATTGACCCTGCTGCTCTTTAACGATGGCTGAAAGTTTATTTTGTAGTTCTTCTCTCTCTTCTGCTGCCTGTAGCCTTGAAGCATTAAACAAATCGAACGTAGATTTGACGACTGTAATTTGGTCCTTCAGTAGATTTAATGTTCGGCTCTCCTTCTCATTAAGGTCATCTATAGCTGCATGTATTTCTTCCGAGTCGGCATGGTCCATGGTTCCGAACAGTGTCTTGGCCAGAGATCCCACTCCATCAAAAATTGAACGCTTGTTTCTTCCGGGTGTCTCATTTTGGGTATGATGCATGAGTTCCTCATCCTGGCGCTTAATTTTTTCCACCCAGCCTCCTATCTCTTTGACTGCTGCCTTACACCTTGCAACGCCTCTAGTATCGGTTACATTTGCGCATAATCCGCTTATCAAACCGCTGCATTTGCTGACGAATTTTAAGTCTTCAGTGAGATCTGGTGTTTGGAACTTAGACAGAATAGTCCAATGTTTCGTGTAGAAATTAACCATCCCGAGACGCTCGAACAACACTCCCGACTGTGGTATCGGCTCGATACTATAACCTGCCTGGTCTGCTTGTATCCCAGCTACCCAAGCGAAGATTAAAATTATTGCCGTCTTCATCGCGAAGCTAAACCTTACTTTATAACTATATAAATTTAGGGCAACCCTAGTATCCTTAGACTAAATGAATTTTGTTTTTCTTTAATATAACTCCTAATTTATTCTACTATGTTTCAATTCTCACTTTTGTTTTACAATCTTTATTTCTCTTACACCTTCTTTCTTTAACAATTCTCTTTTCTCTTTACACAACTTGTATAAAAACTTCTCTTTTAAATTTCTGAACCTGTTTTTTTTTTTAATCTTTTTATTTTTAACCTCTTATTTATGTTTTCTTTCAACAGCTCTTCTTATTGATTTTCCATTATTTTTTTTTCAAAATCTCTTATCTCTTTTTTTTAAATCTTTATATCACTATCCCTCTTTTCTTTCTCTTTTTTTTTTTAATTATTATTTCCTTTAAATTCTCTATTTCTTCTTTTTTTTTTACATATACTTACTTCCCTCTATTGGCAATCTTTTCGCATCTGCATAATCTTCTTTTTTTTTTCCTCTCAGCCTAAACGCTTAATGAACCTTGTTCTGCAAGAAAAACAAAGAAACTAAGAAAAAGACTAAATAAAATAAAATATTCAAATTGTAAAACTATTCTCTCGTGCTTCATTCCACTTAGGTTATCGTCCTAATATGATGAACGAACTCTAATCTTAAAATTAATCATGATACCTTCTCAAACGATTCGTATGAATCCGCTTTAGCTTTTTCCCGTGAAGTATAGTTACATTCTCAGGACTGTGAACGTAAATTACTTCATATGGGCCTTTAAAAATGGATGCTAATTTCCCTGCCCTAGCTAAGTCTTTAACTAGAACTTTATCACCAATATGTAAGACTTCCGGCCTAGCTGAATTGTCATGGTACTTCTTTGCCACTAGTTTGCTTTTAAGTAGGTTCTCCCTAGCTAGTTGAAATGCCCTCTGTAATTTGAACCGCAATACCGAATGGTACTTATCCATATTATATACCGGTTCAGGCTGACGCTGTACGCTACTGGGGATTTCCGCTACAAATCCAAACAACGTTTCCATGGGCGTAAGTTTTGTGCCTGTATGCACGGTGTTGTTGTACGCGTGCGCTGCGGTTCTCAACAGCTCGTCCCAGTTTCGTGGCTCCCGATCAACGAAACTCCTCAGATAGTTGGCTAGCGTAGAATGCTGCCTCTCCACAGCGTTGGACTGCGGATGGTAGGCAGTTGTTTGCAGCTTCTTTATCTTCAACATTTTACAAAGAGCCTTTAAGACTTCTCCAGTGAAGTTTGCTCCCTGATCCGTTACTAGCTGTTTCGGTAGCGAGTACCGGCTGAGGATTTGCTCAAACAAGGCCTGGGCTACCGTGTTCGCTTCTTGGTCTGGTATCGCCACGAAATCTACAAATCTAGTCAGATCATCCATCATAGACAAGATGTACTTGTTACCCTTGTGACTGACTGGCAAAGGTCCAACTAAGTCAACATAGACTTTCTCAAAAGGTCTTTCCGCGATTTCCGTCACCACTAATGGCATCTTGATGGCTCTAGCGTGCTTATTTTTTTGGCAAATCGTACAACGTTTAACATACCGAGCTATATCAGCCTTCATTCCCTTCCAACGGTAGAAGCGCTTCACTCTGTTGAACGTTTTGTTCCTCCCAAAGTGTCCTCCAAACCTAGAGTCATGATAATCTCTTAGAATTAGCTCAATCTCTTCTGGATTGGTCACCAGTTTTGGTTCTGGTTTCTTCAGTTTTTCTTCAGTGATTATCTTGGTACCTTCAATACTGTTACCTTTGTTTTTAGAATCTCGCAATGGTGTTTTTTTGTGTTGTTCTCTTTCTTTCTGTTCCCTAGCTTGAGCACGAGTTATTGCAAGGCATGGGTACTCCTTGTTATGATAGAACTCAGGTTCTTCAACGTACCTTGGAATTCTGCTTAGAGCATCGGCATTACCATTTTCCTTTCCAGTTTTATATATAATTTCAAATTCATACTCAGATAGTTTTTGGTGAAATCTGAGCATACGTGAAGTAGTGTCCTTCACCTTGAAAACTCCCCGTAGCGGTTGGTGATCCGTTATTATTTTGAAAGGTTTGCCCAGAAGGTAGCACCTATAGTTCCGTACTGCCCACACAATGGCCAACATCTCACGCTCTGTAGTGGAGTAGTTTCTTTCTGCCATGTTCAAAGTACGACTAGCGTAACTAATTGGCTTGCCCTCTTGCTCCAGAACTGCCCCTAAAGATTCCCCACTTGCATCAGTGATTACCGTAAATTCCTTTGTGAAATCCGGGTATATCAAGAGTGGTGGTGTAGTAAGAATTTCCTTGACACGACTGAAAGCCTTTTCACACTCGAGTCCCCATGTGAACTTAACGCTTTTCTTTAATAAACTATTAATGGGTGCCAATATTTTTGAAAAATTCGGAACAAATTTCCGATAATAATTGGCTAGCCCTAAAAAAGATTGAACCTGACGAACAGTTTTTGGTTTTGGGAAATTTTGCACTACTTCTACTAACCGTTTATCAGGCTTTACCCCTTGTTCTGAACAAATATGGCCCAGGTACACTACCTCTTTCCTTAAAAACTGACATTTTGAAGGCTGCAACTGAAGGTTGTGTTCTCTGAAGCGCTGAAAAACTTCTCGTAGTTTGCTGTTATGTTCGTCCAAACTCTTAGCAAATATCACTACATCGTCGAGATACACGAAGCATTTAATCCCTTGAAGTCCCGTTAGAATTCCGTTCAGTAGAGATTGAAAAAATGGGGGGGCCGTTTTTAAACCAAATGGTAATCGTTTATACTGGAAATGATTAAAATTGGTACTAAACGCCGTTTTTTCTCTGTCTTTTGGGTCGATTAATACTTGGTGGTACCCGTTAGCTAAATCTAACGTGGTGAAGTATCTAGAATGACCCAAACGATCTAAGATGTCCTCAATTCGGGGAAGGGGATAAGAAAAGGGGATGCAGACTTTGTTTAGTTCTCTGAAGTCTACACATAGCCGATACTTTCTTTTACCGTTATCATCTACTCCTTTCTTAGGAATTAGAAGTACGGGGAAATTAAATGGACTGTCGCTGGGTTCGATGATATCGTCCTCGAGTAATTTTTTGAGTTGTTCCTGACACTCTTCTCGATGGGCTTCTGGCATGCGATATTGCTTTTTGTGTATGGGGGCCCTATTAGCCATTAACGGTAACTTAAAGGTCTTCGTCGGGGTGTATGACAATTTATCGCCTGGCAAATGAAAGATATCACTGTATTCGTAGCAAATATGGGTTACTGCTTCCCTTTCTTCGAAGTTAAGGTCTTCTCCCAGCACCAGTGATTCCTTCATTAGCTTGAGCCGTTGTTGGCGATTATCAATCTTACCCTTATCCCGTCCTAGTGGATGCACAGTATACTTACTCAATTTTTCAAGCCTCGGCCTGAAATTCTCTAGTTCAACGGGTTCCCTTCCTGCGTTAATAATACCTACCCACGCTTTACCGTTCCTTGGCTTAATTATAGCATTCCCACAATACACTCCTGGCCTAATTTCTTCCGCCATGCATACTAAATCTTCCTCACCTGTGACAGGAATTTCCAATAACCGCTCTGTTCTTGGGTTCAACTTAATTCTTGTCCCCTGAGTGTTTTTACTCTTTCCTAAGTAATACTTTTCCTTTCGCTGTGTAAGATGTACCTTTTCGCTCTGAGCCTCTGCGTAAGCTGTAGCTTTAGAGGGGTCGCGCTGGGCTTCCATGCGAGGAATTTCCAGCTCCTTTTCCCTTCTTCCTGCTACACCTTCTTGTTCTCTGCTTCCCCTCGGTTTAGTCCTATTGATGGGTGCTTCTTGAGAATCTTCTTGATTCGTTCCCGTGCTAAGGGACTCGACCAATTGTACGAAAGGCCACTTCTCAGCTGTTAGAGCTGGCTGTACCTCATCTTCTTTTGGAAAAGTCATCTTTCTTTCTTTTATTTCATCATCTTGGTAAGATTCTACTTCTGAAAGATACTTTGTGAGGCTATCTGATACCACACCCGCTTTGGATATAATGTCACGCAAGGCTGCGACTCGATTCTTCATTCGTTGCTGAATCTCTTTTGGGGAAGAATACACTGACTCTTCTTTCTGGATAAACTGGTGATGATTATCCTGGGTGCTTTCCTTCAACTCTATTATCTTGATTTTCTCCTTTCCAGTGATGCATCCAAAAAGAGGTTTTTCTTCCTTTATTTTCTCCATGCCTTTCACTGACAGTTTTCCATTTATACAATCAATGACTGCTTTGTCCTTCAGGAACTCGATCCCCAAAATACCGTCAGCTGGAATCGAATTAGTGTCATAAATGGTGTTAAACTCGCATGGCTGTTCTACTCCACCTATGCGTAGTGTGGCTTTGCAAGTTCCAATTGAACTTTCTTGTGCCCCAAACAACCCTCCAATCATTATTTTCTTGAGAGTTTGTATAGGCGTGTTTCCTTTAATACGATTTACCTTAATTATATTACATGTTGCACCTGTATCTACTAATAATGTTAATTTACCCGTTATACCTATATCCGATTCTACTGAGATAATGCAGTTATTTAACAAACTTAACTCTATGACACTGGCTTCTTTCTGTGAGGTCTTCATGGTCTTGAATTCCGTTAATTGAAGGCAGCTGCGGATAATTCCCCCAGCTGCCGCTCCCCGTTTCCCTTTTTTAGAGCTTCTTGTTCCGCTAGATATTTCTTCAAGCAGTTTGCGGTATAATGATCGCAGGTTCTACAAAATTGGCAATAAAGGATATCTGGGTTTGTTTGCAGCTGTCCTGGAGAACCAATTGAAGTATCCGCAAACCTTATGTTTTGTCTTCGGCAACTAGTAGTATCGTGACCATAGTTTCGGCATTTTACACAGTATGGTGGCTGTTTTCTTGATTGGCATTCCCTAGCAATATGCCCTCTTTGCCCACACTGGAAGCACTGGATGGGCCTAGGCGGCGTTGCCCTAGCCTGTGATCCACGATATATTCCTGCTGCTGCTGGAAATGGGCCCTTCTGTACGGCTTCTCTGAATGGTCTGCTGGTATTATTGTTGAAATGATTAGTCCCCCAGCTATCTCGCATTGTTTCGGAATTCAGTTTTCGCCCACTTCCCCAGACTTCTGGTTCTCTACTCTGGAGCCTCGTTGCATCCTTCTCGAAATAACTAGCTTCTTCTTGTACTTCATCTAGAGATTGGAATCTCCTTCCCGTCAGATGCACTTGCGTTGTCTTATTCCCTACGCCTGCTTTAAAAGTAGCCACTGCGTCGGCTTCCAATTCTGCTATTAGTCCACCTTCCTTATTTGGGTACTTAGCTGTGACTGCTGTTTTAATTTTGTCCAGAAGCTCTTTCATTCTGTCAGCGAATTCTCGAATGTCCTCTCCAGGTCGTTGTTTACACTCCAGCATTTCCGTTGTTGTAATAACTTGCTGAAGAGTTTCAAAATCCTTCGGCTCCTGGGAACACACTAGATAATAAGCGTCATCTGTAAGCCGAAATTTCACACATTTGATAAAGATAGCTTTTTCTTCAGTAGTCAATTGGTCGTAGAGTTCCTTGCTGCAATTCAGGAAACGGTACAGTTCTTTGCCCAGCTTTGGTGACCTTTCCCCAGAAAATAATGGTATATATTTGGATACCATATCCATAACTTTCCCATGTGCTTCCGCCATACTGTTCTTGAGCAATCCGTATGATTTACTGCTTCCTGGTTCTTTTGTCTTTCCCTTCGATGAGCTTTCTTTCGTTTCTCGTGGTTTATCCCAGAACACTAATTTCTTTGGTGTCCACTTCTTACTGACTTCTTGTCTGTATACTTTTTCTTGCGGCAGTGGACCCTCGGCTCTTAATTCTGTCTCCAGTTCCTCCGCTGCCTGTTCTGCTTCCTTCAGTTGCTGTTCCAAGGACAATATTTTCTTTACTAGACCCTTGTTCTTTCTTTTATCTTCTTCTAACAATTGTTCTGCTTGGATCTCACCTCTTTGGATCACCTCGAGTGTAGCCGTTACCAGCAAGTCTAAAGCTTCGCCTTTCGTACAGGACTTGGCAGCTGTATTCCACTCCTGAATCAATTTTCTCGATTCTTCACTTGATGTTCGTTTTTGCAACTCTGCCGTGAGATGCTCTCCGATATACTGCCAGTCTTGCTCGTAGCTTTCTAGCTTCTCCGTACACTCTTTTAGCTCCTGCGATCTTTCCTCTAGTTCCTTCTCTTGAGTTTCGAACCGTAAGAGTTGCTCTCTTGTCAGTACATTACTTCTACTCCCCGACATTGAAGTCTGCACCAGAAGATCATCTAATTCTTTTCTCTTTTCCTTCCAATCTAAGCCTAATTACCAATGACTCCCGATACCTTAATTTATTAAACTTAACACCTAACCAAAACTTTGTAACATAAATGCTCCCTAGATTAACACTTTAATCACAATCGTTACAGTCGACTTGACTTTTTCTGTGAATCATGAAGACATAAACCCAACACCTCAGCAGATATCAATATCGAGATTCATAATCTCTGTTTAAAATGTTGACGACTCACACGAATATAGCATACTCTATCAAAATTACTACAATAGCGAGAGAGCTTCGATCAAACAGGAGTGAAACTCAACTTTTAAACGGCATAAAAGAAAATAACGTTATCATTACAAAAAGTTCCTCTTCTTAACAACTACTTTTCCACTATAT
The DNA here is from genome assembly GCA_963924295.1 of Dioctria rufipes. Lineage (NCBI taxonomy): Eukaryota > Metazoa > Arthropoda > Insecta > Diptera > Asilidae > Dioctria > Dioctria rufipes. Next base: position 140,013,761 of record OZ002744.1, read on the forward strand.
ACCGTCTAAGAAAAAATTCACCGTTTCCCCTATACACATAAATTCATTCACCAACACAACGCTAAAGAAAAACTTATTACACTTCCCATTTGTAACAAGAACACGAAAGCCAACTATGAACACACAAAATATTTATTTCCCTCGGTTGAACGAAAAGCATTGATCCACATCACTGCAGACAAAACAAAAACAAAATTCCAAGAGCCCCCGATAAATTAAATACTTAACCTATACTTTGATATTTTCAACTTACACATGGAATTCCGAAAAACAAAACTTTCCAACGCCTATAACTATTAACACTTAACCCAAACACTCAATCTCCGCATTATCACAACCTCAATCAATTTCTATATATTTATATTATATTTACCACTTATTCTAACACTTCTTAAATTTACCCTGAAAAGTAAATGGAGCAGCTAAAGAAGCAGAACTCCCACAATTAACAAAATGGAGCAGCTAAAAAAGCATAACTCCCAAAAAATAATAAATAAAGGGAGCAGCTAAAAAAGCATAACTCCCAGAAAATAAAAAAAATGGAGCAGCTAAAAAAGCATAACTCCTAAAAAATACAAAAAAATGGAGCAGCTAAAAAAGCATAACTCCCAATATATATCACTTTAAAAACACAATACCTTTTTAAACCGGCTGCGCCAATTGTCGTGCCCCAAAAGCAATCAATAAGCAAATCCAATAATTAAAAACGACACTCGAATTTCTTTTTACGTTATAAATCTTTATTTTACTATATATCAAACTGACCTATCTTAATACTTTTAAAACAATCTAACCCGAACCGAACTGAAACTTGATACTCTTAAACAAAGTTGAATCGCGACTGAACAATTAACGGCGACGATGACTGAAAACTAACGGGCACTCGCCAGACCAGTCATTGGTCTTTTATGCCCCAATATTCGGAAGTACTTTCTTTGCTCACAATGCGGATGTAAACAAACGACACAACCTTGTCGTTTGTTCTACCGGTTGCAGCACCTGAGTCGCTTAGTAGTAAACAATCGCTTTACATAACAATTACCATGCGAGGTTAATTATTATTGTAATCGTCGATTGCTCCACTAAGCGCTCATCGCAGCCAGCTGTTGGGCTAATCAGCAAAATAACCGACAGTTGCAGAACAGTACCATGCGAGGTTACTGTTTAGCAATTGGTAATTATTTCACTAAAATGCGCCCTTGGCTGCTGGAAGAATCTTCCTTATATTGGGCCACAACACTACAGTGAAACTTCCACTGGACATAAGCCTTAACGGCCAAACAAAGCTAGTAGTGGACACTGGCGCTGAGGTCAGTATTATAAAGAAGAAAGCGATTAAAGACCTCAAACTAATTAATTCAAATGAGGCATGCACTCTACAGACCCCTTTTGGAACCGGAAAGACACTGGGAAATTGCAATGGCAACTTCAATTTTAAAAATAAAATTCCCTGCAAGTTTCAGGTAGTACAAAACCTGCCAGGTCTTTCCGATGACGGCCTATTAGGAAATGATTTCCTATCAAATCATTGTAATGTTGAAGGCCCAAATAAAGCACTTAAGTTTCCTTGCACGGAGACCAACTCCGAAGAGTTTACTGTGCCCCTGTCATACAAAACGGACAAGCTGTACTCCAGAAAAGCAGTCGAAGTGAGATCACTGGCAGAAAAGATGGAACCTAAACAGGTTAAGCTATCTACATGCAGTGTCTCCAAGGCAACTCAAGAGAGTAATGCTGCCTGCCAGGTTCAACAAGGGCCACTGGAATACGAAAAGAGCTGTCTGGGTGATCAAGAGACCAGCGAAATGAGGCAGCATTTGGTTACCTTAGAAGAACCAATATGCATACCTGCTAGGTCACAAATGATCACCTCAGTCCCGTTGCGAGTGAAGGAAGAAATGCTCTGTCTTTCAAAAGAAATAGGCGATGGAGTCTTCCTGGCCAACAGTTTACTGCCCACTGGAAGAGAAACAGTGCAAGTAGCCATACTCAACAGTAACAATTCTCAAGTAGTCATCTCCAGCTTATTGGTACAATTGCTACCTATCCGTGACTACGCCGTCATCCGAGTAGGAGAAGCCGCATATATACAAAACGTTCTCAAGCCGAATGCATCGCAAACGAGCAACATAAACAACAGTGAGCTTCCCGAATCCCAGCCCAAGCCGAACAAGGCTTCAAGTTCCAAAATTCCTAAATACAAGTTCTTATCTCAATTAGGAACCGAAATAAGTGACGCGTGCGAGCCCAGTAAGACCCGAGCAGGGGCAAGGCCGACTCCACCGTACAATAAAGAAAATCTTAAAAAAGTGTTAAGGCCTCAGAGCCCAATGCGGGATGCGAGAGAGGTAAAGCAGCCGATAAGCCAAATGCAGCTGACTCCTCCATCCAATATACCTAGATTTAAGATGATTACAAGGCATAATAGCCCAAGTAAAGGTGCGTGTGAAATCAAAAAGACTTGTTCAAAGGCAAAGCCGACTCCACCACCTAAAAAAGTTAATATTAAGAATCAAATGAGACCCCAGAGTCCCATAAAAGATGCGTGCGAGATCCGTAAGACCTCATTAAAGGCAATGTTGGCTCCACCATCAAATATAGTTAAATATACCAATCTCTCACGGCCCATAAACCAAAGTGTCAATGCGTGCGAGTACTCTAAACCAACAAAATTACCAGTACGACATAGTACTCCACCACTCGAACAGCAGGAAGCACATACCCTGCCAGTTAGTACAGTAAGTGAAAATAAGTAGAAAAAGGTGCAACAACTCAAAACTAACGCAAGTTTTTCGGAAAATACAGCTATCTTACAACACGTGAGGTACCTATTTCCGGATCAAGAAGATTCCACACATACTCCGCGAGTCAACAGGCTAGACCAAGAGCTCAGCCTAGACCCAAATCTAAACGCGGAAGAAAAAGCTTCGATATCCGAACTCTGTTATGAGTACAATGATATCTTTTACCTTAAAGGTGATAAGCTTACATATACAAACGCTATCACCCATAACATTCCATTAGTACAAGATCAGGCCCCAATAAACCAAAAGGCCTATCGATTACCAGAGACTCAGAGACAGGTGATAAATGAGCAAATGCGAGAAATGCTAGATAACGGGATAGTCCAAACTAGCAAAAGCCCTTGGAATTCACCTTTATTAGATGTCCCCAAAAAGGCAGGACCTGATGGTGAGAAAAGGTGGCGCGTCGTTGTCGACTTTCGTAAATTAAACGAAAAGACAATTGGCGATGCATTCCCGCTACCCCGAATCGAGGATATTCTTGATCAACTAGGTCATGCCAGGTACTTTACCACTCTCGATTTGGACAACGGCTATCATCAAGTCTTAGTCGACAAAAGAGATCGACATAAGACCGCTTTTAGCACTAATTTCGGGCACTACGAATTTAAGCGTATGCCATTCGGACTCAAAGGAGCTCCCGCTACATTTCAACGCCTCCTGAACTTCGTTCTCACAGGCCTACAAGGCCTCGAATGTTTCGTTTATCTTGACATTGTCATTTATGGTAAAAACCTAAATGACCACAATGATAAACTTCGCAAAGTCTTCGACAAATTGAGAGAGAACAACCTCAAACTGCAGCCAGAGAAGTGCCAGTTCTTGAGACGAGAAGTTGTTTACCTAGGGCACAAATGCTCTAGCGAAGGTGCATTACCAGACCCCAGCAAAACGGCCTGCGTCCAAACATTGCCTGTTCCTAGAACAGTAAGGCAAGTTCAGTCCTTTTTAGGACTTGCCAATTACTACAGGAAGTTCATTCCGGACTTCTCTAAAATAGTTCGTCCAATTACGAATTTACTCCGCAAGGATGTAAAATTCACTTGGACCGAAAAATGCCAAGAAGCATTCCAAAGCATTAAAAATGCTCTAATTTCACCACCTCTTTTAATCTATCCAGATTTTTCTAAACCATTCAACCTCACAACGGACGCCAGTAACGAAGCTTTAGGAGCTGTACTTTCCCAAGGAGAAGTGGGTAAAGACCAGCCTATCGCCTATGCAAGCCGAACGCTGAACAAAGCCGAGAGAAATTACTCCACTATTGAAAAGGAGTTATTGGCTATAGTCTGGGCCACTAGGAATTTCCGATGCTACCTCCAAGGCAGGAAATTCACGGTCTACACTGACCACAAGCCTCTCAAAGGTGTCTTTAATGTTAAAGACCCGACTTCCCGTTTGGTGAGATTTCACCACAAATTATCAGAATTCGATTATACCATCGAATATAAACCAGGGAAGTATAATACCAATGCGGATGCATTAAGCCGCATTCCACAAGTATTAATCGAAGACAATACAGGCAACACTTTAACGGTACAAGCCCAAGTCCACCACACTATGGACTCAGATGTGGAGGAAAACATTTCACCAATTAAAAAGAAAACAAAGAAACCCGCTCATTGCTTCGCCGTGACCAGAGCTCAAAAACAAAAATCCCAAGAGGCCAATACCAGCTCCAGCGCTGAAACACAGCCCACGGCAGCGGAAAATACAGAAATTAAACTCCCAGAGGCGGAAATACAACCCCCTGCTACGCTTGAACAAGAAATAAGTCCAGTCAAGGCACCTGAGATAATCACGAGCCCCAAGGAAGTTCAAACAATCCTAAAGGATTACCACGACTCTCCTTTCGGCGGCCATCAGGGTGTCATTAAGACTTATAAAAGAATCAGACGCAAGTATTGGTGGAGACACATGCTTAGCGATATAAAAAAGTACATAAAAAAATGCCCTAAGTGCCAAACAATGAAGGCATCCCCATAATTCAAGATGCCAATGGTAATAACGGACATCGCAGAACAACCTTTCGACAAGGTTTACCTCGATATAGTAGGTCCACTAGAAGAGACCATATCAGGTAATAAATATATCTTAACTTTTCAAGATAATCTCACCAAGTTTGTCGATTGGTATGCCATACCAAATGGAGAAGCAGTAACGGTGGCGCAAATCTTTTTCAATGAGATTGTCACGCGTTATCGCATTCCAAAGAGAATAGTCACCGATCAGGGAACTAATTTCCTGAGTGAGCTATTCAAGAAGGTCTGCAAACTGCTAAAGGTAAAGAAGTTACAAACTTCAGCATACCATCCACAGTCTAATGGAGCACTGGAGCGTGCACATAGACCGCTAATCGAATATCTGCGTACAATCGTAGACGAAAATCCAAAACATGGGATCAATTCCTACGAACCGCTGCATTCGTGTACAATAACAGTGTACACGAGGGCACTAAATTAACCCCAATGGATTGCCTTTACGGCTTCACAGCGGATGTCCCATCTAATTTAAAACGGGATCCTGAACCCGTTTATAACCACGAAAGTTATTACCATATGCTCAAATACAGATTACAAAACTCATATGCTACGGCTCGTAAAAATCTCTTAGCCAGCAAACAACGCTCAAAGGCATATTACGACAAAACAGTCAGGCCTCTCACTTTCCACCTAGGAGACAAAGTCCTCCTCAAAAGTGAAAGCCGAAAACACAAACTGTCTCAAATCTGGGTTGGCCCATATCTGGTAATCAATGTACCTAGTCCAACAAACACTACCATAAAAATAGGCAAGCGGCAGGTTGTAGTACACAACAACCGTTTAAAGCCCTATTACGAGTAGTATACTGGTACATACACCTTTAGAAAATAAGTCCCACTGAAACAAAATTTCGCCAGTTAAACTAACAACTACCTACTTAAAGGTTCCGCACTTGGGATTACTCCCTATGACTCACGAAGTCAAACTTTACCTAAATTTTATTTAAATTAATAAAAAATACGCTAAATAAACGTACCCATATATACCTTGTTACTTATAACAAAATAAAGATAAATCGGGACATATAACAAATAAATTTTTACTTTTTAGTAGCTATGAGTAAATTAAACATTTTACCAGTAAAGAATTTTTTTTTTGAAAAGGAACAATGCTCGTCGACTTAAAAGCTCATAGAGAAATTGATGAAGTTTAGAATGCTCTAACGTACACTCCCCATACCTTGTTTTGGTAGTTACGAGTGAATTAAATTTTTTTTCTCCAGTACAATTTTGGTGAAAAAGTACAATGCTCTTAACACTAAAAACCCTACTATATTTTTACGAGATTCAACATGAATTTTTAAGTTTCTCTGATTCTGTTCTATCTCGTCTTCCTTTTAGCAAGTAAGCTCCCAATTGACAAACTATCAACCGTCTACTTAAGCGATACTATATCTAAATATTACATGCATGACCACCTGACTAATAAGCCTACCCTTCATTTTCTGCAGACCATGAAACACATGTTTGTGTTAATGTACTGTCTCCATTTGACAATGGGACAAATAGCAGCGGATCCCTACACCATAAGCCCCCTAAACAACACGGGAGTACTGTATGAAGATCTGGGAAAACTACGAGTATACCACAGCGCATGGAATGTTTTAACGGAAATCAACCTGATGGAACTGGACAACCAAACGCTTATGGCAGAACAGGCGGAACATTTAGTATACCGACTATGCTCAAATCGTTCTCAAACGGATGAGTTATGCCTGGTTCAACAAAAACACGTTCATTCACTCTTGGAAAATATCAGGAGAAGAACAAGTGCCATTCGGGAAGTGGTTCCACTATCAAGATCAACAAGATCTATCTTCGATGGAATAGGGAATGCAATGCACTACCTATTCGGGACCATGGACAGCACTAATGAACAAGAGGTATATAGTCGACTCGAGGAGCTCGAAACAAATACAAAAACACTAGCCGACCTGGAAAGACAACAGATCAGTGTAGTCAAAACTACACTACAGCAGATCCAAAAGCCATTGACATCCTTACAGGAAAGACAGCGTCAAATAACTCACCAGGTAAATACAATGCAAAATATCACCGATGAATTGCTGATGAGACAACTGAGGCAGGAAATAATCTCTAGCCTCACTTTACAAATTGTAGAGATTGAGTATAGGCAGCAAGCCTTACTCGATATAATAGTTGCCAGCAAAAATCATCAACTGCACCCGCTAGTGGTGTCTCCCAAAAAGTTACTAGAAATATACCACAAATCCCATGCTACTTGTCCAGATGCACAAAACTGTCTGTCTCTATTATATCAGACAGCCGAGACAAAAGCTCATCTAGTCCAAGACAAATTAGTCATTCGAATACAACTTCCGATTTTCAATCTACCACAAATGAAGTTGTATCGAATACACAGTTTCCCCATACAGGTTAATAAAAAACAATCTTTGGTACCTGAAATAGAGTACTCGCACGTAGCACACCAAGTACAGACACAGGATATTCTATTGTTAAAACCACGAAATCTCATGACCTTTAAAAAGATCACCCAAAACTCGAAGGAGGACACTTTCATCGCTAAGCTGTGCATCCCGATAACAAAGGCTGCGATGTCTAAGGAATGCGTAGTGAAGCTGCTCTTTAATCCGTTAAAGGAAGAGCCTCAGTGTCAATTCAGAGCACAAATACCTCCCAGAGACCTACTTATTAAACTAAGTAAACCAAATTCTTGGATATTCTCGTTGATAGAGCCAACCATAGTACACCTTCAGTGTACTCAACAATTCCTAACTTCGAAAATAGAAGGCCAAGGGATAATAACTATCAACCATCCCTGCCAATTACAAGTGGGATCGCAAATCCTACACTATGAGGCAGAGAATATCCAAAAATTGAGTCTCAAACAACCCACTTATTTCCCAAATATAACTCCATTAGAACAAACAGTGAATAAATATCTTAATGAAACCAAAAACAAGGTACAGTCTGACAATATACAAACAGAACTATACTCAGGAGATGACACTAATAGCATCATCCTAGAAGGTACCCAGTCATTAGAAGAACTGGACGAAAAATTAGAAAAAATAGTTCCTCATATCAGTCACCACCCTACCCATGTACTAGCTGCAACATCATTATCCTTAACTGGTGTTGTCATTACATGTATGGTGCTGTACCTGGTCGCCAAATGGCTAGTCCCAATTATTAAAAATTACCGCTTCCGCAAATCTGAAAAATCCCCAAAGGCGGAGGAGCAAATCGAACAAATCGAAATTATCAAACCTACCCCTCTCAAAAGGACCCGCACCCTACCACCTACAAGGTCGGTGCAAGTGGTATAAAATTTCCACCCCGTAAGGTCACTCGTTCTAAAAGGCCACTATCTAACAATCTAACAACCACTAGCCGTCACTCAAAATAGATAAAAACAAGGCACTAGTATTAGGAAAAACATAAAATACAATGTAAATCCCAATAGGAGAGAGATTAAAATAAAAAAAAAAGGAACAACGAAAAACAAAAATAAATAAATAAATATAGACCAAAAAAAAAAAAAAAACATTTTAAATATAATAAATTGTAAGACAAAAAAAAAACATACATATAAATATATATTTATACTATTACAAGGTTATTATTAGTAAGTAAGATAAATTAAAACCAATTTTAGAATAGGGTATACTATATACTATAACCTTAATTAAGCAAAAGGATTTTTTTTTTGGGATAGTGTATAACTCCTAGCATTGTAGAAATATGGTGTCAAAACCACATACGTGCATATAGCAAAATAAATTTGTATAAAACAAAATACACTTATATATATATATCATATAGAAAATAGGATAATCATAAAATATATATATTCAGATATCCTTCTCACTAGAATATTAGTAATTACAAAATATATTAATAAATAATATTAGGCTAACAACACTAATCTAGTATAAAAAAAAAAAAAAAAAAAAAATGTTCATGTAAAATACGGAATGGTAATAAGTAATTGTGTAATTGTAACGACCAAGTTTTCGCTAAGGGTTAGAGCCATACCAAGCCCAAAAAATTCGCAACGACCAAGTATTCGCAAGGGGTTAAGACCGCACCCAACCAAATAAATTTTTCCCCTGAGAGATATTCCTCTCCAAAGAATAGCTCTCTTTTTCACAGGGGGAAGGTTTGTTGTATACACAACATTCAATAAAAAACCTGCGGATTCATAAAATCCCTAATAAAGAAAAATAAGGAAAAAAACGGCACATTCCTAAAGAAAAATTAAAATCAAGTCATAAAAGGGCTCAATAAGCTGATCACATTTTTAACAACGTGACCAGCTTATCTTTTCACAAGCGAAAGAAGTTGCATCAGCAATTTCTTCGCATAGCCCACTTGAAAAGACGACAACTAAAGTCGAATCATGACAAATCTTACCCTCAGTAAGATTTGTCAGCATAAAATATAAATTCAATCGCGCAACAAAGTAATGAAAAGATAAAAGCGACGCGAGAATTCAAGTGCGCAACAATGTAAGAAACGATAAGACGACGGGTTGGTGGCTCGATATTTATGAAAATATCGGGTTTCACCTCCGTCCGGTAAGAAATTTTTGTGGGCATGATTAAACATGCCCAACGATAATATACTTTCTCAGGATAGGAATGCTAATTAAGCATTTTCCTATCCTGACTGTCGAGACTTAATTAATGAAAAATCAAAAGTCAAGAAGGAGTTCGTTCTTAGCCTCGAATAGATCGCCTCGCGAGAAGTGAATTGTCGATTACCAAGGAATTAGATCAAAAAATATCAGAGAGTTAACTTTGACTTGTCGGTACGTTTGCTTCCTCTTGAGTCGTGGTGTTTGGCACGGAGATATTAATTAATAAAAAAGGTTATAGTTCGGGTTTTTCACAATTGAATGTGAATAGAATTTACTAGAGAAAAAGATAATTGCCTCGCCTTTATCTAGCAACACGAATACATTATTTAGTGTAAAAGTTTTAATTCGAGTACTTGCAATACAGACTATTGTTTTCACATTTGGTGGCTCTGAACCCGGTAATACTTCGGTCGAGTTACAGAAGGTTAACATAATTAATTTAAAATTGGTTGGTTTTAATAAAACAAATTGTACGCCTGAAAGTGTTGCTAATAAAACAAGAAAAAAACAGACAAGAAACAGAATAAATACCTGAGTACATATACAGATACGTAGAAGTGTGTTTTATTGTGGAATTTCCTTTTGTCTTTGCTCAGACAAAACATAAGTGTCCTCGCTTACTCAAAACATCTTAAACCCAAAAGCTGGGCGGTGTTAAGGTATTAAAGTTCCATATTGGTGATTGAGTTACGTCGGCAACAAAGCCCCGAATACGCAACAGCGCTGTCAAGAGAGTCCTCTTATTGTTATATCTTTTTTCAAGAATTTCCCAGGCCGTCTCAAAGTTTTCATTTGTTATTTGTAGATGCTGTATGAGTTCAATTGGGTCACCTATGAGATTGCCTTTGAGATAAAATAATTTTTGAGCTCCAGACATTTTGTCGTCTTTATAAATGAGTTCCATGAACAAATTTCTAAATGATTGCCACTTGATATAGTCACCGTTAAATGACGGAATATCGACTCTTGGCAACTTTATCTGTGTTCCTTTTGACTCGTTGGTGCTTATCGTATTTTTAGATTGAGGATTTAATTTATTCAATACTTCTTGTAGTTGAATTGTGGTAGTTTGATAGGTCTCCTCAATGTTTGAGAATATATCATTCTCCATATATTCGTGTTTTGTTCTACCCATCGACATAATCTCTCCATGGTTTCGGACAAGGTGCTCCCAATAGTCATTTACCAACTTGATTTTTTGCATGCAGTAAGCTGCAGATACCTCTTGTTTAATCTCTTCTCTGATTGAAACTGATGCCTTTTGTAGAGTTTCTATAATGGCATATTGCTTCTTAATTACCTTCAGTTGATCTTGCAATACTTCAATGATTTTCGCTCTTGACATTACATCCGCTAAGGAATTTTCTAACATCTCCCGTGTTTCTTCATACAATTTTTCCACGGTGTCATAAAAATTCTCTTTAAAGTATGGCTGTTCTGAATTAGTTTCACGGTATAGCTCCAGATCATCATTTCTCTTGTCGAAACTTTCCCAGAGCTTGCTTATTTTAATCAAGCGGGTTTCAAAATAATCCCTTGTTTTACGTACGTCAGAGTCTTTGGTGTAGTTTGTGATAAATCTCTGAAGTTTTACAGCATCTGCCTTATTTGCTTTAATTAACTGCTCCATAGCAGTATATATTTGTTGAATTATCGAGTAGCTGATGAACTGATGTTGCTAGGTTGAACGTAATTCTTCGCTTCTCGCTCGCCAATATTGTTTGAGGTATTAGGACTGAAAAAAATCTTTTTTATTAGTAAATAAATTGCCTGAGGACACTAAGTTCAACAGGAATTTCTGCGCTGAATAACACTTAACTGCAGACACTAAGTTCTACAGAAATTTTGTACTGCTTTGAAGACACTAAGTTCAACAAAGCAAACTCGAAGGACCAATGATTGTATTGAAAACTGACTGAATTAATAATACTCGATCAAGTGCTGTCGGATAATCAATTAACCATTTTATTAGTTCAATTCGCTTATTTATACAATTAATCATATACATATATACATATAAATACAATAAACCAAACCAAACAAAACAAAAATTTATATTAATGAATAAAATAACAAGATCAGCATAAATTTAATTTGTAGGTAATGTCACCGACCGTAATTTCACTTGCACTTCCATGCAATTGCTGACATAGAAATTTGATGAACGTAAGAATTCAATAACTAAGTGAAGGTAGAAATTGCATATTAGAATGAAATTACGGTCGTTGACTTATTGAGCTTGACTATGCATTTTGTATCTCTACAGGCCGGAACTTCTGTCCAGACCGCAGATAAGCATTCTTGCTCTTTGACGGTGTAATTTCTTTGTGCTGATTTCAACTTTTTCGAGACATAGGCTATTGGCTTCTCGTGGCCCTCGTCATCTAGCTGAATCAGTACTCCACCAATACCTTGTTGGCTTGCATCGCACTGTATAACGAATGGTTTGGTGAAGTCTGGACTCACCAACAACGGAGCAGAGGTAAGTTCTTGCTTTAAAAGATCAAGAGACGTCTGGGCTTCAGGTGTCCATTTGAACTGACTAGAGTTTTTCAAGGTGTCTGTAATGGAGGCAGTTATATCAGCATAGTTCGGGATGAACCGTCTATACCATCCCGCCATACCTAGTAGGCGTCGGGCTTGCCGAACAGTTTTAGGTGACGGATAGTCAACTATGGCTGAAATTTTGTCAGGGTCAGTTCTCATACCTCCTTTTCCGACGATAAAACCCAAGTATCTGGTCTCTTTGATACAAAACTTGCTCTTCTCGACGTTGATAGTGAGGCCAGCTTTCCTCAAACAATCCGCCACACGGGCTAGTAACGTGAGATGCGAGTCAAAGTCTGATGACAGAATTAATAAATCGTCTAGATAGACGAGAACGTTCTCACGAAGATCGATAGGAATGACTTTATCCATGAGGCGGCACATCGTTTGTGGAGCGTTGCATAGGCCGAATGGCATCACCGTGTACTGATAGAGAGGTTGACCAGGCACTGTAAAAGCGGTCTTCTCTCGGGAATCAGTGTCTAGTGAGATCTGCCAGAAAGCGTCTTTCAGGTCCAGGCTCGTTATGTAGTTTGCCGGAGGAAGTCGACTCAGAAGTGCGTTTATCTGCGGAAGCGGATAGGCATCCTTCTTCGTAACAGAGTTGACCTTCCTGGCGTCAAAACAAAGCCGAACCTTTTCAGGCTTGCTTACCAGAACAACTGGAGAGCTCCAAGGACTCTAGCTCTCCTCTTTCACCCCCAGTGATAGCATTCGCCCCAATTTGGCATCCATCAAACTTTTCACTGCCGGTGAAATCGGATAAAACCTCTGTTTTATCGGCGTCGCGTCATTCGTTTCAATCCTGTGAGTGACCAATGATGTTTTTCCCAGGCCTAGAGAGGCGAAAGAGGGGAAAAGCTGTTTGGTGGCTTCTAAGCGTTGTTGATCAAGACTAAAAAGAATATGGCAGTCGGTGTCAGAGGTAGCTATTACACTTGGATTCACTTCTGCGACTATACCCAGGACATCTGGAGCCAACCCAAATAAACGCCAGAAGTCTATTCCCAGATATAGTGCCTGGGTGGGTACGTTGTAGGTCTTATCACGGAAAGTGACGTCCAAGTTCACATGACCATGCACAGTCGTCATGGCACCATTAGCTACTTGGACCTGTGTCTGATACTTCTTCCATTCGACATCTGCTTCCGCAAGCTTCTCTAGAGCTCCCTGGCCTAGAATACTGACAGGGGCACCACTATCAAGTAATCCAGTCTCAGTTCGCCCGAGTAGTCTTACTTCGGCACACGCTCGAATGTCGTCTGGCATCGACACGGAAATCTGTGCCAGTTTTAATCATCTGTCGATAGCGCAATCCATTCACCGTAACTGTTGCTCCAGCCTCATTTTCGAAAAAAGTAAGGGCCAATGACCCCGCGGGACCATAAACCGCACCAGATGATTTTCATGCATTTCAAAGACCCAATCAGCAAAGACTCGACGTTGTTGATGATCGGCCGGCTTGAGTTCTTGTGTTAACTGAACTTTATAAGCCTTAAGACCCAAATCTTTATGCAAAATACGGTGTAATGACGTTTGTGGAATGCCTAATTCCAAAGAACGGAATGGACAAACCTGGGTTTTCTTCAACACTTTCGGCTACAGCAGCAATATTCTCGCCTGTTCTTAAACGACGTGCACGGATTTTATTCTTCACATCACTAACTTGTCCCGACAGCTCGAATTTTTCTACCAATTTCTGTATTGCGGTCCGACAAGGTGCTTCACGACGACCCAAAAATGTTTGACTTTTACGAACCGTCTCTGCCACATTTTCATCATTTTTATAGTGAATTTTAATAATTTCAATGCGTTGTTGAATCGTGTGTCGTTCCATTTTTATTAATGGCGTAGTTTCTACTTCGCAAATGTCAAAAAATGACAGCTCCAAAAGTGACATCTACCGAAATAGCGGGCTAATTAAAATAACACCTCTTATTGGAAGACCCTTTATCTTAGATGATTATTATTTATATATATTATTTTACAATTTGGGACATTACTAATGCCGTCTAGTACGAAACAAAAAAATTTTTATCTTATTCTAAAATATAATAATCTCTTAAAATATTCTAAGCTTACGAGCTTTTTTTTAAAAGTGTTTTTTTTTTTTTAAATTCATAATCTATCTCTTAAAATATAAAAAAAAGTTTTATGGTAAGAAAAATTCTATCATATCATATCATAATAGTCTCTTAAAATTACTTAGCTTACGAGCTTTCCTTGCTTTTTTTTTTTAAGCTTTCATTGTAAATTGGTAATGAGATTCTGGTTTATCTTTTACGCTGTACTACTTCGAAAGTTTTGAACGAATTTGGATTTTCTTTCTTCTTGCTAAAGGTATATTTATATGCGATTGCAATAGTTAGACTTAATACTAAAGACAGTAGTACATATGAGATTACATAATGGTGTATATTGTGAGGGCTCAGTGTGCGAAGCTGATTTTGTTCTTGTTGTTTTTGTTGGGAGGTGGCTGTGCTGAACATGTGTAATTCATGATTGTCATCGTGGAATTTAATTACATGCGACCTGTCTTCGGTGTGTTGCCAATTAATTGGGTTGGGTTGAGGTAGGTTATACGTTAAATTTAAAGACGGGAGATAATGGTTGTTCAATTCTGATATTTTTATGTTGTGTGCATGGATAACAATGTCTTTGGTACGTAAGAAACAGCTAGAGGCTAATTCGATGATTCCTGTTCTTGTGATTTTGTAGGAATTTATTTCATTTCCGCAGATAGTGTCGATCATTAATGGTTGTTGCATAGAAAATAACCATTTATTCGGTTGGGATAATTGTATCCAGAATTCTCGTCTTGGGACTACTTGGATTTTGCAATTCGAAGGAATGGAATTACTATGTTTGAGAAGGTCTATCTCGCACAGATTATTTACGGGAAAAATGTTGCTTATCGGATGGACGGTTCGACACAGATACTGGACCAAGTCCAATATTAAGCAGTTTTGTAGGTAGAATTTATTTAGTGGATAGTAGTGCTCTCGGCTTTAATCTATTACTAGATATTCTAGCGAGGGCTCTATGTTCGCTAATTCGTTTCCATGTGTAGTTGGGAGAGGGTAGGTTTTTAGAAGTTGATAGTTGTCTTTGAATGGTAATGGGAGTTTTACTTGAAAAATTATTTTGTTACCTGTCGTAGCAGTACGAACACTGCTCAGTTTATATATTTGCAGGAGGTTATTCGAATCTTGGTTTATATGCAACGTGAGTGAATTGGGTAATTCCTTCTGAATTGTTTTCAGGGTATGCTTTATTTGAGTTGGTGTTATAATTGACGGGTGTGGCTTTCCCTGTCGGACATCCGTTACTAAGTCGATTAAGAGATTTTGAGTGGTTTCGTATCTGCGCATCATTAGGGCAGTGAGCGATACTAAGGTTTCTAATTCTGTAGTTATGTTTTGTTGTAGGGAGTCTAACCTGTATTTATTAATCGCGGAATTGATGGTATCGATTTTTTTATCGATGTGGATAAACTGTTCTTTAATGTCCATACGGGACTTATTGAAGATATTTACAGTGGTTTCGATAATTGTAGTTTGATTTTTCAAAAGCTCTAGGTGGTAGGCTTGATCAGTTTTAAGTTTTTCTATCTGTGAGTCGAAGTTGGCTGCATCTTCAGCGTCCAAGGTACCGAACAAAGTTTTGCTTAGGGTCCCTACTACGTTAAATAACCCTCTTTTGTAACGTGAAGTCTCTGGTTTTAGTAACTCCGAGTTTTGTCTAAGTATGCTATTGATGGAATATAATTGGTGTGTTATATCGTCGCATAACGGAAGTTTATTATTAAAAACTTTAATTATATTACAAAGTTTCCTGGAGGTTTCCGTACAATTACTTAATTTTTCAAGCTCGAAATTGAATTCTTCAAGATCATAGTATATAACTACTTGCCATTCATTACTGTAAAGGCCTACTCTGCCCACTTCCTCGAAATAAATCCCGGGGTTGTCCTTCAGGTATGTTATTTTCAAGGCTTCTGGTCTATTAGTTATAGCGGCGCCCATCCCAACATGCATAATAATGAGAATCCATATGTACCTATAGTGTAAGTTTAGAATTAGTCTTTTATTCGACGAATAATTTTAAATTGTTATTGTGTACTACTTTAGATTTATTCCCCATTTTGATTGTCGAATTTTCAGTCGTATTGATCTTTATTACCTCGTATGGTCCGGTCCATAGGGGCGAAAGTTTTTTTTTTTCCGTGATTTTTTAGCAGGATTTTGTCTCCGAGATTGACTGTTTTGGCTTGGGAATTTTTGTCGTACAGACGTTTAGATTTGTCCTTAGTATTAAGGAGATTTTCTCGTGCTATTTGGTAGCTGTGTTGTAACCTGGCTTTTAGCTCATTACTGTAATTGTCGTAATTATAGTTAACAACGGGATTTGTTTTGACTATGGAGGGAATATTGGGTGGAAATCCGTACAGTAGTTCGTACGGTGAAAAATTTGTACTAGCATGAAGACTGGTATAAAAAACGAACATAGCGTATGGGATCCAGGTGTCCCAAGTGAGCGGGTCGCGATTTACATAGTGCCGTAAATAATCGGCTAGTGTCCTATGACTGCGTTCCAAGGCACCATTGGTTTGTGGGTGGTAGGGTGTCGTCTGAAATTTCTTAAGTTTCAGTAACTCACACATTTGCGTGAACATTTCGCTCACGAAATTGGTTCCTTGGTCTGTTAGTAGGGAGTCCGGAATTCCATGTTTGCATATGATATTCGTTACAAATGCTTCAGCGACTGTTCGCGCTTCAGCATTGCGAAGAGGAATGGCTTCCGTGTATTTTGTCAGGTCGTCCTGGAATGTTAAGAGGTATCGATGGCCGTCGTGACTGACAGGCAAAGGTCCCACTATGTCCAGAGCTACCCTTTCAAATGGCCTAGTGCTCGTCGATGTAATTTTCATCGGCATCTTTGGGTTTCTAGTCAATTTATTAGTTTGACAGGATCGACACCTTTTGACATATTTTTCTATGTCCAAGTTCATTCCTGGACAGCTATACACTGTTTGGATTCTTTTAATTGTCCTTGTGATCCCTTGATGACCACCTAGGGGTGATTCATGTAGCTGTTCTATTATTCTCCTCTGTTCGTCTAAGTTTTTAATTATTGTAATTCTTATAATAAACAATTTAATTTTGTAATCCGGATCCTGGAATACGAAGTTTATCTTATTTTTTATTTTCGAAAGAGTTAATAGATCGACGTTAGGTAACGATATATATAGTTCCGTGAGTTTGCGTTGCTTGCAATATTCCTTATAGTCAAACAAATTTTTTAGCACTTGTTTGTTGTCGTTTTCCGTTCGCATTGGTATATTAGTCTTTGTTATGACATACGTTTGATTCTTCTTTTTGTATTCGTTTATTTTGCTAACTTCGAAGTTGTCTGTCAACTCTGGAAAGATCTCTTTTAAGTAAATGTCTGTTTGATCCTCAGTTTTGGGTAACATAAAAAACTTGTATCTTACGCCTTTTTCGTTAAGAAGGTGGCCTCTTTCCTCGGACAGGGAACTATTATCCACAAGTGGGGTTGATATATAGTCATTGTATTGATGCATGAGTCAATGGGTAATATGAAATTTGGGCTTGCCTACGAGTGATTACATTGATTGCCTTACTCTCATTACGTTTGCTGGTTTCGTCAGGTATTATCCTGCTTAGGGCATCGGCATTGGCGTTCAATGAACCGGGCTTATGAATAATGTTATAATCATACTCTTCGAGTTTGATTCGCCACCTCATCAACCGAGATGTAAGATCCTTCAATTTCATCAGCCAGACTAGTGGTTTGTGATCAGTGACTATCGTGAACTTTCTGCCATATATGTATGGGCGGAATTGCTCGACAGCATAGACGATCGCCAGTAGTTCTTTCTCGATAGTCGAGTATCTAGTCTCTGCAGAGTTCAGGACTCGGCTGGTATAACATATTGGGCGGTCTTTTCCGATCTCCCCTTGAGATAACACGGCGCCCACGGCGAAGTCACTGGCATCAGTTGTTATATTGAATTCTCTATCAAACTCAGGATATGCTAGTATAGGCGCGGAAATAAGCTTATTTTTTAGTATCTTAAACGCTTCGTCGCAAAAACTGTCCCATTTAAACACCACATCTTTTCTCAGTAGGTTAGTCAGAGGTTTGGCTATCTTGGAAAAATTCGGTATGAAACGTCTATAATATCCCACAAAACCAAGAAATGCTTTGATATCTTTCACCTTTTTTGGTGTGGGTAGGTTTTAACTGCTTCAACCTTACTCTGATCTGGCTGAACACCATGTTCACTTACCAAATGTCCCAGGTAAATTATTTCCTTCCGCAGGAAATGACACTTCTCAGGCTGCAACTTGAGATTGTGGATTCTTAGTCGTTCAAACACCTGAACGAGTTTCACATTGTGATCTCTTAAATTGTAACCGTAGATGACAATATCATCTAGGTATACAAAACAATGCAATCCCTGTAGACCTGTAAGGGCTGTGTTCATAAGACGCTGAAAGGTTGCTGGTGCCCCTTTCAGTCCGAAGGGCATCCTGTTATAATGGTAATGCCCAAAGGGGGTGCTGAATGCGGTTTTTTCCTTATCCCTTCCATTCATTGGTATTTGGTGGAAACCAGTCCAAGTCCAAAGTAGTGAAGTACTTGGAACGACCCAATTGGTCGAGAATGTCAGAAATGTTAGGCAACGGATAGGCGTCTCCTAAAGTGGCTTCGTTTAAGCGTCGAAAATCGACAACTACACGCCAACGTTTCTTGCCTGTATCGTCCGTTTTTTTTGGGGACCAAAAGCAGGGGAGAATTCCACGGGGTTTTGCTTGGGCTTATAATGCCTTGATCTAACATCTCGTTGACCTGTCGATTAATCTCACCTCTTTGGGATTCCGGTAACCTATATGGTTTTACAATGATTGGGACCGTGTCTTATTTAACTTGGATAGGGTGTGTAGCTGCGTCGGTGTACGTTAATGTGTCACCTTCTAGATAAAATAGATCGTTATATTGACGACAAATGTCCATTATAGTCTCTTTTTCTTCCTTATTGCAATGCTGTAATTTCAGTATCCCTTCTAGATTCCTTAGGTGATTTATAACTGGGTCTTTTTCGTAGTTGGCTTCGATTATGTCGTAGTCATCTAATCGAGACCAGATAGGCTGTATGTTTTCATACGGTATATCTACTTCGTTATCGTTTGAGTTTAATATGAGAACTTTAATTGTATGGTTCTTTGGTCTTGACACTGTATTCCCTAAAACCACCCCAGATTGAATTTCTTTGTGCTCGCACATCACTTCTTTAGTTTCTGAAGTGGGTAACGTTACCACATTTTCGCTTCTTGGAAGTAACCTGATTATATTATTGAGATTTTTATTTTGTGCTGGCAGGTTATCATATATTTCCTTTTGCAACTCTTGTTGGTTCTTATTTACCATATCACTATTATCCCTATTTGAAGTGAAATCGATTTCCATAGAAGTTATTAGAACATCGCTATTATATTTATTTGAAGCTTCTAATGGTTCTTTTTTCTGATTTTCTTGAGCAACATCCACATAGGCAGTAGAGTTCGCCTGAGCTGGCATAAATGAGCTCTCACATACCAGACAACTCGTAGATCTAGAATTACCATTAGAAAAGGTTTTTAAAGCTATCTTAACTAGATAGTATAAAATTTGAAAGACCATTAAGACTGGACTCGTTTTCCTGTCAGTACTAGATCCTTCCCTTCCCAAATTTTTTGTATTTGAGGGTTCTTCATTTGCCGTGCTACTTTGCTTAGCTTTTATGGCGTTATTTTCTTGAATGTATTCATCAGCGATTCTGTTTTTTTTTTTTGTTACTTCTGCACTGTTCTACAATTTTTCTTGCATGTGTTTCGGATTTGTCGTTTTGTTCCGCCTTTCTGAGACTCGATTTCACTGAGTTAGTATTATTGCTTGGGAGCTTTCCGTACATTATAGGGGGTTGAATATTAACTTTGTTTACTTGGGGAATATGAAATTCCATTTCCAAATAGCCTTCTGAATAATTGAGACTGCATTTGTACTTTGTTAAGAAATCGCTTCCTAACAAGCCGTCACTTGGTAATTTATTGTTTTCCGGAATTATGTGGAATGGGTGTTTAATTGACAGTTCTGAATTGAGAATGAGTGAGCCATATGACACACCTAAAGAAGGAATTGCATCACCAGCTAGGGTTGTTATTGTGCAACGCTGATTTTCATAAACTAGGGCTGTGTCTATTGTAGCTTCTGCTTTATGAAGACTTATTTCAGAGCCAGTGTCTACTATAAATCGTGTAGTTTTATATTTTGAAATGTTAAATCGGTATTGCACTGTTAGTGAATTTTGTGATGTGCTCATAGGCACTCGAATTTTTTGTGTCAATATTTTTGGGACGCTAAATGTGGTTACTCGTGTATTACGGCTTGAGTAATTATCTCGCGGGATGTCTCGCCGTCCGAGTCGTCCCGCGGAAATTGGTTTCCCTGATATGAATCATGAGGAATGGACCACTTAACCTGTCTCATTGGTTGAGGTTGGTTACTAGAAGCCAGTTCATCATAGCGTTTCTTTCGACATTCGTAAGCGTGGTGATTGGGTTTATTACAGTATTCACATGTGATTCTATTCACTTCTCTTTTTATGTTTGGATATGTTACGTGAAACGGAGTTAGTTGTTTACGCTTGAATCAACTATCTTTGGTATGGCCTTTTTTGCCACAATAATCACAAACAAGCATATTATGTTGTGAACGGGACTGAAACTGATTAGTTTTCTGAGGGAAGTTTCAGAGCGAGCTTTTGCTATCACTTTTAATTGATCATTTCTGAGCCCATCTTCGAAAGCTCGAATAGCATTCTGCTCGTTTTCTATGAGCAAATATTTCTGTGAAGCGCTATCCGCTGCTTCATGGACGGTGGCGTAATTTAAATCAGCCTTCTTGCAAAATCTTGAATACTTTCTCGAGTGCCTTGTCTGAGCCGTAGAAGTTCGCCCTGTATGGCTATTCTTGGCCTATCGTCTTGAAAATGGGTGTTAAGTTCCTTTTTTAAAGAATCCCAAGAAGAAAAGTCTCGATACTTTAAGAGATCATACGCGGGGCCTATCATCCGAGTTTTTAAAATACTCAGGAACATATTTCGATCTGCGTCACATTTGCCTTGTTCGAATAATAGGTCACAACATGCTATGAATCTGTGTAAACCTTCAGGGTTACCATCATACTCGGGAATCATATTACGAGCATCGGTCAATGAAATTTTAAGGTCACTTGCCTTTAAAGAAGAATTATCTGCGGAGTTTCCAGTGTTAGTCATGGTTGGATTTTTGTGGGTTTGACGGATATACTGGGTATCACGTGCCAAACGTGGAGTTGTTAGCCGGCTAGTGGTAGCTCGGACTGAATAATTTTTTGATCGTGTAGAGACAATCTTGACAAGAGGACTACGCAACAGAGAAAACCTAAAACCTCACTTTTAACACTTCACAATTAAAAATAGGCGGCCAAAAAGAAAATTTCACCAATGTAAAAGAATAACCAGAATAATCGGGGTAATTATCAGAGCATAAAATATACGTATGTATAAAATATAAGTCTAATTCATCGAGAAAAAAAAATATTATCAGAGCAAGAAAAGCGTATATATAAAATATAAGTCTAATTCATCGAAATATATAAAAAAAAATTTATAGTATGTATATATATATATACTTATATATAATGGCAATACAATTCTTACTTGCGAAGGCTACCGATGCGCTGTAGTCTTGCGACTATTTTATTGTACTCTTCGAAGTCCATTGTGTCGTCGTCGGAGTCCGCTGGCTGCGTGTATTGGATGATCTGTTCCTTAATCTCGTTGTATTTATTGTCTCTTCTGGGGCCACTTTGATCCATTGTTACTTGTAATATATATAATTCGCACGATCTCTGAGCACCTGGCTGAGATCGGGTTGTGTGAACACAACGTTGGGTACACCTTTTTAAGCGCCTGGCTTAGGTTACCATTTTGTACGGGGTACCTACACCGCTGCCACCAAATTTTTGTTGTGAACGGGGTACTTAATAAAAGTCTTTCTCACAACAAGGACTGGGAGTGCTTTAAAGAGAAGTTCACCAGCCCTTTGGTATTATTATTTATAATTGAGACTCCGTGTCTGAGTTAACCGCAATATTTATTTGTTAATACTTTTACAAAATAGTTTTTAGCTCTAAGACACTTCATATACAACTTTTTATTTAGCTTCAAGACACTTTATTTACAACGTTTTATTTAGCTTCAAGACACTTTATATACAACTTTTTATTTAGCTTCAAGATACTTTAGGATCTAGAGACCTTACCGTGGGTCGGGGGTCTCTTGATCGTTACCAAAAAAATAACTCTCTGTTCTTAGCGACGCACCGGCTTTTATTCAAAAGGATTGATCGATTTTCCTCGATAATTGCTAATCGGGCAGAATTTGGTAGAGGGGCGAAAAATTAGGAACTTAATGTTAATAATTTAACAATCAAAATTGGGCACGCCTCCATACATATATTGATTTTATATTTTGGGAATAATCAATATCGCTATGTAAGCAATATTAAACATTTTCCCCTGTGCAGGCTATTGACGTGCATTATGTACCTACATGCCATTATTACAAATTTTCCCCTGTGCTTAAAGAAATTAAACGCAGGCTATTGGCTTATGTTATATGTAAAGGGTTTTCCAATAAGAGGTGTTATTTTAATTAGCCCGCTATTTCGGTAGATGTCACTTTTGGAGCTGTCATTTTTTGACATTTGACAAGTAGAAACTACGCCATTAATAAAAATGGAACGATACATGATTCAACAACGCAGTGAAATTATTAAAATTCACTATAAAAATGGTGAAAATGTGGCAGAGACGGTTCGTAAAACTCGAACATTTTTGGCTCGTCGTGAAGCACCTTGTCGGACCGCAATACAGAAATTGGTAGAAAAATTCGAGCTGTCGGGACAAGTTAGTGATGTGAAGAATAAAATCCGTGCACGTCTTTCAAGAACAGCCGAGAATATTGCTGCTGTAGCCGAAAGTGTTGAAGAAACCCAGGTTTGTCCATTCCTCGTCGTTCTTTGGAATTAGGCATTCCACAAACGTCATTACACCGTATTTTGCATAAAGATTTGGGTCTTAAGGCTTATAAAGTTCAGTTAACACAAGAACTCAAGCCGGCCGATCATCAACAACGTCGAGTCTTTGCTGATTGGGTCCTTGAAATGCATGAAAATCATCCGCAATTCCATCGAAAACTCATCTTGAGTGATGAGGCCCATTTCCACCTCGATGGCTTCGTCAACAAGCAAAATTGTCGCATCTGGGGCTCGGAAAACCCAAGAGTTATTGCTGAGAAGCCTCTCTATCCTCAACGTGTGACAGTTTGGTGCGGTTTATGGTCCCGCGGGGTCATTGGACCTTACTTTTTCGAAAATGAGGCTGGAGCAACAGTTACGGTGAATGGATTGCGCTATCGACAGATGATTAATGATTTTTTATGGCCGGAATTGGATGGTATTGATCTGGACAACGTTTACTTTCAACAAGACGGCGCTACGTGCCATACAAGCAACGAAACCATTTACGGGAAAAGTTTCCGGACCGTGTTATCTCTCGAAGAGGTGATCACAATTGGCCACCGAGATCTTGTGACTTAACACCTTGCGACTTCTTCCTTTGGGGCCCCGTGAAAGAGAAGGTCTACGCCAACAGCCCAGCGTCGATTCAAGACCTCAAAGATGGAATTCATGCGATTTGGTTATGGAAAATTTCATGAAAAGGATATGGTCCTGTAGGCGTGGTCGTGGTGGTCATTTGGCTGATGTTATTTTCCATAATTAACGGCATACCTTCCTCTTTATAATGAAATAAAGATCCGACCATTTATCTCAAAAAATGGCATTTTTCTTTGAATATCAAAATAACACCTCTTATTGGAAAACCCTTTATATGGCAAGAATTACAAACAACATGCAGTGAAAAATATATGGGTCAGGTACCAAACAAATTGCACAAAGCGAGCATAGTTCATTTACAGTAAAATGTATGTATATATATAAGAAACGAGGAGAAACATTCGGTGCTCAATATATGAGTCTCTTATTAAGCGCTTTGCGCATAGTATTTCATGTATGTGCATAATTCATGTAAGCCGCCTGCACTGGCTGTAAGGTAGGTCAGGCACGGCCTATGTGAATCGGTCTCGTGCTGAAAGTTTGGTTCTATGGGCAATGCACGTACTACATAAAAAGTTGAGTCGGCAATAAATTTGAAGAATTTATTGACTTCTGATTGAAAGCTTGTGGGAGTAATTATTGAAAATGTTATATGCCTATGCCGAAAGCTTTTTTATTGTTTATGGGATGCGTAATGAGCGCCACTCATTACACTTTATTCTCTAATCCACGTAAAGGAGCCAAGTTATTTACTTGATCGAATACAATGTTTAGGATCGGCTCGGCATCGAAACATTATTTTGCCAAGCTTCAGAACCTTATCACGTGAGCGATCTTACTTTGTGCAGGTGTTCCGCTGCTGGAATTCTCTAGCGCCCAATATTCAGTGTGCGGGATCTCAGCATGCATTTAAAAGGTTGCTGACAACAGCTCACATAACGTAAATTCACAAACTAATAGTTTATTCATTTCACTGGTAGAATATGCTTTAGATCTTATATACTCAATATTTATGTAGACTCTATAGGTGTACAGTTAGTTAATTAAATTCAAATGTATGTTTATATATCTCTCTTTAACAAATAAATTTTCACATTGGACACTGGACTGAGCTAGCCGGTCTTGCACATAGGCCTCATCGCTGCGGGCGCTCAATGTGTGTCGCGACCCACACCCCAATGTGCATTCCTCATCACTCGGATTCTACTTGTCCGATGACGCATCGAAGACACATCCCCGAAGTTTCGTCAGTCTTTGACCAGACTTCGACATCCTTCTCCGTGTGGGACGCCAAAGTTACACCGACAAGCTGGTAACCCAAAAAATCCAGCCGGCCGATGTCTCTCTGCCTTCCCTCACCGAGATGATGAGGAAGCCCTGCGATCAGCAACCTAACTGATAGCTAATCTTTCCCGGCGCAACATCTCGCTCTGATCTCAGACCGCGATTGTTCAAGGGTGTTCCTCCAAGGCGTCGTCGAAGTAGTGACATGCTGACAGCCGAATATGGGAATGGATTCCAACAGGTATATCACCCACCATTGACGGGGCAATAGGAGGGCTTCGCGATATCCTATAGTTTACCAGTGAAGCTAGCTGGATGCCTTCTTAGGGCTACCAGGGATAAACGTGATAATAGATAGATGACACCTTGAGACTGGATATCACTGCCTGATGTCTTTGGCGTGATAGACTCCCAATAGTTTCCCCTGCAGATCTTCAAGCTCATAATAAGCGTTTCCTTTCTTGGCCCTAACATGACATTTAACAAATTTCCGTCCCATTTTAGCACTGGTCTGCTGCTGGAAATTGCTTTGAGCAAAATTTCGTCTAAATACCTTGAGCTGACATGATTATTATACGATGCATTATGCCACCTCAACCTTAAAGTCCACTTTGCGACAGCAGCGCTTGACTAACTCCCTAACCTTTTATTAAGTATGCTGCACAGAGACAGCATCCCCCTGTCATTTCTAAGCTTTTGGATTCTCGTGTTTGACACCGTCTCTTTCTTGGTTTGTCAGAATAGTACACGCAGGCGGGTGGCTCTTCGTTTATTGAATATAATTAATTAAATAATGTGCAATTGAATTAAGTTTAGATTAAGTGAATAAGTTGTGAATAAAACTCTAGTTAGTAGAATACATAGAGTTTGTTTTTATTTCAACCACAACAACCTCTTGACCCACTTTGAACTCGACAGGCTTCGCCCTGAGATTGTAGGCTTTTGAACCCTGCTCGAATGCGTGTTGTAAATTTTCCTGCACTCTCGCACGGATCAATCTCATTTTATCTTTTGCGTCTACTCTCAATGGCTCATTAAGAGTTCCAAGGCTCCTCAAGATGGAATAGGTGCTGCCATGTTATATCATTTGCTGTCCGAAGAGTGTTCGATAGGGAGAGAAACCAGTAGCTTGATGGAAAGAGCTCCTGCGGGAACTAGCTACTTGGCTTAGTTTCTCATCCCATCTGGTGTGTTCCTTCCTAATATATGCTCTAATCCCCGACAATAGAGACCTATTTACTCGCTCTGAGGCGTTTGCTTGCGGCGGGTAAACTGCCGTTCGCATGTGCTTCACCCTATACTTTTCCAGTAATCTGGTGAACTGAGTCGAGCAAAACTGGACTCCATTGTCAGAGACGATTACTTCCGGGACTCCGAACACGTGGAACACTTCCGTCTCAATGAATTGGCACACATTGAGTGAGGACGCTTTTCTCATAGGTTTGAGAATCGGAAATTTTGAAAAGTGGTCAAGAACTATTAAGATGCAGACGTTTCCTTTCACTGACCTGGGATATGGACCCAGAAAATCGATATACAACTTCTGCTATGGTCGTTCTGTCACAGACTGGACTCTCATAGGTGGTCGTAAAATAGTATTGGGAGCTTTCGTTTCCTTACACACGTCACAGGCGCCTACGTAGTTTCTGACATCAACTGTCATTCGTGGCCAGTACAGATGTCTTCGCAGACGTTCCAGTGTTTTCCCTATACCTCCGTGTGAAGCTATTGGCGGATCATGAGCTCTCGAAATGAAGTCGGTGACAAGCCCTCGTGGAATCCAAAGCTTCCAAGCTTCTTCTTCCTGAATCGGATCGCCTGTTCTCGGAACAGTCCGAATGTAAACGAAGCCATCCCTGACGCAAAGATCTGGTAGTTTACCAGAAGTCGTTTTAACCTTATGCCTCAGTTCCTCATATTCCAACGAGTTGAAATATGACGAACATAGGTCAACTTCCGGGCCAGGATCCTCGCTTGTGGACAGGCTGTCACAATGAATGCGTGACAGCGCATCAGGGACGACGTTCAGGCTTCCTTTTCTGTGCTCAATAGTGAAGTCGAAGCCCTGAAGCTTCAAACTCCACCGCGCAAGTCTACCGCTGAGGTCCTTTTGAGACCTCAGCCATTTCAAGCTCGCATGATCAGTCACTATCTTAAACGGCATAAGTTCTATGAAGGGCCGGAACTTCTGTCCAGACCGCAGATAAGCATTCTTGCTCTTTGACAGTGTAATTTCTTTGTGCTGATTTCAACTTTTTCGAGACATAGGCTATTGGCTTCTCGTGGCCCTCGTCATCTAGCTGAATCAGTACTCCACCAATACCTTGTTGGCTTGCATCGCACTGTATAACGAATGGTTTGGTGAAGTCTGGACTCACCAACAACGGAGCAGAGGTAAGTTCTTGCTTTAAAAGATCAAGAGACGTCTGGGCTTCAGGTGTCCATTTGAACTGACTAGGGTTTTTCAAGGTGTCTGTAATGGAGGCAGTTATATCAGCATAGTTCGGGATGAACCGTCTATACCATCCCGCCATACCTAGTAGGCGTCGGGCTTGCCGAACAGTTTTAGGTGACGGATAGTCAACTATGGCTGAAATTTTGTCAGGGTCAGTTCTCATACCTCCTTTTCCGACGATAAAACCCAAGTATCTGGTCTCTTTGATACAAAACTTGCTCTTCTCGACGTTGATAGTGAGGCCAGCTTTCCTCAAACAATCCGCCACACGGGCTAGTAACGTGAGATGCGAGTCAAAGTCTGATGACAGAATTAATAAATCGTCTAGATAGACGAGAACGTTCTCACGAAGATCGATAGGAATGACTTTATCCATGAGGCGGCACATCGTTTGTGGAGCGTTGCATAGGCCGAATGGCATCACCGTGTACTGATAGAGAGGTTGACCAGGCACTGTAAAAGCGGTCTTCTCTCGGGAATCAGTGTCTAGTGAGATCTGCCAGAAAGCGTCTTTCAGGTCCAGGCTCGTTATGTAGTTTGCCGGAGGAAGTCGACTCAGAAGTGCGTTTATCTGCGGAAGCGGATAGGCATCCTTCTTCGTAACAGAGTTGACCTTCCTGGCGTCAAAACAAAGCCGAACCTTTTCAGGCTTCCTTACCAGAACAACTGGAGAGCTCCAAGGACTCTAGCTCTCCTCTTTCACCCCCAGTGATAGCATTCGCCCCAATTTGGCATCCATCAAACTTTTCACTGCCGGTGAAATCGGATAAAACCTCTGTTTTATCGGCGTCGCGTCATTCGTTTCAATCCTGTGAGTGACCAATGATGTTTTTCCCAGGCCTAGAGAGGCGAAAGAGGGGAAAAGCTGTTTGGTGGCTTCTAAGCGTTGTTGATCAAGACTAAAAAGAATATGGCAGTCGGTGTCAGAGGTAGCTATTACACTTGGATTCACTTCTGCGACTATACCCAGGACATCTGGAGCCAACCCAAATAAACGCCAGAAGTCTATTCCCAGATATAGTGCCTGGGTGGGTACGTTGTAGGTCTTATCACGGAAAGTGACGTCCAAGTTCACATGACCATGCACAGTCGTCATGGCACCATTAGCTACTTGGACCTGTGTCTGATACTTCTTCCATTCGACATCTGCTTCCGCAAGCTTCTCTAGAGCTCCCTGGCCTAGAATACTGACAGGGGCACCACTATCAAGTAATCCAGTCTCAGTTCGCCCGAGTAGTCTTACTTCGGCACACGCTCGAATGTCGTCTGGCATCGACACGGAAATCTGTGCCAGTTTTAATCATCTGTCGATAGCGCAATCCATTCACCGTAACTGTTGCTCCAGCCTCATTTTCGAAAAAAGTAAGGGCCAATGACCCCGCGGGACCATAAACCGCACCAGATGATTTTCATGCATTTCAAAGACCCAATCAGCAAAGACTCGACGTTGTTGATGATCGGCCGGCTTGAGTTCTTGTGTTAACTGAACTTTATAAGCCTTAAGACCCAAATCTTTATGCAAAATACGGTGTAATGACGTTTGTGGAATGCCTAATTCCAAAGAACGGAATGGACAAACCTGGGTTTTCTTCAACACTTTCGGCTACAGCAGCAATATTCTCGCCTGTTCTTAAACGACGTGCACGGATTTTATTCTTCACATCACTAACTTGTCCCGACAGCTCGAATTTTTCTACCAATTTCTGTATTGCGGTCCGACAAGGTGCTTCACGACGACCCAAAAATGTTTGACTTTTACGAACCGTCTCTGCCACATTTTCATCATTTTTATAGTGAATTTTAATAATTTCAATGCGTTGTTGAATCGTGTGTCGTTCCATTTTTATTAATGGCGTAGTTTCTACTTCGCAAATGTCAAAAAATGACAGCTCCAAAAGTGACATCTACCGAAATAGCGGGCTAATTAAAATAACACCTCTTATTGGAAGACCCTTTATCTTAGATGATTATTATTTATATATATTATTTTACAATTTGGGACATTACTAATGCCGTCTAGTACGAAACAAAAAAAATTTTATCTTATTCTAAAATAATAATAAGAAAAATTCATAATAATCTCTTAAAATATTCTAAGCTTACGAGCTTTGTTTTAAAAGTGTTTTTTTTTTTAAATTCATAATCTATCTCTTAAAATATAAAAAAAAGTTTTATGGTAAGAAAAATTCTATCATATCATATCATAATAGTCTCTTAAAATTACTTAGCTTACGAGCTTTCCTTGCTTTCTTTTTTTTTAAGCTTTCATTGTAAATTGGTAATGAGATTCTGGTTTATCTTTTACGCTGTACTACTTCGAAAGTTTTGAACGAATTTGGATTTTCTTTCTTCTTGCTAAAGGTATATTTATATGCGATTGCAATAGTTAGACTTAATACTAAAGACAGTAGTACATATGAGATTACATAATAGTGTATATTGTGAGGGCTCAGTGTGCGAAGCTGATTTTGTTCTTGTTGTTTTTGTTGGGAGATGGCTGTGCTGAACATTTGTAATTCATGATTGTCATCGTGGAATTTAATTACATGCGACCTGTCTTCGGTGTGTTGCCAATTAATTGGGTTGGGTTGAGGTAGGTTATACGTTAAATTTAAAGACGGGAGATAATGGTTGTTCAATTCTGATATTTTTATGTTGTGTGCATGGATAACAATGTCTTTGGTACGTAAGAAACAGCTAGAGGCTAATTCGATGATTCCTGTTCTTGTGATTTTGTAGGAATTTATTTCATTTCCGCAGATAGTGTCGATCATTAATGGTTGTTGCATAGAAAATAACCATTTATTCGGTTGGGATAATTGTATCCAGAATTCTCGTCTTGGGACTACTTGGATTTTGCAATTCGAAGGAATGGAATTACTATGTTTGAGAAGGTCTATCTCGCACAGATTATTTACGGGAAAAATGTTGCTTATCGGATGGACGGTTCGACACAGATACTGGACCAAGTCCAATGTTAAGCAGTTTTGTAGGTAGAATTTATTTAGTGGATAGTAGTGCTCTCGGCTTTAATCTATTACTAGATATTCTGGAGTTTTACTTGAAAAATTATTTTGTTACCTGTCGTAGCAGTACGAACACTGCTCAGTTTATATATTTGCAGGAGGTTATTCGAATCTTGGTTTATATGCAACGTGAGTGAATTGGGTAATTCCTTCTGAATTGTTTTCAGGGTATGCTTTATTTGAGTTGGTGTTATAATTGACGGGTGTGGCTTTCCCTGTCGGACATCCGTTACTAAGTCGATTAAGAGATTTTGAGTGGTTTCGTATCTGCGCATCATTAGGGCAGTGAGCGATACTAAGGTTTCTAATTCTGTAGTTATGTTTTGTTGTAGGGAGTCTAACCTGTATTTATTAATCGCGGAATTGATGGTATCGATTTTTTTATCGATGTGGATAAACTGTTCTTTAATGTCCATACGGGTCTTATTGAAGATATTTACAGTGGTTTCGATAATTGTAGTTTGATTTTTCAAAAGCTCTAGGTGGTAGGCTTGATCAGTTTTAAGTTTTTCTATCTGTGAGTCGAAGTTGGCTGCATCTTCAGCGTCCAAGGTACCGAACAAAGTTTTGCTTAGGGTCCCTACTACGTTAAATAACCCTCTTTTGTAACGTGAAGTCTCTGGTTTTAGTAACTCCGAGTTTTGTCTAAGTATGCTATTGATGGAATATAATTGGTGTGTTATATCGTCGCATAACGGAAGTTTATTATTAAAAACTTTAATTATATTACAAAGTTTCCTGGAGGTTTCCGTACAATTACTTAATTTTTCAAGCTCGAAATTGAATTCTTCAAGATCATAGTATATAACTACTTGCCATTCATTACTGTAAAGGCCTACTCTGCCCACTTCCTCGAAATAAATCCCGGGGTTGTCCTTCAGGTATGTTATTTTCAAGGCTTCTGGTCTATTAGTTATAGCGGCGCCCATCCCAACATGCATAATAATGAGAATCCATATGTACCTATAGTGTAAGTTGAGAATTAGTCTTTTATTCGACGAATAATTTTAAATTGTTATTGTGTACTACTTTAGATTTATTCCCCATTTTGATTGTCGAATTTTCAGTCGTATTGATCTTTATTACCTCGTATGGTCCGGTCCATAGGGGCGAAAGTTTTTTTTTTTCGTGATTTTTTAGCAGGATTTTGTCTCCGAGATTGACTGTTTTGGCTTGGGAATTTTTGTCGTACAGACGTTTAGATTTGTCCTTAGTATTAAGGAGATTTTCTCGTGCTATTTGGTAGCTGTGTTGTAACCTGGCTTTTAGCTCATTACTGTAATTGTCGTAATTATAGTTAACAACGGGATTTGTTTTGACTATGGAGGGAATATTGGGTGGAAATCCGTACAGTAGTTCGTACGGTGAAAAATTTGTACTAGCATGAAGACTGGTATAAAAAACGAACATAGCGTATGGGATCCAGGTGTCCCAAGTGAGCGGGTCGCGATTTACATAGTGCCGTAAATATTCGGCTAGTGTCCTATGACTGCGTTCCAAGGCACCATTGGTTTGTGGGTGGTAGGGTGTCGTCTGAAATTTCTTAAGTTTCAGTAACTCACACATTTGCGTGAACATTTCGCTCACGAAATTGGTTCCTTGGTCTGTTAGTAGGGAGTCCGGAATTCCATGTTTGCATATGATATTCGTTACAAATGCTTCAGCGACTGTTCGCGCTTCAGCATTGCGAAGAGGAATGGCTTCCGTGTATTTTGTCAGGTCGTCCTGGAATGTTAAGAGGTATCGATGGCCGTCGTGACTGACAGGCAAAGGTCCCACTATGTCCAGAGCTACCCTTTCAAATGGCCTAGTGCTCGTCGATGTAATTTTCATCGGCATCTTTGGGTTTCTAGTCAATTTATTAGTTTGACAGGATCGACACCCTTTGACATATTTTTCTATGTCCAAGTTCATTCCTGGACAGCTATACACTGTTTGGATTCTTTTAATTGTCCTTGTGATCCCTTGATGACCACCTAGGGGTGATTCATGTAGCTGTTCTATTATTCTCCTCTGTTCGTCTAAGTTTTTAATTATTGTAATTCTTATAATAAACAATTTAATTTTGTAATCCGGATCCTGGAATACAAAGTTTATCTTATTTTTTATTTTCGAAAGAGTTAATAGATCGACGTTAGGTAACGATATATATAGTTCCGTGAGTGTGCGTTGCTTGCAATATTCCTTATAGTCAAACAAATTTTTTAGCACTTGTTTGTTGTCGTTTTCCGTTCGCATTGGTATATTAGTCTTTGTTATGACATACGTTTGATTCTTCTTTTTGTATTCGTTTATTTTGCTAACTTCGAAGTTGTCTGTCAACTCTGGAAAGATCTCTTTTAAGTAAATGTCTGTTTGATCCTCAGTTTTGGGTAACATAAAAAACTTGTATCTTACGCCTTTTTCGTTAAGAAGGTGGCCTCTTTCCTCGGACAGGGAACTATTATCCACAAGTGGGGTTGATATATAGTCATTGTATTGATGCATGAGTCAATGGGTAATATGAAATTTGGGCTTTCCTACGAGTGATTACATTGATTGCCTTACTCTCATTACGTTTGCTGGTTTCGTCAGGTATTATCCTGCTTAGGGCATCGGCATTGGCGTTCAATGAACCGGGCTTATGAATAATGTTATAATCATACTCTTCGAGTTTGATTCGCCACCTCATCAACCGAGATGTAAGATCCTTCAATTTCATCAGCCAGACTAGTGGTTTGTGATCAGTGACTATCGTGAACTTTCTGCCATATATGTATGGGCGGAATTGCTCGACAGCATAGACGATCGCCAGTAGTTCTTTCTCGATAGTCGAGTATCTAGTCTCTGCAGAGTTCAGGACTCGGCTGGTATAACATATTGGGCGGTCTTTTCCGATCTCCCCTTGAGATAACACGGCGCCCACGGCGAAGTCACTGGCATCAGTTGTTATATTGAATTCTCTATCAAACTCAGGATATGCTAGTATAGGCGCGGAAATAAGCTTATTTTTTAGTATCTTAAACGCTTCGTCGCAAAAACTGTCCCATTTAAACACCACATCTTTTCTCAGTAGGTTAGTCAGAGGTTTGGCTATCTTGGAAAAATTCGGTATGAAACGTCTATAATATCCCACAAAACCAAGAAATGCTTTGATATCTTTCGCCTTTTTTGGTGTGGGGTAGGTTTTAACTGCTTCAACCTTACTCTGATCTGGCTGAACACCATGTTCACTTACCAAATGTCCCAGGTAAATTATTTCCTTCCGCAGGAAATGACACTTCTCAGGCTGCAACTTGAGATTGTGGATTCTTAGTCGTCAAACACCTGAACGAGTTTCACATTGTGATCTCTTAAATTGTAACCGTAGATGACAATATCATCTAGGTATACAAAACAATGCAATCCCTGTAGACCTGTAAGGGCTGTGTTCATAAGACGCTGAAAGGTTGCTGGTGCCCCTTTCAGTCCGAAGGGCATCCTGTTATAATGGTAATGCGCAAAGGGGGTGCTGAATGCGGTTTTTTCCTTATCCCTTCCATTCATTGGTATTTGGTGGAAACCAGTCCAAGTCCAAAGTAGTGAGGTACTTGGAACGACCCAATTGGTCGAGAATGTCAGAAATGTTAGGCAACGGATAGGCGTCTCCTAAAGTGGCTTCGTTTAAGCGTCGAAAATCGACAACTACACGCCAACGTTTCTTGCCTGTATCGTCCGTTTTTTTTTGGGGACCAAAAGCAGGGGAGAATTCCACGGGGTTTTGCTTGGGCTTATAATGCCTTGATCTAACATCTCGTTGACCTGTCGATTAATCTCACCTCTTTGGGATTCCGGTAACCTATATGGTTTTACAATGATTGGG
This sequence comes from Dioctria rufipes, assembly GCA_963924295.1. Lineage (NCBI taxonomy): Eukaryota > Metazoa > Arthropoda > Insecta > Diptera > Asilidae > Dioctria > Dioctria rufipes. Next base: position 140,048,109 of record OZ002744.1, read on the forward strand.
ACCGTGTCTTATTTAACTTGGATAGGGTGTGTAGCTGCGTCGGTGTACGTTAATGTGTCACCTTCTAGATAAAATAGATCGTTATATTGACGACAAATGTCCATTATAGTCTCTTTTTCTTCCTTATTGCAATGCTGTAATTTCAGTATCCCTTCTAGATTCCTTAGGTGATTTATAACTGGGTCTTTTTCGTAGTTGGCTTCGATTATGTCGTAGTCATCTAATCGAGACCAGATAGGCTGTATGTTTTCATACGGTATATCTACTTCGTTATCGTTTGAGTTTAATATGAGAACTTTAATTGTATGGTTCTTTGGTCTTGACACTGTATTCCCTAAAACCACCCCAGATTGAATTTCTTTGTGCTCGCACATCACTTCTTTAGTTTCTGAAGTGGGTAACGTTACCACATTTTCGCTTCTTGGAAGTAACCTGATTATATTATTGAGATTTTTATTTTGTGCTGGCAGGTTATCATATATTTCCTTTTGCAACTCTTGTTGGTTCTTATTTACCATATCACTATTATCCCTATTTGAAGTGAAATCGATTTCCATAGAAGTTATTAGAACATCGCTATTATATTTATTTGAAGCTTCTAATGGTTCTTTTTTCTGATTTTCTTGAGCAACATCCACATAGGCAGTAGAGTTCGCCTGAGCTGGCATAAATGAGCTCTCACATACCAGACAACTCGTAGATCTAGAATTACCATTAGAAAAGGTTTTTAAAGCTATCTTAACTAGATAGTATAAAATTTGAAAGACCATTAAGACTGGACTCGTTTTCCTGTCATTACTAGATCCTTCCCTTCCCAAATTTTTTGTATTTGAGGGTTCTTCATTTGCCGTGCTACTTTGCTTAGCTTTTATGTCGTTATTTTCTTGAATGTATTCATCAGCGATTCTGTTTTTTTTTTGTTACTTCTGCACTGTTCTACAATTTTTCTTGCATGTGTTTCGGATTTGTCGTTTTGTTCCGCCTTTCTGAGACTCGATTTCACTGAGTTAGTATTATTGCTTGGGAGCTTTCCGTACATTATAGGGGGTTGAATATTAACTTTGTTTACTTGGGGAATATGAAATTCCATTTCCAAATAGCCTTCTGAATAATTGAGACTGCATTTGTACTTTGTTAAGAAATCGCTTCCTAACAAGCCGTCACTTGGTAATTTATTGTTTTCCGGAATTATGTGGAATGGGTGTTTAATTGACAGTTCTGAATTGAGAATGAGTGAGCCATATGACACACCTAAAGAAGGAATTGCATCACCAGCTAGGGTTGTTATTGTGCAACGCTGATTTTCATAAACTAGGGCTGTGTCTATTGTAGCTTCTGCTTTATGAAGACTTATTTCAGAGCCAGTGTCTACTATAAATCGTGTAGTTTTATATTTTGAAATGTTAAATCGGTATTGCACTGTTAGTAAATTTTGTGATGTGCTCATAGGCACTCGAATTTTTTGTGTCAATATTTTTGGGACGCTAAATGTGGTTACTCGTGTATTACGGCTTGAGTAATTATCTCGCGGGATGTCTCGCCGTCCGAGTCGTCCCGCGGAAATTGGTTTCCCTGATATGAATCATGAGGAATGGACCACTTAACCTGTCTCATTGGTTGAGGTTGGTTACTAGAAGCCAGTCTATGGTCAAATTTTCTCCTATCGTTATTCGGCTGTGAACGAGAAAGTCGTTCATCATAGCGTTTCTTTCGACATTCGTAAGCGTGGTGATTGGGTTTATTACAGTATTCACATGTGATTCTATTCACTTCTCTTTTTATGTATGGATATGTTACGTGAAACGGAGTTAGTTGTTTACGCTTGAAACAACTATCTTTGGTATGGCCTTTTTTGCCACAATAATCACAAACAAGCATATTATGTTGTGAACGGGACTGAAACTGATTAGTTTTCTGAGGGAAGTTTCAGAGCGAGCTTTTGCTATCACTTTTAATTGATCATTTCTGAGCCCATCTCGAATAGCATTCTGCTCGTTTTCTATGAGCAAATATTTCTGTGAAGCGCTATCCGCTGCTTCATGGACGGTGGCGTAATTTAAATCAGCCTTCTTGCAAAATCTTGAATACTTTCTCGAGTGCCTTGTCTGACCCGTAGAAGTTCGCCCTGTATGGCTATTCTTGGCCTATCGTCTTGAAAATGGGTATTAAGTTCCTTTTTTAAAGAATCCCAAGAAGAAAAGTCTCGATACTTTAAGAGATCATACGCGGGGCCTATCATCCGAGTTTTTAAAATACTCAGGAACATATTTCGATCTGCGTCACATTTGCCTTGTTCGAATAATAGGTCACAACATGCTATGAATCTGTGTAAACCTTCAGGGTTACCATCATACTCGGGAATCATATTACGAGCATCGGTCAATGAAATTTTAAGGTCACTTGCCTTTAAAGAAGAATTATCTGCGGAGTTTCCAGTGTTGGTCATGGTTGGATTTTTGTGGGTTTGACGGATATACTGGGTATCACGTGCCAAACGTGGAGTTGTTAGCCGGCTAGTGGTAGCTCGGACTGAATAATTTTTGATCGTGTAGAGACAATCTTGGCAAGAGGACTACGCAACAGAGAAAACCTAAAACCTCACTTTTAACACTTCACAATTAAAAATAGGCGGCCGAAAAGAAAATTTCACCAATGTAAAAGAATAACCAGAATAATCGGGGTAATTATCAGAGCATAAAATATACGTATGTATAAAATATAAGTCTAATTCATCGAGAAAAAAAAATATTATCAGAGCAAGAAAAGCGTATATATAAAATATAAGTCTAATTCATCGAAATATATAAAAAAAAATTTATAGTATGTATATATATATATACTTATATATAATGGCAATACAATTCTTACTTGCGAAGGCTACCGATGCGCTGTAGTCTTGCGACTATTTTATTGTACTCTTCGAAGTCCATTGTGTCGTCGTCGGAGTCCGCTGGCTGCGTGTATTGGATGATCTGTTCCTTAATTTCGTTGTATTTATTGTCTCTTCTGGGGCCACTTTGATCCATTGTTACTTGTAATATATATAATTCGCACGATCTCTGAGCACCTGGCTGAGATCGGGTTGTGTGAACACAACGTTGGGTACACCTTTTTAAGCGCCTGGCTTAGGTTACCATTTTGTACGGGGTACCTACACCGCTGCCACCAAATTTTTGTTGTGAACGGGGTACTTAATAAAAGTCTTTCTCACAACAAGGACTGGGAGTGCTTTAAAGAGAAGTTCACCAGCCCTTTGGTATTATTATTTATAATTGAGACTCCGTGTCTGAGTTAACCGCAATATTTATTTGTTAATACTTTTACAAAATAGTTTTTAGCTCTAAGACACTTCATATACAACTTTTTATTTAGCTTCAAGACACTTTATTTACAACGTTTTATTTAGCTTCAAGACACTTTATATACAACTTTTTATTTAGCTTCAAGATACTTTAGGATCTAGAGACCTTACCGTGGGTCGGGGGTCTCTTGATCGTTACCAAAAAAATAACTCTCTGTTCTTAGCGACGCACCGGCTTTTATTCAAAAGGATTGATCGATTTTCCTCGATAATTGCTAATCGGGCAGAATTTGGTAGAGGGGCGAAAAATTAGGAACTTAATGTTAATAATTTAACAATCAAAATTGGGCACGCCTCCATACATATATTGATTTTATATTTTGGGAATAATCAATATCGCTATGTAAGCAATATTAAACATTTTCCCCTGTGCAGGCTATTGACGTGCATTATGTACCTACATGCCATTATTACAAATTTTCCCCTGTGCTTAAAGAAATTAAACGCAGGCTATTGGCTTATGTTATATGTAAAGGGTTTTCCAATAAGAGGTGTTATTTTAATTAGCCCGCTATTTCGGTAGATGTCACTTTTGGAGCTGTCATTTTTTGACATTTGACAAGTAGAAACTACGCCATTAATAAAAATGGAACGATACATGATTCAACAACGCAGTGAAATTATTAAAATTCACTATAAAAATGGTGAAAATGTGGCAGAGACGGTTCGTAAAACTCGAACATTTTTGGCTCGTCGTGAAGCACCTTGTCGGACCGCAATACAGAAATTGGTAGAAAAATTCGAGCTGTCGGGACAAGTTAGTGATGTGAAGAATAAAATCCGTGCACGTCTTTCAAGAACAGCCGAGAATATTGCTGCTGTAGCCGAAAGTGTTGAAGAAAACCCAGGTTTGTCCATTCCTCGTCGTTCTTTGGAATTAGGCATTCCACAAACGTCATTACACCGTATTTTGCATAAAGATTTGGGTCTTAAGGCTTATAAAGTTCAGTTAACACAAGAACTCAAGCCGGCCGATCATCAACAACGTCGAGTCTTTGCTGATTGGGTCCTTGAAATGCATGAAAATCATCCGCAATTCCATCGAAAACTCATCTTGAGTGATGAGGCCCATTTCCACCTCGATGGCTTCGTCAACAAGCAAAATTGTCGCATCTGAGGCTCGGAAAACCCAAGAGTTATTGCTGAGAAGCCTCTCTATCCTCAACGTGTGACAGTTTGGTGCGGTTTATGGTCCCGCGGGGTCATTGGACCTTACTTTTTCGAAAATGAGGCTGGAGCAACAGTTACGGTGAATGGATTGCGCTATCGACAGATGATTAATGATTTTTTATGGCCGGAATTGGATGGTATTGATCTGGACAACGTTTACTTTCAACAAGACGGCGCTACGTGCCATACAAGCAACGAAACCATTTACGGGAAAAGTTTCCGGACCGTGTTATCTCTCGAAGAGGTGATCACAATTGGTCACCGAGATCTTGTGACTTAGCACCTTGCGACTTCTTCCTTTGGGGCCCCGGGAAAGAGAAGGTCTACGCCAACAGCCCAGCGTCGATTCAAGACCTCAAAGATGGAATTCATGCGATTTGGTTATGGAAAATTTCATGAAAAGGATATGGTCCTGTAGGCGTGGTCTTGGTGGTCGTTTGGCTGATGTTATTTTCCATAATTAACGGCATACCTTCCTCTTTATAATGAAATAAAGATCCGACCATTTATCTCAAAAAATGGCATTTTTCTTTGAATATCAAAATAACACCTCTTATTGGAAAACCCTTTATATGGCAAGAATTACAAACAACATGCAGTGAAAAATATATGGGTCAGGTACCAAACAAATTGCACAAAGCGAGCATAGTTCATTGACAGTAAAATGTATGTATATATATAAGAAACGAGGAGAAACATTCGGTGCTCAATATATGAGTCTCTTATTAAGCGCTTTGCGCATAGTATTTCATGTATGTGCATAATTCATGTAAGCCGCCTGCACTGGCTGTAAGGTAGGTCAGGCACGGCCTATGTGAATCGGTCTCGTGCTGAAAGTTTGATTCTATGGGCAATGCACGTACTACATAAAAAGTTGAGTCGGCAATAAATTTGAAGAATTTATTGACTTCTGATTGAAAGCTTGTGGGAGTAATTATTGAAAATGTTATATGCCTATGCCGAAAGCTTTTTTATTGTTTATGGGATGCGTAATGAGCGCCACTCATTACACTTTATTCTCTAATCCACGTAAAGGAGCCAAGTTATTTACTTGATCGAATACAATGTTTAGGATCGGCTCGGCATCGAAACATTATTTTGCCAAGCTTCAGAACCTTATCACGTGAGCGATCTTACTTTGTGCAGGTGTTCCGCTGCTGGAATTCTCTAGCGCCCAATATTCAGTGTGCGGGATCTCAGCACGCATTTAAAAGGTTGCTGACAACAGCTCACATAACGTAAATTCACAAACTAATAGTTTATTCATTTCACTGGTAGAATATGCTTTAGATCTTATATACTCAATATTTATGTAGACTCTATAGGTGTACAGTTAGTTAATTAAATTCAAATGTATGTTTATATACATATCTCTCTTTAACAAATAAATTTTCACATTGGACACCCTTTCCGGAGCGCATAGTTTTCCACATTGGATTTGAAGAGCGGTTACTGGCAAGTGGAAATACATCCCGAGGGCCCAGACAAAACTGATTTCTCAGTTGGAAGTGGCTTATGTGTTACTTACATAGTATCATTTGTAAGAAATTTTGAAAAAAATCGTACGGTAAATACGGAACGTAGACCGAATAGAATAAAATGTAAAATTTTGGACCAAGACTTCTCTTGGTGACACATGATAGCTGCCTTTAAGGTCCTGTGCCAGCGTTCAATGAAACCATTAGACTGGGGATGGTACGCGGTAGTTCTGTTACGTTTAAATCCAAATAACTTCGAGAGCTCGGAGAAAAGTTGCGATTCAAACTGTGAACCCTGGTCTGTAACGATGATTTTCGGAATGCCGAAACGTGAAAACCAATTTTGAAAAGGTGCCTCGGCGACTGTAGTTGCGGTACTATCCGAGATAGGAATGGCCTCTGGCCAACGCGTATATCGATCAATAATCGTGAGGCAGTACTTGAAATTTTGAGAAGGCGGTAAAGGGCCGATGATATCGATATGGATAACCCCGAAACGATTTGAAGACACGGGAAATTTACCAGGAGCATTCTTAACGTGGTTCGATACCTTGCTTCTCTGACAAGGGAGGCAATTTTGGTCCAGTTGCGGACATCTTTCCTAATTGAAGGCAAAAAGAAACGTGAAATTGCCATCTTTACCGTAGTCCTAACACTAGGGTGAGCGAGTGAGTGGATAGATTCAAAAACTTGTTTTCGAAATGATTCGGATATAAATGGTCTGGTACCTTTAGCGGAGTCTTCACAATAAATTTTGATATCCGTACCTCAAATAGGGATCTTTCTAAATTTCAGGTATGAATTCTCCAGAAAATGTTTAAGCTCCTGGTCAGAGGTTTGCTGAGACGCTTTCGCTTTGAAGTCGATGGTGCTGTCGACATGAATTTCATCAATTCGAGAGCGCATCAGCTACTACGTTATCTCTACCCGAGATATGTTGAATGTCCGTAGTAAACTGGCTAATGAAATCCAAGTGCCGTAACTGACGAGGAGACGCTTTGTCCAAATTTTGTCTAACAGCAAAAGTTAACGGCTTATGATCGGTAAATAAAGTGAAATTTCTACCTTCAAAAAAAAAAAAACGAAAGTATTTAATTGCTGTATAAGCGGCGAGTAACTAACGATCATAAGCGCTGTATTTGGTCTGACTTTGCGAGAGTTTGACCGAACAGAAACCTAGTGGTTGCCAATCCGAACCTATTTTTTGTTGTACTACGGCTCCCAGTGCTATGTCGGAGGCGTCTACCACGCCAGCTAACGGAGCAAAAGTCGAAGGGTGTTGTTTAACACTCTCGAAAGCTTCAATTGAATCTTCAGACCAATCTACTTTACGCGCACCATCGTGAGGAAGAAAACGCCGATAGAAATTTACCATCCCGAGGAAACGTCGTAGTTCCTTAACGGTTTGAGGCCATTTAAACTTGGTAATGGCATCCACTCGCTCAGGCGAGGGTTTGATACCATGTCGGTTAATAATGTGGCCTAGGAAAAGTATTTGCTTTTGTGAACATTGACACTTGTCCATGCTAATGAACAAGCCGTGGTCTTTAAATCGACTAAAAATTTGCCTCAAATGCTCAATATGTTCATTTTCGGTCGTTGATGCTACTAAGACATCATCTAGGTAGACGAAACAGAAAGGTGAATTGCGGAGCACAGAGTGAATAAATCTTTGGAATGTCTGCGCTGCGTTGCAAAGGCCGAAAGTTATGCTAACAAATTCAAATAACCCGAAAGGTGTACAAATTGCAGTTTTAGCAATATCTTCAGGTTCTAGAGGAATTTGATGGTATGCTTTAGCGATATCCAAAGTTGAGAAAATACGACATCCATCCAGTTGACGGGAAAAATCCTGAATGTGTAGGATAACGGTCTGGGATTGTGCAAGCATTTAAGCGCCTATAATCCCCACATGGACCCAGTCACCATTCTTCTTCCTGACCATATGTAACGGTGAAGACCAGCAGCTATCGGAGGGGCGAAAATGCCCTGTTCGAGGAGGAAGTCGGCCGCAATTAGTTTCTCGAGAGGTAGACGACGTGCCTTGGAAAAGACTGGAGGTCCCTTCGTATCGATGTGATGAGTTACCTTATGCTCCAAAGGCTTATGAAACCGTTGTCAACCGTAATTGATTGAAATTGCTGCAATAAATTTTATACCTGAGGATTAATTGAAGGTTTGACGAGAATCGAAAGGGAAGAATTTTGTGCTTTGACTATGCGTGCTGGAGTTTTGAGTGATTTTAAGAGGTCAACGAGATACTGCTTAATAACATCCATTAGCAATCCGTAATAACTAAGGAAATCGGCGCCTAAGATCGGTTTTGGAATATCTGCAATAATAAATTGCCATCTAAAATGTCGTCGTAAACCTAAATCCAGAGTTAAAAGTTTTTTTCCATACGTAAAAATTGGGGTTGAATTTGCGGCTGCCAAATAAAAATCACTTTTGAATTTTTTACTGGTTTTAGAAGCTGGAATAACCGAGACATCAGCTCATGTATCAACGAGATAGAATTGCTGTGTGGATTTGTCGAAAATGTAGAGGCGATTACTAGAAGGGCCCTGCCTTCCACTCGCCAAAGGAGGGAGGCCTATTAGTTCGTTGAAGCAGAATCGCAAGCAGAAAAACAAGGATTTATTTTGGAAAAAATACAAGGATGTATACATTTAGTTGCCTTATTACCAAAACGGTCGTGATTCCTGCTTCTATCCCGTGACTTACTGCGGAGCCTCTCCCTCTCTCACTAGAGAGTTGATACGATCGACTAAAAGCTGGTAAGCTGGATCTGTAGGAACTGTAAATGGGTTCCTAATTGTACAAATCTCGGAAGTGGTGCTCACTTCGGCAATCTTATCAGCACAGAATGCGAGGACTTCCAGAGTTCCGGGGTTGCAAGATAAAATTGCTTGCCTGTTGCCAGAAAGACGTTGTACCCATAGAGATTTTAAAATCTCGTCGCTGAGTCGACCTTGGTTCAAGGAGCTCATCTCTCGAAGAAGGTATGACGGCTGAAGATCTCCTAATGACATTTCCGTTAGCAGCTGCCTGATCTTCTGACTTTCACTGCCCGAAAGACGAGAGATCAACATTTCTCTTATATTCGTGTACTTATTATCTGCAGGTGGCTCCAAAACGACATCACGTCTTGTCCTGTGTAATTCCCGCGAGCTCAAATTGAGCCTCCAGCTGGACGAACCATAACTCCGGACTGGCTTTCCAAAATGGAGCCGGCTTCACTGATCTGCCCCAAGCCTTGGTGCCAGAGCATAGCGACGGGGCGTGTCCTCAACCGTGATATTCTCTTCTCCAGAGCTCATTATACACTTATGCTTTCACTTCACATACAAAACTCGATAGCTTTACACACGAAGCATTTGACACGCAACGCGACACGAGACTTAAAACGCGAGTTACGTTTACGTTACAAACGTTAAGATTTCTAACCAAAACGAAACAATTGCCAATTGGAATACTATTTTTTGATAAGATAAAATATTTGCTCAAGTATATGTATATAATAAGAGAAAAACAACTGCTTATGACTAAGTATTCGTAAAAGAGAACAAAAAAAAAATATTTGGAAAGGAATATTTAAAAAAAAGAAAATAAGAAAAGAATCAACACGACTTATCGTCCTGTTCCCTTGTGCTGGTGTTGTTGCTGTTGTCGTTATTGCTATTTTGTTGTGCTGTTGCTTTTCTATTATGAATCCCTCGGGAATCATTTAGAATAGTTTTGAATTAAATTCCTGTTCTTGGTACGGTTAAATTGTAAAACTTGTAGTGTTGAAGTTGATGAGCACTCGGAGTCACTAATAGCTTAACCTGTGATTAATTTCTTCTCAAGCTCAGTTGAAAAGGATTCCGAGAGCTGGAACTTCGCTGGCACTACTCCTGGTTGTAAGTATGACTTCTTGTTTGCTTTTTTGATCAACGCCCTGGTCTCTTGCCGCTGTAAGATGGAAACCAGTATCCGTTGTCGGGGTCACCATTAAGGGAGTCCTTTTGGAAATGCTAAGGGACTCCTCTTGTAACTTTATATTCTTAGTTCCTTATTGAATTCTTCTTTATTTGTCACTTCAAATTATTTATTTATTAAAAAAAAAAGGCTTTTCTATTTTACTTTTAATATTTTTAATCTTCTATTTTATAAGTTTTGTGTTACTACCTGGTGCTAGACTTCTTATTTTTTAAAACAACAAACTTTTTTTTTCTGGAGATGCCTGCCTAAAAAACCTATCTCTCATAAACGTGACATAGTGTACGCGCACACAGTACAATTTTTACGAAACTAGATATGGAGCGAAGTAACATTGAGAACCGAAAGCATGATGTATTTAGTAACAACAATTTATTATCAACGTCGCCACAAGCAATCATTATGGTGTAAGTTATGGCTTTGCATTTAAAACAGGGTGCGAATATCACAGGTGCAATTATTAGAAGAACAAATACGAGCATTAAAAATTAAACAGGGTACGAATGTCACAGATGCAATTTTGAAAATTCGAGCGATAGCCTTTCACTTTAAACAGGGTGGGAATCTTATACATGCAATTTTTAGCAGTTCCAGTGATACCCTTCTATTTTAAATACGGTGCGAATTTTACAGATACAATTTTTGGCAATTCGAGAGGTAGCCTTCTACCTTAAACTGGGTGCGAATCTTACACATGCAATTTTTGGCAGTTCAAGTAATAGCCGTCTGCTTTAAACAGGGAGCGAATAGTAGCCTTCCGCTATAAATACGGTGCGGATGTTACAGGTGCAATTTTTGTAAAATTTGCACCCTTTTTAAAATAGAAGGCTATCACTCAAACTGCCAAAAATTGTACCTGCAATATTCGCACCCTGTTTAAAGTAGAAGGCTATTACTCGAACTGCCAAAAATTGTATGTATAAAATTCGCACCCTGTTTGAAATAAAAGGCTATCGCTTAAGTTTTCAAAAATTGAACCTGTAACATTCGCGCCCTGTTTAAATCAGAAGGCCATTACTTGGACTACCAAAAATTGCATACGAACCTTCGCACCATGTTTAAATTAAAAGGCTATCGCTCTAATGTTCAAAAATTGCACCTGTAAAATTCGCACCCTATTTAAAGTAGAAGGCTATCACTCAAACTGCCAAAAATTGCACCTGCAATATTCGCACCCTGTTTAAAGTAGAAGGTTATTACTTGAACTGCGAAAAATTGCATGTATATGATTCGCACCCTGTTTAAGGTAAAATGCTGTCATTCTAACTACCGAAAATTGCACCTGTAAAATTCGCACCCTATTTAAAATAAGGCTATCACTCAAACTGCCAAAAATTGTACCTGCAATACGCACCCTGTTTAAAGTAGAAGGCTATTACTCGAACTGCCAAAAATTGCATGTATAAGACTCGCACCCTGTTTAAAGTAAAAGACTATCGCTTGAATTTTCAAAAATTGCACCAGTAACTTTCGTACCCTGTTTTAAATGCAAAGCCATAACTCACACCATAATAGTTCGCACACAGGTTAATCTTCTCGATTATAAGCTGAACTGCTTGATGAAGCTAAAACTACTTACAAGATAACGTACTGTTTTTGTGAACATTCTTTAAGGTGTAGAATTCCCTTCGGACCTTTAAAATCATATTTTGTAATATTCCTTTAATCTATGTTATAAATTTTATAAATTTGTTATTTCTGTAAAAGTGAAATTCGCACCCGAACGAATTTCACCCTATAGGGGGGAAATTTGCACCGTAATTTTATTTAACTATAAATGCACATACAGTATAAAAAAAGTCGAAAAAATGATCGTGCGTATTTCCCCCCTATAGGGGGAACCTTTTATATATACCATTTCTATTTTTTCATATTCGGGGTTTTTTTTTTTTTTTATCAAATAACACTCAAATCACTTGTTCGATTTTTCACTGAATCCCTTCTCTTTGGAGAGAGATCCTACCGACAGCATAACTGAAATTTATTAATTTAAATAAAATAAAAAGAAAACACAATTCTTCAGAATTGTATTAAAATGAATTTTATTTATTTGAATTATTTAAAAAAACGTCTTTGGAGGTGTTTTCCGTTTTAAAGCTTAAAAAATAACTGATTTATTAAAATATATAAATGGGAACAAGTAATTGTGTAACTGTGTACTAATTAGTTCAAGGTCTGCATGTTTTTTTATGAAGTGAAGAAGCTCATGTCTGATATCTTGAGATGTCATGTTTGTCACGTTTTGGTGGCAAGAGTATGGGAATGTAACTCGTGGTGTTCAAATATCATAGGAATTACACTAACAAGCATTGGAATTGCTATAAAAAACATTGGATAATTCTATCAATATTCAGAAAAACCGGTTGTCACAAAAGCGCGGGAACATTTTATGATAGTAATCTGAAAACTTCGCCCCTTCTCATTTATTTACGAAAATAAATCATTTTCCATTCTGTTTCGTTGCATGTAATCTGTGCTTTCCCATTTTTGTCTTTATTCGTAAAAACTTTATTAAGGATTTTTATTAATAATTTTTTTTTCTTTTGCTTGCCGTGTACATTTTAAATGTAAAACAATTGGAAAACTCCTCTGTGTCCTAACTTGTAATTAAGTTAACTATGACACTACGATATATGCTATTGGAATCATGATATGTGTATGTATTATTCCCCACAAGACCTAATTCGATATCGTAACTAAGGTAAAGGATGACGTGATCTAATATGCTAGATGAATTAATTTGATTGTAAACGAGAACACTATTTGTTTCCATTTTAAAGAAGAAATGAAGCAAAGAAGGATTGGCAGAATGAACAGATGCAAATTTTCAGGTAACGCATCTTCTTTTCAATAAAAATAAACATAAACCGGTTTCGCCCTTGGTTCGTCTGGAGGGAAAACATTCCTTTTGCTCTCTTAGTGCCATTTTGTCATCCAAGTAAAACTAGAATTTCAAGCAATATCGTCCTCTTTTCGTCTAGAGGAAAAAAAGGTAAAACGGAAATTTAAACCAACCGAACTCATATCATCTAAGTATTACTTCAGCAACTTAAAAGCAATTTTCATATATTTGTATTGCTGAAATATTCCGAAAATGATAACTGGAAGATACCCTCTAATTATCACACTGATGATTTTTCATCTCAATGTTTGCTGGGGAAAATGTAAGATTTGATCAGTAAGGCTGAGTCGCTGTCATAAATAGGACAACTCGGTGCACAATTCGCAAGATGGGGCGGGGCGTTAAGATTTTTGAATAACTCGCAAATTGATTAATGGAATATTTATTTAAACACCTAAGGCAACAACATAAAGATTTAAAAATGAAAATTCAATGATGTTTTTAATTTCTCTGGTTTGCGGAGCGGGACTACCACAAATTTGAACTAAATAAAATTAATTTTTAACATAAACAAATATTCCATTAATCAATTTGCGATTTATTCAAAAATCCTAACACCCCACCCCATCTTGCGAATTGTGCATCCTATTTATGAGAGCGACCCAGCCTTAAGGTATTCTGCTTGAGGATGTCGAAATTGAAATCACCAGTTATAATGACGTTTGCATATTGTTGAGCACTTAAAGAGACTGTAGCTATTCACAAATTCACTAATCACTACTCATATTACAGTCAGATTTATTTGGAGGGCAATATGCCGTACAAAGTACACACTTGTCAACACTGACAGAAAGTTCTACGCATACGAATTCAAAATTCCCGTCACTCTAGGCAAATATATACATATCTTGCGATCATTACGAAGCAGTTGATTGCCTGGTATTAAAAATATCGCGGAAGGGACATTCTCATGCACGGTATAGAGACTAACAAAACAAAGTATGACTGTCCCGCAACCTAGATTCGCCATTTTGTGTGTCATGGGAATCGAATGAACAATAAAGAGTCCATTTGTTTGTAAATTTAGTCTACTGGATCAATTAAAAAGGTTGAAATAACTAAAATTTTCACATTTCTTTCATATTAATTAAGTAAAGGTAAGGTATTCATACATGTAAGAAAATTTTTAAATGTCAGTAGGAAAAGTGGGGTTAAGTGTATGAACTTTAACTTTAAGTTTCCCAGTGATATAAGTTTTGATTTTTTGAAGTTATTCCATTCCCATATAAAATATAAATTAAAAGAAGATTATTAGAGTTGTATCCCACATTTTAATTTGCTACTAGCTCCATACTCTTTTACACTTCGTTATAATGCATTCCAAATTTGCCTATTTGAGAAAATTACCCTTACCATTAACTAGTTTCACTATAAAAATAATAAAGGAGTGCAAATTATAGGTATTTCAGTTTTATTTTTTATTTTTTATCGATAAAACTTTCGTGCCACTTTGTTTTAATCCGAACTGATTTCCATGAAAGGAACTTTAACAAATTCAATATATAATTATGATAAGAAATTAAAACAAATTAAACAGATCCAGTGGATTAAATTTACATAAATATTAACACTTTATTTTTCCCTTTTTAAAAATTTGTGATATAAGACGTGTCCCAAGTCGTGTCCCAAAAGCAATCCAGTAAAAAAATCAGCTAAATGCCAATAGACCTTATAAAAACTCGCGTATTTCAAAGATAAGACTTTATTTTTTACTAAGTTAGTTCTACTACAATATAAGTTAAATGGAGTTAGCACTCCATGGCCGATACTTGTGATCACACTCTCGAATTACAACTAACTAACTTGACACCGAACCATTATCTTAAAAACCCACAACTTATAACTGCGCAACCCGATCTACCGAATCGACCGTGCTCACCTCCATTCAACCAGGCGGAAGCGACTTTGACCCAGTGACCAGCGCAATACCTTGCAATCATAATTACAAAGTATTACGTTAATCACGGCCGACAGCTTGAGCCCCCAATACTGCATGTAAACAAACAGTGAGCCCAGCTGAGTATTTCACTATGCGAAGTGAATTACTTAACCAAGACTCAATGGCCCAGTTACATACAGCAGTGGATGTGATAGTTTTCAAGTAAACAATTGTAGTAATTGCAAATCGTTTAATTACCTGTACACCTGCTGTTAGCTTCACTAATTGAATATTGGGTCACGACATTCCTTCCCCCTGAGAAAAACTGATTCCCAAGATGAATCAGTTCGGGGTGCTCAGTTAGGTTACAATACCTAACTTAACTAATTTACACAAAAACTAAGGTACAATAGCCACTATCATTCAAACAACTTTTATAACCATGGTTCGGTTTACATACAATTTCTGTTCTATTCTGCTATATTTTTTTTATAAATATTTTTTTTTTATCATACATTATTTTTTCCCATTGTTTTACCAAAAGTATTTCTTCTTTTTATTTCTTTTAATTCTTAGTAAACTTAACTAGCTAAAGACAATGTATACTACTTGCTTGCTTATAGGTACATATACCACATGCATGTTTTGCTGTTATATTCCTTTTCTGATTGCATACATAAGTAAGTAAGGTTTTTTTTTATCATTTTTAATTAATAGGCTTGTAATTATGGCACATTAACAGTAACTGCCTTTTTCTTCTTGACAACATATTTTCTTTTATTGTTTCCTGATAACATTCTTTTCTTTTCTGTAATACTTAACTGTATTGTTTCATTCAACTTTTCACACAGTTTCATCGTTAGTTTCGAAATTATAATCTTCCAGGTTTATGTGCCCTCAGGACAAAAGTATTTCCATAATATTCCTATCTATTTCACACTATTTCTTTATGTTATTATAAACTGTAAGCTTTGGGATCTCATATAAGTACGATAATTTGTATGTTAAGTGCAGTAGCTACATAATTCACAAATAGTATTATCTAGAACAGGGATTTCCAAAGTGGTCAATATCGACCCCTTGGGGTCGATATCGGTTTCCCAGGGGTCGACATAAACGAAAACTGATTTTGGGGGTCGACGAGGTCTAAAAATCGACCCTTATTAATTAACACAAGGTCTTATTTGAAACCTTCAAGATACTGTATAAGTTGTGTTCCGTATGCCAACTTGTTATAAGAATGAATAATATTTTAGTAGGAAGTATAATTGATGTACTTTCTATAAGCGTGCACAAGTTCGTACAAGATGAAAAACTGGGCAAGTCAATAAGCGTGGACAAATTCGTGCATGATAATGTGTTCGAGCGTACAAGTCTTTCAGGCACGTTTTGACTTGCTCTGTATTTGACGCGTATACGCGATTTAACACTAACGAAATCATGATCAAGTTGAAGTCCAAAAATGCTACTGATATTTTACTAAATAACAAGCTTGCACTTAGGTTGAAAGTTCATTTGCGTTTTGAAATTCGTTGGAGCATGAATGATAATGCACTCATCTACTACTGCGTGATTCACAGACAGCATATAGTAGTAAAAAATCAGAGTCCTAGATTGTATCAGTCTTTACAATATGTTATAAATGCTGTCAACAAGATTCGAAGCAATTCTTTGAACTCTCGGTTATTTGCTCAGCTATGTGAGCAAAACGACGAAGTCTTTACTCGGTTACTTCTGCACACTGAATTTCGCAGGCTATCAAGAGGCTCTTGCTTAGCAAGACTTTCAGCTCTTTTTGAATATGTGTTGGAGTTTCTATAAGAAAAAGATCCGAATTTAAAAGAAAATCTGAACAATTGTAAAACAGATATTTATTACTTGACTGATATCTTTGGTATGTTGAGTAAAGTTATATTGCAGCTGCAGGGTGACGATCTCAACTTGATTAAAACAAAATCAATAATATCGGCCTTTGTGGGTAAACTTATTCTTTATAAACAAAATTTAAGCAGAAATATTCACAGTTTCCGCATTTATAAAAATTACCAGAAATGCTTCAAGACGATGTTAATTTATCATATGTCACTCACTTGGACGCATTACACAAGGATTTTACTAAGAGGTTTGAGGATCTCTTAAATTTACAAATGGATAATAAATCCGTACAATATCACAGACATTGAAGAAGCCAATGTGATAATGCAAGAAGAGTTGATTACCAGCACAGACGAGGAGCTTAAGCAAAAGTTCAACCAAGGCTATCAGAAGTTCTGGTTGCAACGCAACATTGAAGCACAGTATCCTGCATTGTGGAACACTGCTCAAAAATAAAATACCTTATCGCTTTTCCATCATCATACCTAGTCGAAAAAGGCTTCAGTGTGGTTACAAACATTTTGACAAAACAAACAAACCTTTTGAAAATCAACGAACGCGGAGTTTTAAGGCTGCTATTATGGTTGTAGCGTATTGCGTATAGAAATATGCTACATGAGATACTGCAGCGTGTGTGCCGACGGCTGTCAAATAGAATATTCGAATGCACCCGGACCGAGAGAAGTGCGTGTCCGCAAGCTCGGTATGACATCCTGATGGGAAAGAGAAGAAGAATACGGCCGACATCTGTCCTGTCATTCTTTTTCAACCTTTCAATCGTGGAGTACTGAAGAAGCTCAGAAGAAATCAAAATTTTTCAACAACATCGAGATTATTAGAATAAACCCTAACTACAGGTAAAATACGGTTGTGCGATCCACAATTTAGCTGTGTGACTTCTTGAGAAGAAGAGAATTCCAGCAAATTAAAATCATTATATAGCGGGGCTACAGTTGATGTTGATGATAAATTCAGCATTGTAAATGGTGCCAGTCTAAATCCTGCAGTGAATAGCGAAATCTCCCAAAGTGAGCTCAGATGATATTGAGAGCTCAACTCCAACGAGAACTTTCGGTCAGATTAACAAGACGTACGTCTATGCTGAAACCACATCCAGAAAATGGTCCCTCTTGATAATTCAAAGAATTAAGCCATATACATCTATCAACCAAAAGAGATGCCACTTTCAGACATTTGTGTAGGAGCTTCTCAGTGTCACATAATAATCGAAGAGTATATTTTATTGCATATATCATCCCATTTTTAAGCATAAGGACACTGTATATAGTAGCTTATATAGTTTAGTAAACAACAGATACAATTATTACCCTTACATTCAGGATATTTATTTAAAAAAATGTTTAGTTACTGGGTAGCTTAGATTCGCCTTTTTTTAAGTTAGAAATAAAGAAATATTATTTTAAAAGAAGTTATAAAAATCAATTTTCAGATTTTTACACTTCCCGTGATTTTTGTTTCCTGAAAACGTGTTCATTCTTTATTGTGAAAGAAACTTCCTGAGACTGACAATCAAATCATATGAAATAAGGAATTAATTATTTTTTTTCAATGCAGTCATTATATAATTTGTTTTGTGATTATAAATATTTATATTCACTGGTCTGACACGTTCCAGTCTGCTATAATTTAGTGTCTTGATCGAAATTTTTGCACAACGTATGATTCACGACTTTCGCGTCGAGTCTTTCGTATTTGATAATACCAAAAATGTACGATTTTTTGTTTTAACACAATATGACATTTATTTTAATTCATAACGATCTTGGATAGTATATTCAAAAAAATTAAGTGACGAGTAAATAAAAACTTGTAAAAATCTACTCAGCGAATTGTAAGTAGGCGGCTGACAATGAGCCAGGACCCGTAGACGCGGTAGTATTCTGCCTTGGGCGTTGGTGTTTTTATTTGTGCGTACTGGACACTAGCGAATTGTAAGTAGGCGGCAGACAATGAGCCAGGACCCGTAGACGCGGTCGGTAGTATTCTGCCTTGGGCGTTTGTGTTTTTATTTGTGCGTACTGGACACTTCATTTTGTTTTGTTTAGACCTTAAATGATTTTGAAATAAATGGTACGACTTGCTTATGTATATGTATTTAGGGAGCATTAGTTTTTCGCAAGGTCCGTGATCAGGTTGTGACATATTCCAATTAAGCATTCTCGTCCGGTATATAGTTGGTACGAAGCTAATTCATAATAAATGGAACGACCGTTGTTGTAGAATCAGTTTGAATTTTATGGGGGCGATTAACACTCTGTTTAGTCTAAATCGTACTAGTCTTTCAAGCACGCGATTATGATATATTTGCTTTTACCTTATGATGATTCTTACTTGTACCTTTCTGTGAAATATTGTTACAATATTCCGAGGATCTTTCTAGACTAGAGTTAAATTAATCTACTCGACATTCATAATCTAAGTAACCCGTGAAAACTAAATCGAAAATTCACGACAAATTGGTAATTGACAAAAACGTTAGAAGTTTTCGCTGAGCATCTCGGTTCTCTTTTATGTAAAATCGCTAAATTTATTTTCGTCTTTAAATTTTAGTCAGTTTTGAATAAGGACTACAGTAGTAGAGCTATGCCGGTTCTGGACCACTTTTTCCATACAAAAAGTGTCCGGAAAATTCCGTCTAGTGGTATACGTCACAGGGCATGCCTGGGGAATTCCTTTCCTATCGTTTGGCTGACCAGGTGATGACGTCATCTGGTTGCCGATCCCGTCAGCTGATCAAGCTCTGTCATAGCTGATTTGAAAATTCAAACTGTTTTAGTCTACGTCTGCCTGAGGGAATTCCTTCCTACCGTCTGGCAGACCAGGGGATGACGTCATCTGGTTGGCTGATCCCCGTAAGCTGTTCAAGCTCTTGTCTTAGCTGATTTTTAATAAAATAATGCTGGCTTTTGCTGGAATCGAACCGAGAACGCTTGGTTTTGTAAAATCCGAGGCGCTCTGCCATCAGGCCATGGAGGTGTTGAGTGAATGTTCTTTAAACTTGCTATATACGCTTAGAGTTGTGGGGACAGAGACATCGGGACACTTGTGCGAGGCTGGACACACACACACACACACCCATACACCCATACACCACACACACACACACACTACGTCATACCAAAAGGTTTTCTACCAGGCGATATTCAGTATCATGTTATTAAATTAGCAACAACAACAACTAACGTAGGTAGGTATGTTGGCTTAATTTGATTAATTTGATTCATTGTATAAACAATTCGTACAGCCGAATAATGTAAACAAAATCGCAGTCGAATAATGTAAACAAAATTCGCACAGAGCCGAGTAAAGTAAACAAATTGAACGATTCCCGATTTCTTTAGCTGGAAAAAAACAACAACTGATAAGTTGTCTTATTGTTAGATGAGTAGTGGAAGTTATAATTGACAATTTCTTTTGTTGATAATAAATCTACAACAACTATAGCGTAAGTTGTTGTCTGTATGTATCTTTTATAAACAAGAGTGACCATGCTATTCGATATCTAAAAAGAGATCACGGTTGCTTGGGATGGTAAGAATGGAAATTAAAGCCTAGAAAATTTTCGCTGTAGGGGTGTGCGTGTATTGAAAAGTCTTATCAGAAATCCTCTACGGGCTATTGTTTTCGTGATATTAGCAATCATACCTTTTATGATGTAATTCATATTACTAATAATTCAAGTCTTTTTAGTCTTCAAGTGTAATGGGATGACTGGTAATTTTATATCAAACAAACTCGCACAGCCGAGAAAAGTAAACAAGTCGAGCGATTTTTTTGTGTCTATTGGAAAGTCTTTCGCTCAGTAAAAATCTTATCAGCAATACCGCTTCATATTTAAATCCGCTCAAGTATCATCATCCGAAATGGTGTTGTATCAATAGTGCAATAGTGAAGACCGTGGTACTATAAGTTAAAAGCTTTGGTGGATGGTATTTAGCATCACATAATTCTAGTAGGATATAGAAGCTTTGGTGAAGACCGGGGCGATGGTCGAGAGTGGTTGGTGTTATTTACTTATTTTTAAATCTTGTCATGAAAGCATTAGGTTGGTTAGGGTGGATTAAATTAAAAGTTTTGATGAAAGAAGGTGGCATGATTATATTAATTTAGTTTTGGATGAGTAGTGGAGTGCTGTAATATGTCTCGCTCCAACACATTAGGAAGCTTTAGTGAATACCGTACCTTGAAACCATCTCGCTCTCTCAAAACATCTTTCTCTCTCTAGCACACATGTTTGAGGTGGACTTGATCATATACATGCCAGCTTGGAGCTTGCTTGTCAGCTTTATATACTATGAGCATAGTATGGTTGCCTGGAATTATCAGGCTTGTTGTTGAACGGGGCTATATAACTTGTTGCCTGAGATCATTAACGGCGGGGTGGAGCAACTTTACTGATCTAAATTCTATTCGTACAGAAATGTGGTGTTTTGATAATCCTAAGCCTAGTTTCTTATCTTCCGAAACAAAATAAATTGTTAACCAAATGACTACGATTCCTCAATCAAGAACTCCCTTTTGAGTAATAATTGTATATGGCGCCGTACCTTGGGCTGATGATATCGAATGTAGCTGCCTACAGATTCGGGCTCCGGCTGCAAATAGACACACATTCAGCTGGGAGTTAGTGGGCGTAATATGTAAGGCTACATTTTAATCAAAACTATTTTATTATTTTGTTAAATAAGGTATATAGTAAGTGTAGCCTTTGGGAAGGTAAGGAACCAAGCTGTAAATTACTAGAAGACTATTTTCCTGTATAGATAGTAAGTTAGGCTCTATAGCATATATATAAATTCAATGTTTGGCAGTTTTCTATAAGTATCTCGGGGTTTTGGTATGAGGGATTGAATCGATGTATGTTGTACAATGGATTGGAGGTATATGTTTTTATTTGATTGGAGCAAATTATTCTCACGGCTTCATGATCCAATGCTTAAATATAACTGAAATTCTTAAAAAAATGTTGAATCGAAGACTAATGCTATCGTAGTATTGAGAAGGATTTAAGGGTTTAAGAAAAGAAGGTGGTAGTATGATATGTTGATTTGAGAAATATCTTGGATGAGCAGTGGTAGTTGTATGGGTGCAGTAAAAGAAAGCCTTATAATTGTTTTTATGATCAGGTGTAATGGCACGGTCAATGTTACCACTTTAAATCTTTCTAGAATAGCTTTTTAGCATAGTCCGAAAGTGGTATGCATTGCCACACCTTTGTAGGAAGATATTGCTATGATATGTTGACTTAGATGAGTAGTGGAAGTCGTATGGGTGAAGTAAAAACCTAATTTTTGGTGATCTGGTATAATGGAATGAGCAGTGTTGCGATACGAAATCTTTCTAGAGTAACTTTTTCGAAAAGTGATCTTTTTCTGGTTAGGCGATGAGAGTTCGACATCAAAAATCTCATGTTGTTTCTTATGGAAGTCCAAATTTACTTTTGCAATTATCTCGCTTTAACACATCATCTGTCTCTCTCTAATACATATGCTTGAGGTGGATTTGGTCATATACTGGCCTGCTTGGAGCTTGGTATTATGAGTTGTTTGCTTTATATGCTATGAGTATATACATGTTGGCTTTAGGTTGAGAGTGGGTTAAATTAAAAGCTTCGACGATAGAAGATAGTGCTATGATATTAAGTAATGGAAATTGTATGGGAGCAGTAAAAGAATAATTTTTGGTTGTCAGGTGTAATGACATGGCTTAGCAGGTAATTTGATATTACCTTTTGCCAAGAACGTTGCGGTTGAGATTGGGTTAAGTTTAGTAGTGCTCGAAGTTTATTTTATGGGTGGTGGGTGTGCATAATATAGTAGGAAGCTTTAGTTAATACCATACTTTTCAACCATCTGACTCTATCAAACACATCTGTGTCGCTCTAACATTAATCTGTTCATACTTGAGGCGGTTATAATAACATGAAATTATCTTATTCATATTGCACAATGAGGAATTCCACAGGTTTTGTTTACAATTCGTTATATTTTTCGGGTCTGGGATTAACAAATATTTTGAGAATAAATTAAGTTTGGTGATGCTTGAAGTTTCTTTTATGTGCGGTGGGTGCATATAATCTAGTAGGAAGTTTTAGTGAATACCATACCTTTCAACCATCTCGCTCTAACACACAATATCTGCCTCGCTCTAACATACATGCTTGAGGTAGACATGATCGTTTACATGCCAGCTTGGAGCTGTGTGTTATCAGTTGTTTGATTTATATGCTATGCCTGCCTGGAATTATCATGTTTGTGTTGGGTTGGTCTGTATACTTGGTGGATGAGAGCTTTAGCGACAATATGCCATCGTTATTCCCACAAATAATTGTAGGTCATCAAAAAATTTTATCATTTTTCTATAACATCTTAAGTCTAAGTTAGATTGTTATATTTTAATATAATAAGTAGTACTGTGCCCGATAGGTAAGCGAAGAATAATATTGTACAGGGTACCTTATAATGAAGTAGGAGTGAATTGTAAGAGAAAAATTTGAATAGGAATGGAAATAATGAACTATTATAACGTAATGATGTTCTAAGAGCTTTTATTTTCTCCTTTCACTTTCCTGGAGCCCTCTCGCATGAAGGTCGTATAGGTCCCGCTCTACACTCTTTACAGGTCAACAAAGGGACACTGAAACTAATTTGCTGCCCTCAGTGTCGTATGGGTGATTGGGGCATGCAGTGAAGGCATACCATCTGCGCCTTCAACATGGATGTAGGTAAGTGACGTAAAAGTCTCTTCAGGACTGAATGTGTGCCGGCTTTTTGTTGGATAGGCACGAATTTTTTTGATTATGGCTGACGGCAGCGGCAGGTTTTTCGTGGAACCTCCCCACATTCTCCGCCAATAGCCGAGGCGAGCTAGCGTGCCGCCCTGTAGTCAACGCTGTCCGTCGAGTGATCTGTCAGCTCATGCTGGCAGTCTGGACTTTACGTCCAAGCCAATCACTCTTCCTAATTCCATAACACTGCAACTCACCAATATTGAAACGGATTTAGTTAGACTGGTAGAAAGTCACCAGGTTCATCCATCACACAGAATTTTTTATTTTTTTTTTCTTTACTTTGCGATTTTAATGTAATTTTAATTAATGTAATGATTAATTACACTTGATATTTACTGAATTTTATGTCTATTTATTTTGTTCAATTTTGATGAGAAAATGATGTCAAGTTTACTCACTTAATCAACCGCCAAGTTTTTAAATTGATAAGTATTTTGTATCAATAGGAAAAAGACCTAGAGATAGGAATTTTAAAGTAATCTGGCTATGGGGGTCTGAGGTATCAGTTCATTTTGGGAAAGGGGTCTCTTGCCCATAATAGTTTGGGAATCCCTGATCTAGAACAATACATAAAATGGTAGTTATCTTCTTCTTTGTACATTACTTGAAAAAAATTATTACTTCGCTTCATATAATTATACCTTAAGGCTTCTTATTACAATCAATTTCCTTATAAATAACGACACTAGATCTTATCTTTGTTCCCCTTTCATATAATGAACGACCTTAAATTTTCTGTGATCACTCCATCTGCTTGTTGATGATGGTGGAAAAGTATGGTTTCGATTCTCTCGAACCCTGCGTCGGTTTCGGCTTGTTGCTACTTCGCATTAGGAGTTTGGAGTAATTCGCCTTATAGTAAGTAGAATATCTAGTTTGGTGATGTTGCTTTCAGTTCTCTACTGCTTTTTTCAAAATTTTTACTGCAAGCGATTTTGTGCTGCACTTATTCACCTTCCAGGTATTATTTCCTTTGGTGAATATTTCCTGCCTAGTACTTATTTCCATCTTCTAATGAAGAAAAAAAAACATTTCGATTCTCATGTCAATACCTGTTTTAATAATCGGAGTTATCAATACTATACTAGCATTTTGATTCTCTTTGAATATACCATTTCAAATCTTATTATCCTACATTTTCGACGACATATATACACTTTAAAATTCAATGAGAAGAAAACGTGTACTGTACCTCATATGACAAGGCTCTCAAGCTTAAATTTCATGCTAGTAACACATTAATGTTTATCAATCGTCGAATTTTAATAAGGCGCTTTCCTAATATTTTACTATCCGTTCCGGGCTTTACTTCCAAACTTCACGTCCATATCTACACGAGCTAAATAGTCCAGGTAGTATTGTTTTCTTCTCTTTCGCTGCATGCTTGATACTTGCTTTCGTCTGGGTACATCTTTCCTCTATTACCGTATTTATATTCATCGTTGAGCTCCACTAAAACTACACTACACTACGTTAAATTTTTTTTACATACATATTTTCAATCTTTCTTATCCTCTAAGTCTAAGCCTTAAGGTGTCTTATTATAAGTAGTAATAATTACTGCCCTTTATTTGTACATTGATATTATTAAACCTTATATTTTCGAATGTTACTACCTTTTTTATTCTTTTACGAACTTGCCCATTTATTTTAAAACTCTTATTTCTACCTTTTTATTCAATTATTCTTTCAAAATTTCCATTTTTTCTTTTTTATTCACTTATTCTTATAAAATCTTTACTTTTTGTTCTTGTTCTTCTATACGTACATATATATATTTCTGTTAAAACACCTTTTATTATCTTTTTATCTGTAAATTTACCTTACAATGGGCACTGGGTTATCTTTATCCCTCCTTTCATATCCTTCTGGCCATGGATTACCAAACTCCGCTCATCGAATTTCTTCTGAAATTAGAGGGAATTTGTCGCAAATCTGTATGGTCACGTACCCCGATCCCTGGGTCATAACCGTTCCCTACCTTGTACAGTCCGGTTAAATTTGGTGTAAGATTTGTCATATTAATCTTATTTCTGACCAGCGGATCTGCCATACCTGTTTGACAACTATATTTTAGTATCTTTAACTTACCCTTTTGCTTAATCCCCTGGGCTGTCCCTAGTTGAGGATAGAAATTGTTCCTACAATTGTAGCGCCATGCAGTTCGTCTGTCAAACTTGTGAGGTTTCTTTTGTCCATGAAAAGAATTAGATTTTTTTGTACGAAATATGCCCTCATATTGGCAATTCTTACGAATGCACGTTCTCTTCCAGCCTATTTCCGCTGTACCCGTAATACCTGCCTTGTGTCCTACTTCCATCATTGACTTCTTCATTTCTTACTTTATCAAGTCCCGCACTGTCGGCAGCTGTGGTCGAGGTCTTCTGCCATATTGGTGTTCTCTTCTCTTCGTGTCTTGAAGCTGGCTCTACATTGCATTTGCTGTCTGGGTTATTGCTACTTGGTCTGATGTTTTCTGTCACACTAATTTGTCCCTCCTCTATTCTGGCTTGTGAAGGATTTTCTAGACTATAACAATGAAAAGCAGTAGTTACAACTTCTCCACTAGCGACGATGTTCCCACAAAAGGCACTTTCTTTTTCTGTTTCATCGCCTTGTATCCACAATTTCCTCTTCATGCAGTCGATAACAGCTGTATCACTGAGGAAATCCATCCCAAGGATACCGTCTGCTGGAATTGAATCTGTGTCACCTATGGCGTTAAATCGACAAACCTGCCGACTGTTATCTATTAACAACTTCGCCTCACAATGGAGCTCCTGGCAAATCCAAAAAGACCACTAATTCTTATTTTCTCGTGTGTCCGTATGGGCGTATTCCTTTTTATTCTAGTGATTTTAATTAAACTACACGTGGGCCCAGTGTCACTTAAACGTCCTTCTAAAGCTATATCTGATGGCACTGTGATGACAAATTTACTTTTTGAATTCCATTTTCACTTTCTTTCACTGCTAAGTACTTTTTTACGCAAACATCCGTGTAATTGTCACATGTTTGGCAAAATTGGTAATAAAGCCCCTCCCTTGCTGAATGTAATTCATCTTGTATGCCAGCTATACAGTTTGCCACTCTGGCGTGATGAATTCGGCAATTGTATACCTCATGTCCATATTCCTAACATTCAGTACAGAAGAGAACTTGTTCGCACTCTCTCGCAAAGTGTCCAAGTTGACCGCATGTGAAGCATTTGACAACTTTGGGCTGTTGTGCTACCCTAGCCGGAATTTTCCAGTTCCTTCCTGATTGGGTTGGCCTCCGTACAGATGGAAAAGGTATTTGGGACTGTCTCTGTCTGGTCATCCATCCTTCCTGTGATGTTTCTCTGTAATATTCTGGTGCTTTTTTCCATACACTTGGAGCCATCGCTTGAAGCCGTTTTGACTCTTTTCCTCCCGAACCTTTTCCAATGCACTAAACCTTTTTCTGGTTAGGTAAGCCCGAGAGGACTGACTGCTTACACCAGCTTTGAAAGTTATTACTGCGTCGACCTCCAGTTCCGCGATCAATCCCCCGTCTTTGTCTGGATACTTAGCCGGAACTGCCGCCTTGATTTGACACAGTAGCTCCTTGAGCCTATCCGCATAATCTTTTATGTCGTCACCTGACCTTTGTACGCGTGCTATCATTTCAGATCGCAGCTCACAGTGTGATTTTTTTTACATATAGGCAGTTTGAATTGTCTGCTGCAATGCCTCAAAATCTTTCGGCTCCTCTGAATTCACTATATAATATGCGTCATCTAACAGCCGATATCTTACACATTTCATGAAGATTGGCTGTTCCTCGGCCTTTAAACGATCGTAAAGATCTTTGCAGCAGCTCAAGAAACGGTGAAATTCTTTTAACAGTTTTGGCGTTCTTTCTCCGGAAAACGTTGGTATATATGTGGACAACAAGTCCATGACATTATCATAATCATCGGCCTTGTTTTTTCTTGCTGTTTTCTCTGAGTTTCTCGTGTTATCTTTCGCCACTTGAACTTCACTCGTCTTTGCTAAGGTCTGCCTTTTAGCTTTCAAAATTTCTTCTTGCCCTGAAGTACTTGCTCCTCCTTCTCGTTGCCGTTCGTGGAATATTAATTTCTTGGGTGACCACTTCTTAAAAATCCATCGAACTTGAACCTCCTCTTGCGGTAATGCACACTCCTAATTCTTGCTCTAGTTCAGTGGCAGTCTTTTCTGCCTCCTCCTAATTTAATTACCTGTACACCTGCTGTTAGCTTCACCAATTGAATATTGGGTCACGACACCCACTTAAATTGTCTCCAATTTGAAAGTCACCTACGCTTTTGTTTTTTGTTAAAAAAGATTTCCGTGTAAACAAATGATATAATCGTTACTTGTCAGTATTGCTCACAAAAGGGTAGGCCGATGCATTTAGTTTGCTTCAAAATACCTTCCAGTGAAGATCAAGTTAGAAAAGAAATTGTGCGGAAGTATTGCGAAAATCGAAGTGCTTCAACATTGCCTGTCGCTAAAAGTTATAAAAGAACACGGAGGACAGTTAATCGTGTCATAAAGCGTTTTCTGGAGTGTGGTTCCAATAATCGCAAAGCTGGAACAGGACAAAATAAAAAAGTGGATACAGTACTTGTTATGGTCGTAGCATACTGCAGGCAGCAATATGCTTCCCGACAGCTAGCAGTAGCACATCGCGTGAGCACACGACGATCCTGCGGTTGTCGAGACTCGACCACACGTTTCAAGTCTGACTAGGACGAGTGCCGACGAAAAAGTTCGAAAAAAAGAAGAATAAACAAGTAAAAAAGCTAGAATTGGTCTAAGACCAATTCTTATGATACCCTAGATGAATGCCCGTATTAAATTTCGTATGGTCACCGATCTATTCAAGTTTGATTTTGAAGTCGTTTTTCGCATATATTTCTAGAACGGTTTGTCGCACAGAAAGAATGATTATAACCAATTTTATAGGATTTCGTATTCTGCAGAAGTTTTTAGTACAATGAAAATGTCTTGGACTGATCGTTTTCAAAGTATACGTAAAAAACCTAAATTTTTATATAGCAACACCAAGAAGGAGTTGCCCGATCTAGTCCATTTTTGACATTTTATTTGCTAATGTAGTAAAACCATCACATACGAAATTTCAGCTCTCCACGTCGACGCGTTCTCAGGCAGTGTCCAAATATATAGCGGAAAATGAAATTTTTATATGGCAACCCCACTATGGAGTTGCCCGATTTGTCTCATTTTCGAACTTAATTTTACTTTTTTTTTAAAGTCCGTGTACAAAATTTCAGCTCTCTAAGTATACGCGTTCTCGAGTTATCGTGCGCACAGACGGATGGACGGACGGACGGACGGACATGTAAAAATCAAAATAACTTTCAATATTATGAATAGGTGTCCAATCCATTTTGCTCTTCCATCATTATTTCGAGGTGTTACAAACGGAATTACATACTTAGTATATGTAATGATTGTTCTCTATTACGGACGTTTGCAAGAGGCAATAGTGCCGATATTTAGCTTTTCAGTCTATGACGCCAACTTTACTTTAGGCTATTACGCCGATTTGATTTTTAAGGCTATTACGCCGATTTAATTTTAAGGCTATTACGCCGACTTCTAGAGAAATAAAAATGCTCTTGTTCAAGCTTGACTTTATTCTAATTCTCTTCGATCACTTACGCTAAATTTATACACAAAATTTTCACTTACAAGCAATTATGACTATCGACCATATATTACAAAAATCAGAACAATTCAGAACAATAAAATTGGTTTAGTTATTTACAAATGATTTCATATTCACACGAACATGAATCACACCTTTGAATTTTACGTTCACTCATTGTTATGAGTGATCGGTCAGTACATGATGTAATTTGACTCATGCTTTCTTTATTTCATTCATCGCGAGCAACGATTTGACCCATTAACATACCTACTTTTGTTGGCATGTTTTTCATGGTTATTGTTTTGATGATTAATTACGTGTGCTTATGATTCAATTTATTT
The DNA here is from genome assembly GCA_963924295.1 of Dioctria rufipes. Lineage (NCBI taxonomy): Eukaryota > Metazoa > Arthropoda > Insecta > Diptera > Asilidae > Dioctria > Dioctria rufipes. Next base: position 140,077,568 of record OZ002744.1, read on the forward strand.
AGTAGTACATCTTAATTTGCGTTGAGATGTATTACATCCATTCCCTTTGGGAAAAAAAATATGTATGTATATTTATATATATATATATATATTTGTTTTTTTTGTTTTTTATTATTATCTATCTTAGAATAGTAAACTTAGCTCTTTCTACTTTATCATATCCTATGTGTGTACATACTTATTCTCTTAAGTTTCTTGTGTATTATATTTACAGATTTTTCTTTAATCGATTATTATGTATCTCTTTGATATCTTTTCCAATTCTTATTTTTGTATTTACACCATTTACATCGATGACCTCATATGGGCCTTTGTATGGTGAATCTAATTTTTTACGATTTCCTACTTTAAGCCATATTGAGTCTCCTTTCGATATCCTTAATGGATTTGACTTCTTATCTACTAGTTCTTTTCTATTAATTTTTGCTTTATCTAATAAAATCTTTACTGTTGCATTAGCTTGTTGTAGTCTAAATTTAAGTTCTTGTATGTAATCATCAATATTATATATACATGGTGGATTATCGGTTTTTGCTTCGGACGGTAAACTTGCTAGTCTCCCGAAAATTAATTCAAAAGGTGAAATGTTGGTGTCCGAATGGGGTGTTGTATTGTAGCAAAATATAAAGTATGGTAACCATTCGTGCCAATTATCATGTGTTGCAAATGATAACAAGTATTCATTAAGTACTCTATGATTTCTTTCTATTGAACCTAAACTTTCATGGTGAAATGGCGTGGAAGTTTTATGTTCAATTTTGAAAATTTTACGAATATTTGCTATGATTGTATTTATAAATTCTGTTCCCAGATCACTTTTTAATGTTTTAAATGAACCATATTTCAATATAAATTTCTCTACTATCACCACCCTTGCTATTGTTTTGGCTTCTTTGTTTTCTATTGGTATTGCTTCTATGTATTTGGTTAATTCACATTGAAGCGTTAGTATGTATCTAAATTCGCTAGATGGTCTTAGCGGTCCTACTGTGTCGATGGATATTGTTTCGAAGCTATTTGTTGGGGTTTCTGTTAGTAACAATTTTTCTCGTGTGTGTCTGACTTGTTTGTTGTGTGCACACAATGTACATCCATTAATGTATTTCTTTACCATTTTGTTTAAATTCTTCCAACAATACCTTTGTTTGATTTTATTGATTGTTCTTTTCACTCCAGAATGTCCACCTGAGTGCGGTGAATCATGAAATTCTTTTATAATTTTTATTTTTGTGACTTCATCTTCAATTCTAATCGGAGGTTTATATATTAAAATTTTTAATTCTATATTCTTGTTCTGTATATTTCGTTGTAATGCATTACATGTTTTCTTGAATTTATCTATATTTATGTGCTCAAATATGTTATCATCTTTGGCTATAGTTAGCTTTATTATGTTATGTTTTTTTTTATATTGAATATCAACTTCTCCAGGATCAAACCTAAGTTAAGACATGGATTATCGCTGTATTCTACCAAAACTTCTTTCTTATTTATATAGATTTTTGGTAAACTTCTTTTCTTATAGAGCATCGTATTTTTAATTTTATTTTTATTACCTCCATTCATTTTTATATCCGTGGTTTTTATAAATCTTAGTTTAGTCACATTTCTTGTTTCTGATATCGAAGAACATTCCCATGCGTAAAGTTGATCAGGCTTTTTAGCATGTGTGTTCATTTCTTTTGTGTTTCCTTTTTTATCTATGTCTTCTTTTGATTTTCTAGACATTTCTCTTGTTATTATGTTAATGTCTGCGCTTGGTATCATTGCTTTTAATGAGTCTGAGTTTATCTTAATTCTGGATAGTGCATCTGCGTTTGTATTCAAAGAACATTTCTTATATACTATATCAAAATCATAATCTGACAAATCTAACCTTATGCGTGTGAGTTTAGAAGTGGGATTTTTGTGAGTAAAAAGACTAATTAGGGGTCTGTGGTCCGTGACCACTATAAATCTCCTGCCGTATAAATATGGTCTAAATAATTGTATTGCCCAATGAATTCCTAACAGTTCTTTCTCTATAACTGGCTTGTTCAGCTCATGTTTGTTCAGAGTTCTACTTGCATATGAAATTGGTAAGTCTTTGCCAATTTCACCTTGTGATAAGATTGCTCCTATGGCAAAGTTGGAAGCATCTGTCGTGAGGATGAATTTTTCTTCGAAATTAGGGTATTGCAGGATTGGTGGGTTCATTAATTTATGTTTCAGTGTGATAAAGGCATTTTGGCAGTCCTCTGACCATATGAATGGTGTATCTTTTCGCAATAGAGTATTTAGTGGCTTTGCAATTGCAGCAAAGTTTTCGATAAACCTTCTATAGTAATTGCTAAAAGCTGTGAATCTTCTAACTTCGTCTTTATTTTGAGGTTTTGGGTAGTTTATTATTGTATCATATTTCTTTGGATCTGTTTTAACTCCTTTGTTTGTTATGAGAGGTCCTAGATACGTGACTTGTGTTTGCAGGAGGATTAAGTTTTAAGTTGTAATTTCTTAATCTTTCAAAAGTTTTTATGAGATTTTTATTGTGATGGTTTAAACTACATCCGAATATTATTATGTCATCTACGTAAAGAAATGCTTCTGACTCTAGGCCAGCCAGTGCAATTGATAAGATTCTTTGAAAACTATTGGTCGAGATTTTTAGACCAAATGGCAATCGTTTGAAATGATAATGCCCTTTGCTTGTAGAAAAGGCAGTGAAAGGTCTTGAAGATTTATCTAATTCTATTTTATGAAAAGAGCTAGTTAAATCTAGGGTTGAGAAATACTTTGCTCTGCCTAAATTATCTAATATATCCTCTATTCTTGTTAACGGAAATTTATCATTTGCTATTTTCTTATTTAATTGCCGGAAATCTACCACGAGTCTCCACTCTTTGTTTGCATTATTAGTTTTCTTGGCTACTAATAATAGCGGCGAATTGTAAGGACTTACTGAGGGTTCAATGATTTGATCCTCGATAAGTTTATTTACTTGTTTATCTATTTCTTTAACCTGCGCCTGAGGTGATCTATAATTTTTTATATAAACTGGAGTGTTGTCTAATACTGAAATATTTTGTTTGTAGAAGTTATTTGTACTCAGTCTATCACCTGTAAGGTGAAATATATCCACGAAATTTTTACAGATTTCCAAAATTGAGTGCTTTGCTGATGAATTAATGTTATCTAAGTTGATTTCTGATACCAACTTGTCTAGCCTTTCTGATTTAGATTTATTGCTTTTACTAAAATGCACTAAGTTATAATTTTTAGGGGTTCCATTTTTGGAGATATTTTATTTAAAATTATATCTTTATCTGACGTATTTAAGATTTTTACATGAGCAATACCTTTAGCTGGTATTATTGAATTTGCTAGAAAAATGCTATCCTGAATTTCCTCTTTTAATATAATACTATCTTCTGGCACTTCTAGATCTAGGGCTTGGATGATTTGTGTTCTTGCTGGTACTCTTATATTCTCTATTTTTGGCTGTTTTGTTATCATGGGTACTATTATATCCTGATCAGAGGTAGAAATTGAAATCGTGAAGTTCTCATAGTTAATTTTGCAATTATTTTGTATAAGAAATCCCTTCCTAATATACCATCTGTTAATATTGGGAAATCGTTCTTCACTATGTGTAATTTTTGGAAGATTTTTACGTCTTCTAATTTTAAATTTGCTATAGTTGTTCCTAGCGAAAATGTCTCTGAGTCTGTTACTCCTATTATTTTACAAGTATTATTTTCTAAGATTATGTTAGGATTAATTTTATTTTGTTTTAGGATGGAAATGTCAGCACCTGTATCTATTAGAAATTTGCTTAGCCCTAAGGTTATGTTAGTTTTAACTTCGATGTAATTTGTCAGATTATTATTTAGATTATAAATTCTTGATATTGTTGGTTCTAAGTTTACTCTAAGTCCGTCGAATGATGCGCTTCGGGGACTGTATTTTCGTTTTCCGAGTGTTGCAGATGATTGACTCTTCTTGTAGTTGTGTTCCATCCATAGCGGGTCCTATTTTGGTTCCCGTAATTTGTTTGCCTTCTAGCTTGATTATTTTGAGGCTGTCTATATGCATTGTTCTGTGGATATCTGAATGTATTATTCTGGAGTTTTCTATTTACTTGATTTTGGGCTGTTCTATACGTATTGTTGTATTTCCCCATTTTGTTGCCTCTAGATCCATTCCGTGCATTATAATGATGTATGTTTGCTGAAACTGTTGTATCTGATACTTCTGAAGGTAATTGTATCGCTTCATTTAGGGTTTTAGGCTGTGCTGCAAAGATACTGGATTTAATTGGTTCATTTAAACCATTTTTAAACGCATATAATCCGGTTTGTTCATTTAATTTTGATATTATTTCTCTGTTTGCGTCACCTTGCTGAGATATATGCAGCATATTTAACTCTGCTATCAAGGTTTCTATTTTTGAAGAGAAAGTGTTTATACTCTGATTGCCTTGATGAATACTAGCTAACTCTGCTTGAACATTTAATGGATTTCAGTTAGCTTGTAAATTTTCTGAAAAGTGGACTTAATTTGCTCATAATTTTGCGGAGTTATTGTACTAGCTAATTTGTTCCTTGCTTTTTCCGATAACCTTGTTTTTATTACAAAATTAATTAATTTCTTTTTTTCGTCAGCATCCTTTAAGGTATCGTGTAGGAGTTCAATTAAATTTAGGAAATTATTCAAATTACTAGGTTCTCCATTGAACTCTGGTATTATTTTGAAAGCATTGGCAATATCGAAAATAGCCATGTTTGATGCAGTTTCTTGGTTTAAGTGTTCTGAAGAATCTTCTGCAATGTCTTTAGTTTTTCTACTCAGTATGTCTTCTATTTTGATATATATTTCTTTAAATTTATTTTTGCACTCTATATTCTCTTCGTTTAGTTTGCAAGTCTTAATATTTTCTTTAAATTTATTCTTTAATTCTTTTATTTCTATAGTCTTGTTAAGAATGTATATTGGTGAATATTTTCTACTTGGCGTCTTATTAAAATTCTCTAAAATGTATTTTAAGTCGTTCTTTATTTTATTTATTTAAATCTTTAAAAGACATTATTTTTACACTGTAGCAGTGGTTATTTCTCTATTTTTTTTTTTTTATAAATCTTTTTTTTTTACATATTCATAAATTATTTTTACTATTACTATTATAACTAATACAATTACTATTGATTTTATTTGATTCTGCTCTATTGTTGTTATCCCGGCTACATTATTGTTGATGATCAGTTCTTCCTGCTTTGACTGGTTTTTTTCCAATCTTTGTTGTTTCTGCTAGCTTCTAATGGCTGCAATTTCTGCTATGAAGAAGTTCTTTTGATGTTACGGCCAAAGCTGCAAGTCTATATAAGTTGCCTAGCTCCTTTCGCTGCTTGACTAGTTTGCCTCCTCTTGTTTTGATTTTCTTTAGGGGTTGATTCTGCGGCACACTAGGTTGATAAGGCTTGCTTCTTCTCCTGTATTCTTCCAGTGAAATTGGTCTGGGTCCAGCTGTAGGATTCTTCAAAGCTTCCTTCAGGTCAGTATTGCTGTTATAATATCGTAGGTCTTCCTTCTGGTTATGTGGTCGGTCTTCCTTCAAAGTTTCCAGATTACGATCTGGCAGGATCGCCATGTAATGATTGTCCTCTATTACGGACGTTTGCAAGAGGCAATAGTGCCGATATTTAGCTTTTCAGGCTATGACGCCAACTTTAATTTAGGCTATTACGCCGATTTGATTTTTAAGGCTATTACGCCGATTTAATTTTAAGGCTATTACGCCGATTTAATTTTAAGGCTATTACGCCGACTTCTAGAGAAATAAAAATGCTCTTGTTCAAGCTTGACTTTATTCTAATTCTCATATATCATATATATCATCATATATTACAAAAAAAAGAACAATTCAGAACAATAAAATTGGTTTAGTTATTTACAAATGATTTCATATTCACACGTAACATGAATCACACCTTTGAATTTTACGTTCACTCATTGCTATGAGTGATCGGTCAGTGCATGATATAATTTGACTCATGCTTTCTTTATTTCATTCATCGCGAGCAACAATTTGGCCCATTAACATACCTACTTTTGTTGGCATGTTTTTCATGGTTATTGTTTTGATGATTAATTACGTGTGCTTATGATCCAATTTATTTAGTAGTACATCTTAATTTGGGTTAAGATGTATTACATATACCCTATAGATTTCATCTAGAGTATAAAAAGGCGGAAAGGTCTGTCAAGACAGAAAAAGTTTTTTTTTTTGCTGCTGGGAGGTAGAGCGACGTCTGAAATTTTTGGGGTGTCGAAAAAAGAATCGAGCGAGAATTGATAAATCTGTACTACAAGTTGATTAATTGAAAGAAATAACACCAGCAGATAATCTATACAATACATAACAACAAATTTTCGTCAGGCATATAATTTTTGTTGGGATAATTAAATCGCGAAAAGTGCGAGCCCCATTTACGGACGGCATGTCCGGAATTTCCTGGATGTCACAAGGAAGCAATATCGCCAAAGCAGAAGAATTTACTTCCAGACCAAAGTAAACCGAAATTTCTTCAACCTGTTTGGCTTACATTTTTTAGTTCTCAGGGGGTGACGGCGACGATCCTGTGTTCAATACTGCTGATACAGAGCATTAGTAGTTCTTGAGATGTATACAGCTGCTTTCTGTAGAAATCCTGACATTAGAGAGACAACGAAGAAATCACGCAAAAGTACTATTGATATTGGTGTGAAAACAAAAATAAATGGACGTAACCTCTTCAGCACCTGGTACATCATTAACCTATCCAGATCGAGGTATCATACAGTTGTACTCATATACGGCTGCAGCGACGATGAAATATACTATGAGTGAAATATCCTCAAGGATTTTTTTTCTCAAACTGGTTCTACACATTGGATATGAATCACATGAAAAATTAGCTGTAGGTGCAAAATAGTGTAATTCAGGCTAGGGTCACTAGAAATTATAGGTTCCAAGGAAAACAAACAACAACAAAAAACACAAAATAAAATGTCTTTTTAATATTAAAGTAATAGTGATATAGCGGAATACCTCGGAGGCGCCTCTGCGTGGGATCCACATCAACATGATCTATGTAAGTTGTTTTTTTTTCTTTCTGATTGTTTGATTTGCTAAAATATTTTTATTGATCGGTTGACTTGCTAAAATAACATTTTATTGATTTTGTTTTTTAAATAACTTTAGGATCGAAGTACTAATGTACACAAGCACTTTGAAATTCTTATCAAGTATTAATTGTAGGTCACAAATTTTTGACTTTTTTTGAAAATAACTTTAGGATCGAAGTACTAATGTACACAAGCACTTTGAAATTCATATTAAGTATTAATTGTAGGTCGCAAATTTGTTGTTGAAAAGGGGAGCTCATGTTTATTAATTATTGTTAAAGATCTGAGATTAAGTACACAAGCATTTTGAAATTCTTATCAAGTATTAATTGTAGGTCGCAAATTTGTTGTTGAAAAGGAGAGCTCATGTTTATTAATTATTGATAAAGATCTGAGATTAACTTTAGGATTGTAGGCTTACATGTTTATTCATTACTGAGTCTCATGACTCAAATACAGGTTACACAGCAGCGAATCGCGACAGCGTGCGGCTGGAATGCCTATCGCAGCCCAAGAGTCAGCGAGGTGGATGAGTGCCATCCAACAGATGCCGAACAGCACCGGTCACCTGAACGCAGTGAGGAAGCCGTTCTACTATCTGCCCTAACAACACCTCAGAACGTTAGCTGCTGGAACTGTGACCGGTCACTTTTACCAAGACTGCTGGCAGGAAAAACAAGTCGTGTTCTGCTATGGATGCGGACGCAAAAATAACTTCAAGCCCGACTGCAGGCATTGTCGACAGAAAAACCTGAGACGGGTTGGGAATACCACCACCTTTTCTCGTCCAGTGTCAACGTCACGCGTACAAACTGCAGTGAACACTCCAGTTCAAGCCTTGAACAAGGAGGAAGGTCCACTCCATTAGCAGACTTTAACGATGAACCGCTGAATTGTCCACTGATAGCATTCAGTGATTCTGATGATATCAGCAAACCACCTGATGGTACAAATATTTCACTGATAGAGACGGAGAACCTGATAGACTTCTCCGTAGATCTTCAAGCTCCCATTTCCACTTCTGGGGAGCCCATGACACTATTAGACACTTTTTTGGAAGAGTCTTTAATTTTCGATGTCCCGATAACACCGATAGCACCTTTAGCTGACAAGGTTACTGGATTTGGCCTCTTGGCATTTCTCTACTGAGACGGCCACCAAGCTCTGTTATGACGAGTGGGCGTGAGTCTGTTTCACACCCGCTGACGCCATATCATACGCGTCTGCAGAATTATAATGCAGTAAGAGACCGAATCTTCTCCTCAGTGGCGGAGTTAGCTGACATCATGTATCCTGACTTGGATATTAGACCAAGAAACAAAATATCTGCCGTTCGTTGGCGGGAATACTGTCGACGGATGAGACTGGAAAGAAAAAAACTGGCACAGATTTCCGTGTCGATGCCAGACGACATTCAACCGTATGCCGAAGTAAGACTACTCGGGCGAACTGAGACTGGATTACTTGATAGTGGTGCCACTGTCAGTATTCTAGGCCAGAGAGCTCTAGAGAAGCTTGCGGAAGCAGAGGTTGAATGGAAGAGGTATCGGACACAGGTACAATTAGCGAATGGTGCCATGACGACTGTGCATGGTCATGTGAACTTTGACATCACTTTCCGTGTTAAGACCCAAAACGTGAGTTTCTACGTGGTTCCTGGGCTCACACAGGCACTATATCTGGGAATAGACTTCTGGCGTCTATTTGGGTTGGCTCCAGATGTCCTAGGTATAGTTGCAGAAGTCACACCAAGTTTACTAGCTATCTCCTGACACCGACTGCAATGCTCTTTCAGGTATAGATCGACAGCGTTTAGAAACTACTAAACAGCTTTTCCCGTCCTTCGCCTCTTTAGGCTTAGGACAAACATCTCTTGTCAGTCACAGGATTGAAACGAATGACGTGACTCCGATAAATCAGAGGCTTTATCCGATTTCACCGGCAGTACAGAGTTTGATGGATGCGGAATTGCGACAAATGCTATCATTGGGTGAGATAGAGGAGAGCCAGAGTCCTTGAAGCTCTCCAGTTGCACTAGTGCGGAAGTCTGGGAAGGTTCGGCTTTATTTTGACGCCAGGAAGGTCAACTCCGTTACGAAGAAGGGCGCCTATCCGCTGCCGTAGATGCGCTTCTGAGTCGACTTCCTCCGGCAAACTACATTACAATCCTGGACCTGAAAGACGCATTCTGGCAGATCCCACTAGACGCTGATTCCAGAGAGAAGACCGCCTTTACAGTACCTGGTCATCCTCTATGTCAGTACACCGAGATGTCATTCGGTCTTTGCAATGCTCCACAAACTATATGCCGCCTCATGGATAAGGTCATTCCTTTTGATCTTCGTGAAAATGTTCTCGTCTACTTGGACTATTGAGTGATTCTGTCATCAGACTTGGACTCTCATCTCACATTGCTATCCCGTGTAGCAGATTGTTTGAGGAAAGCTGGCCTCACTATCAACGGTGGGAAGAGCAAGTTTTGCATTAAGGAGACTAAATACTTGGGTTTTATAGTCGGGAAAGGAGGAATCAGGACTGACCCAGATAAGATCTCAGCCATAGTTGACTATCCGTCACCTAAAACTGTTCGGCAAGCCCGACGCCTACTAGGTATGGCGGGATGGCATAGACGGTTCATCCCGAACTATGCTGATTTAACTGTCTCCATAACTGACACCTTTAAGAATCCTAGTCAGTTCAAGTGGACACCTGAAGCCCAGACGTCTCTGGAGATGCTGAAACAAAAACTTTCTTCTGCTCCGTTGCTAGTGAGCCCAGATTTCACCAAGCCGTTCGTTATACAGTGCGATGCGAGCCAACAAGGTATTGGTGGAGTGCTGCATCAACTAGATGACGATGGCCACGAGAAGCCAATAGCCTACGTCTCGAAAAAATTGAACTCAGCACAAAGAAATTATACCGTCACAGAGCAGGCATGCCTAGCTGCAATCTTAAGTGTACAGAAGTTCCGGTCCTTCATAGAACTTATGCCGTTTAAGATAGTGACGGATCATGCGAGCTTGAAATGGCTGATGTCTCAAAAGGACCTCATCGGTAGACTTGCTCGGTGGAGTTTGAAGCTTCAGGGTTTCGACTTCACTATTGAGCACCGAAAAAGTAGCCTGAATGTCGTCTCTGATGCGCTGTCATGCATTCATTGCGACGGCCTGTCCACAAACGAAGATCCTGGCCCGGAAGTTGACCTTAGTTCGCCATATTTCAACTCGTTGGAATATGAAGAACTGAGGCATAAAGTTAAAACGACTTCTGGAAAACTACCAGATTTTTGCGTCAGGGATGGCTTCGTGTACTTTCGGATGGTTCCGAGAACAGGGGATTCGATTCAGGAAGAAGAAGCTTGGAAGCTTCGGATTCCACGAGGGCTTGTCTCCGACGTTATTTCAAGAGCGCATGATCCGCCACTAGCTTCCCACGATGGTATAGGGAAAACACTGGTACTGAGAAGACACTGGCCACGAATGACAGTTGATGTCAGAAACTACGTAGGCGCCTATGACGTGTGTAAAGAGATCAAAGCCCTCAATACCATGCTTAGACCACCTATGAGAGTCCAGTCTGTGACAGAACGACCATGGCAAAAGCTGTATATTGATTTTCTGGGTCCATATCCTCGATCAGTGAAAGGGAATGTCTGCATCTTAATAGTTCTGGACCACTTTTCTAAGTTCCCGATTCTCAAACCTATGAGAAAATCATCTACACTCAACGTGTGCGAGTTCATCGAAACGGAAGTGTTCCATGTGTTCGGAGTCCCGAAAAGGGTAGTCTCTGACAATGGAGTCCAGTATTGCTCGGCTCTGTTCACGAGATCACTGGACAAGTATGGGGTGAAGCACTTGCGAACGGCAGGAACATACGAAGTGGGATGAGAAGCTGAGCCAGATAGCTAGTTCCCTCAGAAGCTCTTTCCACCAAGCAACTGGTTTCGCTCCTTATCGAACACTTTTTGGTCAGCAAATGATTGAACATGGCAGCTCCCATTCCATCTTGAGGAGTCTTGGGACTCTTAATGAGCCTCTGAGAGTAGATGCTGAAGACAAAATGAGATTGATCGGTGCGAGAGTGCAGGAAAACTTACGCCATGCGTTCTAAAAGGGTTCAAGAGCCTATAATCTCAGGGCGAAGCCTGTTGATTTCAGAGTGGGTCAAGAAGTATTCAGACGGAATTTTGTCCAAAGCAACTTCCAACAGCAGACTAGTGCTAAACTGGGACGAAAATTTGTCAAGTGTCGGGTTAGATCCAAGAAAGGAAACTCCTTATATGAGCTTGAAGATTTGCAGGGGAAACCCTTAGGAATCTATCACGCCAAAGACATCAGGCAGTGATAACCATTCTAGACGCGTCATCTATCTACTGTCACGTTTATTCCTGGTAGCCCTAAGAAGGCATCCAGCCAGCTTCACTGGTAAACTATAGGATATCGCGAAGCCCTCCTATTGTCCCGTCAATGGTGGGTGATATACCTGTGGAATTCAACCCTGTATACGGCCGTTATCAAGTTAAGAAATGAAATCGACAATGTTACTACTTCGACGACGCCTTGGAGACACACCCTTGAACAATCGCCGGTCGGAGATCAGAGGAGATGTTGCGCCGGGAAAGCTTAGCGATCGGTTGGTTAGGTTACTGATCGCGAGGTTTTCTCAGCATCTCGTTGAAGGGAGGTAGAGAGACATCGACCGGCTGGATTTTTTAGGTTACCAGCTTGTCGATGTACCTTTGGTTTCCAACACGGAAAAAGATGTCGAGGCTGATTGAAGACTGACGGGACTTCAGGGATGTGTCTTCGACGCGTCATCGGTCAAGTAGGGCCAACAGTCGTAGTCAAGTACGAGTAATGAGGAATGCTCTTATTGGGTCGTGGGTCGAGTCACACATTGGGCGCCCGCAGCGATGACGCCTATGGTTAAAACCGGCTAGCTCAGTCGACCATTTTCCAGAGTCGTCTGGAGCACAGGGACGAGTGCCGAACAAAAGTTCGAAAAAAAAGAAGGAGAAAAAGGGCGGAAAGGTCTGTCAAGAAAGAAAAAGTTTTTTTTTGCTGCTGGGAGGTAGAGCGACGTCTGAAATTTTTGGGGTGTCGAAAAAAAATCGAGCGAGAATTGATAAATCGGTACTATAAGTTGATTAATTGAAAGAAACAACACCAGCAGATAATCTATACAATACATAACAGAACAAATTTTCGTCAGGCATATAATTTTTGTTGGGATAATTAAATCGCGAAAAGTGAGAGCCCTATTTACCATAAGGAGGGCATGTCCGGGATTTCCTGGATGTCACAAGGAAGCAATATCGCCAAAGCAGAAGAATTTACTTCCTAACCAAAGTAAAGCGAAATTTCTTCAAGCTGTTTGGCTTACATTTTTTAGTTCTCAGGGGGTGACGGCGACGATCCTGTGTTCAATACTGCTGATACAGAGCATTAGTAGTTCTTGAGATGTACACAGCTGCTTTCTGTAGAAATCCTGACATTAGAGAGACAACGAAGAAATCACGCAAAAGTACTATTGATATTGGTGTGAAAACAAAAATAAATGGACGTAACCTCTTCAGAAATATTCAATCATTAACCTATCCAGATTGAGATATCATACAGTTGTACTCATATACGGCTGCAGCGACGATGAAATAGACTATGAGTGGAATATCCTCAAGGATATTTTTTTCTCAAACTGGTTCTACACTTTGGATGTGAATCACAGGTGCAAAATAGTGTAATTCAGGCTAGGTTCACTAGAAATTATAGGTTCCAAGGAAAACAAACAACAACAAAACACAAAATAAAATTTCTTTTTAATATTAAAGTAATAGTGACATAGCGGAATACCTCGGAGGCGCCTCTGCGTGGGATCCACATCAACATGATCTATGTAAGTTGTTTTTTTCTTCCTTCTGATTGTTTGATTTGCTAAAATATTTTTATTGATCGGTTGATTTGCTAAAATAACATTTTATTGATTTTTTTTTTTCTGAAAATAACTTTAGGATCGAAGTACTAATGTACACAAGCACTTTGAAATTCTTATCAAGTATTAATTGTAGGTCACACATTTTTTACTTTTTTTGAAAATAACTTTAGGATCGAAGTACTAATATACACAAGCACTTTGAAATTCATATTAAGTATTAATTGTAGGTCGCAAATTTGTTGTTGAAAAGGGGAGCTCATGTTTATTAATTATTGTTAAAGATCTGAGATTAAGTACACAAGCATTTTGAAATTCTTATTAAGTATTAATTGTAGGTCGCAAATTTGTTGTTGAAAAGGAAAGCTCATGTTTATTAATTATTGATAAAGATCTGAGATTAACTTTAGGATTGTAGGCTTACATGTTTATTCATTATTGATAAAGATCTGAGATTAACATTAGGATTGTAGGCGTACTTCGAATAACTACTTGAAACTGGTACTACTGCTTATATTCCCTAAGCTTGTTTCTTTATAAGAAGAACCTGTAGGATTGAAGAATATTATGTATTTTTTTATAACATAATGACGCTGTAAAGGCTTTTTATTCTCCCTTTACTCTCCCTTGGAGCCCTCTCTTGGCGTGATGGTCGAATAAGGTCCGCTCCTCCGCTATTTTTAAGTTAACCTACAAGGGACTCTGAAAATATCTGCCCTCAGAGTCAGTTGGGTGGTTGGGGCATGCAGGAAGGCAAACTATCTGCCCCTTCAATGTGGATGTAGGTAAGAGACGTAAGGGTCCCTTCAGGACCGAATGTCTGCCGGCGTTTTGGTAAATAGGCACGACATTTTTTTGATTATGGCAGGCGGCAGCGGCAGGTTTTTCGTGGAACCTCCCCACACTCTCCGCCAAAGCCGAGGAGAGCTAGCGTGCCGCCCTGCAGTCAAGGCTGTCATGCTGGCAGTCGGGACTTAACGTCCAGTCGTCAATCACTCAACATAGTTCCATAACATACTGCAACAAAAAATCTCTCGTTCTTTGAAGCGAAGTCCATTCTTGTCAGTCCGTGCTTTCTCAAAGAAGATTAATACTAACAAAAGTAAAGTGCAAAGACTAAACAAAATTTAGCCTGAATACTTACAAAAAACTTAAAGTGCCTAGACGAGAAGATATGCAACAGGATAAAGCAATTACCCGCAGTCGAAAACTTTATTCTTTCCTGCTGAACAATCCCGACGCCTGCATAATTCTCGACGATGAAACTTATTGCCAAGTAAATTTCCAGTGCCTACCAGGTAGCCAAATTTACAGTAGTGATAAACGTGGTAATGTTGACTCAAAATATAAAACGACTCCGGTTGAAAAATTCCCAAAGAAGTTTATGATTTGGCAAGCAATCTGTCAATGCGGTAAAAAGTTAAAACCGTACATCACATCGTTTACTATGAAAGGAGATAATTACAAGACAGATTGTTTGGAGAAAATCTTTTTGCCGTTTATCCGACAACACAAGGGTCCAACAATATTCTGGCCAGATTTAGCTTCTTGTTATTATTCTCGAAGCACTATAGAATGGTACATGGCCAATCAGATCAATTTTGTCCTTAAATGCATTAATCCGCCCAACTGCCTTGAACTACGGCCGATTGAATGGTATTGGGCAATTATAAAGACAAAACTAAGAATAACTACCAAGGAAGCCAAAGGGTTACAATATTTCAGAAAAACATTACGTCCCGCATTAAAAGTGATGTTAGAGAATTTTCCCGAAAAAAAAACTTATAATTTTTTTAATTTTCTACTTTTCATTAAATTGTTATTGTTATTTTAAAAATAAATTTAAAGAAAAAAAAATTGTTTTATTTTGAAAGTATTTGCATTTTCTACTGTGACAATTTTAAGTGGGACAAGTCTTAGTTTTCGCGGTTATATATTATATATATATATATATATATCATTAAAACTTTATTCACAGTGAATACATATGTTCACGCCAAGAAAAAGAAATTGAAAGAGGTTTTCTTCCTGAATTTGATCCTGGTGCAAACAATATTTCTTCAAAACTTTGCCGCTAATTTTATTGGAATAAAATAAAATAATTGGAAAAATGTTGACTGTAATGATATAACTCTGCACTGCACGAAAGGTCTAGGCACTTCATGAAATGTAGGCAGAAAGAGGAAAAGTTTACGCTTAATCACTTCTTACATGATGTGTCTGAAATTTTTAGCAACTTCATGAAATGCTACAAGCCTTTACGCCGATAGTGTCATACCAACCTACATAACTGAATGCTAGGAGAGGTAGATGAGTGGAGAAGACGGAGGTCGCGCCCAGACTTGCGAGACAGCCATACACACACACGAGCTAGTTACAGACCCAACCATAAATATAATAGCCATTGCAAAGGGAACGTGACCCAAGCATAATGAACGCATTTGCACCCAACCTAATTTAATTATTCTTAAGAAATATTTTTATTAGTCTAGACGCTAGGTCAACAATCTATGTAGTTAGTTTATATAATTTTTGCTTTACAAAGGCAAAAATGATAGCAATAAAATAGCAAATAAGTTCAGTTCAGTTCGATTGTGAATTTAAAAACGAACAGGTCAATAAAGTTAAGTCGGGAAATTTGTGTTTTAATTTTTTTTTTTTTTTAGTAAATAACTTAATTAGAGACCTAACTGGCGCAGTCGGTAGGATAGGCGAACGGTCCTATTCTTAATTCACTCGAAAAAGATATTTAATTAAATTCATAACTATTAATCTTCGTTAAGATAAAACGCCGGTTTATCGTGATAACTTTCGAAACAATAAGTACCTACAGTGTAGTAACATTGAGTAACATATCATTGCGGCGGAATCGCGTAATTATAAATTATGAATTTTATAATTATCAATAAAATAAAACTGCGGTTTACTGTGATTATTATCGACAGAATATGCAACCGTGTAGTGATACTAAGTTAACCACCGAGTGAAGAAAAACTAGCTTAAGAATAAAAGTGCTGTGAAATAAGATGCGAAGGAATATTCCAAGTTGCTTCAATATTGAGAGAATATCAGTAGCAGTGGCACTAGCTGGGCCGGACAGTTTTACATCAGTGAATCAAATAGAGTACATATCAACCATAAAATGAAATATCTTCTGTTATTGTTACGTATGTAAGTCAAGTATTGAATTATATTATATTATATTTCCTTTCTTAATATCCCATCCCTATGAAACAAGGATTCAAATCAACATTTAAACCATATCCAACAAGTATTACAAGAATATTTAGGAGGCTTAGTTCCATTCCTGAAATTCTTGATAGGGAGAATACACCTAGCGTAGATAATCAATATTGTGGATAAACAGTATGGGCTCGTACTGTTACGAACTCTTCTATTTCGCAATCTCTTTGCATTTTCAAAATCCTGACTCCTTCTATTGCTTTCTGAACCATGATAGTTCCACAAACGACATTGGTAGGAGTTCTTACGGAATATATCCACTGATTGAGATTGTATAGTTGAATCCACTTCGGTAATTTCTCTGCATTTGTGATCTCGCAACTTTGAATTGAATTCACAAGTTCTGATGTTTGCTCCTCTTCAATAAAGTGGATGTCTTTTCTTACAGATGTGGTCAGTTTCATCGATGGTAAGACATGCTCTAAATTCTTGCTCGTTGAGTGGATAATGTAGATCTCTGTGAAGATTTCTAACTAAGAACTCAGCTGATGGTCAAATGGCGATATTGTTTCCCAGTACTGGGACAGCAATTATGTGAAATAACTCGCGAACTCCTCGAAGGCAAATAGCGGTAATCTTATTCGAAGAATTACATATGTGGTTGTTGCGCGACCCCCCCCCCCCCCCCCCTCCGACTCTCATTAGATTATAGAGTTGCAAGAATTGGATGACAAATGATCCTTGATTATCATCAATTCTTTATTTAATTGACTCGGAGTTAGTAGTTCTGGATTGAATTTTCCATGATGGGTGTCTATCAGAACCTACATATAAGATTGACTCTTATGTGCGTTGATAATTTAGTGATATTAATGTTTCTTCAATTGCTAGCGTTGAAAATAGTTGTGCCAAATTTTGTTGTTGCAATACGTCAGTGAAGCTATTGATTTCATCCACTGTTTCATTGAATTGTTTGTTAACTTGTCTAAGTTGATTGTAAAATCCCTTCTCGTCATGTTTTAATACATTTATAATGGAGTCAACTATGGTAGTTTAATTTTTGATCAACTCAAGCAGATAAGCTTCATTCCCCTTTATGTTGTCAATTGTTGATGAAAGTTTCTCTGCATACTCGGAATCAAGAACACCAAATAGTGCACTAACAATATTTTCCACGATATTTAGTGGAGCTTCGTTTCCCTCGTTTGAATTGGGTTGCCATTAGAAATTTGTCTCTTGAGTCGCATCAATTGTTTAAGTAGACTATCACATCGAACCTTATTTAGTAAATTGCATATCTTCTCTAATTGGTAAATTCCTTCTGATAGTTCTCCAAGTCATAATAAAACACTAGGTTCCATTTGTTGGAAGTAAGATGAACAGACCCTAGTGTCTTAAAGTATACGCCAGGTTGTGAGCCAAAGGGAGTGAGTTCGATCAAAGGTGTTCCGATCACTGGCATGATTAGGTATGTAAGAAGCATCAGGCTTAAGGCAGGACGTGATGAAATCTGTGTCCATTTGGCTCGGATTCATCAGTCTCCTGGTCATTATTCATATTGTTGTGTATAATCGAACTCTCCTCTTCGATATTCAGGGGTAGCGGAACCAATTTATGAATCGGTCTTGTGAAAATACCTGAGACAGTTTTAACGTCAGCAACATGTACTAATCCGTCGTCACCCGTTATTGCATTCGTTATTCTTCCAAGCTGCCATTTTAAAGGAGGTAAATTGTCTTCCTTGATTACAACCATCATCCCTGGATGAGCATTCCTTCCCTGATGCTGCCATTTGTGTCTGTGTTGCAGCTAGCTTAAATATTTGTGGGACCAGCGACGCCAAAACTCTTGTCTGATGTGAGCTACCAGTTTCCACCGCTTTATAAGGTTGATAGGTTGGGGGGTGCACCAGTCTCCTTTCAGCAGGAGGATTCAAACTGCGCAAGTGGACTACCAATCACCAAGATTTATTGGAAGCCATACCAGAGGATCTTAGAGAAAAGGGTACACAGGAATTTAGCGATGAAGACACCATCAAAACTCTTGGCATACGCTGGTGTCCATCAAGTGACTGTTTTCAATTTAAAGTCAGGCTATCTCCAGCAGACCAGATAGCAACAAAACGATCACTCCTATCAGACATCGGCAAGAGCTTTGATCCACTAGGATGGCTATCACCTGTCATCATGCAAGCCAAGATACTTATGCAGGAACTCTGGGTAACAAAACTGTCCTGGAACGCAGTACTTCCACCTGAATTAATCGCGAAATGGACAAGATTTAAAAATGAATTGACATCCGTCCAGACAATAAAAATATACCGTTGGATAAAATACACCCATTCGAGTAATGGAATGGAGATACATGGATTTTGCGACGCTTACGAAAAAGCATACGCTGCAGTGATATATAGCAGAGCTGCGAATTCACTCGGAGAAATTTCAGTTACAATGCTCACTGCCAAAACCAAGGTCGCACCAATTCGAAAAGAATGCACCCTCCCTCGACTAGAGCTATGCGCAGCAGTTCTATTAACACGCCTTCTTAAAAAGGTAACCAAGGCACTAGATATTTCGGAAACTGCTCTGTATGCATGGACTGATTCCTCAATCACCTTAGCATGGATAAAAGGTGATCCTAGCAGATCGAATACGTTTGTAGCTAATCAAGTGGTTGAAATAAAAAGATTTATTAGACCAGAACAGTGGCAGCATATAAAAACTGACGAAAATCCAGCTGACTGTGCATCAAGAGGAATACATCCAACACTGCTAAAAACACATCCTCTATGATCCTCAATGGTGGAGCGGGCCTAAATGGCTATCATTATCAAAAAATAAATGGCCTACCTTGTTAGACAATAATTACAGAACCAGTACAGAAATCCGGGAACACCATCTAGTATTACATGTCAATACAAAGACAACTGACATACTGGAATGATTTTCAAATCTATCCCGAATGATACGTGTTCTGACATACTGCAAACGATTTGCCACCTGCTGTAAGAAAAAGGAGCCGCTTACAAACGAATTCACTACAGAAGAACTCCATACCAGACTAACCAACATAATTAAAACGGTTCAACAGGAATATTTTCATCACGAAATACACCAACTGGATACGCAGCAAAGTTTGAACAAATCCAGCAAATTACTCACACTCTCGCCGTTCCTGGATGAAAAGGGATTATTGAGAGTAGGGGAAAGACTGGAAAACTCTCTACTCCCCTATGATGAGAAACATCCCTTCATACTTCCCCATAATCATCACTTTACGACACTTATGCTCCGAGACGCGCATGAAAAGACACTACACGAAGGAAACCAGAACACACATGCATATGTATTTCGCCGGTATTGGATAATCGATGTCAAAACAGCGATAAGACGTTTTATACACAACTGTACGACCTGCTGCCGTTGTAGAGCAACAACGGCCAGACAACTTATGGGTACCTTACCAGGCCCAAGAGTCAATCCATCAAAGCCCTTTAGTCACACTGGAATGGACTATGCAGGTCCATTTAACATTCGATTATCGCCAGGACGAGGCACTAAAGTGTACATAGGATATATTGTAATCTTCGTATGCCTCTCTACAAAAGCATTGCACTTAGAGGCAGTTAGTATTATGACTACAGAAGGGTTTCTGGCCGCCTTCAAACATTTCACATCCAGACGAGGCCTTTGTACAAATCTATAGAGTGACAACGGTACCACCTTCGTAGGAGCCAAAACCGAGCTAGATAAGCAGTTCAACCTCGCCGTAAAAGAAATTCACAATCAATCATCCGAGAAGCTTACTACTAAGAGAACTCAATGGCACTTCATACCACCAGCAGCACCGCACTTCGGCGGACTGTGAGAAGCCGGTGTAAAATCAGTGAAGTATCATCTCAAACGAATTGCAGGAGAGATAAATTTCACTTTTGAAGAATTTTCAACGCTACTATGCCATATTGAAGCGTGTTTAAATTCGCGTCCATTGTGCCCACTCAGTAACGAGCCTAGTGAGTTGACAGCAATCACACCGGGACACTTCCTAATTGGAAGCTCCATAATTATACCTCCTGAACCAACTCTACCGGAAAAACAAATACTTTGCTTGAAAAAATTGGAGCTCATATCCAAGCTAAAAAATGACTTTTGGAAAGTGTGGTCCACAGAATACCTGTCGAGATTACAGCAAAGGCCTAAATGGACTAAACAACAGAATAACATTCAGGAAGGAGACTTAATCCTCATAACTGATGAATCCGTACCCCCAGCACGATGGCCGTTGGGAAGAGTAATTCAGGTACATCCAGGGAAAGACGGACTAGTACGCGTAGTTCATGTTCGCACAACAAAAACCACGTTAGAACGACCAATAGCAAAACTGTGCAAATTGCCGTACGACAAAGAAGAAATGCTAAACACTGACAATAATCAGTCGTCAAAAAACCACTAAACAACAAGTGGGCTTCCAAACAGCAGTCCAGAAAACGACCACGCATTCATCCGACCAATATTCCCATTGTAACAGACGTTGCCGTTACAAGCGAAATTCATCAGGGTATAGTACCTCCATGTAATTCTGTGTAGTCACAACATAGTCCCCATTCTCAAAGAATGTATGAAGAAAGCAAAGTAAACGCTCCTAAAAAGAAAATTTATGTAAATGAGATTAAATCAAAATAGGACCTATTAAAAAATAAAAAATGAAAGTGTGAAAAGATAATTAAGAAGAAATTAAATAATGATGCCAAGCACGGTCCACATACGCAGGGAGATCTAAGAAGCTTTTGATAATAATACTTCAAGAGACCCCCATGCTCACATAGGCTCATGCTTACAGTACCCACAAATAAATATTTTAAACCTAAATGATTTAAAGAAAGAGAATAATATCGAAGTGCAGAGGCAAAAAGCGGTCAACGTGTAATGACATTTAGTTTAGTATTAACCGACAGTTTTCAGACTGGTATATCCAAAATTCCGTGAGATATCAATAAATATCTTTGGTAACATCCATTCATGAATAAACTTTCCAGCTTTTATTTAAGCCACTTAACACTAAGCTTGAAAACTACACATTGATTAGCACTATAACACTTCACCTATAGGTTGTTTCATTCACACCACGAAAATTAAACGAATTCTAATACTAATTTTACAGAAGTTAAAGAATATCCAAGCACTGTTCCGAATTAATTTTGATAAAAGTAGAACTGTCACTAAGAATTGTCAGAAAAAATGTCAACTGAATCAGTAAAATGCCAGATGTTGTTTTGTAATAAATTTAAGGCACGCGAAGGTAGTAAATAGGCACATTATATATTATGAACAAAGGCGTAGTGCAGAATCGGATAAGTAATGTAATCGTCAGGACGAGTAAATAAGAAATTGTGAATTATAAAAGGGATTTATCAGGGTTAGCTAATAAGTTCAATTTATGTAATTAGACCTCAGTATAAGAGTATTAGGTTTAGGTACAAGGAGTAAAAAAAAATCAATACTATGGATTCCGCTAGATGGCCAGCGACTAGGTGGCAGGTGTAAGCACAACTTTAGGAAGTACTTACGTGTCAGACCACATGTTCAAGACAATTTGAAATTCGAAAGGGGGCGTACCAAGCAAAAAAGACTTCCGGAAGCCATATGGAAAAAGCAATCGAAAGTGAAGGTGATCTCTGGTTGAAGTAAAAATTGGATAGGAAAAGTTAAAGAGAAATTATAAAGCGTAAAAAAAAAAACAAAAAAAAACAAAAAGAAGAAAGAAGGAGTTAAATATTGAAGTGTAAGCCACAAGGAAGCTGAAAATTAAAATTTCAACAGATAAATAAAAGTGAAGGAGAGACGAAGAATCCAGGAATTGGAAAGTAAGGAATCATTAATTTAATAGAATTTTAACTGAAGTCTAATTTGTTTTGTGTGAAGGAGCCAGTTGTCCACGGACAATAAAAGTAAGGAAAAGAGGAAAAGAAGAGGAGAGGTTACAGTTAGATGAAAAGGATCGAGGAAATCCGGAATCCAGAGTGTTCCCGAAATATCCAGCGTGGTCATAGCACGAAAAGTACGGAAGGTATTAGCGGAAGCATCGAGAAAGGAGATCAGGTCGACCTGTTTCTACCCTTGCAAGTCGTCGAGCGTTATTGGCCAAAACTCCAGTATTATATAGTTACAGGATTTAGATTAAGCTAGAGCATCGATTATCAGGTTTGTGAATTTTGTTAGCATTAAAGTGTTTTGAAAATATTTGGAAAGTGCGAGTTTTAATTCGGGCCTTGCTCCTCCGAACGAAATAGAAAAAAAGAAAATTGTTAAAAAATGGGGGCTCAACCGGGATCTGTTTCGTTTCGGAAGGGCATGTTGAACTTGGATTAGAATTTGCATTTCTGACATAAGTAGGTTAAGTTGGCATTTTATTATCATAATTCAGTGCTTGGAAATTTTTTTTTTTTAGTCGCTATAAAAGAATAAATAAAATAATGAAAATATATATATGTATATATCAGTATATAAGTATACGCAAAAAAAAAAAAAACAACAAAACGGAATAAAAAGATATAGAAAATACCGAAAAGTGAAGCAACTTATAAGAAGTTCAATACATATGATAAGATCTCCAAAAGGTAAAGGGTTATACCCTATTACGTGAGCCTAGTGGGGCAGAATAGCACTTGTGGCGTGGACCGTGCTTAGGGGGTACGGTGTGATGTTAATGAAAGTGGTGTGCGAGCACAGTATGCCTATCCAAAGATCATAGAAACTATTTTCCACGTGGTATCATTTGATATTGGAATTATATGATATGGACTACTAAATGTTACGGAATATTATATTATAGTGTATATACTAAACTGGCTCTTTCTCAATTTCGGTTTTCTTTGCGTGAGGTTAGCTAAGGCCATTTCAGCAACAATCCTAATTACTTGGGAAGTGAAACCGAAGGTGTCGCATAGGCCTTTAGCTGTACTTGGCTACATGCAACCTATTATATTAGGCATCGGTAAAATAATAAGCAGATACAAGTATTCTTACCTTAGGGTAGTTGTGCTAAGGTTTGTTCCTTAAGTCTTCCTTACGGGTAGTGTTAGTTTTAGAATTTGTATAGAATACATTGAAGACGTGGTCTATTACCTGGAGAAGCAGTAAATAAAGCTATGAGGATACGAAATTCTCAAAACCGAGAGGCATTAGTTCGGAATAAATAGGCGAAGTATTGCAGGGTTAGGTTTACCTTCACAGAATATTGAGTATAGAAATGGTGACTTGCCAGCACATTTCCTAGGAATGTAAAAAAAAAAAAAAAAAAAAAAAAAAAAAAAAAAAAAAAAAACGAGAACGCATAAGCCAATTATTGAAACGTCTTTGAAATTATGCAGGTTCGCCGTAATTAGTTAGTGCTTTTACTGCGTTACGGAAGCGAGATTCTATTAATCAATTAATCACGTAAGCTCAGTACTTGATTGCTGTAAATATGAATATTTTTTAGTTATCCTGAACGAGTATTAGGGGGTCAGCGTTGTGGTCAGTTGGATGACAGGCTGACGCATGTGAAGTGTCTAAGGGCACCAAATGTTTAGTTTTATGAGCAAAATAACAGAAGACCGCAGCTCACGTCCGGAGCGAGCCGTCAGACTTTAAGGGGGTTGTTGATAACCATAATCTGGATGTTAGTTGTTCTTGGGCAATCTACATCGGGGCAGTGTCAGTAAGCACATAACTAAACTAGATTACATCAACAGGATTAAGTTTAGTTCTTCGAATGCCTTGTAACGAATTAGGTACTCCTTCGTGATACATAACGATGAATAGGGATCCGAAATGAAATGAATCTCAAGTTTTCGTTTATTTGCATACATTAGTAATTTAAATGATATAAACTTATGGGATAACAATTTGAAGTGAACCAAAAGAATGAATTCACTATCGTGTAATATGTCGAGTACATGTAAATAATCTAGGAGGATCGAAACAAGTACAACGAAACCAAGTAAGTCGTAAGCGTATCCAACGGCAATGCTCTGCAAGGTGAAGGGCGGAGGATGACCCTTCAATCTTTTGTAGTGAGTTATAATTATAACTATTTCTACGGGCGATTAGATTGTATTATGATAGGGTCTTATTCTTAAATAAGACTCCCAGAGTTCAGTATTTATACGGTTAATAATATTAAAATAAGAATACGGCACTTGTCTAGGTAAATAACCTTGCGTGGATTGCACAAATTATCTTAGACTTTAATATCGCATAACATTTTATCAAAGTTTTGAATTAAGTCCGCAATGAACTTAGCGAAGGTATTAGAAATTGGCCCATTGATGATCGTACGTCGTGTGGAGCTCGACATTTTATAATTCTTATTTAGACGGAGGAATAAATAGTGTAGTTCAATCAACTTGTCTTATTTCCGGAAATGCAGGTCCATAATTTAGTATCTAAGCTATTTATGTAAGGAATTATTCGGCTTGAGCTATAGAAATGAAGTCAAGCAAGCTTTAGCCGGGTTTTATTCAAGGAGTACAGTACATCTTAAAACGTGAAAGAGTAGTAACAGGCGACGAAATAAGTAGGGATTTCCCTCACTCATATGGCCCTAACCTTAGCTTAACTCATAAGTCGTCCGCATAAAGAACGTCCAATTAGCTTAGTACTTCCAGGAAAGTAAAAAAAAAAAAAAAAAAAAAAAAACAACGTATCTGCGCATTAGTTGATATGATAAGTGAGTTGAGGCCGGGTTGAAATGAATTAATGGCGCTAAGGAAGTTATTTAGGATGTGCCTTAGAGAAATAGTGGAGTAGGATTAAATTGTTATAGGGTCATAGAAATTGTCACTGAATTTTAAAATAGAGTATAGTTATTACATTTATGGCGACAGAACGGGTTTGAATTACTGTTGGGTATTTTCATTCGAGCTTGCAGCTGGAGTAATAACACCATTCCGGTGTTTCCCTTTTACGCGTACGCACATCAGCTCTGTTTTTATAGCCAGAATTATTAAGCAGTCGACATAGTATTCACTAAAATGTCTTTTGGAGAAATAGCGAAGTTTTTCGCAGATCGTGAAATAGGGTATGAGATGCGATGCCGTGGGGTGAGACCACATGATTACACGATAAAGGGGAGAGTTGATTGGTGGAGGAAACAACTCATGAAAGAATCCAAGGAAGGAATTGATACACTTCTAATAACGTCTTACCTTTCGCCAGAGGAAGATTTAGAAGAGGCAAATACTTGGTTTGCTGTATTGACTGAGGAGGCTGACTCGGACGATAGCTCCTTACTAGAGAAAGTTGCGATCAGAGCTCAATTCTTAGAGCAAAGAGTGAGGAGAGTTAAGGTGGAAAAGGAAGGGGAAGATCTACAAGATAATGGTGCTATGCAAGACATTTTATTGAATGGTATAGCCGAACTTAAAACTACCCTCGAGAAGAAGCAATATGATATATGGAAGACAGAAAGCTTAAAAAATAGGAAGGCTAGAAGTACTATTAATCCGAATGAATCTGTGGAAAGTGAAGGAGGAAATTTAAATCAAGAGCTAAAGAACAACCGTGTGGATTTTGCCCATACGCCAGTACAATCCAACAAATCACATTTCGCTAGCCGGATTGATGCAATACGATTAGATGATAATAGCGAAGATGAAATGAGTTCATCTTTACTGGTAGCGGGTGCATCAAGCTTAAACCCACTAAGTAGTAGATCCAGTCCCAAACTATATAAGTGGTCGATCAAGTTTTCAGGAGATAATCCGAAGGAATCGGCATCAGAATTTTTGCAACGAGTTGCAGATTATGCCAGGTCTAGACGTGTATCTGACATAGAAGTTTTAGAATCTTTAGCGGATATCTTAGAGGGATCTGCTTTACGTTGGTATCGACGCCGCAGAGACCATTTAACAAATTATAAGGTTTTTGTAAAAAAATTCCTTGCTGAGTTCGAGCCATTGAACAGCGTGGATAAGTTACTCGACTACATCAAAGAGAGAAAGCAGCAAGAATCTGAGAAGATCATACAGTATATATCGCTAATTGAAGATTTATTTCTTCGTTTGCCCCAGCCGCCGACGGAACGAGAAAGAATTAAGATAATTCGCAGAAACTTGCTACCTCAGTACATTCGAGCTTTATCGTTACTTGAGTTTAAGTCGATAGATGATTTAGAAAAAGCTTGCAGAAAACTAGAAGATGGTGAAATCCAAGCGATAGAAAATTCGAATATAAGAAGGGATGATCATTTTTGTCCTACTCCTCAAGCACAAAATAGTAGTGGTGGCTGGGAGCGACGTGTACAAGGATCAGTTGGAGGCAATAGAACTCAAGTGGGGTTTTCAAATACAAGCAATAGCAGTTTCAAAGATATCACGCGAACAATCAATTTCCGAGAAATCCGAAGTCATGGAATAATACATCACCCAACTCATATAGGCAAAACGCAGATACAAGATTTAGCCCTAGTGCGGGTAGTAACACAGTTGTCAACGAACTAAAGTTCCGTACAGATAGACCTCGGGTAGCACGATCTTAAAGGAAAACTGCAGCGAAGCTGGAAGTCGAAGGACGGAGCCAGTTTCGGAAGGAAACCGTCCTTAAATAAGCAGTATACACACGCTAATCGCCCCAGTGTTTTAGATGTTGGCGATAATCGACCATTTATTTTAATTAATATTTTAGGTACAGAAGAAGAAGCGTTGTTAGATAGCGGGGCATCTATTAGTATAGCTGGTAAAAGGGGAATAAAGATGTTAGAAACATTAAATCTACAAAGCGTTAAAGAAGTTTGTGAATCAGTTTGCACTGCTGATAGAACAGAGCATATTATTACTAAGGTTTTCTATGTTCCTATTAAATTCAAATCGGTGGTAAGAATCCTAAAAATAATGGCAGTTCCAACAATAGATAAGAGCATCATTCTGGGTGTAAACTTTTGGGAGACCTTTGAATTATCCGTCCAGCATAGGCTCGGAAAATGGGAGGTCAGTGACTTATCAGTGCAAGAAGAGCGTGGATTGACGGGGGCAACGGGACTAACTCCAGAACAAATTGTGAGGTTAAACGAGTGTAAGAATAGGTACAAAAGATTAAGCAATGGAAGGTTGGGCAGGACGAGTCTGGTAGAGCATAGGATAAATACGGGAGAAGCGGAACCAATCGTACAAAGAGGATACCAAGTTTCACCCGCAGTTCAAGATCGATTTGTAAAAGAGATTCAAAGAATGATTGAACTTGATGTGATCGAACCGTCTTTTAGTCCCTGGTGCTCTCCAACAGTGTTAGTTAAAAAAGCGAATGGGGCCGATAGATTGTGTGTGGATAGCCGCAAGCTAAACAAGGTAACTAAACGGGCTGCATACCCTTTACCCAGAATCCATGGAGTCCTTGCGCGGCTAAATCGAACTCGATATCTGTCCACCATAGACCTGAAGGACGCTTTCTGGCAGATACCGTTGACGGAGGAGTCCAAGGAAAAAACGGCATTCTGCATTCCAGGTGTTGGACAGTTCCAATTTAAGGTGATGCCATTCGGCCTATGTAACAGTGCTGCAAGTCTTCAACAACTAATGGATAGGTTATTCGGTTATTCCGAGACAGTATTTCCTTACCTTGACGATATAATTGTGGCAACCGAAACATTCGACGAACATCTGCAAGTTCTTAATTGGGTGGCTAGTAGACTAGAAGATGCAAATTTGACAGTAAATTTTGACAAATGCAGTTTTGCTCGGGGATCACTTAAATACTTAGGATTTATAGTTGATGGCAAAGGACTGCGAACTGACCCAGACAAGATAAAGGTAATGCTAAATTTTCCTAAGCCAAAAACATACACCGAAATGAAGCGCTTGATCGGACTTGCCTCATGGTATAGGCGTTTTGTACCGAACTTTGCAGAAATTGTAGCCCCTCTCCATGACTTGACCAAAGATAGAGACAAGCGTAAAACCCTAAGATGGACGCCGGCAGCTGAAGCCGCGTTCATCAACCTCAAATCAAAATTAGTAGAACCTCCAGTTCTGGCTAGTCCAGACTTTAGAAAACCATTTTACGTTCAGTGCGACGCGTCAAACAATGCTGTGGGCACGGTATTAGTGCAGAAATCGACAGATGGTGAGGAAAGGCCAATTGCTTATGCAAGTAGGAAACTTCGAGGAGCGGAAGTTAACTATACAACCACCGAGAAGGAATGTTTAAGTATTGTCTTTGCGTTGGAGAAGTTTCGAGGATATTTGGAGGGATATAAGTTTTACGTGACAACCGATCACTCTGCGTTAACCTGGCTTTTCCGACAACAAAATTTATCAGGGCGTCTAGCGCGATGGGTAATGAAGCTACAAAGTTTTGATTTCGAAGTGAGCTATGTTAAAGGTAAAGATAATGTGGTCCCAGATACGCTTTCGAGAATTCCAGAGATAGATCTGTTGAGTTGTACGCCTATGGATGGAGACACGTGGTATAAGAATATGTTAGAACGGGTAAAAAATGACCCGAAGCGGATGAGTAGATGGAGACTGGAAGGAAATGAGCTATACATTAAGGATCTGAACGAACAGTTATTCAGCGACAATCAGTGGAAAGGGTAATTCCCGAGTCAGCACGACTGCAAGTACTGAAAGAGTGTCACGATATACCACAAGCCGGGCATTTAGGCGTATACAAGACTAGGCGCCGCATACTATCACGTTACTACTGACCTAATATTTCTAACGATGTGGAGAAGTACGTAAAATCTTGTGAAATATGCATAGCTTCAAAGAGCAGCAATAGTAAGCCGAGTGGCCCAATGGGACAATTTCGAAAAGCGGTGAGACCTTGGCAGATGATAGCGCTAGATTTAATGGGGCCATTCCCAAGGTCGACCCAAGGCAATACATACCTGTTAGTGATATGTGATTGGTTCACCAAATATGTGTGTCTCTTTCCATTACGGAATGCAACAGCAAGAAAGGTGACTCAGGTGTTAGAAGATCGCATATTTTTAGAATTTGGGGTACCTGAAATAATCATAACCGATAACGGCAAACAGTTCGACTGCGGATTATTCCGGAATTTATTAAACGAATATGACGTGCCAAGATTCTGGCTGAACTGCAGATATCACCCGCAAAGCAATTATACCGAACGATGGAATAGAGTGATAGGCTCGGCAATAAGAGCATACATCAAGGATAATCACAGAGCTTGGGATAAAGAAATAAACAAAATTGCTGTTGCATTGAGAACGGCGGTGAATGAAATAACAGGGTTTAGCCCATTTTTTCTTAATTTCGGAAGAAATTATCTTGGATGCGGATCAGATCACAGACTGTATGGGGATATGAAGGATGCCGACGGTATATCGCAGAGAACCCGAAAGCTTGAGCACCTCCAGCAGATCTATGCAGATGTTTACAGGCGAATTAAGAAATCCTACGACAGAAATAAAAGATATTTCGATAAGGATAAATGCTTCAAGACATTTAGCGTGGGGGATGAAGTTTTCAAGAGAAATTTCGTGTTGTCAGATGCAAGCAAGCAGTTTTCTGCCAAACTTGCGCCGAAGTTCGTGAAATGTTATATAACCGACAAGAGGTCCGATCTAGTGTATAGGTTAGCGGATCCGAGAGGAGGGGATCTCGGGTGGTGGCATATAAGAGATTTAAAGCCGGGCGTAGGAGCATTTCGTTCAAGTTAACAACCCGTATGTATATGTAGTTATTTAGAGAGCGGCATAAAAGAGATGTAGGCACGTGAAAAGCGTATTTAGTAGGCTTATAGATATTTAAAAAAAAAAAAAAAAGGAAAAACTCCTTAAGGATTCACGAAGCTGTTCTCCCTTTTGTTTGAGCGTATATGACTGTGAGTTTAAGACCAAAATAGGAAGGAGGTATTATAAGGTGTAGTATAGAACCTGAACATAGAGAAAGTATAGAAAACTAGTTGGATTAGAAGGGAAAAGAAGTTAAGACTCAGGACTAACTTTGTAAGTTCTCCCGAGCGAAAGTAGTAGTGTATGGACCATTGTCAGATTTAGCAATTTAGTGTTCGCTGATTAGGTGCAGGAAGAGGACACGTAGATAATCAGATTCAACGCAATTGCACGCGTTCACTGATTCAAGTGCAGGAAAATATGAACTTGAGTTCAGGATTAACATTATAGGTGTTCACTGAAAGCAGGGCAACCTGCAGTATAAAACGGGTGAGATCAGAATTCTTAGTACGAGGCTTAAGGTCACGAAGGTCACAAGCACATCAGAAGTAGTTAAATTCATTGGACGATGAGATCGGAAGTTTCATTTCTGCAAATGAAACTTCTACTAGGAAAAGGGGGAATGTAACAGACGTTGCCGTTACAAGCGAAATTCATCAGGGTATAGTACCTCCATGTAATTCTGTGTAGTCACAACATAGTCCCCATTCTCAAAGAATGTATGAAGAAAGCAAAGTAAACGCTCCTAAAAAGAAAATTTATGTAAATGAGATTAAATCAAAATAGGACCTATTAAAAAATAAAAAATGAAAGTGTGAAAAGATAATTAAGAAGAAATTAAATAATGATGCCAAGCACGGTCCACATACGCAGGGAGATCTAAGAAGCTTTTGATAATAATACTTCAAGAGACCCCCATGCTCACATAGGCTCATGCTTACAGTACCCACAAATAAATATTTTAAACCTAAATGATTTAAAGAAAGAGAATAATATCGAAGTGCAGAGGCAAAAAGTGGTCCACATGTAATGACATTTAGTTTAGTATTAACCGACAGTTTTCAGACTGGTATATCCAAAATTCCGTGAGATATCAATAAATATCTTTGGTAACATCCATTCATGAATAAACTTTCCAGCTTTTATTTAAGCCACTTAACACTAAGCTTGAAAACTACACATTGATTAGCACTAGATAACACTTCACCTATAGGTTGTTTCATTCACACCACGAAAATTAAACGAATTCTAATACTAATTTTACAGAAGTTAAAGAATATCCAAGCACTGTTCCGAATTAATTTTGATAAAAGTAGAACTGTCACTAAGAATTGTCCGAAAAAATGTCAACTGAATCAGTAAAATGCCAGATGTTGTTTTGTAATAAATTTAAGGCACGCGAAGGTAGTAAATAGGCACATTATATATTATGAACAAAGGCGTAGTGCAGAATCGGATAAGTAATGTAATCGTCAGGACGAGTAAATAAGAAATTGTGAATTGTAAAAGGGATTTATCAGGGTTAGCTAATAAGTTCAATTTATGTAATTAGACTTCAGTATAAGAGTATTAGGTTTAGGTACAAGGAGTAAAAAAAAAATCAATACTATGGATTCCGCTAGATGGCCAGCGACTAGGTGGCAGGTGTAAGCACAACTTTAGGAAGTACTTACGTGTCAGACCACATGTTCAAGACAATTTGAAATTCGAAAGGGGGCGTACCAAGCAAAAAAGACTTCCGGAAGCCATATGGAAAAAGCAATCGAAAGTGAAGGTGATCTCTGGTTGAAGTAAAAATTGGATAGGAAAAGTTAAAGAGAAATTATAAAGCGTAAAAAAAAAACAAAAAAAAACAAAAAGAAGAAAGAAGGAGTTAAATATTGAAGTGTAAGCCACAAGGAAGCTGAAAATTAAAATTTCAACAGATAAATAAAAGTGAAGGAGAGATGAAGAATCCAGGAATTGGAAAGTAAGGAATCATTAATTTAATAGAATTTTAACTGAAGTCTAATTTGTTTTGTGTGAAGGAGCCAGTTGTCCACGGACAATAAAAGTAAGGAAAAGAGGAAAAGAAGAGGAGAAGGTTACAGTTAGATGAAAACGATCGAGGAAATCCGGAATCCAGAGTGTTCCCGAAATATCCAGCGTGGTCATAGCACGAAAAGTACGGAAGGTATTAGCGGAAGCATCGAGAAAGGAGATCAGGTCGACCTGTTTCTACCCTTGCAAGTCGTCGAGCGTTATTGGCCTTGCTCCTCCGAACGAAATAGAAAAAAAGAAAATTGTTATACCATCAGACCATCAATAGAAGAACTTAAAAGGACATGCCTCCGTTCCAAACAAGGCAAAAGATTTGCATCCGGCACCATCACGTCATTACTACTACTAAACTTCACGACAAGAATATTACCAACGATGGAAAACCTCAGAAAGAACACAGAGAAACTACTTATAGACATTCAAGAGTTCGACCAAAATCCAGGAATTTATTTTGAAGACTATTACAATCTGAGTACATACTATCAGCAGTTAGAGGGATTCGAGCTGTGTTTAAAAAAACTGGAATAGTTGTGTGACCAGATGATAACATGCCGTTATTTCTGCAACGCCATCTTTATAGAGGTGTCGCATAAGGTACAAGAAATGAAAGACAATAATCTCATCCTTCACAAAACAAGTATAAAAAAGGTAAACGATTAGTGCCTAGGTACAAACCTATGCTCTGAACGTAGATAAACAATTTAAAAACAAACTACTTCTCCTAGTTAAAAAATATAACTCATTTATTCAGTATAAAATTCACCAACTTATAACAAACAATTTTGATTAGCATGCAAATCAATGTAAATTTATAAATACAAATCAACTAAATTATTGCTTATTAATTATACCGATATTACAGATATATTACAAAAAATACCATTCAGCATAAAGTGCACTGAACTATTTTCACGTGACGCTTTCTCAAGCAATGCATGAAATATGATTATCAAGAATTGCGATGGTGAATTTGAGTTCTTTACACTTTCCTATGACAATTTTGATGATAACAAATTTAAATTTGTACTTCCATAGTACAAATATTCTAACAATCCACTAGGATTCAATAATCACTATCAAGGACCATTTATGAACCAGCGAAACTCATTTAATAACAATTGTCACACCCCATTCAGTAATGTCAGATTTCCTAATCATAATCAGAATTTGACTAATATGCAGGCTAACCTACCAAAACTATCCACTCCAGAACCGCTGGATACTAGTTCCGGAAATACACACTTGAAACAACGTACGCCATCACATCAATCTAGATTTACTGCAAATACCGGAAACTTCCGTAATCCCATACACCCAACAATCTTCCCTAACTACTGTGTAGAAGAACTGCACAACATAAATGAAAGAAATCATGGCTTTCATAAATCATCTGAAGGAAATCTATACCAATAACAACTAGACCAATATTATGAATATAGCAAAAATTCTCTTAATAATGAATTTGAAATAGAAGATTCCCAAAATTTTCCTATAAATGCCTTGAGAAACCAACAGGGTACTTAGATGTCAATAAGCATGGCTTTTCATTACCCTACATTCATATATCATCCCCTTACGGACGTCCCATAAAATTTCTTTCAGATACAGCAGCATCTTCATCATTTTTAAATCCAGAATTCACTCAGCCTGAAGAACATATTGAATGTGAACCAATTACAATTAGTACTATACTTAATAAATATAGATTGAATAAAAGAGTAATCATACCCACATTTTTAGAGTTTAAGGAAACTGGTCAGCTACAATTTCTTCTATTTAAATTTCACGCTTATTTTGACGGATTAATAAGATTCGACTACTCACCCAATTATGTGCAAAAATTGACTCAGGCAACAAAGTTCTAATAACCAATAATTCTACTATCTCTTTGAGATTTAAACCAAATTTTACTTCTGGTAAACATTAAATTGCCCTCAATTCAAAAACAATAGTTAAGTTTCCAGTTGATATAAGTAATGGAGATATTTACCTAGAAATCATCGAGTTAAAACCATAACTACATATCTCTGAAGGTATTTGTAATATAAAGAATTGGTATAGTATGGTTGAAGTTACCAACGAAGCAAATTACGAACAAGTCCTACTTTTAGAGCAACCTCTAAAAGCTGGACAATACCTACCTTCCAAATTTGTAGAAATCAACAATTTTAACTTAGAATATAATCAACCAAATGTGGATGGTGATTTAACTCAAATGATACAAACATCTCATTTAAACAGCGAAGAAAAGAAAGCGCATATATACATAAAGTGGAGGTGAGAAAGCAGATAATCAACATGTTAGATCAAGGGATAATTCGTTCCAGTTATACATTTTGGAGCTGTCCAGTTTGGGTAGTTCCCAAAAAGAATGCCAGTGTCAGATGCCAGTGGAAAACAAAAGTGGAGTCTGGTGATAGACTTGTTATGGTTGTATGTAGAGTGATAGACGTTGGACGTTAAGTCCAGACTGCCAGCACGAGCTGACAGATCACTCGGTGGACAGCGTTGACTGCAGGGCGACACGCTAGCTTGCCTCGGCTATTGGCGGAGAGTGTGGGGAGGTTTCACGAAAACCTGCCGCTGTGCCACCAGCCATATACAAAAAATTTCGTGCCTTCGAGCAAAAGCCAAACAAAGGGGAAGCACACACTCAGTCCTGAAGGGAACATTACACCACTTACCCTTAGTGAAGGCGCAGATGTTCGGCCTTCGGCTGCCTTGTCCCATATCCACCCAACGACACTGAGGGCAGCAGTCATTTTGTTCAGTGTCCCTTTGATGACCTGAAAAGAAGTGGAGGAGCGGGCCTAGTCAACCTTCACATGAGAGGTCTCCGGCAGAGTGACGGAAAAGAAACAAGCTTAAAGTCACATCACGTTATAAAAAAAAATATATTCAGTACCAACATTTCAGATTGATTAAGTTGTTATAATCTACTACCTGACCGAACTCAAAATTAAAATGGCCACACAATTCGAAATATCTTACAAGTACATATATCAGGCAACTACTCAAGGAGTTAACCTTTATGGTGTATGTATAAATTGAAACTCCGAATTTCTTTAAATGACCCTAATAACTACGCCATTTCATCAAAGTTGAATTCAAATGATTATTCTATATTAATCTCTAAGCCCTATTCTTACACATCTATGACTGTATGTACCAGGACTTCCATTGGTTCTCTCGTAACATTCCGATTTTTTGCATATACCGAAGCTTATAATAATTATCACCGTTTCAAGACGGGTTACTGAACAACTGTTTCGTACTCTAAAACTAGTCTTAGAAAAGAGTGGAAAAATCCGCACAGGGTTTCTTTTAAGTTCCTTTCAGAACAAAATTGACTGCTGATGCGCAAGTTTCTCCACGAAGGCCTTGGAGTGCGTTCCTGTAATCAAAGAAAAGAAAACAAAAATGTCTGTCCGGGACTTCCCTTACAGCAGACTACTCTAGTCCGTTTTCCTAATTCTAAAATTCCTAGTAATGTTATTATTAATCCATTTAAAAATATTCTTAAACTCTAGTAAGGTTATTATTAATTTCTTTTCAGCAATCTAAGAGATCTAGTAATATTATTATAGGTTCATTCAAATTACTAAGAATGTTATCATTATTTCATTTTTCAAGATCTAACACTCTACCAATGTCATTTATAGTTGGATAACGTTCATTAGGCTTACAAGGACTCTTCTCACTTAGAGACATAAAAAAAACATCAAACTATAATACATCTGTCGTTTCCTCACTGCATGTCAGGTAGTTACCACTCTCTGCGTCTGACATTCCCGAACGCAGAGGATGAAATAAGCGTAATATGTAGGTAATATTTCTTTTAAAAGCTAACGTTGACTGACCATCCACATTTTTTTACGGTTAAGCCTGTTCCTGTTCCACTTACTATCAGTCTTCAACTTTTGCCATTGAGTGAAGCCGAATGCTGCCAATGGATATAGAGAGTGTATATGTGCTTATAACATTGCGGAGCACAATCTGCAAATATCTTACTTTTAGGTCTGGATGTTAGATGCGCACATCTTTAGCATGCTGCAACAATTCACAAAAACTGATAAATATCTGTGTAGCTCCCTCACTATATCTTACCAGACTGAATCAGTTGTATGTAATAAAAGCTATCTTATGTTATACACAATATCTTGTTATCCAAAACTAAGGACGGCACTTGAAGGTGCTAAGAGCAACAAGAATCGATCCACCACATCATGTGAATTTCAAGTTTTATAATTGCTATATATGTACTATAATTTGTAATAAGTATGATCCTTTGGTGACTGTATTGCAAAGGTGATAACTGCCTAGCAGTGAGATATGCGAGCTGATTATGTATGCATAAACTAATTAAGGAACAAAAGCACTGAGTGAACGTTAATCCAAAAGGGTGAATATGATTTCTTAATGACTATGTTATAATCTTATACTAATCAGGGCGAAGCTACATCGATTGCCGCTTGCTTGCTCTTTTTCTTGTAAACTCCGTGTATTTTTGCATACTAAATAATCCGAACGAGATTTTTCTTTGGCGAGGTTATGTCGCACATAAATGCACGTGGCGTTAGCGTCCATCAAATGGTTGAATCCTGATTTAGGTAATTTTGTTCTCTTTTTTTCTTTTATGCCGCGATTGCCTCCTACCTCTCAACTTAAATATGAAATTAGGAAAAAATATTCTGACCTTAAAATTGTTAAGTGGTTTGAGGTTTCTTCAGCCCCCTTTTGGGGGACTGTGTACGTTTATCCGCGCTGTTTCTGCTAATTTGATTTTCTTTTTCAAGAAGAATCACATGGATTTTTTCCTGTCTTACTTCAGGCTTACCTCGTTTACTCCCAGTGTGTGAATCCGTTGGCAGAGTCCTTCTGGTTCAGCAATGATACTCTACGCTGCCGATTTAGACGTGGTGCACTTTATTTCCTGTCTTTTTTCTCTTCGCACGATTTCTTATTTTCCACTGACCACAACGACGCGCTACGCACTTAATTGCGACCGAATTCCCTCTAACCCGCTTCGACAACTTTTCTTGTCCACTTTCAGTTCGATAGTCACCGAAATGATAAAAATCGCCCGCCTTTCTTGTCACCCTTCTTCTTATTTTCTTCTTATTTTTTTCGGGCCCTTGTCCCAGTCAGGCTTCGCGGTGTGGTCCACGCTGTGTGCTGCTGCTAGCTAGACTATAGGAAGCTCAATGAAAAAACTATCTCCGATCGTTATCCCTTATTCAATATACAAGAGATATTGGACAAGCTAGGAAAATGCATATATTTCTCCACTCTAGACTTAGATAATGGATTTCATCAGATTAAGATGAATCCCAAAGATATTCAGAAAACAGCCTTCAAGGTTGAAGAAGGGCATTGCGAGTATATTAGAATGCCTTTCGAACTCAAAAATGCGCCCTCCACATTTCATAGAGTAATGGATAATGTCTTAAAAAGATCTACAAGGGAATATATGCTTAGTGAATTTGGACGACATTATCATTTTCTCGACATCTCTGCAGGAACATATAATAAATCTAAGGAAAGTTTTTGATAAATTACTCGAATACAATCTAAAAGAGCAATTAGATAAGTCGGAATTTCTCCACAAGGAAATAGCCTTTTTAGGGCACATTGTTTCTACAGAAGGTATTAAAAAATTCGAAAAAATTCAAGCAATAGAAGATATTCCTATACCACGCAGAAGCGTATCTAGGAGGGGAAGTGAAGAGATCGCTACCCCTGGATCACATAATCAAAATGTGGCGCCTACCTAACAACAAAATTCAGATTACACAAATTTAAGCATAAATATATTGAATCTGTGATTTTCGTGTGAAGCAGTTTATTTCTAATATACTAAGTACGACTATAATTCTAAAAACAAGCATATTTATTTCGTCATGATTTAAACGTATTCACCGTAGAACGGCTTTACGTTGCTGCAGAATTTTTGTATGTATATGTTTTGTTGAGCACAGCTAAAAATAAAATAAAAAACATTAGCATTTGATATCGAATATATTTTATACTTCCCTTAAAACTCCGCATTCCAAGTTCCTCCAAGTCATCCTGCAGTGTCAGGAACTAAACTGAAATTAAAAGAAATTACATAAATTAGTATAGATTGATTAAGTATAGATAAGTAAACAATTGCAATGTTTCAACATATATGCGAAATCTGCCAAGAAACGAATTTCTTGGCAGTACAACAACAATTGCATGTAAATGCAACTATCGAAAATTATCGCGAAATTCATGTACTGCACATATTAAACATTTGCAAAACATGCAAAGATGTTTACATATGCAAATTACATGAATTCGCAACATGTAAAATCACTATAAGTGATAAAATTCAACAATTTACTTACACCATTGTTGACATTTCACAAATCAGTTTCCAACATAAATAATTTATCAGAATTTACATATTTCCTGCAAATTATTTATGCTGGAACGGATACATAATGAAATTTAAACACTTAGAAAATAATAAAACACACTTACCTGGATTATTAATCCATAATTTGCCGAGAAAAACGTCACAAACAAACCCGACACTTTCGAACAAAATACCGCGATCGCGACTGTCAAATTGACTCGCGAGAAAGTCAATTAGATGAAATTGGCTGCGCGTTACCTGTTGGTAATACTTAAAAACCGCGAAAGTTACCAGGTAAGCAAATATTCGCGAAAAAAGGTAAAATTAATTCGCATAATAAGTGGGAAAGAGAAAGATGCGAAAACGAGATGCAAGAAAATTGAGAGAAATTTGTGTTCCACATCGAAATTTGTCATGATATGGGAGTGCGACGCTATATTGACAAGTTTTAGAAAAATTGAAATATTTAATAAAATAAATTAGGAAAATTCGTGGATAATGAAGAATAAATTAGACGGAATAATTTGGCAACTTTTAAGCTATTAGTGCAAGTTTGGGTAGCAAGGAAAATATGCTAAATTCGCATTTTTCTTGTGGAATGTATTGGAAAATGGCCGCTCAGACCCTATAAAAAGGAGGCGATCCCTAAGATCTCTCTCAGTTTTTTTCAAGTGATCATATATGCAAGTACTAGCATCCGATCAAGTGACAGTAAGTTTTCATTTTTCAGCAATTAAGCATCTAATAAAAAGTGCCAATTCAAGGTAATTGCTGGAAATTGGTGTGCAATTGGTGCTGGCAAGGGACATAAAGTTGTTGGATTTGGATTTTCTGATAAGTATTGTGTGTAATACTAATTAGTGCGTAATTTGAATAAGTTTCTTGCATAAAATTAAACACATGCCAAATCTGGCATTTTAAGAATATATGCAACGAAACAAAAATAGTTAAGTAGTTAAGTTAAAATAAGATTAAAGTGAATTAAAAATAAGTGCATAAAGCGTGAGGACTTTAGAAAAAGCTATAAATTGCATTTAGTTGAACATATGCCAAGATACAGCATAACAACTACATATGCAATCGAGCAATTAATGAACAGAATTAAATTGTAATGAATTTATGAATTTGAGTGTTTCGATAAAGAATTGTTCAATAAATACAGCATTAAATACAAGCACACATATCTATTTTTTCATACCGCTACACTGTCCACCTAAATGCCGTAATCTAGCTGTAGTTATCAATTGAAGCTACATTACATAACATTTATTGGTGGTTCCATCCAGGAATGTGTGCCTGTTTATTGCTGTAGTTGCGAATAGTTCGAATTACACTCAATTTAGTGATAAATATTTCTTAAAAAATTATTTTTTCGAGTTAAAAAACATCGAAGATTGAGTCATAACTGTGCTTAGACGTGGCAGTTTTTAGTAAAGAAACTTGAAAAGTAATTTATTAATGTGCTTAGACGTGGCAGTTCTAATTAAAAACTTCAAAAATTAATTTATAAACGTGCTGAGACGTAAAACGGGACGGGGCAGCTCAAAGAAAATATCGAAATTTCTGTTATAATTGCTGAACTTACATGTCAGTAACTCGTGATAAATAGTTAATTGCTGAACTTACATGTCAGTAACTCCTAATAAATAGTTGGTTAATTAAATTAATTAGAAATTGCGACAGAAAATCACGTAAATATTTTACACGTCAATTGTTCATACGCGACATCAAAGTACATTCTTCGACTAATTTTCCAATTTATCCCACACGTGGCGTCAAATTACTTCTTTCGACTAAATTTTGAATTTATCCCATACGTGGTATCAAATTGCTTCCTTCGATTACTTTCATCATTTAACCCACACGGTTAATTAACTATAATATTAGGATATAAATCAACATGGATTCAGTAGATAAACTAATCTTCACGGAAAGCATATTACGTGCGCGAATTGAAAGGTTAATCGAAAATGGAAAGAAAACGAACCTTGTTAAACGAACGCAAGGCTTTTATGAGACTAAAATGACAGAGTTGAAGAAACTATGGGAAATATATAGTGATACAGATATGGCAATAAATCAGGCTTTATTAGAAAGTTTTGATGAGAAGCAACATGAGTATTTAGTCCAAGATAATCATAGCTCAACAGAGTTAAAATATTCTGAATATATGGGAGAATTAGTAGAAGAATTGCGGAAATTCGTCCCAGCTACTGAAACATTAAGCTCGGGACAAATACCAATTCATTCGACAACTGTTGTTCAACAGGAATCGTTCCTTCCGCGAATTCAGTTTCCAAAGTATAACGGCAACTACGATTTATGGCGATCATTTCATGATCTATTCATTTCTCTTGTTCATGACAATACAAAGCTAACACCAGTTCAGAAGCTGCATCATCTGAAATCTTGTTTAGTGGGTGATGCTGAGAAATTGTTCTGACACACCCCAGTAATAAATGAAGATTATATGCCAGCATGGAACAAGTTGAAGGCTAGATATGAGAACAAGAGAATTTTAGTTAATCATCAATTAAAGGTTTTAGTAAACCAAGCCAAACTAAATTCAGAGTCTGTTAAAGGACTCAAGTCAATAATTGATACAACAGACGAATGTATCCAACAATTACAAAGTTTAGCAATTGATACGATATCGTGGGATGTACTTCTAATACATCTGTTAGTACAGAAACTACACTTCAATACCCTCAAACTGTGGGAAGAAGAGCAGGGAGGTACACAAGAACTCCCAACATTCAAGTCATTTAAGCAGTTTTTAAGTACGCGTTTAAGAATTTTAGAATCGTTAGCAAATAGTCCAGTTAAGTCCACACAACCCAAATCAAGCTGCACACCTGAAACAACCAAATCATACCATATTACAAAGGGAATCAAATGCCCAGCATGCAGTGCAAGTCACTTTTTACAAAGATGCTCGAACTATCGTAGGATGGACATACCATCCAGTTAGCAAATAATCAAGGCATCAAGCCGTTGTACCAATTGTTTAGGCTTGCATCATGTCAACAATTCCACTAGCAAATATAGCTGTCAAAGATGCAACAAAAAGCATCATAGCACCCTGCATGAAGAATACAATCGGGACAAACCCAATCATGCAGCTGTCGGAACTGAACATAGGTCAACTACTATCAACGTTAGCTCGAACTCAAGTCAAGTCAATCAAGCTAGCAATAATATTCATAAACGTTCTCCACGGTTACAGTCAGTGAACAACACTGACGACTTAAACACGAGTCCAAACTTTGTAACTAGAGAAGACCATAATGCCCTGCTATCAACAGCGTTAGTAGTGGCACAAACAAAAGCTGGAACTCACATATTCTACGATGTCTCATAGATAGTGGCTCGCAATCATCCTTTATTACAGAGGAAGCCTGCAGGAAACTGGGAGCATGTCGCAGCCCAACTGCAGTATCAATTACTGGCTTAAATACTAGCCATACAGCAATCTCAAAGCAGCAAACCACACTTACACTTCGATCACGAAAGGCGAAGCCTACAAGAATATTAGAAGAAAATTTTCTAATATTGAACAAAATCACAGATCCTTTACCTTCCAGAATAATCTCTAAAAGGGAATGTTTACATCTCAATAAACTGCCACTAGCTGATCCCACATTTTGGAAGCCTGGAAAGGTAGATGCTTTACTAGGAGCAAGAGTTTATGCTCAGGATTTTATTAGGGTCAACAGCAAACGTTGTAGAAAGCAATACTTCACAGCGTTTACCGTCACAACTGATGACTTAGCTCAACAACTTAAAATATTTTGGGAAACAGTATAGT
Organism: Dioctria rufipes; assembly: GCA_963924295.1. NCBI lineage: Eukaryota > Metazoa > Arthropoda > Insecta > Diptera > Asilidae > Dioctria > Dioctria rufipes. Next base: position 140,119,729 of record OZ002744.1, read on the forward strand.
TTCCCACAAATACGATTCTCAACAAAAAGACAGAGAATGTCAGCAGAGATATCAACTCACCCATCAACATATTCACAATGGAACTTATCAAGTTACATTACCATTTGTGAAAGATGAAGTGCCTGACCTAGGGCAATCAAGACAACAAGCAATTAAACGCTTTCAAGGAATACAACGTCAACTTGAAAGGAATCAAGCGTTGACGTCCGAATACGAGAGATGTTTAGATGAATATCTTGAGCTGGGTCACATGGAGGAAATACCTCCACCCAACAACAACCGAGCCACACTATTACATACCTCACCATGCAGTTGTCGAAGAAAGCACGACAACAAAGGTGAGAGTAGTATTTGACGTTTCAGCGAAAACGTCAAATGGCAACTCACTCAATGAGTTCTTATTAAAGGGACCAGTTTTATAACCTTAATTATTCTCCACGTTCCTCAACTGGCGTAAATACAAGATTGCTATGAACGCGGACATTGAAAAGATGTACCGTATGATAACCATGCATCCGGATCATCGTACCTTTCAGCGAATCATTTGGAGACATCCTAAAACTAAGGAGATCCAAGATTTTTAGCTGAATACGGTGACCTTTGAAACGTCTTCGGCGCCATACTTAGCCATTCATACGCTTCAACAACTAGCGTGTGATGAACAACAAAGATGGCCTCTAGCTTCAAAGGTCACAGCCACAGACTTCTATGTGGACGCCCTACTCACTGGAGCTGAGAGCATAGAGGATGCTAAAGATCTATTAGATGAACTAATTAGCATGTTGCAGGCAGGAGGATTCAATTTGAGGAAATGGACAAGTAACAATTCGTACTTGTTGAAACATCTTCCCCCAGAACAGCGCGAATTCAAGGATACGTTGATGATTTCGGACATGGAATCCGTAAAACCGTTAGGAATTCGTTGGCATCCTAAATCAGACAAATTCTCGTTCTTGACCAAACCTTGGAAAACGCATGCCAAGGTAACCAAACGAGCCATTTTGTTAGATATTGCATCACTGTACTATCCCTTGGGTTGGTTAACACCAGTTGTAATTACAGCAAAGGTGCTTATGCAATCATTGTGGGTCACGGGATGCGCATGGGACAATAAGGTTTCCGAAGCCATTAAACATCAATGGGATAGTTTCAAAAATAATTTAAAGTCTATCGACAATTTACAAATCCCTAGATGGATTAACTATTCATCAAATGCGTATATCCAAATACATGCCTTCTGCGATGCATCAACTAAGACATTCGCTGCAGCAGTCTATCTACGTGTAGGAGATAAAAGCAGGTTTACGACTACTTTGCTTACTGCCAAAACCAGGGTAGCTCCCATAAAGCCAACGACCATACCACGTTTGGAGCTAAACGGAGCTCTATTATTAGCAAGACTGCTTCAAGCTACATTGAAAGACATGCGCTTGCAACAGGTTCCAGTTTTTGCTTGGACAGATTCCACGATTGTTCTGCACGCTGAAAAATGTACGTTGCGAATCGTGTAGTAGAGATTCAGGACATCGTACGCTTTGAGCAATGGCGTCATGTGTCAACAAAGCATAATCCTGCGGATATGGCCTCAAGAGGGACGCCTGCTGCGGATTTAATAAATAATCAGCTATGGTGGCACGGCCCATCATGGCTATCGGCGGAACAAGATGCATGGCCAAAATTTAAAGATATTTCGGAACAAACCAATCTAGAGCCTAAAGAACCTATTGTAATAAATCTTTTAGCAAAAGTAGATAACAAGTTCCTTCTACGATATTCATCATATACTCGCCTCGTTCGTATAGTAGCTATGATGCAACGATTCATACACAATTGTCGGCATGCTCATAATAAACTCTCACAGTATATAGATTCGCTGGAATGGAGCCAGGCAGAACTAACAATATTGAAACTGGTACGATAAACTGCGTTCGCAGATGAGTACAAAAGTATATTGAACAAGAATCCGTTGTCACAAAGTAGCAAGTTGATTAAACTTAATCCTTTTATAGACGACAATGGCTTGTTACGAGTGGGTGGTAGACTCGATAATGCTTCAATTCCATACAATAGGAAACACCCAGTCATCTTACCACGTGATCATCATGTCACATTAATTTTAATCAACAAACTACATGTAGAAACTCTACATGGCGGTCCCTCATTGGTTCTCAGCACTAGTCGAAATCGATACTAGATATTAGATGCTAGCCGTTGTATTACCAGTCGATTACATAAGTGCATTACATGTTTCAAATATCGGACTACGACTAAAATCCAGTTGATGGGAAATTTACCAACCCCGCGAGTAAATGAAACGAAGCCATTTACTAAAGTGGGAATTGATTATGCCGGACCTGTAACGATAAGAAGCTCAAAGTTACGCAACGCCAAGTTACAAAAGGCATACTTCTGTATCTTTGTTTGTATGGCTACAAAAGCGGTACATTTAGAATTGGTGTCAGATCTCACATCTGAAGCATTGAAGAGGATTGTGCACTGACATATGTTCAGATTGTGGCACCAATTTCATTGGTGGAAAATCTCTTCTGGAAGAGGATTTACGACAAGCCATTCATGCCTCAACACCAGAAGCAGCAAGATATTTGTCCTCCACGCAAATCAACTGGCACTTTAACCCTCCAGCCTCTCCACATTTCGGAGGAATTTGGGAAGCGGGAGTAAAGTCAGTAAAGTATCATCTTCGAAGAACACTACAATACTCCAAATGTACGTTTGAAGAGTATGCAACCCTATTAGCTCAGGTCGAAGCGTGTTTAAACTCTAGGCCACTATGCTATGTTAGAAATGATCCAGCGGATTTATTTATCCTTGGACATTTCTTAATTGGCCAAGCACTAAATGCGATTCCAGAGCCTGATTACACAAATGAACCTGTAGTATTGTCCAAAAGATGGCAGTACATTCAACAATTGAATAAACAATTTTGGGATAAGTGGTCAAAGGACTACCTTAACCAATTGCAGAACAGACCCAAATGGTACACAAGGCAACCGAACATGCATGTTGGAGATGTTGTCCTTGTTAAAAGCGAAAGCATGCCACCCACTAGCTGGGCAATGGGTATAATAGAGCAAATACATCCAGGTGCCGATAAGCTAGTGCGGGTAGTACGAGTCAAAACGCGAAATGGTAGTTTCTTACGACCAATCGCTAAAATTAGTCCTCTACCACTAGCATAAGACTAACTTCCTGTTATTAGTGTCGTCATGTGTCTGTCCAGAAGTGTCACATTGTTGGCTGAGGGTCATCATCATTTTTTGTTACACCATAAAAACAAGCTACTATTTCAGATATCATCCACATATGAGCAAGAGGATACGCTATACATTTTAGAGGACATCCAATTTAGCCCCCCAGGAAGTCCTGAGCTCAGGATGCTACGCGACCCTGGCTGCGATGTATTTGGAATGCCTCGACAAGAGTTGGCCCACGAATTGATGCCATCAGGGAGCAGGAATCCACCAGCAACCGATCAGGAATCAATTCACAGAGCAACGGCAAGCGGAAGCAGGAATCCTTCAGCAACAAGAGCTGCAATTGCGGCAGAACCAACGTTCATTGGTCCGACTCCAATCACCGATCCGCATCCGGAATAAACAGCAGTGGTTAATTGTGGTAGAATCTCGGCCTTAACAAGTCTGCTTCGAACCGCAAATATAAATGAATTTAAAATGAGAGCCGCTAATAGCTTTCAGCGCTTCGTCACTCGAGAAGGTATCGACATATACTTGCTACAGCGCATCGATGTCAAGGCGATACAACGGCGACGAAACAGGGAGAAAACCATTAATCTCCCAGATAAGTATCAGGTTAGACTACGAGTATTAAAGGATGGATCAATGATATTTCATCATTATCATAAAAGAGGTATACGTCGACTAAAGCCCTCGTTGGTTGAACGAACTTTTCAACGGGGGGGATTATGTTGACCACAGCTAAAAATAAAATAAAAAACATTAGCATTTGATATCGAATATATTTTATACTTCCCTTAAAACTCCGCATTCCAAGTTCCTCCAAGTCATCCTGCAGTGTCAGGAACTAAACTGAAATTAAAAGAAATTACATAAATTAGTATAGATTGATTAAAATAATGAAGTAATAAGTAAACAATTACAATGTTTCAACATATATGCGAAATCTGCCAAGAAACGAATTTCTTGGCAGTACAACAACAATCGCATGTAAATGCAACTATCGAAAATTATCGCGAAATTCATGTACTGCACATATTAAACATTTGCAAAACATGCAAAGATGTTTACATATCCAAATTACATGAATTCGCAACATGTAAAATCACTATAAGTGAAAAATTAAAATATTTAATAAAATAAATTAGTAAAATTCGTGGTTAATGAAGAATAAATTAGGCGGAATAATTTTGCAACTTTTAAGCTATTAGTGCAAGTTTGGGTAGCAAGGAAAATATGCTAAATTCGCATTTTTCTTGTGGAATGTATTGGAAAATGGCCGCTCAGACCCTATAAAAAGGAGGCGATCCCTAAGATCTCTCTCAGTTTTTTTCAAGCGATCATATATGCAAGTACTAGTATCCGATCAAGTGACAGTAAATTTTCATTTATCAGCAATTAAGAATCTAATAAAAAGTGCCAATTCAAGGTACATTATTATATATGCTGGAAATTGGTGTGCAATTGGTGCTGGCAAGAGACATAAAGTTGTTGGATTTGGATTTTCAGATAAGTATTGTGTGTAATACTAATTAGTGCGTAATTTGAATAAGTTTCTTGCATAAAATTAAACACATGCCAAATCTGGCATTTTAAGAATATATGCAACGAAACAAAAATAGTTAAGTAGTTAAGTTAAAATAAGATTAAAGTGAATTAAAAATAAGTGCATAAAGCGTGAGGACTTTAGAAAAAGCTATAAATTGCATTTAGTTGAACATATGCCAACATACGGCATAACAACTACACATGCAATCGAGCAATTAATGAACAGAATTAAATTGTAGTGAATTTATGTGTTTCGATAAAGAATTGTTCAATAAATACAGCATTAAACACATGCACACATATCTATTTTTTCATACCGCTACACTGTCCACCTAAGTGCCGTAATCTAGCTGTAGTTATCAATTGCAACTACATTACATAACATGTTTTGTTATAATTGTAAAGTAGCAAACATTACAACGAAATTTTGACTCATTTTTAATTTGCCTCTCCTACAAATTGTATCCTTTTCATGGAAAAAAAAGTCCACAACGGAAAGATGTGACTCATATAGTCGGGCTTTATTTCAAATAAATTTTTTCCTGCGAATTTTCTTTAAAATTTTTCTTCAAAATTTTTATGCGTTTGTCGGCACCTCAAAAAAAGTAGGATTGATTCGGTTAACTACTCATTTTTATGAACATAGATTATGTTTTCTTGGGAATCTTTTTGAAAATCCTCTTAATTTGTATACGCCAGTTATGGCATTGACGACGTTTCCGAAAACATAGAATGGAATTTATTTTGTTACCACATTTTCGATTTTGTACATTTCCTTCCCAAAATTTTCTATTCAGCAGATAGGAAAAATTTTCTGTTGATAATTGGGATTGGTTAAAATTAAGAATTGTTTTTCGAGATAGGTATATGTATCAGTCATATTATACATAGAAAAGTTATAAAACCAGTAAAATTGTAAGGATTGTATACCACTACGTTTACCCTAAAGACGTATTACAAAAAGTTCGTTTTACAAAGGCAAAAAGACGTTTTCCAAAAAGTTTTTTGCCAAAAAGAGCTTTGCCAGAAGGACCTTTCGCAAATATGTGTCCACATATGATTAATATGTTGCATGAAATGGGGCGCAGGCGCAATAAAAAATTCTGGCATTCTAAAAATGAGGCTGCTAACTTTAGTTGCTTAGATCCAAATAATTACAAAAACGCAGATAATGCAAGGAAATTAAAATTTTTCGGCAGACATATAGGTAATCAGATTTCATCGACAGCAAGGTCGAACTCGTTCAAGAGTTTGATTCTTTTAAGGATATGTACAGAGATATAATAGGCACAGGTATTAAAAATAATTTAAATATCGAAGAACTGTCCATAAACAATGTATTAAGACTTATCATTGTCAATGACATGTGCTCTATTTACCCTAATCTCTCGATTTTATATATTTTTTTTTTACTTTACCAATAAGAAATGCAAGTGCGGAATGATCAGTTAGCAGACTGAAACTCATTAATTCCTACCTACGATCTACAATGAGTGAAGATAGATTGTCTGTGTTAGTTTTACTCTTCATTGAAAGACAGTTGGCTACTGAAGTGGATTGTAATGCGCTTATAGATAATTTTGCAGGAATGAAATCTAGACGAAGGAAGCTGTTATAGTTGCCTCATTTGTTAATAATTCATATTAATTTTATTTTGAAGTAATAGATTTTTGATATGCTTCTATTTAATAACTAATATGAATATACCTTTGTTTGAACTTTTTTTTTTTTTCAAAATATGAAATAAAATTTATTTTTATGCAGTGGCACCTTTCTTTAATATGCTCGCTCCCCCAAATGTTTAAACCTAGATACACCTCTGATACCACATACCTAGAAATCAAGTCCTTCCTAGGATTGTTAGGATATTATAGAAAGTTTATCAAGGATTTTGCCAAGTTGGTCAAACTTCTAACAAAATGCTTGAAAAAGGTAAATGAACGTTATGTCAAACGTTTGAGACTTGCAAGAACATCTTAACAAATGATACTATTTTACAATACCCGGACTTTTCCCAATCATTTAATTTAACCACTGATGCGAGCAATTTGCCAATAGGCGCTATCCTTTCTCAAGGACACAATGGTAGTGACAAACCAATCTGTTACACTAGCAGCACTCTAACAGGTACAGAAGTGAACTATTCCACCATTGAGAAAGTGTTATTTGCGATCGTCTGGGGGACTAAATATTTTCGTCCCTACTTATTCGGAAATAAGTTTTTTAAACAATGGAATTGCAATATCCGAGAGATCTCTCAACATATTTAATCTCCAGATTATATTAAAAAAATCCGATTAAAGACCACAGTCATCTGCAGAGATTCCCTTCAAGAATAAGCAGCGGCGAACCATACGAATGCCACAGTTTACCGAAGAAATGATGATCGACATTTTCAAGAAATATTTAGCTCCAAAAAAAGCTAACAGCAATATTAACTGACGATGAAACTTTCAGCATCGTACAGTCTATATACTCAAGATATTTTTCAAATAGCAAAACCTTCCGTTTAATTAGATGTGCTAGTTTATTAATAAGATAAATCAAACTATTAATAATTGCGAAAAATGCCAAACACTAAAGTACGACAGACACCCACCGAAAATAAAATTTGAGAAACCAGAAATCCCCACAAAACCACCATACATTATTCATATAGATATCTATAGTATTAATAATCAACAGATTTTAACAATAATCGATAAATTTTCCAAATTCGCTTCAGCATACACCCTACCTTCACGGCATACCCCTCAAGTTAATTTGTGATTGTAGAAAAAATAATACAATCATGAATTCTATTTGTATTTCCATACACATACATATCCATAATAATTAGACTGTAGTAGTTATTAGAGGTAGAGTAAAATTAAAGAAATTGTTTGTTACTAGTTTAGTTGTTCACGGACTTCATTGCGGTTACAGTCACCACAGATTTATAATTTATATTTAATAAAAGTCTTAAAATAGGAACCGACGTTTCATTAAAGAACAGTTTTTATTTCTTTTTACATTTTGGTGCCGAAACCCGGGACGTAACGTGGATCGGAACGAACTTTTATTAAAATCGAAATTAACAGTGGTGACTGAATTATTGATACGTGATAGTTGAAAATCGGTTAACGGAACGATCATGGAACTCGCAAGCCGTGCAACGTATCGCGGGCAAGTTACAAAAATTGTTAAAAGTGCAACGGAGTATTTGCAATCAGGCGAAGCTCAGATCACTGATAATGTAAATAAGCTGGAGTCCTGGAGTCTATGGAAGAGGAATTAATTGTGCATTTGGATCGTCTCAAGGCAGCCCTTGATAACTTGAGGAAAGCTAATCTCGAAGTCCGCTCATCCATTAAGCCTGAGGAGTTTGATAGAGAAGCGGAAACTATAGCAGAGTACGACGACAAGGCACTGGCTGCGATAACTCGACTTAACCAGAGAATCACTAAGGTACGTCAGCGCTTAAGTCGTTTGGAACCCAGCAATGCCAACATTACTACAAGTTTGCCGAAAGAAATGTCTCCTGCTCTAAAGCTGCCGAAATTGCAACTAAGAAAATTCTCTGGTGATTCTCGTGACTGGATGCCCTTTTGGGAACAATATAAGTCAACGGTACATGAGAATCATTCCTTAAGTGCTGTTGACAAGTTTAACTATCTGCAATCGTTGCTAACTGGAAGAGCGGCTGATACGATAGCGGGATTTACTCCGACAGAGGCCTGTTACGATAGTGCGATTGCAATGCTAAAAGAAGAGTACGGGGACACGGACAAAATTGTTGATCAAACTATGCAGCGTTTACTATCTCTTCAACCTGTAAATTCAAGAGCAGATGTATTTGGACTCAGGCGCCTATATAATTCCGTCACATCTTGTACACGATCTTTAACAGCCCTGGGAGTTTCCTCTACGAGTTATTACGTAATGTTAAAGGGTATTTTATTACGTTGTTTACCTAACGAGCTACGTGTGGATTTTCACCGTTTTTTCGATAATCTGTCGGAAAATGCAGCAAGCCATAAGGTCGTGGACGAACCAGAAAATAATGATGATGATAAAACCGATACATCTTCTATTACTTCGGCATCATCTCTTGCTTTTGTTGGCGATAATCAGGTAAAAAACATTTTACGATTCTTAAAAAGAGAGGTCGAATCTTTAGAAAAGGCCCGTGAAGCTAAATCAGGTTCAAGTCAGACTCAAATTACAAAAACCGTAAAAACAGCTGTAGGATTATTCGCCGCAAGCACAAACGAAATTTCTTGTTTCTTCTGTAAATCGTCTAGTCATAACACAAAGGACTGCAGCAGCCCCCAAACTTTAATGGAACGCAAAGTTATGCTGAAACGGGACGGCAGATGCTTTCGCTGTTGCAAACGTGGACACAATTCAAAGATCTGCAGAAGTGGAAAACTCACATGCAAGAAATGCAACAATCGCCACGCTACCTGTATGTGTGATCCCGAATACAGTAAAAAAATGGAAGTAGTACAACAAACACCAATCGATCATCGAAACAATAATACAGCAACGCTAACACATCAACCGCAACAAGCTTTGAATCTCTGTATGACTAATACCATTCCAAAGTACACCAACGTTTTCTTGCAAACCGCGTGTGTATTTGCAGCTAGTCCAGATGCAAAGGTTTCATTGTACATTCGACTTATCATGGATGGCGGCAGTCAAATATCGTTCATTAAGTCTAGCATTGCCCGCAAGTTGAATTTGCCTATTGTGGGTACACAGAATCTATGTGTGCTTCCGTAACCCCCGCAAGATACAAGCCATGAACAAAGTCGAAAAAAGAGAACAGCGGGCCGGTCAGCAGGCGACATCCACAGTCTTCTTGCCTTGTCTTACTGAAGGAATTTTTCATATAAAAGTTGCTTGTATTTGGTTCAAACGCTATAACTTCCGTAAATTTTTTCTACATGCTATCTTTTTTTAAACTATTAGAAAGAAAACATATTTGGCTGCAATTTCTTTTAACTTCATTTTGCTGTGGGAGAGACAGTTCTGGGCTTTTGGACCTGTTTAAGATGAAATTTTAGTTTTTTCTCTATGACGAGTATACAAAAGGCAGTGAGAGTGAGAACTTACTGCATGCTGTACCCGGCACGTTAAGGCCTTTTAATGTGTCGGTGCCCTCGGCGACTTCATGGCTTGTATTATATTCCGGGGGTTACGGTGCTTCCCTTTGGAAGTGAAAAACGGACACCAACTCAGCTCTTCAATCGAGTGCGTGTTATGCTTCGTAGTCAGCATGACGGCAGAACAATTGTTTTAAATGTCGTGGAGGTGCCAGAAATATGTGTTGATGTTCTTGCAATGCCAAATGCAGATGACCCCACTTTGAAAAACTTTACTTTGGCAGACGCGCGATTAATGGATAGAGTTCTCGAAGAAGGTATTAGTGTGCTTATAGGTGCTGATACTTATTGGCAGTTTGCAACAGGCGAATGTCAACGCATATCTGAAAAATTAACAGCGATAAATACATTGTTTGGGTGGACATTGCAAGGCCCTTCGCCAACCTGCGCTCAAGGAATAAATGTAGAAAATGCATATGCGATGTCTGTTTGTATTAGTGAAGAACTTAAGAAGTTTTGGGATCTGGAGACGATAGGCATAGTACAAAGAGATAGCACTGAAAGTGTTTGTGATGTGAATGCTTGTGTCAATCGTGTTGGAAATCGATTCGTGGCCGATTTACCCTGGAAACCAGTTAATCAAAAGTTGAACGATAACCGAAGTGGCGCATTGTTTAGATTTCATGCTCTTGTGAAAAAGCTATTAAGGCAACCAGGTAAATTAATTGAATACGATTTAGCAATGCAAGATTTTTTTCTGAATGGTATTGCCGAAAGGGCACCAGCATCAAGCTTGAGTGATTGTGTTTATTTTATGCCACACAGACCAGTGTATCGAAGCGATAAATCCACGACGAAAGTGCGTATTGTCTTTGATGCCTCGGCGCACGCACCGCATTCGCTGTCGCTTAATGAGCATTTGGAAACTGGCTCAAATTTACTGCCAGACCTTCTGAAAATTATTTTAAATTTTCGATGTGGAAAGATCGGAATCGTGGCTGATATCGAGAAGGCCTTCTTACAAGTGTCGCTAAATGAAAAAGATCGTGACAGCCATCGATTTTTCTGGTTTAATGACAAAATAAATTCCACTGATAACCTTCCATCTTTGCAGATTTATCGCATGACACGTGTTACATTTGGAGTTACGTGTAGCCCTTTTCTGTTGGGAGCAGCGATTTTAAGGCATTTGGATATGCAAAATGACCGGTTTCCTGATACCTGTTCGGTACTTCGGAGCAGTTTCTATATGGATGATCTAGTTACTAGTGTTGATAGTAAGGAATCAGCCGAACGATTGTATAAGGAAGCAGTCATCATGATGAAAGAAGTATCTATGACTCTCCATAAGTGGAATTCGAATGATGTAGATATCCGACGTCTAATTTTAACCCAAGAAAAACCTCCAGAATCTCAGAAGGTATTAGGAATTCGGTGGTACATACCTACTTATGAATTAGCTGTGGATTTGGAACCTGTGGGAAAATTTATAGAATCGCCAGGATTTTTTAGCACGAAGCGAAATATATTGCAGGTAATATCTAAGATATATGATCCGATTGGAATTTTAGGTCCCTGTGTGGTGCGTATGAAAATTCTATTCCAAAATATCTGGCGTATTAAACTGGGTTGGGATGAACGTTTGCCAAACGATCTCTTAAGTGTATGGAATGCCTGCAGTACTGACGTGATCCAGCTCAAAGAAATGGCTATACCACGCTGCGCATTAACAAAATTTGAAGTAGTTCACAAGGAAATTCACATTTTCGCGGATGCAAGCTTATACGCTTATGGTGTTGTTGCCTATATAAGAACTGTTGATATTCAGGAAGGTATTTCTGTTAAATTCCTTTGTTCAAAGAACAGAGTGGCACCTTTGAAGGAGAATGGCACAAAGGAAGTAACCCTACCAAAGCTTGAATTAACCGCAGCGTTGATTGGGGCACGACTTTTAAATTATCTACATCAGTCTTTACAAATATCTCCTGATAAAGTATGGCTTTGGACCGACTCTAAAATCACACTTCACTGGATTTTTGGTGATGCTAAAAGATGGAAGCCATATGTATCCAATAGAGTCAGAGAGATACAAACATTGACTGACCGAGCTTGCTGGAGACATTGTCCAGGCACCGAAAATCCAGCAGATCTATTAACGAGAGGCATTAGTGGAATGTCATTATTGAATGCAGCACGGTGGATAGATGGACCGAAGTGGCTTTCAAAAACCCAAGCAGATTGGCCTCATGTGGATATAGACCATGTAGCTCCTCTTATATCGGCAAGCTTATTTTCAGCTACTATGAACGATGAACCAACAATGGCAGTTTCAGTTATCGAGACTCCACCATTACTACAATACGAAAATTATAGTACTTGGAAACGACTACTGCGAGTAACTGCGTACATACTGCGGATCCTTGATATCGCCAGAAAAGCTTCAACGTCACATACGATTTTTTTGTCAGCTGAGGAAATTCAACGAGCTAAAAAATATTGGACGGGATTTGCTCAGAAGTTGAATTTCAACCAGGAAATTTTAGCACTTCATCAGGGCAGAGGTATTCCTTCAACGTCTAAATTATTAACGCTAAATCCAATTTTAGATGATGCTGGTTATCTGTGTGTCGGTGGTCGACTGCAACTTATATATACTGAAAGCTACAGGGCACACCCTATAATATTGCCAAAGGCATCGCACATAACATTGCTTATTGTGAAGGACATGCACAACCGAACTTTTCACGGAGGGAGCGCCCTAGTACTTACCCGATTAAGGGAGAAATATTGGATTCCACAGGGTCGCCAAATAATTCGAAATGTTATTAAAAGATGCATCGTTTGTCAGTATTTAAGAGCCAAACCAGCTTCTCAACCCTTCGCACCGCTTCCACGGGATCGACTTATTCAGTATAGGCCATTTTTTGTCATCGGAGTAGATTTCGCGGGACCACTGTACGTCAAGAATATTACGAGCGAACATACAAAGAAATACTATATAATGCTGTTTACTTGTGCCTCGGTGAGAGCCATTCATTTAGAATTGACACCAGACTTATCAACAGAGAGTTGTCTTTTGGGTCTACGACGATTCATTGCTAGACGAGGAGTACCAAAAATAGTGTATTCGGATAACGCAAAAAGCTTTAAACGGGAATCAATAGAGCTACGAAAACTTGAAGTGTTCATCAACGCAGAAGAACTACACGGATTTTTGAGTGACCATGGAATTTCTTGGAAGTTCATTGTCGAACGTGCCCCCTGGTGGGGGGGATTTTGGGAAAGGCTCATAAGAACTATTAAAGGATCGTTGAAAGCTTCGATAAAACGAGCTTCCTTAAATCAAGATCAACTTCAAACCCTTCTTATCGAAGTTGAGGGTGTTGTAAATAGTAGGCCATTGACGTATGTAGGAGAGGACCCGTTGGATTTATCACCTTTAACACCAGCGCATTTTCTTCAGAATGCTGCCCCGTTGACATTAGATCTACGTGATAATAAGGCCGATGGACTTACGGACAGTAAGTTACGCCAGGCATGGAAGGATCGTTTTCGTATTCTTAGTGTATTTAAGAAACGTTGGCACAGCGAGTATCTGCAACAACTGCGATCATTACATCACGAAAGACGGAACTTTTCTTCTGATCTGAATATTGGACAAGTGGTTTTGCTGCACGATTCGTCACTACCCCGAACATTTTGGAAGTTAGCTGTGATCGAAGAAGTTTATCCAGGCCGTGACGGTAAAGTTCGTTCCTGTCAAATTCGCCTGCCAAACGGGGCAAAATTTAAGCGCCCTGTTCAATTACTATATCCACTGGAGGTGCAGCCTAATTAACCGCCGTCCGGAGGATGTACAAAAAATAATACAATCATGAATTCTATTTGTATTTCCATACACATACATATCCATAATAATTAGACTGTAGTAGTTATTAGAGGTAGAGTAAAATTAAAGAAATTGTTTGTTACTAGTTTAGTTGTTCACGGACTTCATTGCGGTTACAGTCACCACAGATTTATAATTTATATTTAATAAAAGTCTTAAAATAGGAACCGGCGTTTCATTAAAGAACAGTTTTTATTTCTTTTTACAGTGATCAAGGAACAGAGTTCACAGGATTTCTGTAAACAGTATAAAATTAATGCACACTTCACCTAATTCCCACAAAGTAGCAGTAATTCTCCTGTAGTGAGATTACATTCTACCTTGACAGAAATCTACAGGATCATACTAAGTAAACGTAAAGAAAATAAACTTGATTGATTTAGATCATGACGAAATATTGTCAGAAATATATAGGTAATAACGCAATACAATCTAACATTAAACTAACGCCCTATGAACTATTCTATGGAAGAACTTTCCAGTTTAATAATAATGCTAAATTTAATAACGAACATGAAAATTTAAAGAAATTAATTGAATTCCAATCGGAGCTATACCCTGAAATAAAAAATAGAATTGAAAATTTAGCTAGTAATAATATAGATAAGTTGAATGAAACAAAGGAAGATCCCGAAGAAAAAAAAGGAAAATGAAATAGTCTTTACGGAAGAATGTAAAAGAAATATATTAACTCCTAGGTTTACAAAACATAAGATGAAGAAAAATAAAAAAGTAACATTGATAACTACTGATAATAGAAACATACATAAATCTAGGATCAAAAGAAAACATATAGTATAAAACATTAGTAATATATTCTTTTTATCTATCATCCCTTACAGATTAACTTTAACGTCCAGCCAATTGATGGAAGTCCACGAATTGGCAAGTAGGCAAGGTATCCTTCCACTAAATTGTATAGCACGAACAATTAATAATTATTAAAACCTTCTGCACATCGTTAGGTTAGATACATACAGAGATAACGTAGACAAAATTACAAACTCTCTCAAAGCTCTTGACAATTTTGACGGACTAAAAGACTCAATTACCATAACAAAACTGAAACCTAAAGAACTAGAAAATAAATTAGAATCATTGATTCCCAAATTAAGAAATAAAAGAGGATTAATCAATGGATTGGGCACTGCAATAAGCGAAATTAAATTAAAAATAAACAGAATTGCGTGATAGCCAGATCAAAATTAATTTGCAAATGATTAAAAGATTCGATAACATAACAATTGTAGTAAAATGATTAGACGTAACTACGTATAAGTGAGATACAATCGGAGTTATTGTCGATATGGTAGTTGAACGCCGAATCTTCTACTATGAAGTTAGGGTGGAGGCAGCCAACAGGCAGATCTTCGATGGAGAAGCTTAGTGAGCAGATCTCCTAGTGAGGAAGCTTTCAAATAGAAAGCAGATCCCCTAATGATGACTTTGAGCGCAGCTCAGAGAGCAGATGCCCAGAGTTAGAAAAGTGGAATAAGACACAAAACGTAATGTATCTATATGCAACTTGTTACTGACTGTATTTTCTTTAGGTATTGCTACCCTTTCTTACTAGTACAATTTATTTATTCTTATTCAAAAATGCAGCCTTGAATTTTGTTTTATTTAAATTGCTTTTGGGTCATGACGCACTCTTCGTTTGACCCGGCACAGGTTTTTATTCATGGTTTTTAACTAGAACAATTGATTGATTATTATTTGTGTTGTTTACGTAACGCGATTTTTTTTTTGCTTATTCATTCTTTTTGCGTCTTTACGTTGCACTGCTTATTCTTACGAAATTTGTAAAATGCTTGTGCTTGGGCTTATGCGATCATGCTAGACTATTCATGTATTAATGAAAAGCAGGATACAATCGAAATTTTTTTTTAAAAGATATCAAGAATAAACAAGAAATAGAATTCGAATTAATGAAGACGTACTTTTCCATACACAATACCTTTATCAGATTAATTATAATATAGATTTGCTTACCAGTCATATAACCAATGTAGTAGAAGCAGTAGTGTTAGCTAGATTAGATATTATTCCTAAATGAATTTTAAATCCAAATGAACTCTACGAGATTTATAATATCCTTAATAATCAATCTATAGAATAAAATCTAACGAACATATTTACGAGCTATTAGGAGTATAAACTTATTATAACGGCTCAAATATAATATTCAATATTATCCCATGAGCAATACTGCTTATTCCACATTATCCCGCTACCAATAAATCAAACTAAAGAAATTATTACGAACCCATACATAATCTTCAAAATTCAATATATTCAATACTTAACGAAGTTTGTCCCAGAATAGAAGATATTTTCTACTACAAGGAGTTTAAACAAGAGCAGGTTGATCAATTAGCATGCATCGGACGTCTAATGAGTAATGAACCAGCCAACTGTACATTAAATGATGTCGAACCTATCGAAGCAATCCTGCAACCAGAACCAAATTACATCCTTCTTCTAAATATCAAAGAAATACCAATCAAGTCTAACTGCGGAAACAATCAACAAACTCTTCAAAGAACCATCTTGCGACACTACAAAGATTGTGAAGTCGAGATCAACGGAATTACCTACCAAAATAACCCAAACGTATTCTGGGATGAAGTTCATGTGTTCACAAATTTTTTCAACAGCATTCATCCAGAATCCACCATTGAGATCATAAACATGCAGAAACTAAAAAAATACCATTTCAAAAATAAGGATGCAATAGAGATACTGAGGATAGAAACACAGAAAAGGCATAACTACACCTTCGCATCATTACCCTAGGAGTCATAATCATATCTACAATAATTTACGTATGCAAGAAATTCACCGTAACATTAAACATAACGGAACCTGCAGATCAGATCTTCGCTCCAGCCGCATCAACATCCCAGTTCATGTGGGCGTCGCTCCGTGCTAAAGGGGGAGGAATTACAGATTCAACTGAATTTTTTCTAATCTATCTATATATATAAAAACCAGATTCGTCTTTTGCGGGAACTCTATCTCCTCTGAACCTACTTACTCTACAGCTTAGGTGAATATACCGTTGGATTCGAAACTTAACTGGTTAGTTGTTAAAGTTAAATTCATTTTCGAATTTTCAATATTTTCGAAAATCTAGAGAGGTAAACTTGACTCGATTTCCTGAATTTTTGTGAAGACTTTTTGAGGATTTTTTTTTATTTTCATATAGACTAAAGATGTAAAAATTTTTTGAGAAAATAACATATTACAATTTCCATCTGTGAGACTGGCAAATCGCGTTCGAATATGGCCAATTTCGAACATATTTTTCGTTATAGCAAGGGTAGTTTTTAATAGATTTTAATGAAATTTCGTATGTGTGCGTTATTTGTGAATATACAACTTTTTGCATTTTTACATTTTCGAAAGTCGCAATTCTCATTAAGTAACTATTCGAAATTTGAAAATTTTCAACAATTTTTTTTTATTTTTTCGAAATTTCATATCTAATTGCATTTTAGGGGATTTTCTTCTGCACTACCCTCTAGATCCTGTTAGTCTGCAACTTTTCTACACTGCATGTTATCAGCGAAAGTTTCATCGAAAAAAGTTACAAACGCTTGAATTTCGAAAATTCAAAATCACTAAATTCTGTATTTCATATTGAATTGTAGGGCGCGACACTTGCAACTTTGCTGTAATATGCGTATTTACACTCTGCAACTTTCTGCATACCAAGAATTTTCATTTTCGAAAATATTCAGTACTAACTCTACGATTTTCGAAAAAATTTCACTCTTTTTCACCCTTCGATATTAGTACTTTTCTTCCGCACTGGATAGACATGTGGGTACTCTATGGAAAGCTTGCAGTCTCTACTTTAAGAATCTGGAAAAAAAATTTAACATTTTTCAACTTTAGGGGGGAAAAGGGGGGCAGAAATGGAACTACTCCCAAATTTATCATGCCAAAATTTGTTTTCGATTTTTCCCCTAAAATTTTTACACTACCCTTGAAGTTTTTTTTCACCCACCCTATGTATCTTTCCCTCCCCCATCGTTTGGTGTAGTTTTCGCCTGCCTCCGGGGTAAGGGGAAGAATTTCCTAGAACAAAAACTGCAAAAAAAAGTGATTGTTCTTCCCCGACCCCCCTTATACTTCGCCGCAAAATTACCCCTCCCCTTTATTAGGCTGCACATCCCAACCACAAACATTTCCCCCGAACAACATCCCCCCCTCACTCTTCACGTTTCCCCACAATAGTGAAATCATTTTTTTGCCCGCATTTTCCCACTCGCCACCCACTTTTCGCCTCTTTTGAAACTCTTTCGCTCTTTATTTCTAAACCGTACCTCCAATCGGGATGAAACTTTCAGAAACGTTTTCTATACATCCTAAAGATGCTTTTATACCCCCCTCTTCCAGATAGAAAGTGTTTTATTGCAAAGTTATTCGCGATAAGAAAACGACCAAATCACACCAAATCACACCAAATTAACTTAATCCGCAAATTACGAAAACACATTAACGCTTATTTCTCGCCCAAATTCCAACCGATTTTCAAAATTCTTTTTGCTAAATTCATTGTGATTTTTTTATGATTTTTTGAGACTATTACGAGATGCGTGGGGTCACGGGTTCCAGAGTTGTGACCCAACTCCATATATTAATATAAAAAAAATTAAATGGTACAAAAAATTTCCCCCCAGGGGGGTGGCACTATTTTTCTTATAAACTACTATTCGTCGAGAATGTTTGTACAAAATTTTATCGACATCACACTGCCAATACTATTTTTAAAATTATTTAACAATACCGATACCCGGTTTCACCATACAACGCCATCTAACAAATATTACCTGAAACTTTTTTTCATTTTTCTCATTTTGCGGCAGTTCAACTGTATATAGGCGATATTCAAAAATTTACTGCATTTAATTATCTTCAATAATCTACAAGTTATTAAGTCAACAATTAATGTAATTTTAAAATTTCATTTAGTCCGGGAATTACGGACACCACCTAAATACTATTACTAACTCTTTTTGAACAATGTTTTTTCCCACAATTAAATACTACACAAAATTCCTAATAACACCCTATTCACAGTTAGAATACATTATGAACAAATTATCGGAGAAAAAATTTTTTCAAATCAATACATTCATTTAGCGATATTCCTCAAAATTTCTCAAATCGGGATTTCGCCTGTTCTAGAGGTGTTACCATAAACCAACCTAGGTGACAACTGATTAATGGAGTTGAAAGCTACTGATATCCCCTTTCCTCCATAAACAGCATATCTCTATATCATTAAATTTTTTTAACCAACTTTGCCTTTAACTGACATCCTACCATCACCATTTGTCTCCTTTGACACGAGGTACTTTAAAAGAACGCATATACAAAATGACGTAATAATTAACTTTTTTTTTTAACTATTTTAGCATCACTAAATAGTAAATCAAATTGCAAACAAATATCAGTCAACAATAATGCTCCACTCGGAACAAATTATTCGGCAAAAAAATTCACCAACTGGATAATCGAAATTCTCAATACATATGAAAATTTAACTTTCTTCACAATCTCTTCATAGGAGGGAGGGGAGCGGGGAATGAAATGGAGTAAAGTGATATGAAATGGGAAGCGGCTATCCTGCACTTACTTTCTATCACACCTATATTCATATGTGAAGTAGCTTTCATTATCAAACTTGCTTCGCCTTCTACACCACTATATGCTAACTGGATTACATTAATACCTGCAAAACCACCCCCACCCACAATTCGCCTGAATATCACCCGATTTGCAAAATTTTTTCTGCTTATTTTTTTGGGATTTTTTTCTGATTTTTTGAGCATATTTTCTCGACCCTCGCGGTTACGTTGCCAAAATTAATTTTCAACGGCCAAAATTTCGGTCCGAAATATACATTTCGAAACTTTATTAAACGAATTCTTGAATAATCCAATTTTTTTATTTTTTGTGAATGCACACTTATTAGAAGATTATGTGTACTAAATTTCAGGAAGATTGGATTTCATTTACCTATTTAAAAAAAATAAAAACTATTCCAATTTTGCAGCCCCACTCAGCGCTACCTACCGGTGGTCCCTGACAACTCACGGGGATAGCACTTCCACTATTAGATAACCACATATCTCCTCTATCCGTAGCATTTTATCCGAACAAATTTGCTGCCTTCCTTCAGATTCTATGCGAATTTAACTGCGGCAACCCCCGCGAAAATTTGCAAATTTGAGCATTTTTCAAGGGGTAAGCCCATGAAAAAATCGCGATTTTTACTTTCTACCGTACCCCGGCATGCGGGTACTTTTAGGAAAGGTCTCGGCGAGTACATTACAGAAAAAACCTTACTTCTTTATTCCACTCCACTTTTTGGTCGATTTGGCGCCAAAAACCGTTATTTTTAAATTACGATTTGCAGATTTTTCCTAAATCACGCCACCTTGCGGGATTTTCGAGAACCATTTCCAACACGTTTTTGTAGGCATAATAATCACTGGTTTATGTGCTATTTCAAAAAATAGATCCCACTCCAATAGGACATTCCTTCGAATAGTTACAAGCATATACATCACCCGAGTACATAATCGTCGGCGCAGGACACATGAATTGTTTGTGTATTACCAAAATCAAATTGTGTCAACTTTTACATTTTATTTTTCAATAATTAAATACTACATAAAACTACTAATAAGACTGCATTCACAGTTAGAATACAGTATGAACAAATTATCGGGAAAAAAAATTCTTTTAATCAATACATTCATTTAGCGATATTCTTCAAAATTTCTCAAATCGGGATTTCGCCTGTTCTGGGGGTGTTACCTTAAACCAACCTAGAAGACAAATGATCAATGGAGTTGACAGCCACTGGCATCCCCTTTCTTCCATAATCAGCATATCTCTATATGATTAAATTTTTTTAACCAACTTTGCCTTTAACCGACATCCTACCATCACCATTTGTCTCCATTTACACGGGGTACTTAAGGTAAACGTGTATATAGACTGACGTAACAATTAACTTTTTTTTTTTATTATTTTAGCACAACTAGATAGCATATTAAATTACAAACATACACCAATTAAGACTAACTGTCCACTCGGAACAAATTATTCGTCAAAAAAATTCAAAACTGCATATTATAAATTCCCCATACATATGGAAATTTAACTTTTTTTAGAATTTCTTCATAGGAGGGAGGGGATGCAAGGGATAAAATGGAGTAAAGTGGCTATATTTTGGTTGAAATGATCCTATCCTTGCCTAACAATTTCTGATCCTGCTCATATCATAACTGTGAGGTACGGTGAATTTAAATATATCAATGCATAATTTTTTTTTATGTGTATACAGAAATATTTTAATCATGTACGGTTCAGATATATCAATTGAGATGAACAAAGATTCTTGATCCTTAATACGTATATACATTTCATTTGGGGGCGTATACATAAATACTAGATACAGGTATGACTCATTTATATGTTCATTGAAAAGAACATGTATTCACCTAAGCATCTTTGACCTTTGCCATATGTTACCTTTTAGATTTGGCGCCGAAACCCGTTATTTTTGAATTGCTGAATCCACATTTTTGCTAACTTATGCCACCTCTCGGGACTTTCTTCAACTAATTCCAACATGCTATTGCAGCCATATGAATCCTTGAGATGTCTGCCATTTTCACAACTAATTTGATGCTACTACAACCATCCTTCCCCCCACCCCCCTCTTTAAAGTGAAATGGAAAATGCAAAAATTTTAAAATTAAATCCAGACATTGCTCCACTCTTTTCAACATAACTTCACTCCCTCTGCTCCGATTTTCTTCATTCTTTTTTTGTACAGTAGCCAGCCTATCCCCCCATCCCATGGCCAGTTGATGGATCCCCCCCACCTTCGCGCAGCGTAGCAAGCGGGCATTTACTAGTCTAATATATATAAAAACCAGATTCGTGTTTTCGTAGAATTCTATCTCCTCCTACAGTTTTCAAGTTACACCTATCATTTTTATACCACTGGATTCACAACCTATTGGAGCGTTCCATAGGCTACTTTTCGATTTCGAAATTCAAACACTTTCGAAAATCTAGAGAGGTAAAGTTGACTCAATTTCCTGAATTTTTCTGCACACTTTTTTATGATTTTTTTTTATTTTCATATAGATTAAGGATGTACTAATTTTTTGAGAAAATAACATATTACAATTTTCATCTGTGAGAGTGGCTAATCGCGTTCGAATATGGCCAATTTCGAACATATTTTTCGTTATAGCTAGGGTAGTTTCGACTGGATTTTCATGAAATTTGGTATGTGTGCGGGATATATGCATACACAACTTTTGGCATTTTTACATTTTCGAAATTCGAAATTCTCATTAAGTAACTATTCGAAATTTGAAAATTTTAAACAATTTTTTTTTATTTTTTCGAAATTTCATATCTAATTGCATTTTAGGGGATTTTCTTCTGCACTACCCTCTAGATCCTGTTAATCTGCAACTTTTCTACACTGCATGTTATCAGCGAATGTTTCATCCAAAAAAGTTACAAACGCTTGAATTTCGAAAATTCAAAATCACTAAATTGTCTATTTCATTTTGGATTGTAGGGCGCGACACTTGCAACTTTGTCGTGATATGCGTATTTAGACTCTGCAACTTTCTGCATACCAAGAATTTTCATTTTCGAAAATATTCAGTACTAAATCTACGATTTTCGAAAAAATTTCACTCTTTTTCACCCTTCGATATTAGTACTTTTCTTCCGCACAATATAGACATGTGGGTACTCTATGGAAAGCCTGCAGTCTCTACTTTAAGAATCTGGAAAAAAAATTTAACATTTTTCAACTTTAGGGGGGAAAAGAGGGGCAGAAATGGAACTACTCCCAAATTTATCATGCTAAAATTGGTTTTCGATTTTTCCCCTAAAATTTTTACACTACCCTTGAAGTTTTTTTCCACCCATCCTATGTATCTTACCCTCCCCCATCGTTTGGTGTAGTTTTCCCGTGCCTCCGGGGTAAGGGGAAGAATTTCCTAGAACAAAAACTGCAAAAAAAAGTGATTGTTCTTCCCCCACCCCCCTTATACTTCGTCAAAAAATTACCCCTCCCCCACTTTAGGCTGCACATCGTAGTCCTAAACATTTCCCCCGAACAACATCCCCCCCTTACTCTTCATGTTTCCACACAATAGTGAAATCATTTTTTTCTCACAATTTTCCCACTCGCCACCCACTTTTCGCCTCTTTTGAAACTCTTTCGCTCTTTATTTCTAAACCGCACCTCCAATCGGGATGAAACTTTCACAAACGTTTTCTATACATCCTAAAGATGCTTTTATACCCCCCTCTTCCAGATAGAAAGTGTTTTATTGCAAAGTTATTCGCGATAAGAAAACGACCAAATCACACCAAATCACACCAAATTAACTTAATCCGCGAATTACGAAAACACATTAACGCTTATTTCTCGCCCAAATTCCAACCGATTTTCAAAATTCTTTTTGCTAAATTCATTGCGATTTTTTTATGATTTTTTGAGACCACTACGAGATACGTGGGGTCACGGGTTCCAGAGCGGTGACCCAACTCCATATATTAATATAAAAAAAATTAAATGGTACAAAAAATTTCCCCCCAGGGGGGTGGGACTATTTTTCTTATAAACTACTATTCGTCAGGAATGTTTGTGCAAAATTTCATTCACATCATACTGCGAATACTATTTTTAAAATTATTTAACAATACCGATACCCGGTTTCACCATACAACGCCATCTAACAAATATTACATGAAACTTTTTTTCAGTTTTCTCACTTTCGTCGGATTCAACTGCTTACAGGCTTTATTCAAAAATTTACTGCATTTAATTATCTTCAATAATCTAGAAGTTATTAACTCAACAATTATCGTAATTTTAAAATTTCATTTAGTCCGGGAATTACGGACACCAACTAAATGCTATTACTAACTCTTTTTTAACAATTTTTTTTCCCACAATTAAATACTACATCAAATTCCTAATAGCACCCTATTCACAGTTAGAATCCTTTATGAACAAATTATCGGAGAAAAAAAATTTTCAAATCAATACATTCATTTAACGGTATTCCTCAAAATTTCTCGAATCGGGATTTCGACTGTTCTAGAGGTGTTACCATAAACCATCCTAGGTGACAAGCGATTAATGGAGTAGAAAGCTACTGATATCCCCTTTCTTCCATAAACAGCATATTTCTGTATCATTAAATTTTTTTAACCAACTTTGCCTTTAACTGACATCCTACCATCACCAATTGTCTCCTTTTACACGAGGTACTTTAAAAGAACGCATATACAAAATGACGTAATAATTAACTTTTTTTTTAATTATTTCAGCATCACTAAATAGTAAATCAAATTGCAAACAAACGTCAATCAACAGTAATGCTCCACTCGGAACAAATTATTCAGCAAAAAAAATTCACCAACTGGATAATCGAAATTCTCAATACATATGAAAATTTAACTTTCTTCACAATCTCTTCATATTATGGAGGGGAGCGGGGGATGAAATGGAGTAAAGTGATATGAAATGGAAAGCGGCTATCCTACACTTACTTTCCATCATACCTACATTCATATGTCAAGTAGCTTTCAGTATCAAACTTGCTTCGCCTTCTACACCACTATATGCTAACTGGATTACATTAATACCTGCAAAACCACCCCCACCCACAATTCGCCTAAATATCACCCGATTTGCAAAATTCTTTCTGCTTATTTTTTTGTGATTTTTTTTATGATTTTTTGAGCATATTTTCTCGACCCTCGCGGTTACGTTGCCAAAATTAATTTTCTACGGCCAAAATTTCGGTCCGAAATATACATTTCGAAACTTTATTAAACGAATTGTTGAATAATCCAATTTTTTTATTTTTTGTGAATGCACACTTATTAGAAGATTATGTGTACTAAATTTCAGGAAGATTGGATTTCATTTACCTATTTAAAAAAAATAAAAACTATTCCAATTTTGCAGCCCCACTCAGCGCCACCTACCGGTGGTCCCTGACATCTGACGGGGATAGCACTTCCACTATTAGATAACTACATATCTCCTCTATGCGCGGCATTTTATCCGAAGTAATTTGCTGCCTTCCTTCAGATTCTATGCGAATTTAACTGCGGCAACCCCCGCGAAAATTTGCAAATTTGACCATTTTTCAAGGGGTAAGCCCATGAAAAAATCGCGATTTTTACTTTCTCCCGTACCCCGGCATGCGGGTACTTTTTGGAAAGCTCTCGGCAAGTACATTACAGAAAATAACTTACTTCTTTATTCCACTCCACTTTTTGATCGATTTGGCGCCAAAAACCGTTATTTTTAAATTACGATTTGCAGATTTTTCCTAAATCACGCCACCTTGCGGGATTTTCGAGAACCATTTACAACACGTTTTTGTAGGCATAATAATCACTGGTTTATGTGCTATTTCAAAAAATAGCTCCCACTCCAATAGGACATTCCCTCGAATAGTTACAAACATATACATCACCCGAGTACATAATCGTCGGCGCAGGACACATGAATTGTTTGTGTATTACCAAAATCAAATCGTGTCAACTTTTACATTTTATTTTTCAATAATTAAATACTACATAAAACTACTAATAAGACTGCATTCACAGTTAGAATACATTATGAACAAATTATCGGGAAAAAAAATTCTTTTAGTCAATACATTCATTTAGCGATATTCTTCAAAATTTCTCAAATCGGGATTTCGCCTGTTCTGGGGGTGTTACCTTAAACCAACCTAGAAAACAAATGATCCATGGAATTGACAGCCACTGGCATCCCCTTTCTTCCATAAACAGCATATCTCTGTATCATTAAATTTTTTTAACCAACTTTGCCTTTAACTGACATCCTACCATCACCATTTGTCTCCATTTACTCGGGGTACTTAAGATAAACGTGTATATAAACTGACGTAACAATTAACTTTTTTTTTATTATTTTAGCACAACTAGATAGCATAATAAAATACAAACATACACCAATTAAGACTAACTGTCCACTCGGAACAAATTATTCGTCAAAAAAATTCAAAACTGCATATTATAAATTCCCCATACATATGGAAATTTAACTTTTTTTAGAATTTCTTCATAGGAGGGAGGGGATGCAAGGGATAAAATGGAGTAAAGTGGCTATTCCATACTTACTTCCTATCATACCGGTATTCATATATGGAGCAGTTTTCATTATCAAACTTGCTTCGCCTTCTACATCATTCTATCTTAATTGCATTAAATTAATACCCGCCTAAATATCATTCGATTTGCAAAATTGCTGTTGCTAATTTTTTCGACATTCTGTTCAGATTTTTTGATAATTTTTTTGTGTTACCAAAATTAATTTTATACGACAAACATTTAAACCGAAAATATTCATTCCGAAAATTATTCTAACGTATTTTCGATTAATCCATTTTTTCCCCACGTATTTGGAGCTTAATTACACAAAATTTCAGTAACATCGGATTTCATTTACCTATTTAAAAACAATTACATAAATCTATCAAAATTTTATATCAGCGAGCTCAGAAAACTCAGGGGCATAACACCTATACGTTCAGCAGCCCACATATCTCCTCTATTGTTGAAATTTTATAAGAATAAATTTGGCGGAAAATAATGTCCTATATTCCAAAATCTACCATCCTACATCGGAAAAGTACGTATATCACTCATCTGCGGCTCACATATTTTGGTTGAAATGATCCTATCCTTGCCTAACAATTTATGATCCTGCTCATATCATAACTGTGAGGTACGGTGAATTTAAATATATCAATGCATAAGTTTTTTTTTATGTATATACAGAAATATTTTAATCATGTACGGTTCAGATATATCAATTGAGATGAACAAAGATTCTTGATCCTTAATACGTATATACATTTCATTTGGGGGCGTATACATAAATGCTACATACAGGTATGACTCATTTATATGTTCATCGAAAAGAACATGTATTCACCTAAGCATCTTTGACCTTTGCCATATGTTACCTTTTAGATTTGGCGCCGAAACCCGTTATTTTTGAATTGCTGAATCCACATTTTTGCTAACTTATGCCACCTCTCGGGACTTTCTTCAACTAATTCCAACCTATTATTGCAGCCATATTAATCCTAGAGATGTCTGCCATTTTCCACAATTTATTTCATGCCAATAGGACCATCTCTCCCGCCTCCCCCCTCTTCAAAGTTCAATGGAAAATGCAAAAATTTTAAAATTAAATCCAGACATTGCTCCACTCTTTTCAACATAACTTCACTCCCTCTGCTCCGATTTTCTTCATTCTTTTTTTGTATAGTAGCCAGCCTATCCCCCCATCCCATGGACAGTCGTCTGACCCCCCTCTCCTGCGCGCAGCGTAGCAAGCGGGCATTTACTAGTCTAATATATATAAAAACCAGATTCGTGTTTTCGTAGAATTCTATCTCCTCCTACAGTTTTCAAGTTACAGCTATCATTTTTATACCGCTGGATTCAGAACCTATTGGAGCGTTCCATAGGCTACTTTTCGATTTCGAAATTCAAACGCTTTCGAAAATCTAGAGAGGGAAACTTGACTCGATTTTCTGAATTTTTCTGCACACTTTTTTACGATTTTTTTCTATATTTGTGTAAACTAAGGATGTACAAATTTTTTTCGATTTATTAATTTTTTTCAAATTTCCCCTCTGACTCTTGCAAATCGCGTTCGAAAATGACCAATTTCGAACATATTTTTCGTTATACCAAGGGTAGTTTCTACTGAATTTTAATGAAATTTGGTATGTGTGCGTTATATTTGAATACACAACTTTTTGCATTTTTACATTTTCGAAATTCGAAATTCTCATTAAGTAACTATTCGAAATTTGAAAATTTTCAACAATTTTTTTTTATTTTTTCAAAATTTCATATCTAATTGCATTTTAGGGGATTTTCTTTCACCCTATCCTCTAGACCCTGTTAATCTGCAACTTTTCTACACTGCATGTTATCAGCGAAAGTTTCATCGAAAAAAGTTACAAACGCTTGAATTTCGAAAATTCAAAATCACTAAATTGTCTATTTCATATTGGATTGTAGGGCGCGACACTTGCAACTTTGCTGTAATATGCGTATTTACACTCCGCAACTTTCTGCATACCAAGAATTTTCATTTTCGAAAATATTCAGTACTAACTCTACGATTTTCGAAAAAATTTCACTCTTTTTCACCCTTCGATATTAGTACTTTTCTTCCGCACTGGATAGACATGTGGGTACTCTATGGAAAGCTTGCAGTCTCTACTTTAAGAATATGGAAAAAAAATTTAACATTTTCCAACTTTAGGGGGCAAAAGGGGGGCAGAAATGGAACTACTCCCAAATTTATCATGCCAAAATTTGTTTTCGATTTTTCCCCTAAAATTTTTACACTACCCTTGAAGTTTTTTTTCACCCAGCCTATGTATCTTGCCCTCTTCCATCGTTTGGTGTAGTTTTCCGGTGCGTCCGGGGTAAGGGGAAGAATTTCCTAGAACAAAAACTGCAAAAAAAAGTGATTGTTCTTCCCCGACCCCCCTTACACTTCGTTGAAAAATTACCCCTCCCCCACTTTAGGCTGCACATCGTAGCCCTAAACATTTCCCCCGAACAACATCCCCCCCTCACTCTTCACGTTTCCCCACAATAGTGAAATCATTTTTTTGCCCGCATTTTCCCACTTGCCACCCACTTTTCGCCTCTTTTGAAACTCTTTCGCTCTTTATTTCTAAACCATACCTCCAATCGGGATGAAACTTTCACAAACGTTTTCTATACATCCTAAAGATGCTTTTATACCCCCCTCTTCCAGATAGAAAGTGTTTTATTGCAAAGTTATTCGCGATAAGAAAACGACCAAATCACACCAAATCACACCAAATTAACTTAATCCGCGAATTATGAAAACACATTAACGCTTATTTCTCGCCCAAATTCCAACCGATTTTCAAAATTCTTTTTGCTAAATTCATTGTGATTTTTTTATGATTTTTTGAGACTATTACGAGATGCGTGGGGTCACGGGTTCCAGAGTGGTGACCCAACTCCATATATTAATATAAAAAAAATTAAATGGTACCAAAAATTTACCCCCAGGGGGGTGGGACTATTTTTCTTATAAACTACTATTCATCGAGAATGTTTGTACAAAATCTTATCGACATCATACTACGAATACTATTTTTAAAATTATTTAACAATACCGATACCCGGTTTCACCATACAACGCCATCTAACAAATATTACATGAAACTTTTTTTCATTTTTCTCATTTTGAAGCAGTTCAGCTGTATATAGGTGATATTCAAAAATTTACTGCATTTAATTATCTTCAATAATCTACAAGTTATTAACTCAACAATTATTGTAATTTTAAAATTTCATTTAGTCCGGGAATTACGGACACCACCTAACTACTATTACTAACTCTTTTTTAACAAATTTTTTTCCCACAATTAAATACTACACAAAATTCATAATAACACTCTATTCACAGTTAGAATCCATTATGAACAAATTATCGGAGAAAAAAATTTTTCAAATCAATACATTCATTTAGCGATATTCCTCAAAATTTCTCAAATCGGGATTTCGCCTGTTCTAGAGGTGTTACCTTAAACCAACCTAGGTGACAACTGATTAATGGAGTTGAAAGCTACTGATATCCCCTTTCTTCCATATACAGCATATTTCTGTATCATTAAATTTTTTTAACCAACTTTGCCTTTAACTCACATCCTACCATCACCAATTGTCTCCTTTTACACGAGGTACTTGAGAAGAACGCGTATATAAAATGACGTAATAATTAACTTTTTTTTTAACTATTTTAGCATCACTAAATAGAAAATCAAATTGCAAACAAACACCAATCAACACTAACGCTCCACTCGAAACAAATTATTCGGCAAAAAAATTCACCCACTGGATAATCGAAATTCTCAACACATATGAAAATTTAACTTTCTTCAAAAGCTCTTCATATAAGGGAGGGGAGCGGGGGATGAAATGAAGTAAAGTGATATGAAATGGAAAGCGGCTGTCCTACACTTACTTTCCATCATACCTACATTCATATGTGTAGCAGCTTTCAGTATCAAACTTGCTTCGCCTTCTACACCACTATATGCTAACTGGATTACATTAATACCTGCAAAACCACCCCCACCCACAAATCGCCTAAATATCACCCGATTTGCAAAAATTCTTTCTGCTTATTTTTTTGTGATTTTTTTATGATTTTTTGAGCATATTTTCTCGACCCTCGCAGTTACGTTGCCAAAATTAATTTTCGACGGCCAAAATTTCGGTCCGAAATATACATTTCGAAACTTTATTAAACGAATTGTTGAATAATCCAATTTTTTTATTTTTTGTGAATGCACACTTATTAGAAGATTATGTGTACTAAATTTCAGGAAGATTGGATTTCATTTACCTATTTAAAAAAAATAAAAACTATTCCAATTTTGCAGCTCCACTCAGCGCCACCTACCGGTGGTCCCTGACATCTGACGGGGATAGCACTGCCACTATTAGATAACCACAAACCTCCTCTATGCGTAGCATTTTATCCGAACAAATTTACTATCTTCCTTCAGATTCTATGCCAATTTAACTGCGGCAACCCCCGCGAAAATTTGCAAATTTGAGCATTTTTCAAGGGGTAAGCCCATGAAAAAATCGCGATTTTTACTTTCTCCCGTACCCCTGCATGCGGGTACTTTTTGGAAAGGTCTCGGCGAGTACATTACAGAAAAAACCTTACTTCCTTTTTCCACCCCACTTTTCGGTCGATTTGGCGCCAAAAACCGTTATTTTTAAATTACGATTTGCAGATTTTTCCGAAATTACGCCACCTTGCGGGATTTTCGAGAACCATTTCCAACACGGTTTTGTAGGCATAATAATCACTGGTTTATGTGCTATTTCAAAAAATAGATCCCACTCCAATAGGACATTCCTCCGAATAGTTACAAACATATACATCACCTGAGTACATAATCGTCGGCGCAGGACACATGAATTGTTTGTGTATTACCAAAATCAAATCGTGTCAACTTTTACATTTTATTTTTCAATAATTATATACCACAGAAAACGACTAATAAGACTGCATTCACAGTTAGAATACATTATGAACAAATTATCGGGAAAAAAATTCTTTTAGTCAATACATTCATTTAGCGATATTCTTCAAAATTTCTCAAATCGGGATTTCGCCTGTTCTGGGGGTGTTACCTTAAACCAACCTAGAAGACAAATGATCAATGGAATTGACAGCCACTGGCATCCCCTTTCTTCCATAAACAGCATATCTCTATATCATTAAATTTTTTTAACCAACTTTGCCTTTACCTGACATCCTACCATCACCATTTGTCGCCATTCACACGGGGTACTTAAGATAAACGTGTATATAAACTGACGTAACAATTAACTTTTTTTTTTATTATTTTAGCACAACTAGATAGCATATTAAATTACAAACATACACCAATTA
The DNA here is from genome assembly GCA_963924295.1 of Dioctria rufipes. Lineage (NCBI taxonomy): Eukaryota > Metazoa > Arthropoda > Insecta > Diptera > Asilidae > Dioctria > Dioctria rufipes. The sequence continues at coordinate 140,151,061 of OZ002744.1, forward strand.
AAACTAACTGTCCACTCGGAACAAATTATTCGTCAAAAAAATTCAAAACTGCATATTATAAATTCCCCATACATATGGAAATTTAACTTTTTTTAGAATTTCTTCATATGAGGGAGGGGATGCAAGAGATAAAATGGAGTAAAGTGGCTATATTTTGGTTGAAATGATCCTATTCTTGCCTAAAAATTTCTGATCCTGCTCAGATCATAACTGTGAGGTACGGTGAATTTAAATATATCAATGCATAATTTTTTTTTATGTATATACAGAAATATTTTAATCATGTACGGTTCAGATATATCAATTGAGATGAACAAAGATTCTTGATCCTTAATACGTATATACATTTCATTTGGGGGCGTATACATAAATACTACATACAGGTATGACTCATTTATATGTTCATTGAAAAGAACATGTATTCACCTAAACATCTTTGACCTTTGCCATATGTTACCTTTTAGATTTGGCGCCGAAACCCGTTATTTTTGAATTGCTGAATCCACATTTTTGCCAACTGATGCCACCTCTCGGGACTTTCTTCAACTAATTCCAACCTATTATTGCAGCCATATGAATCCTTGAGATGTCTGCCATTTTTCACAACTAATTTGATGCTACTACAACCATCCTTCCCCCCACCACCCTCTTTAAAGTGAAATGGAAAATGCAAAAATTTTAAAATTAAATCCAGACATTGCTCCACTCTTTTCAACATAACTTCACTCCCTCTGCTCCGATTTTCTTCATTCTTTTTTTGTATAGTAGCCAGCCGATCCCCCCATCCCACGGACAGTCGTCTGACCCCCCTCTCCTTCGCGAAGCGTAGCAAGCGGGCATTTACTAGTATATATAAAAACCAGATTCGTGTTTTCGTAGAATCCTATCTCCTCCTACAGTTTTCAACTTACAGCTATCATTTTTATACCTCTGGATTCACAACCTATTGGAGCGTTCCATAGGCTACTTTTCGATTTCGAAATTCAAACACTTTCGAAAATCTAGAGAGGTAAAGTTGACTCAATTTCCTGAATTTTTCTGCACACTTTTTTATGATTTTTTTTTATTTTCATATAGACTAAGGATGTACTAATTTTTTGAGAAAATAACATATTACAATTTTCATCTGTGAGAGTGGCTAATCGCGTTCGAATATGGCCAATTTCGAACATATTTTTCGTTATACCAAGGGTAGTTTCTACTGGATTTTAATGAAATTTCGTATGTGTGCGTTATATTTGAATACACAACTTTTTGCATTTTTACATTTTCGAAATTCGCAATTCTCATTAAGTAACTATTCGAAATTTGAAAATTTTCAACCATTTTTTTTTATTTTTTCGAAATTTCATATCTAATTGCATTTTAGGGGATTTTCTTTCCACCTATCCTCTAGATCCTGTTAATCTGCAACTTTTCTACACTGCATGTTATCAGCGAATGTTTCATCCAAAAAAGTTACAAACGCTTGAATTTCGAAAATTCAAAATCACTAAATTCTGTATATCATATTGGATTGTAGGGCGCGACACTTGCAACTTTGTAGAAATATGCATATTTACACTTTGCAACTTTCTGCATACCAAGAATTTTCATTTTCGAAAATATTCAGTACTAACTCTACGATTTTCGAACAAATTTCACTCTTTTTCACCATTCGATATTAGTAGTTTTCTTACGCACAATATAGACATGTGGGTACTCTATGGAAAGCTTGCAGTCTCTACTTTAAGAATCTGGAAAAAAAAATTAACATTTTCCAACTTTAGGGGGGAAAAGGGGGGCAGAAATGGAACTACTCCCAAATTTATCATGCCAAAATTTGTTTTCGATTTTTCCCCTAAAATTTTTACACTACCCTTGAAGTTTTTTTTAACGAATCCTATGTATGCTGCCCTCCCCCATCGTATGGTGTAGTTTTCCCGTGCCTCCGCGGTAAGGGGAAGAATTTCCTAGAACAAAAACTGCAAAAAAAAGTGATTGTTCTTCCCCGACCCCCCTTATACTTCGTTGCAAAATTACCCCTCCCCCACTTTAGGCTGCACATCCCAACCACAAACATTTCCCCCGAACAACATCCCCCCCTCACTCTTCACGTTTCCCCACAATAGTGAAATGATTTTTTTGTCACAATTTTCCCACTCGCCACCCACTTTTCGCCTCTTTTGAAACTCTTTCGCTCTTTATTTCTAAACCATACCTCCAATCGGGATGAAACTTTCACAAACGTTTTCTATACATCCTAAAGATGCTTTTATACCCCCCTCTTCCAGATAGAAAGTGTTTTATTGCAAAGTTATTCGCGATAAGAAAACGACCAAATCACACCAAATCACACCAAATTAACTTAATCCGCGAATTACGAAAACACATTAACGCTTATTTCTCGCCCAAATTCCAACCGATTTTCAAAATTCTTTTTGCTAAATTCATTGTGATTTTTTTATGATTTTTTGAGACTACCACGGGATACGTAGGGTCACGGGTTCCAGAGTTGTGACCCAACTCCATATATTAATATAAAAAAAATTAAATGGTACAAAAAATTTCCCCCCAGGGGGGTGGCACTATTTTTCTTATAAACTACTATTCGTCAGGAATGTTTGTGCAAAATTTTATCGACATCTGACTGCGAATACTATTTTTAAAATTATTTAACAATACCGATACCCGCTTTCACCATACAACGCCATCTAACAAATATTACATGAAACTTTTTTTCATTTTTCTCATTTTGAAGCAGTTCAACTGTATATAGGTGATATTTAAAAATTTACTGCATTTAATTATCTTCAATAATCTGGAAGTTATTAACTCAACAATTATTGTAATTTTAAAATTTCATTTAGTCCGGGAATTACGGACACCAACTAAATACTATTACTAACTCTTTTTTAACAATTTTTTTTTCTATAATTAAATACTACACAAAATTCCTAATAACACTCTATTCACAGTTAGAATTCATTATGAACAAATTATCGGAGAAAAAAAATTTTCAAATCAATACATTCATTTAGCCATATTCCTCAAAATTTCTCAAATCGGGATTTCGCCTGTTCTAGAGGTGTTACCATAAACCAACCTAGGTGACAAGTGATTAATGGAGTAGAAAGCTACTGATATCCCCTTTCTTCCATAAACAGCATATTTCTGTATCATTAAATTTTTTTAACCAACTTTGCCTTTAACTGACATCCTACCATCACCATTTGTCTCCTTTTACACGAGGTACTTTAAAAGAACGCATATACAAAATGACGTAATAATTAACTTTTTTTTAACTATTTTAGCATCACTAAATAGCAAACCAAATTCCAAACAAACTTCAATCAACACTAATGCTCCACTCGGAACAAATTATTCGGCAAAAAAATTCACCAACTGGATAATCGAAATTCTCAATACATATGAAAATTTAACTTTCTTCACAATCTCTTCATAGGAGGGAGGGGGTGCGAGGGATCAAATGGAGTAAAGTGATATGAAATGGAAAGCGGCTATCCTACACTTACTTTCTATCACACCTACATTCATATGTGAAGTAGCTTTCATATTATCAAACTTGCTTCGCCTTCTACACCCCTATATGCTAACTGGATTACATTAATACCTGCAAAACCACCCCCACCCACAAATCGCCTAAATATCACCCGATTTGCAAAATTCTTTCTGCTTATTTTTTTGTGATTTTTTTCTGATTTTTTGAGCGTATTTTCTTGACCCTCGCGGTTACGTTGCCAAAATTAATTTTCGACGGCCAAAATTTCGGTCCGAAATATACATTTCGAAACTTTATTAAACGAATTCTTGAATAATCCAATTTTTTTATTTTTTGTTAATGCACACTTATTAGAAGATTATGTGTACTGAATTTCAGGAAGATTGGATTTCATTTACCTATTTAAAAAAAATAAAAACTATTCCAATTTTGCAGCCCTACTCAGCGCCACCTACCGGTGGTTCCTGACAACACACGGGGATAGCACTTCCACTATTAGATAACTACATATCTCCTCTATGCGCGGCATTTTATCCGAAGTAATTTGCTGCTTTCCTTCATATTCTATGTCAATTTAACTGCGGCAACCCCCGCGAAAATTTGCAAATTTGAGCATTTTTCAAGGGGTAAGCCCATGAAAAAATCGCGATTTTTACTTTCTACCGTACCCCGGCATGCGGGTACTTTTTGGAAAGGTCTCGGCGAGTACATTACAGAAAATAACTTACTTCCTTTTTCCACCCCACTTTTCGGTCGATTTGGCGCCAAAAACCGTTATTTTTAAATTACGATTTGCGGATTTTTCCGAAATGACGCCACCTTGCGGGATTTTCGAGAACCATTTCCAACACGTTTTTGTAGGCATAATAATCACAGGTTTATGTGCTATTTCAGAAAATAGATCCCACTCCAATAGGACATTCCTTCAAATAGTTACAAGCATATACATCACCCGAGTACATAATCGTCGGCGCAGGACACATGAATTGTTTGTGTATTACCAAAATCAAATCGTGTCAAGTTTTACATTTTATTTTTCCATAATTAAATACTACATAAAACTGCTAATAAGACTAGATTCACAGTTAGAATACATTATGAACAAATTATCGGGAAAAAAAATTCTTTTAGTCAATACATTCATTTAGCGATATTCTTCGAAATTTCTCAAATCGGGATTTCGCCTGTTCTGGGGGTGTTACCTTAAACCAACCTAGGAGACAAATGATCAATGGGGTTGAAAGCCACTGGCATCCCCTTTCTTCCATAAACAGTATATCTCTGTATCATTAAATTTTTTTAACCAACTTTGCCTTTAACTGACATCCTACCATCACCATTTGTCTCCATTTACTCGGGGTACTTAAGATACACGTGTATATAAACTGACGTAACAATTAACTCTTATTTTTATTATGTTAGCACAACTAGATAGCATATTAAATTACAAACATACACCAATTAAGACTAACTGTCCACTCGGAACAAATTATTCGTCAAAAAAATTCAAAACTGCATATTATAAATTCCCCATACATATGGAAATTTAACTTTTTTTAGAATTTCTTCATAGGAGGGAGGGGATGCAAGGGATAAAATGGAGTAAAGTGGCTATATTTTGGTTGAAATGATCCTATCCTTGCCTAACAATTTCTGATCCTGCTCATATCATAACTGTGAGGTACGATGAATTTAAATAACATATATCAATGCATAATTTTTTTTTATGTGTATACAGAAATATTTTAATCATGTACGGTTCAGATATATCAATTGAGATGAACAAAGATTCTTGATCCTTAATACGTATATACCTTTCATTTGGGGCATATACATAAGTACTACATACAGGTATGACTCATTTATATGTTCATTGAAAAGAACATGTATTCACCTAAGCATCTTTGACCTTTGCCATATGTTACCTTTTAGATTTGGCGCCGAAACCCGTTATTTTTGAATTGCTGAATCCACATTTTTTCTAACATATGCCACCTCTCGGGACTTTCTTCAACTAATTCCAACCTATTATTGCAGCCATATTAATCGCTCAGATGTCTGCCATTTTTTACAATTTATTTCATGCTAATAGGATTACCCTTCCACCTCCCCCCACTCTTTAAAAGGATATGGAACATTGAAAAATTCAAAACAAAAATCTAGACATTGCTCCACTCTTTTCAACATAACTTCACTCCCTCTGCTCCGATTTTCTTCATTCTTTTTTTGTATAGTAGCCAGCCTATCCCCCCATCCCATGGACAGTCGTCTGACCCCCCTCTCCTTCGCGCAGCGTAGCAAGCGGGCATTTACTAGTCTTCCACTATTGGTGGGCGCCGCAGGCGCCCACCAATAGTTCCAGTATAAGTAAAAAGTGACTTCGTGTTTTCGTAGAATTCTATCTCCTCCGAGACTATACACCCTACAGCAATGACTGGGGTGTCGTTGAATTCGAAACTTAGCTGAGGGCTCCTTAAATGTAAATTCGAAACCGAATTTCGAAAATGGAGGGGGTAATTTCGAAAAAACGCTTTTTTACCAAACTTTATATTTAAGTAGATCCCGTTATGGCGCATCTTTTGGTATTATTAGTTTTTGGGGGAGGGGCAAGCTCTGGGAGGGGCGGGGGTTCAAAGTTTCAACTTTAAGCGGCTATATTTTCCCAACCAAGCATCGTAGATCATCGCTTAATATCTTAAATGAAAGATATCGACTAGCTGAGTAACATAATTGATTTTCAAGTTCGTGCGCGGAGAGGGGAGGGAACTACAGGGGGCTGAACATCGTAAAATTTAAGGGGGAATTTTCCATACATTTTGAAAACACATTACACCTATCTGCTCCGAAGATTACCGACCGATTTTGTTCGGGTATTTTTTTTTTATTACATAATTCAGTCCGCTATCAGATAGGCTACTTTTTTTTCCGCCAGGGGGGTAGGGGGGGAAATTAGGCTCTTAAAATTCTTTTAATTTTCCAGGAGCCATTTGAACTCGGACTATAGAGTGTGGGTACTTAAACTTCTTAGAAAAAATTCAGCTATTCGGTGGTGTACTAGATTTTTCAAAATGTACTAGATTAAACTTTGACCCCCCGCGGGGAGCGCAGTATATTTTGAAATTCTTTGAAAAAACCTGAGAGTATGTCAGAGGGTAAGGTCTTTCGAAGTGCATACTTAGTTTTTTAGTACTGCACTATTTTCTATTCGAAGTGTAGTACTAGATCACCTAATTTTCAAATGAACATAACTCAGTAGGCTTTCGTCCAATCGGGAAACGGTTTTTTTTATTCGCTTTCTCTTATTAAGTGCTATAAGTCGTGGAAGAAAGTTTTTCCAGGCGGGGGGTTATTTTAGGGTGGGGGGAGGAAACACACCCAATTTTTCAAACACCTGTATTTTTAGCAAATTACAATCTTTCCATATGAAAAGTTAAACGCTAATACAACTTTTGAAATGCTAATAACTGATATAAATTTTTATTGATTTTTATTTAAGGGGAGCGGGGTGGGAGGTGCCAAAGTGGTAAGCGACCAAAAATTTTATATGCTCACAACTGCCGTAATTATAAACCGATTTCAACGAAATTCGAACACATAAGACATATATATATTGACCATCTTTTGCCGTTTTTAGATTTTCGAATTTCGAAAATTCTTAGTACTAAATTTTAGATTTTTCGAAAAAATCGAGGTTTTTTCAACGCCTGATTCTACTATTATTTATTATTCAATTCCAACATAATGGACCGTTAAAACTTACCTAAGATGACGGGCTTTCGAAATCGAAAAGAAAAATTCGAAATTTCGAAATTCCTACCAGCGCAGCAAGGGCATTTATTTTGGGGTGGTAAAATTCGTGCTTTTCATAATTTTCCTGAAAAATTTCCCCTCCACCCCCTCCAAGTTTTCATACGTTATATATGCGACTGCTTGAGGCGCATCTTTTCCGGGCAGGGGGAATTTTTTTGGGGGGAAGGGGGAGAATTTCTCTGAACAAAAACTGTAAAAAAAACGGTTTGTCCTTCAGGCACCCCCCTTATACTTCTCCCAAAAATTCATCCTACCCCTCTATACGTTGCCCTTCCTACCCTGCAGATATCCCCTATATACACTCCCCCCACTTTCCTCTCACGTTTCCCCGCAAAACTTAATTTTGTTTTTTCACGTACAATTGTACTATTACTAATTATTCCATTCCAACATATCAGACCGTTATTAGTTAGCCTGATTACCGGGCTTTATAAATGTAAAAAAAAAAATTGGAATATCGAAGTTTCTATAAGCGCAGGAAGAGCATTTATCCAACGGGTTTCAAAAATTCATTCCTTTTTGATTTTTCCTTACACATTCCCCCTCCATCTCTTCATTATTTATACTCCTCATATATGCGCCTATTAAGCCTTCATTACATACGGGTAGCAAAAATTTTTTTGGGGGGAAGGGGGAGAATTTCTCTGAACAAAAACTGTAAAAAAAACGGTTTGTCCTTCAGGCACCCCCCTTATACTTCTCCCAAAAATTCATCCTACCCCTCTATACGTTGTCCCTTCCTACCCCGCAGATATCGCCTATATACACTCCCCCCACTTTCCCCCCACGTTTCCCGGAAAAACTTAATTTTGTTTTTTCACGTACAATTGTACTATTACTAATTATTCTATTCCAACATATCAGACCGTTATTAGTCAGCCTGATTAACGGGCTTTAGAAATGTAAAAAAAAAAATTGGAATATCCGAGTTCGTATAAGCGCAGCAAGAGCATTTGTCCAACGGGTGCTAAAATGCGTTCTTTTTTCATTTTTCCTCATACATTTCCCCTCCACTCCCTCAAGATTTTTACGCCTGATATATGCGTCTGTTAAGTCTCCATCATTCACGGGTGGAAAAAAAATTTTTTGCGGGAAGGTGGGAGATTTGCCTGAACAAAAACTGAAAAAATAACGATTTGCTCTTCCCCCACCCCCCTTATACTTCCCCTGAAAATTATCCCTACCCTTCTGAGAGCTGCCCCTCCCAATTCTCTAAATACCCTCCAAACATCTTTCCCCCGTTAGTCTTCACGTTTCCCGCCAAAATAACAAATTAATGAAATAATATAACAAGGTACGCTAAATTAGATTCAATCTAATTAACGGCATGCGTATGTATGTGTGCTACTCAAGTCAACACCTATTTGCTCGGCCAAATTCCAGCCGATTTTAAAAACTCTTTTTGCTAAATTTATTGTGATTTTTTTATGATTTTTTGACTCTATTACGAGTTTCTTCCGGGGGTACTTTAGGGTGCGGGGTTGGTACCCCCGGCGGGGGGGAACTTCATATACACTATGTTGCATATCAAATGAAAGGTCCCGCCGAGTACTATCGGACGGTGTACTCTTCTTTTCAATCTGGAGAGCTTCGTTGAATGAATTTTTTTAAATTAAATCCCCATGCAATTTCATCCCCACCCCATAGCTCGGCTAAATATCATCCGATTTGCAAAATTCCTTCTGCTTATTTATTTTTTATTTTTTCCTGATTTTTTGAGCATATTTTCTTGACCCTCCCGGTTACGTTGCCAAAATTAATATTCGACGGCCAAAATTTCGGTCTGAAATATACATTTCGAAACTTTATTAAACGAATTGTTGAATAATATAATTTTTTTATTTTTTGTGAATGCACACTTATTAGAAGATTATCTGTACTAAATTTCAGGAAGATTGGATTTCATTTACCTATTTAAAAAAAATAGAAACTATTCAAATTTCGCAGGCCCACTCAGCGCCACCTACCGGTGGTCTCTGAGAACTCACGGGCATACCAGTTACACAGTTGGATAACCACATACCTCTTCTATCCGTAGCATTTTATCCGAACAAATTTGCTGCCTTCCTTCAGATTATATACGAATTTAACTGCGGCAACCCCCGCGAAAATTTGCAAATTTGAGCATTTTGCAAGGGGTAAGCCCATGAAAAAATCGCGATTTTTACTTTCTACCGTACCCCGGCATGCGGGTACTTTTTGGAAAGGTCTCGGCGAGTACATTACAGAAAATAACTTACTTCCTTTTTCCACCCCACTTTTCGGTCGATTTGGCGCCAAAAACCGTCATTTTGAAATTACGATTTGCAGATTTTTCCTAAATCACGCCACCTTGCGGGTTTTTCGAGTTGATATTCGGTGCACCCGATATAAATGGACCATCCACTATCTTAATTTTTCCATCCCTCTGCTTTAGGTAATAATAAGACTTTATCATATAACTCCTTCATAATAATTACTCTTTTATCTAACTAGGGGGGTTCGGGGGGTGGAACCCCCCGTTACGCGAAAGGCTTTCCGTTAAACACAGTGATCAGTGCGACTCGAAGTTAGCAATTTAACGAGCATCCACAATCTCAATTTTTTGCATCCCTCTGCTTTAGGTAATAATAAGACTTTATCATATAACTCCTTCATAATAATTACTCTTTTATCTAACTAGGGGGGTTCGGGGGGTGGAACCCCCCGTTACGCGAAAGGCTTTCCGTTAAACACAGTGATCAGTGCGACTCGAAGTTAGCAATTTAACGAGCATCCGCAATCATAATTTTTTCCATCCCTCTGCTTTAGGTAATAATAAGATTTTTTCATATAACTCCTTCATAATACTTACTCTTTTCTCTAACTAGGGGGGTTCGGGGGGTGCAACCCCCCGTTACGCAAAAGGCTTTCCATTAAATATAGTGATCAGTGCGACTCGAAGTTAACCATTTAACGAGAATCCACAATCTTAATTTTTTGCATCCCTCTGCTTTAGGTAATAACAAAATACTGTTATATCACTCCTTAATTATTATTACTCTTTTGTCTAACCAGGGGGGTTCGGGGGGTGGAACCCCCCGTTACGCGAAAGGCTTTTCACTGCATACAGTGATTAGTGCGACATGAAGTTGGATCGCAACAATAATCGGCAATCCACCTGACCTTTCCGTCGATTTGGCGCAAGCAACCGTTATTTTTGAATTGCTGAATCCACATTTTTGCTAACTTATGCCACCTCTCGGGACTTTCTTCAACTAATTCCAACATGCTATTGCAGCCATATTAATCGTTCAGATGTCTGCCATTTTTCACAATTTATTTCATGCTAATAGGACTACCCTTCCTCCTCCCCCCACTCTTTAAAAGGATATGGAAAATGGAAAATGGAAAAATTTAAAAATAAAATCCAGACATTGCTCCACTCTTTTTTTCATAACTTCACTCCCTCTGCTCCGTTTTTCTTCATTCTTTTTTCATATGGTAGCCAGCCAATCTCCCCATCTTACGGCCAGTTGTTGGATCCCCCCCCCCCCCCACCCCACCCCCACCATCACGCAGCGTAGTAAGCGGGCACCAACTAGTCTTCCACTATTGGTGGGCGCCGCAGGCGCCCACCAATAGTTCCAGTATATTTAAGAAGTGACTTCGTGTTTTCGTAGGATTCTATCTCCTCCTACACTATACATCCTATAGCAATCAATGGGGTGCCATTTGACGTGTAACTTAGCTACGCAGTTCATAGGGTACTTTTCGATTTCGAATTTCGAAAATGGAGGGGGTAATTTCGAAAAAACGCTTTTTTACCAAACTTTATATTTAAGTAGATTCCGTCATGGCGCATCTTTTGGTACTATTATTTTTTGGGGGAGGGGCAAGCTCTGGGAGGGGCGGGGGTTCAAAGTTTCAACTTTAAGCGGCTATATTTTCTCAACCAAGCATCGTGCAGCATCGCTTAATATCTTATATGAAAGATATCGACTAGCTGAGTAACATACTTGATTTTCAAGTTCGTGCGGGGAGAGGGGAGGGAACTACAGGGGGCTGAACATCGTAAAATTTAAGGGGGAATTTTCCATACATTTTGAAAACACATTACACCTATCTGCTCCGAAGATTACCGGCCGATTTTGTTCGGGTATTTTTTTTTTATTACATAATTCAGTCCGCTATTAGATAGGCTACTTTTTTTTCCGCCCGGGGGGTAGGGGGGGAAATTAGGCCCTTAATTTTCTTTTAATTTTCCAGGACGAATTTCAACTCGGACTATAGAGTGTGGGTACTTAAACTTCTTAGAAAAAATTCAGCTATTCGATGATGTACTAGATTTTTCAAAATGTACTAGATTAAACTTTGACCCCCCGCGGGGAGCGCAGTATGTTTTCTAATTCTTTGAAAAAACCTGAGAGTATGTCAGACGGTAAGGTCTTTCGACGTGCATACTTAGTTTTTTAGTACTGCACTATTTTCTATTCGAAGTGTAGTACTAGATCACCTAATTTTCAAATGAACATAACTCAGTAGGCTTTCGTCCAATCGGGAAACGGTTTTTTTTATTCGCTTTCCCTTATTAAGTGCTATAAGTTGTGGAAGAAAGTTTTTCCAGGCGGGGGGTTATTTTAGAGTGGGGGGAGGAAACACACCCAATTTTTCAAACACCTGTATTTTTGGCAAATTACAATCTTTCCAAATGAAACGTTAAAAGCTAATACAACTTTTGAAATGCTAATAACTGATATAAATTTTTATTGATTTTTGTTCAAGGGGAGCGGGGTGGGAGGTGCCAAAGTGGTAAGGCACCAAAAATTTTATATGCTCACAACTGCCGTAATTATAAACCGATTGCAATGAAATTCGAACACATAAGACATATATATATTGGCCATCTTTTGCCGTTTTTAGATTTTCGAATTTCGAAAATTCTTAGTACTAAATTTTAGATTTTTCGAAAAAATCGAGGTTTTTTCAACGCTTGATTCTACTATTACTTATTATTCAATTCCAACATAATAGACCGTTAAAACTTACCTAAGATGACGGGCTTTCGAAATCGAAAAGAAAAATTCGAAATTTCGAAATTCCTACCAGCGCAGCAAGAGCATTTATTTTAGGGAGGTAAAATTCGTGCTTTTCATAATTTTCCTGAAAAATTTCCCCTCCACCCCCTCCAAGTTTTCATACGTTATATATGCGACTACTTGAGGCGCATTTTTTCCGGGGAGGGGGAATTTTTTTCGGGCTAAGGGGGAGAATTTCTCTGAACAAAAACTGTAAAAAAAACGGTTTGTCCTTCAGGCACCCCCCTTATACTTCTCCCAAAAATTTATCATACCCCTCTATACGTTGCCCCTTCTTACCCCGCAGATATCCCCTATATACACTCCCCCCACTTTCCCCCCACGTTTCCCCGCAAAACCTAATTTTGTTTTTTCACGTACAATTGTACTATTAGTAATTATTCTATTTAAACATATTAGACCGTTATAAGTTAGCCTGATTACCGGGCTTTACAAATGTAAAAAAAAAAATTGGAATATCGAAGTTTCTATAAGCGCAGGAAGAGCATTTATCCAACGGGTTTCAAAAATTCATTCCTTTTTGATTTTTCCTTACACATTCCCCTCCATCTCTTCATTATTTATACTCCTCATATATGCGCCTATTAAGCCTTCATTACATACGGGTAACAAAAATTTTTTTGGGGGGAAGGGGGAGAATTTCTCTGAACAAAAACTGTAAAAAAAACGGTTTGTCCTTCAGGCACCCCCCTTATACTTCTCCCAAAAATTCATCCTACCCCTCTATACGTTGCCCCTTCCTACCCCGCAGATATCACCTATATACACTCCCCCCACTTTCCCCCCACGTTTCCCGGAAAAACTTAATTTTGTTCTTTTACGTACAATTGTACTATTACTAATTATTCTATTCCAACATATCAGACCGTTATTAGTCAGCCTGAGTAACGGGCTTTACAAATGTAAAAAACAAAATTGGAATATCCGAGTTCGTATAAGCGCAGCAAGAGCATTTGTCCAACGGGTGCTAAAATGCGTTCTTTTTTCATTTTTGCTCATACATTTCCCCTCCACTCCCTCAAGATTTTTACGCCTTATATATGCGCCTGTTAAGTCTCCATCATTCACGGGTGGAAAAAAAATTGTTTGCGGGAAGGTGGTTGATTTGCCTGAACAAAAACTGAAAAAATAACGATTTGCTCTTCCCCCACCCCCCTTATACTTCCCCTGAAAATTATCCCTACCCTTCTGAGAGCTGCCCCTCCCCATTCTCTAAATACCCTCCAAACATCTTTCCCCCGTTAGTCTTCACGTTTCCCGCCAAAATAACAAATTAATGAAATAATATAACAAGGTACGCTAAATTGGATTCAATCTAATTAACGGCATGCGTATGAATGTGTGCTACTCAAGTCAACACCTATTTCTCGGCCAAATTCCAGCCGATTTTAAAAACTCTTTTTGCAAAATTTATTGTGATTTTTTTATGATTTTTTGACTCTATTACGAGTTTCTTCCGGGGGTACTTTAGGGTGCGGGGTTGGTACCCCCGGCGGGGGGGAACTTCATATACACTATGTTGCATATCAAATGAAAGGTCTCGGCGAGTACTATCGGACGGTGTACTCTTTTTTTCAATCTGGAGAGCTTCGTTGAATGAATTTTTTTAAATTAAATCCCCATACAATTTCATCCCCACCCCATAGCACGGCTAAATATCATCCGATTTGCAAAATTCCTTCTGCTTATTTATTTTTTATTTTTTCCTGATTTTTTGAGCATATTTTCTTGACCCTCCCGGTTACGTTGCCAAAATTAATATTCGACGGCCAAAATTCCGGTCTGAAATATACATTTCGAAACTTTATTAAACGAATTGTTGAATAATCAAATTTTTTTATTTTTTGTGAATGCACACTTATTAGAAGATTATGTGTACTAAATTTCAGGAAGATTGGATCTCATTTACCTATTTAAAAAAAATAAAAACTATTCCAATTTTGCAGCCCCACTCAGCGCCACCTACCGGTGGTCCCTGACAACCCCCGGGGATAGCACTTCCACTATTTGATAACCACATACCTCCTCTATCCGTAGCATTTTATCCGAACAAATTTGCTGCCTTCCTTCAGATTGTATGCGAATTTAACTGCGGCAACCCCCGCGAAAATTTGCAAATTTGAGCATTTTGCAAGGGGTAAGCCCATGAAAAAATCGCGATTTTTACTTTCTACCGTACCCCGGCATGCGGGTACTTTTTGGAAAGGTCTCGGCGAGTACATTACAGAAAATAACTTACTTCCTTTTTGCACCCCACTTTTCGGTCGATTTGGCGCCAAAAACCGTTATTTTTAAATTACGATTTGCAGATTTTTCCTAAATCACGCCACCTTGCGGGATTTTCGAGAACCGTTTCCAACACGCTTTGGAGGCATAATAATCACTGATCTATGTGCTATATCAAAAAATTGATCCCACTCCAATAGGACATTCCTTCGAATAGTTACAAACATATACATCACCTGAGTACATAATCGTCGGCGCAGGACACATGAATGGTTTGTGTATTACCAAAATCAAATCGTGTCAAGTTTTACATTTTATTTTTCAATATTTAAATACTACATAAAACGGCTAACAAGATTGCATTCACAGTTAGAATACATTATGAACAAATTATCGGAGAAAAAAATCACGAAGTTGATATTCGGTACTCCCGATATAAATGGACCATACACTATCTTAATTTTTCCATCACTCTGCTTTAGGTAATAATAACATTTTATCATATGACTCCTTCATTGTTATTACTCTTTTATCTAACCATGGGGGTTCCGTTACACGAAAGGCTTTCCATTAAACATAGTGATAAGTGTGACTCGAAGTTAGCAATTTAACGAGCATCCACAATCTTAATATTTTCCATCCCTCTGCTTTAGGTAATAATAAGACTTTATCATATAACTCCTTCATAATAATTACTCTTTTATCTAAGTAGGGGGGTTCGGGGGGTGGAACCCCCCGTTACGCAAAAGGCTTTCCGTTAAACACAGTGATCAGTGCGACTCGAAGTTAGCAATTTAACGAGCATCCGCAATCATAATTTTTTCCATCCCTCTGCTTTAGGTAATAATAACATTTTATCATATGATGCCTCCTTCATTATAGTTACTCTTTTGTCTAACCAGGGGGGTTCGGGGGGTGCAACCCCCCGTTACGCGAAAGGCTTTCCATTAAATATAGTGATCAGTGCGACTCGAAGTTAACCATTTAACGAGAATCCACAATCTTAAATTTTTGCACCCCTCTGCTTTAGGTAATAATAAGACTTTATCATATAACTCCTTCATAATAATTACTCTTTTATCTAACTAGGGGGGTTCGGGGGGTTGAACTCCCCGTTACGCAAAAGGCTTTCCGTTAAACACAGTGATCAGTGCGACTCGAAGTTAGCAATTTAACGAGCATCCGCAATCATAATTTTTTCCATCCCTCTGCTTTAGGTAATAATAACATTTTATCATATGATGCCTCCTTCATTATAGTTACTCTTTTGTCTAACCAGGGGGGTTCGGGGGGTGCAACCCCCCGTTACGCGAAAGGCTTTCCATTAAATATAGTGATCAGTGCGACTCGAAGTTAACCATTTAACGAGAATCCACAATCTTAATTTTTTGCATCAATCTGCTTTAGGTAATAACAAAATACTGTTATATCACTCCTTCATAATAATTGCTCTTTTATCTAACTAGGGGGGTTCGGGGGGTGGAACCCCCCGTTACGCGAAAGGCTTTTCACTGCATACAGTGATTAGTGCGACATGTAGTTGGATCGCAACAATAATCGGCAATCCACCTGACCTTTCCGTCGATTTGGCGCAAGCAACCGTTATTTTTGAATTGCTGAATCCACATTTTTGCTAACTGATGCTACCTCTCGGGACTTTCTTCAACTAATTCCAACCTATTATTGCAGCCATATTAATCGCTCAGATGTCTGCCATTTTTCACAATTTATTTCATGTTAATAGGACTACCCTTCCTCCTCCCCCCACTCTTTAAAAGGATATGGAAAATGGAAAATTCAAAACTAAAATCCAGACATTGCTCCACTCTTTTCTTCATAACTTCACTCCCTCTGCTCCGTTTTTCTTCATTCTTTTTTCATATGGTAGCCAGCCAATCTCCCCATCTTACGGCCAGTTGTTGGATCCCCTCCCCCCTCTGCACAGCGAAGCAAGCGGGCACCAACTAGTCTTCCACTATTGGTGGGCGCCGCAGGCGCCCACCAATAGTTCCAGTATATTTAAGAAGTGACTTCGTGTTTTCGTAGGATTCTATCTCCTCCTACACTATACATCCTATAGCAATCAATGGGGTGCCATTCGACGTGTAACTTAGCTACGCAGTTCATAGGGTACTTTTCGATTTCGAATTTCGAAAATGGAGGGGGTAATTTCGAAAAAACGCTTTTTTACCAAACTTTATATTTAAGTAGATCCCGTTATGGCGCATCTTTTGGTACTATTAGTTTTTGGGGGAGGGGCAAGCTCTGGGAGGGGCGGGGCTTCAAAGTTTCAACTTTAAGCGGCTATATTTTCGCAACCAGGCATCGTAGATCATCGCTTAATATCTTAAATGAAAGATATCGACTAGCTGAGTAACATAATTGATTTTCAAGTTCGTGCGCGGAGAGGGGAGGGAACTACAGGGGGCTGAACATCGTAAAATTTAAGGGGGAATTTTCCATACATTTTGAAAACACATTACATCTATCTCCTCCGAAGATTACCGGCCGATTTTGTTCGGGTATTTTTTTTTTATTACATAATTCAGTCCGCTATCAGATAGGCTACTTTTTTTTCCGCCCGGGGGGTAGGGGGGGAAATTAGGCCCTTAATTTTCTTTTAATTTTCCAGGACGTATTTGAACTCGGACTATAGAGTGTGGGTACTTAAACTTCTTAGAAAAAATTCAGCTATTCGGTGGTGTACTAGATTTTTCAAAATGTACTAGATTAAATTTTGACCCCCCGCGGGGAGCGCAGTATGTCTTCTAATTCTTTGAAAAAACCTGAGAGTATGTCAGACGGTAAGGTCTTTCGAAGTGCATACATAGTTTTTTAGTACTGCACTATTTTCTATTCGAAGTGTAGTACTAGATCACCTAATTTTCAAATGAACATAACTCAGTAGGCTTTCGTCCAATCGGGAAACGGTTTTTTTTATTCGCTTACCCTTATTAAGTGCTATAAGTCGTGGAAGAAAGTTTTTCCAGGCGGGGGGTTATTTTAGGGTGGGGGGAGGAAACACACCCAATTTTTCAAACACCTGTATTTTTGGCAAATTACAATCTTTCCATATGAAACGTTAAACGCTAATACAACTTTTGAAATGCTAATAACTGATATAAATTTTTATTGATTTTTATTTAAGGGGAGCGGGGTGGGAGGTGCCAAAGTGGTAAGGGACCAAAAATTTTATATGCTCACAACTGCCGTAATTATAAACCGATTTCAATGAAATTCCAACACATAATACATATATATATTGGCCATCTTTTGCCATTTTTAGATTTTCGAATTTCGAAAATTCTTAGTACTAAATTTTAGATTTTTCGAAAAAATCGAGGTTTTCTCAACGCCTGATTCTACTATTATTTATTATTCAATTCCAACATAATAGACCGTTAAAACTTACCTAAGATGACGGGCTTTCGAAATCGAAAAGAAAAATTCGAAATTTCGAAATTCCTACCAGCGCAGCAAGAGCATTTATTTTAGGGTGGTAAAATTCGTGCTTTTCATAATTTTCCTGAAAAATTTCCCCTCCACCCCCTCCAAGTTTTCATACGTTCTATATGCGACTGCTTGAGGCGCATCTTCTCCGGGGAGGGGAAATTTTTTTGGGGGGAAGGGGGAGAATTTCTCTGAACAAAAACTGTAAAAAAAACGGTTTGTCCTTCAGGCACCCCCCTTATACTTCTCCCAAAAATTCATCCTACCCCTCTATACGTTGCCCCTTCCTACCCCGCAGATATCCCCTATATACACTCCCCCCACTTTCCCCCAACGTTTCTCCGCAAAACCTAATTTTGTTTTTTCACGTACAATTGTACTATTACTAATTATTCTATTCCAACATATCAGACCATTAGTAGTCAGCCTGATTAACGGGCCTTACAAATGTAAACAAAAAAATTGGAATATCGAAGTTTCTATAAGCGCAGGAAGAGCATTTATACAACGGGTTTCAAAAATTCATTTCTTTTTGATTTTTCCTTACACATTCCCCCTCCATCTCTTCATTATTTATACTCCTCATATATGCGCCTATTAAGCCTTCATTACATACGGGTAACAAAAATTTTTTTGGGGGGAAGGGGGAGAATTTCTCTGAACAAAAACTGTAAAAAAAAACGGTTTGTCCTTCAGGCACCCCCCTTATACTTCTCCCAAAAATTCATCCTACCCCTCTATACGTTGCCCCTTCCTACCCCGCATATATCGCCTATATACACTCCCCCCACTTTCCCCCCACATTTCCCGGAAAAACTTAATTTTGTTTTTTCACGTACAATTGTACTATTACTAATTATTCTATTCCAACATATCAGACCGTTATTAGTCAGCCTGATTAACGGGCTTTACAAATGTAAAAAAAAAAATTGGAATATCCGAGTTCGTATAAGCGCAGCAAGAGCATTTGTCCAACGGGTGCTAAAATGCGTTCTTTTTTCATTTTTCTTCATACATTTCCCCTCCACTCCCTCAAGATTTGTACGCCTGATATATGCGCCTGTTAAGTCTCCATCATTCACGGGTGGAAAAAAAATTGTTTGCGGGAAGGTGGGAGATTTGCCTGAACAAAAACTGAAAAAATAACGATTTGCTCTTCCCCCACCCCCCTTATACTTCCCCTGAAAATTATCCCTACCCTTCTGAGAGCTGCCCCTCCCCATTCTCTAAATACCCTCCAAACATCTTTCCCCCGTTAGTCTTCACGTTTCCCGCCAAAATAACAAATTAATGAAATAATATAACAAGGCACGCTAAATTAGATTCAATCTAATTAACGGCATGCGTATGTATGTGTGCTACTCAAGTCAACACCTATTTTCTCGGCCAAATTCCAGCCGATTTTAAAAACTCTTTTTGCTAAATTTATTGTGGTCCTGATTTTTTGAGCATATTTTCTTGACCCTCCCGGTTACATTGCCAAAATTAATATTCGACGGCCAAAATTTCGCTCTGAAATATACATTTCGAAACTTTATTAAACGAATTGTTGAATAATCCAATTTTTTTATTTTTTCTGAATGCACACTTATTAGAAGATTATCTGTACTAAATTTCAGGAAGATTGGATTTCATTTACCTATTTACAAAAAATAGAAACTATTCCAATTTCGCAGGCCCACTCAGCGCCACCTACCGGTGGTCTCTGAAAACTCACGGGCATACCAGTTACACAGTTGGATAACCACATACCTCCTCTATCTGTAGCATTTTATCCGAACAAATTTGCTGCCTTCCTTCAGATTGTATGCGAATTTAACTGCGGCAACCCCCGCGAAAATTTGCAAATTTGAGCATTTTGCAAGGGGTAAGCCCATGAAAAAATCGCGATTTTTACTTTCTACCGTACCCAGGCATGCGGGTACTTTTTGGAAAGGTCTCGGCGAGTACATTACAGAAAATAACTTACTTCCTTTTTGTACCCCACTTTTCGGTCGATTTGGCGCCAAAAACCGTTATTTTTAAATTACGATTTGCAGATTTTTCCTAAATCACGCCACCTTGCGGGATTTTCGAGAACCGTTTCCAACACGTTTTTGTAGGCATAGTAATCACTGACCTATGTGCTATATCAAAAAATTGATCCCACTCCAATAGGACATTCCTTCGAATAGTTACAAACATATACATCACCTGAGTACATAATCGTCGGCGCAGGACACATGAATTGTTTGTGTATTACCAAAATCAAATCGTGTCAACTATTGCATTTTATTTTTCAATAATTAAATACTACATAAAACGGCTAATAAGATTGCATTCATAGTTAGAATACATTATGAACAAATTATCGGAGGAAAAAATCACGAAGTTGATATTCGGTACTACCGATATAAATGGACCATACACTATCTTAATTTTTCTATCACTCTGCTTTAGGTAATAATAAGATTTTATCATATAACTCCTTCATAATAATTATTCTTTTATCTAATCAGGGGGGTTCGGGGGGTGGAACCCCCCGTTACGCGAAAGGCTTTCCGTTAAACACAGTGATCAGTGCGACTCGAAGTTAGCAATTTAACGAGCATCCGCAATCTTAATTTTTCCATCCCTCTGCTTTAGGTAATAATAACATTTTATCATATAACTCCTTCATAATAATTATTCTTTTATCTAACTAGGGGGGTTCGGGGGGTGGAACCCCCCGTTACGCGAAAGGCTTTCCGTTAAGCACAGTGATCAGTGCGACTCGAAGTTAGCAATTTAACGAGCATCCGCAATCATAATTTTTTCCATCCCTCTGCTTTAGGTAATAATAACATTTTATCATATGATGTCTCCTTCATTATAGTTACTCTTTTGTCTAACCAGGGGGGTTCGGGGGTGCAACCCCCCGTTACGCGAAAGGCTTTCCATTAAATATAGTGATCAGTGCGACTCGAAGTTAACCATTTAACGAGAATCCACAATCTTAATTTTTTGCATCCCTCTGCTTTAGGTAATAACACAATACTGTTATATCACTCCTTAATTATTATTACTCTTTTGTCTAACCAGGGGGGTTCGGGGGGTGGAACCCCCCGTTACGCGAAAGGCTTTTCACTGCATACAGTGATTAGTGCGACATGAAGTTGGATCGCAACAATAATCGGCAATCCACCTGACATTTCCGTCGATTTGGCGCAAGCAACCGTTATTTTTGAATTGCTGAATCCACATTTTTGCTAACTTAGGCCACCTCTCGGGACTTTCTTCAACTAATTCCAACATGCTATTGCAGCCATATTAATCGTTCAGATGTCGGCCATTTTTCACAATTTATTTCATGCTAATAGGACTACGCTTCCTCCTCCCCCCACTCTTTAAAATGATATGGAAAATGGAAAAATTTAAAACTAAAATCCAGACATTCCTCGACTCTTTTCTTCATAACTTCACTCCCTCTGCTCCGTTTTTCTTCATTCTTTTTTCATATGGTAGCCAGCCAATCTCCCCATCTTACGGCCAGTTGTTGGATCCCCCTCCCCCACCCCCCACCATCACGCAGCGTAGCAAGCGGGCACCAACTAGTCTTCCACTATTGGTGGGCGCCGCAGGCGCCCACCAATAGTTCCAGTATAAGTAAAAAGCTACTTCGTGTTTTCGTAGGATTCTATCTCCTCCTAGACTATACATCCTGTAGCAATCAATGGGGTGCCATTTGACGTGTAACTTAGCTACGCAGTTCATAGGCTACTTTTCGATTTCGAAGTTCGAAAATGGAGGGGGTAATTTCGAAAAAACGCTTTTTTACCAAACTTTATATTTAAGTAGATCCCGTTATGGCGCATCTTTTGGTACTATTAGTTTTTGGGGGAGGGGCAAGCTCTGGGAGGGGCGGGGGTTCAAAGTTTCAACTTTAAGCGGCTATATTTTCGCAACCAAGCATCGTAGATCATCGCTTAATATCTTAAATGAAAGATATCGACTAGCTGAGTAACATAATTGATTTTCAAGTTCGTGCGCGGAGAGGGGAGGGAACTGCAGGGGGCTGAACATCGTAAAATTTAAGGGGGAATTTTCCATACATTTTGAAAACACATTACATCTATCTCCTCCGAAGATTACCGGCCGATTTTGTTCGGGTATTTTTTTTTTATTACATAATTCAGTCCGCTATCAGATAGGCTACTTTTTTTTCCGCCTGGGGGGTAGGGGGGGAAATTAGGCCCTTAATTTTCTTTTAATTTTCCAGGAGCCATTTGAACTCGGACTATAGAGTGTGGGTACTTAAACTTCTTAGAAAAAATTCAGCTATTCGATGATGTACTAGATTTTTCAAAATGTACTAGATTAAATTTTGACCCCCCGCGGGGAGCGCTGTATGTTTTCTAATTCTTTGAAAAAACCTGAGGGTATGTCAGACGGTAAGGTCTTTCGACGTGCATACTTAGTTTTTTAGTACTGCACTATTTTCTATTCGAAGTGTAGTACTAGATCACCTAATTTTCAAATGAACATAACTCAGTAGGCTTTCGTCCAATCGGGAAACGGTTTTTTTTATTCGCTTGCCCTTATTAAGTGCTATAAGTCGTGGAAGAAAGTTTTTCCAGGCGGGGGGTTATTTTAGGGTGGGGGGAGGAAACACACCCAATTTTTCAAACACCTGTATTTTTGGCAAATTACAATCTTTCCATATGAAAAGTTGAACGCTAATACAACTTTTGAAATGCTGATAACTGATATAAATTTTTATTGATTTTTATTTAAGGGGAGCGGGGTGGGAGGTGCCAAAGTGGTAAGGGACCAAAAATTTTATATGCTCACAACTGCCGTAATTATAAACCGATTTCAATGAAATTCGAACACATAATACATATATATATTGGCCATCTTTTGCCGTTTTTAGATTTTCGAATTTCGAAAATTCTTAGTACTAAATTTTAGATTTTTCGAAAAAATCGAGGTTTTTTCAACGCCTGATTCTACTATTATTTATTATTCAATTCCAACATAATAGACCGTTAAAACTTACCTAAGATAACGGGCTTTCGAAATCAAAAAGAAAAATTCGAAATTTCGAAATTCCTACCAGCGCAGCAAGAGCATTTATTTTAGGGTGGTAAAATTCGTGCTTTTCATAATTTTCCTGAAAAATTTCCCCTCCACCCCCTCCAAGTTTTCATACGTTATATATGCGACTGCTTGAGGCGCATCTTTTCCGGGGAGGGGGAATTTTTTTGGGGGGAAGGGGGAGAATTTCTCTGAACAAAAACTGTAAAAAAAACGGTTTGTCCTTCAGGCACCCCCCTTATACTTCTCCCAAAAATTCATCCTACCCCTCTATACGTTGCCCCTTCCTACCCCGCAGATAACCCCGATATACACTCCCCCCACTTTCCGCCCACGTTTCTCCGCAAAACCTAATTTTGTTTTTTCACGTACAATTGTACTATTACTAATTATTCTATTCCAACATATCAGACCATTAGTAGTCAGCCTGATTAACGGGCCTTACAAATGTAAAAAAAAAAATTGGAATATCGAAGTTGCTATAAGCGCAGGGAGAGCATTTATCCAACGGGTTCCAAAAATTCATTTCTTTTTGATTTTTCCTTACACATTCCCCCTCCATCTCTTCATTATTTATACCCCTCATATATGCGCCTATTAAGCCTTCATTACATACGGGTAGCAAAAAATTTTTTGGGGGGAAGGGGGAGAATTTCTCTGAACAAAAACTGTAAAAAAAACCGTTTGTCCTTCAGGCACCCCCCTTATACTTCTCCTAAAAATTCATCCTACCACTCTGTACGTTGCCCCTTCCTACCCCGCAGATATCGCCTATATACACTCCCCCCCACTTTCCCCCCACGTTTCCCCGCAAAACTTAATTTTGTTTTTTCACGTACAATTGTACTATTACTAATTATTCTATTCCAACATATCAGACAGTTATTAGTTAGCCTGATTAACGGGCTTTACAAATGTAAAAAAAAAATTGGAATATCCGAGTTCGTATAAGCGCAGCAAGAGCATTTGTCCAACGGGTGCTAAAATGCGTTCTTTTTTCATTTTTCCTCATACATTTCCCCTCCACTCCCTCAAGATTTGTACGCCTGATATATGCGCCTGTTAAGTCTCCATCATTCACGGGTGGAAAAAAAATTGTTTGCGGGAAGGTGGTTGATTTGCCTGAACAAAAACTGAAAAAATAACGATTTGCTCTTCCCCCACCCCCCTTATACTTCCCCTGAAAATTATCCCTACCCTTCTGAGAGCTGCCCCTCCCCATTCTCTAAATACCCTCCAAACATCTTTCCCCCGTTAGTCTTCACGTTTCCCGCCAAAATAACAAATTAATGAAATAATATAACAAGGTACGCTAAATTGGATTCAATCTAATTAACGGCATGCGTATGAATGTGTGCTACTCAAGTCAACACCTATTTCTCGGCCAAATTCCAGCCGATTTTAAAAACTCTTTTTGCAAAATTTATTGTGATTTTTTTATGATTTTTTGACTCTATTACGAGTTTCTTCCGGGGGTACTTTAGGGTGCGGGGTTGGTACCCCCGGCGGGGGGGAACTTCATATACACTATGTTGCATATCAAATGAAAGGTCTCGGCGAGTACTATCGGACGGTGTACTCTTTTTTTCAATCTGGAGAGCTTCGTTGAATGAATTTTTTTAAATTAAATCCCCATACAATTTCATCCCCACCCCATAGCACGGCTAAATATCATCCGATTTGCAAAATTCCTTCTGCTTATTTATTTTTTATTTTTTCCTGATTTTTTGAGCATATTTTCTTGACCCTCCCGGTTACGTTGCCAAAATTAATATTCGACGGCCAAAATTCCGGTCTGAAATATACATTTCGAAACTTTATTAAACGAATTGTTGAATAATCAAATTTTTTTATTTTTTGTGAATGCACACTTATTAGAAGATTATGTGTACTAAATTTCAGGAAGATTGGATCTCATTTACCTATTTAAAAAAAATAAAAACTATTCCAATTTTGCAGCCCCACTCAGCGCCACCTACCGGTGGTCCCTGACAACCCCCGGGGATAGCACTTCCACTATTTGATAACCACATACCTCCTCTATCCGTAGCATTTTATCCGAACAAATTTGCTGCCTTCCTTCAGATTGTATGCGAATTTAACTGCGGCAACCCCCGCGAAAATTTGCAAATTTGAGTATTTTTCAAGGGAAAAAATGAAAAAATCGCGATTTTTACTTTCTCCCGTACCCCGGCATGCGGGTACTTTTTGGAAAGCTCTCGGCGAGTACATTACAGAAAATAACTTACTTCCTTTTTCCACCCCACTTTTCGGTCGATTTGGCGCCAAAAACCGTTATTTTTAAATTACGATATGCAGATTTTTCCTAAATCACGCCACCTTGCGGGATTTTCGAGAACCATTTCCAACACGTTTTTATAGGCATAATAATCACTGGTTTATGTGCTATTTACGAAAATAGATCCCACTCCAATAGGACATTCCTTCGAATAGTTACAAACATATACATCACCTGAGTACATAATCGTCGGCGCAGGACACATGAATTGTTTGTGTATTACCAAAATCAAATCGTGTCAACTTTTACATTTTATTTTTCGATAATTAAATACTACATAAAACTGCTAATAAGACTGCATTCACAGTTAGAATACATTATGAACAAATTATCGGGAAAAAAATTCTTTTAGTCAATACATTCATTTAGCGATATTCCTCAAAATTTCTCAAATCGGGATTTCGCCTGTTCTGGGGGTGTTACCTTAAACCAACCTAGGAGACAAATGATCAATGGGGTTGAAAGCCACTGGCATCCCCTTTCTTCCATAAACAGCATATTTTTGTATCATTAAATTTTTTTAACCAACTTTGCCTTTAACTGACATCCTACCATCACCATTTCTTTCCATTGACACGACGTACTTGAGAAGAACGCGTACATAAAATGACGTAACAATTAACTTTTTTTTTTATTATTTTAGCACAACTAGATAGCATATTAAATTACAAACATACAACAATTAAGACTAACTGTCCACTCGGAACAAATTATTCGTCAAAAAAATTCAAAACTGCATATTATAAATTCCCCATACATATGGAAATTTAACTTTTTTTAGAATTTCTTCATAGGAGGGAGGGGATGCAAGGGATAAAATGGAGTAAAGTGGCTATTCCATACTTACTTCCTATCATACCGGTATTCATATATGGAGCAGTTTTCATTATCAAACTTGCTTCGCCTTCTACATCATTCTATCTTAATTGCATTAAATTAATACCCGCCTAAATATCATTCGATTTGCAAAATTGCTGTTGCTAATTTTTTCGACATTCTGTTCAGATTTTTTGATAATTTTTTTGTGTTACCAAAATTAATTTTATACGACAAACATTTAAACCGAAAATATTCATTCCGAAAATTATTCCAACGAATTTTCGATTAATCCATTTTTTCCCCACGTATTTGGAGCTTAATTACACAAAATTTCAGTAACATCGGATTTCATTTACCTATTTAAAAACAATTACATAAATCTATCAAAATTTTATATCAGCGAGCTCAGAAAACTCACGGGCATAACACCTATACGTTCAGCAGCCCACATATCTCCTCTATTGTTGAAATTTTATAAGAATAAATTTGGCGGAAAATAATGTCCTATATTCCAAAATCTACCATCCTACATCGGAAAAGTACGTATATCACTCATCTGCGGCTCACATATTTTGGTTGAAATGATCCTATCCTTGCCTAACAATTTCTGATCCTGCTCATATCATAACTGTGAGGTACGGTGAATTTAAATATATCAATGCATAATTTTTTTTTTATGTATATACCGAACTATTTTAATCATGTACGGTTCCGATATATCAATTGAGATGAACAAAGATTCTTGATCCTTAATACGTATATACATTTCATTTGGGGGCATATACATAAATACTACATACAGGTATGACTCATTTATATGTTCATTGAAAAGAACATGTATTCACCTAAGCATCTTTGACCTTTGCCATATGTTACCTTTTAGATTTGGCGCCGAAACCCGTTATTTTTGAATTACTGAAACCACATTTTTGCTAACTTATGCCACCTCTCGGGACTTTCTTCAACTAATTCCAACCTATTATTGCAGCCATATTAATCGCTCAGATGTCTGCCATTTTTCACAATTTATTTCATGCTAATAGGACTACCCTTCCTCCTCCCCCCACTCTTTAAAAGGATGTGGAACATGGAAAAATTTTAAAATTAAATCCAGACATTGCTCCACTCTTTTCAGCATAACTTCACTCCCTCTGCTCCGATTTTCTTCATTCTTTTTTTGTATAGTAGCCAGCCTATCCCCCCATCCCATGGACAGTCGTCTGATCCCCCTCTCCTTCGCGCAGCGTAGCAAGCGGGCATTTACTAGTCATAAATATAATATCCATTGCAAAGGCAACGTAACCCAAGCACAGTGAACCCATATCCACCCACCCTAATTTAATTATTATTTAATTATTCTTAAGAAATATTTTATTAGCCTAGGTGCTAGGTCAGCAATCTATGTAGTAAGTTCATATAATTTTTGCTTAAAGAAGTAACTTTAGAAAGGTAAGAATAATAGCAATAAAATAGCAAATAAGTTCAGTTCAGTTCCATTGTGAGTTTAAAAACGAAGAGGTCAATAAAGTTAAGTCGGGATATTTGTGTTTTTTTTTTTTTATTAAATAACGTAATTAACTGGCGCGACTCGTACACAGGCACACACGTCAGCGTGTGTCCGTACGAGTCGTGTGTATGTCTGTGTGTGTGTGTGTGTGTGTGTGTGTGTGTGTGTTGGCACGCCGCAAAGACTAAATAACTAAAAGAAGGGACACAAAGAGTGTTTCTATTGTTTTCTATTTAAATATACACGGCGAGAAAAGGAAGGAAAAAAGATAAAAAATTTAAAAAAAAAATTAAACCCTCTTTGAACATTTTACGAATAAGACAAAAAATGTGAAGCGAAGATTACATGCAACGAAACGGAATGGCAAATGTTTCATTTTCGTAAATAAATGAGAAGGGGCGGAGTTTTACTCTCAAAAAATGTTCCCGCGCTTTTGTGAAAACCGGTTTTCTGTGAAATCTTATGATAGATATCCAATATTTTTTATAGCATGGCCAATGTTTGCTAGTGTAATTTCTATACAATTTTAGCAGCACGTGCTTCTGTTTACATTCGTTTTGCTGTGAAGAGATTAAGTGGGAGAAATTCTTGCTGGATTCTCTTATTTTTTCGGGAAAAATGAGAATTTAATTTGAGAGGAATTTTACATCTCCTTTCAGCATCTGAGCCAAAGCGAAATTTATCTTTTTCTTAAAATTGGGAGGTAGTGTGACCTGATGTACATTATTATGAATAGGTTGAAAAGGTTTTGAGGATTTTAATAAGATTTTGTAGTTCGGGTAATCCTACGTTCTCTCGATTTTTGTTCTTAACTCGTTGTCTCAGTTGCAGTACAATAATGCATAGACAAGTTCTTTTCCCCCATTCATGCAAAAGACGAAAGTATATGAAATTACTTGTTTCATTCTAAAAAACACGAAAAGTTTCCTATTTTGTTCGAATCTGTCTCTAATTATCCTTATTTATACTTTGACGCCGGTCTGGGCGCGACCTCCGCCTTCACCACTCATCTACCTCTCCTAGCATTCGGTTATGTCGGTTGGTATTACGTGATCAGCCTTAAAGCTTGTAGCATTTCATAAAGTGGTTAAAAATTTCAGACACATATGTAAAAATTGATTAAGCGTAAACTGTTAAACTATCTGCCTTCATTTCATGAAGTGCCTAGACTTTTCGTTAAGTGCTGAGTTACATCAAGTGTCTCTATATATAAAGAAAACTAATAATTAAATCAATAAAAAAAATATATATATTTTTTTTAGGTTTTTCAAAATTGGAAACATGCCCAGTTACAGCTTACAAAAAGGAGGGAAAATAAAGCAAAAATAGAACTTTCTGGGAAAGTGGATAAACTGGATCAAGCCCAAAAGGAAGTTGAGGAGGTAATAATACTATTCGTAAATTTTCTTAAATTGTGAATAATAAAAAATTGATAATCAAAAGTTCATGAAATTATCGACAAGTAAGTTTTATTTTTATTTTGAACATTAAAAAAAATATATTTGAGGAATGCTCAAAATTGGTGCCTTTGGCTTAACACATTCTTGAAGCCAGGCGCGTTGGGAAATTGTTTTCAATGGTCACGGAATACTTACTTCTCCTTAATACGCAGGGTGGAAACCGTAGTTACAGAAGCGTATCTAGACAACAAAATTCAGATGATACTAATTTAACCAAAAATATACTGAGCCCCTGATTTTCGCGTGAGAAATTTATTTCTAATACTTAAATATAACTCTAAAAACAACACATTATTCAAACCAGTTCAATTCACGCTACAAGCAATTCCTAAAAAACATATCAAGGAAATTTGCAATTTAAAAATTGGTTCTAAAAATGGGAATTACAAAATATCATGCTAATTAAAATTTGCTCAAATTTGGTACAGTATTTAATAAAATCATGTGTTGTCATTTAATATGCAACTTATTGCACATATATAACCAGATCAAGCAAATAAACGTAAATTAAAGCATTTTCAACACAAAACATCGAACGGGAATTTATTTTTTTTTCATGGGCTGCTGCACCGAAATTTCATTTATCACAGCAGCATCTGTTGCCGTCTGTTTCTTGTTGCTATGCATTTTGTTCGTTGCTAGGTAAGTTTTATCACTAGTACCGTAAGTGCACAGATGTACTGCCAATTCTTGTGATCATACGCCTTTGTTACTTCATCATTGGTGTCGTGTGCAAGCAACGGCTATAAAAACCACAAGCTGACTGATCTCGATCTCTCATCGACTCCTACAATCTCACTCACTCAGTGATCAGCGGTGTTTCAGTGAAGTGCTCGTGTTGAAAATTACATGTAATTTTATATCTAGGTAAAATTCAATAGCCATCCGCATACACAGGATTTGCCGACGGCATTTCCGCAATTCACAGTGCGTGTGTGCCCGTGTTGATGTGTAAGCTAGTGTATGACAATCAAATACAGACACATACGGTGTTAGTGTATATTAAAGTGATAGAGACACATACCAGTAAATCTAAAGTTATAAGTGTTGTGATTGTGATAGAGACACATTGTGATATAGACACAAAATTTAGAAGTGAGTGACAGCAAAAAAATTTAAACTAACTGTAGTGATAAAGGACACTTTGTTTCGTCTCATTATGAGTGAAAACGAGAAAATTAATAAATTCGAAACCGAAAAGAGAGCACTTATGGCCGCTATTGAAAGCAGCCTTAAAAAGCTGTACAATAAGTACGAGTTAGGCCTCCCGGAAATCACAGTACAGGAAGGAGACGGAAAATTGCTCGACGACAATGTCGCGCAACCGCCTGATGCACCACGTGAAGGAACCAGCGATGTTGAAATGTCAGATGACTCAACCAATTTGTCTTCATCAAGTTTGAATTCGTCTGACGATGATAATAACTTCACTCTAGTGGAAAACAAGAAGCGAAGAGCAAGGAGTAGCCCTGAGACGTCTCCTCATTCTGCCGGAACTCCAGCGAAGAGGAAGCCATCAGGTTCGAAGCAGCAACCACCCAGGGAGGAAAACACAGGTGGATTCTATCAAATTCTGGGAAACAGGAATGAATTTGAAATCCAGCCCAAAGTAACTGCAGCCCAGGTAGTAAAGGCGGTGAGACCCCCATCAATTGTATGCCAGAATCTTAACGTCAGGGCATTCAACAGCAAGCTTGACAAGCTAGAAAGCAGGCCCAAATTTTATATAAAGACGGCAAAGGGCACCAAGTGCATTATAAAGCCAATATCCCAGGACGATCACAAGACGCTATTCAGCATCATCAAGGACATCGGCGTGCAGAGTTACACATTTACGCCTAAATGTGATAGGACGACGACACTTCTGCTGAGAGGAGTTCAGCATACTTACCACGCTGAGGATGTGAAGGCTGCTCTCGTGGAAAAACTGCGTGGTTTAGTTACACATTTACGCCTAAATGTGATAGGACGACGACACTTCTGCTGAGAGGAGTTCAGCATACTTACCACGCTGAGGATGTGAAGGCTGCTCTCGTGGAAAAACTGCGTGGTTTCGCAATCAACTCTGTGACGCATTTTAAAACGCCCAGGAGCAAGGAATCGAATTCCTTCATAATTAATTTCGGAGGTAATTATGATATAAAATTCATAATGGCCACAAACCGCCTGCTGAACCAAATCGTTTACTGGGAAAAATACCGCGCATCTGGAATCTCCCAGTGCAAGCGTTGCCAGGCTTTCGGCCACGTCTCGAGGAACTGCGCGGTCGACTATAGATGCGTGAAGTGCAAAAATGTACACTTACCTGGACAATGCGAGAGGAAAAACGAGAAGGAAGGTGCCCCATACTGCGTCAACTGTAAAGCTGAAGGACATCCAGCCAGCTATAGAGGTTGCCAAAAATACAAGGTCGTACAACAACGTGCGAAAAAGAATGAAGAACGCCGCCAACGTGAAGACTTCGTTAAGGAAGCCACAAGAAATTACGTGCAGCCAGGTAAATCTTTCGCCCAGGTAATATCTAAGCACACCTTTAATAATAATAATTCTGTTAAATCCACAGCTCCCAAGCCCCAAGCAGCACCTAGGTCTGCCCCTAAGGCAGCTCCCAGAAAAACAAGAGTGTCAGAAATTGACGATTTCTGCACCAACGAAGCCAAGGCTCTATTTGGCTGCGACCTTTTCGCCCTTATGGGCAAAATCAATAATTTCCTTCCTAAATACAGGAAGCTTTCTTCCATCTCGGAAAAACAAGCAGCTTACCTTCAATTTGCATTTGGACTATGTCTAGGCAAATAAGTAAGCTGAAAATCATGTCACTTAACTGCAATTCGCTGGTAAAGCACAGCAAAAGAGCAGCCCTAAACCTATTCCTCATTGAGCATAAACCCACGTTCATGTTCCTCTCTGAAACTCTCCTCACTGAGAGACATAAGTTAGCTTTTGAGCACTATAACTTCGTCCGCCAGTACAAGTCTGAGACCACCCTAGGCACAGCCCTTCTCATAAAGGAAAACCTTAAATTCGAAGAGGTGAAAATTAGTAACCTTTCCAATATGGAATGCACTGCTGTCAAATTAAAATTTCGAGACAACGAGTCTCTTCTCTTAATCGCCCTATACAATAGATGTCACGCCACGGGAGCTGATATCAAGAATAATTTAAACAGCATTGCTCAGATCTCGGACAATTTCACATACACGGTGCTGGGTGGAGATTTCAACGCCAGGCACCCGTTGTGGAATGATTCTGTCATAAGTCCGTCAGGCAAGGCTGTACATGACTGGCTCCTCTTTAACACCACCCATGATTTTGTCGTCGTCTCGCAAGATACTCCGACCTTCCCGCGATCTGGGTCAACTCTTGACTTCTATATCGCAACCTCTAATCTAATTAATCTCCTACCCCAATTCTCAAATTACGTCTGCACAGCACATATGGCTGAATCCGATCACTTGGCTGTTGAAATCATTCCCAGCGCACCGTTAAATATCCTGACTTCTGACCCTCAAGCCTCAACTTCACTCAAAGACGTTGACTGGCAACAATTTCAAGACAGGCTCTCCCAATTCCTCACATGAAATCACCCTGACTCGCAACGGAATCTCACGAACTTGGAAATTGACTTCCACATTGACTTCCTCAACAACGCCATTGAAGGAAATGTCGCCTTCTTTTCCAGTGTAGTGCCGAGCAAACACTACAAATACAAAAATCTCCCGCCTCAACTGCAAAAATTATATAAATTTAGGCAGAAACTTCGAAAAGTACTTAACCGTATTTTTCACCGAACCCTGAATAGCCACAACCCAGCCTACAGAACTGTGTTGTCGCAAATTAATTGCTTGTCAACAATTATTGAGGAACAAACGAAAATGTTTCTCGATAAGGAGTTTAGGAAGAAACTGGCTTCCATTCAACCTGGTCCACACTGCTTTCAGGACATAAACAGGGTTTGCAACAGAAAAGCAAAACTCCCCAAAACCATTTTAAGCGGCACGACCGCTTACAACCTTCCCCAAGAAAAATGTAACGCTTTCGCGAATATTTCCAATCCACTTTCAAAGACAACTCATCTCTAAGCGATGCAAATTTTAGGACCACTGTAGACTCGGCTGTTGATGATTTCACTGCCCAGGCAGTGGGATCCTCCACCACAATCTTCAACTCCACAAACACGTCCTTAAATCCGGATGATTTAAGCATCTTCTCAAATCCTGCACACGTTTTCGCCCTAATCAGGACTATCAGAGGCAAAAAGTCCGCTGGCCCAGATAACATTTCCAACAAAGTTATCAAAAACCTCCCACCTGTCGCCATAGAATTTCTGACAATTATCTTCAATAATTGCCTAAATAATTCTTACTTTCCCGATGTTTGGAAAAACGCTCGCATAGTTCCAATTCCCAAAAAAGGAAACTCGAAAAACCTTAACCAGTTCCGGCCAATCTCTCTTCTGTCCAACCTGGGCAAACTTTTCGAAAAAATAGTCCGCCAACACATTGAAAATACCTGCCTCGATCTAAATATCAGGCAGGACACCCAATTCGGCTTCAAGCCCCAGCACTCCACTTTTCACGCTTTGCTCAAATTCCTCTCTGATTCTACAAACGACCTCAACAAAAGGGAGCAGACAGTAGGCTGCTTCCTTGATGTAGAGAAAGCGTTTGACTCAGTTTGGACAAACGGGCTAATTTTCAAAATTACAAACCTCGAGTTCCCGCCTTGTCTCACCCGAGTTATACATAGCTTTCTCTCATCTCGAAATTTCTACATAGAAATCGAGGATACCAAATCTCAGGCAACATCAGTCAGTGCTGGTGTCCCCCAAGGTTCGGTCCTCGGACCAATTCTCTTCAATCTTTTCAATTATGATCAGCCTTCCAACGACTCAAATTCCACCACACTACTCTATGCTGATGACTCGCTTACCTACGCCCACTCCATGTCATCCAATTTCGCTGCTATCAAAGTTGAGCGGCATGTTCTCAAACTTGATGAGTTCTACAGAAAGTGGGGCATCAAAATTAATCTGAACAAATCTGAAATGATTTGCATCCGAAATCCCTCCACAAGGGGAAGACCCAACATAGCCACACGAGCCAACAACATTGAAATCGAAGTCAATAATGAAAAGCTTCAGCCTTCAAAGAACACCAAATACCTTAGTGTCTCCTTCAATAATCTGTTGAAATTCAACAATCACGCCAAGCTGACCATGAAGAAAGCCAACTACGCTTACTCCCTACTCAACCCTATTATCAAAAGGAGAAATGGTCTCCCGAAAGATACAGAGCTGCTTATATACAAACAGCTTATCCGCCCAATTATCTGCTATTGCTTCCCCATCTGGCACACCATTTCGCCATCTTATATGAAGCAAATCAGCGCCCTCGAAAGAAAGATCCTAAGGGCCTGTACAGGTGTGTACAGGAAACCTAACGGACACTACTTTCCCAACACCTTCTTGTACGAAAGTGCAAACATCACTCCAATCGAGGAATATCTCCTTTCTCTCGCGGTCAAACAACTTGAGAAGATCTCTCAACATCCTAACCCCCTCATTAGCCAGCTTTCAACGCAACTTCAAGTTGAAAACCTCAACTACCTATCACCTCTTCACCTTATTAACTCGGAAACGAGAAACATTTATTACCTGGGCGAAAGATTTACTTTCTTCACCAATAAAGGAAGCCACAACCGCGATAGGACACCATCCTGGCATCTCGATCATCGTGGGACTTATCAACGCTGGACCATCCTGGACTTTCGGGATATATCTCACCATGTTGGAAGAAACGCCAGTCTTCAACACAAAGCAAGTTAGAGAAATCTCTAACATTCCCTATTCCTCTAAATCCACACATCCCAAAATTAAATAACAGACAAGAACACAGCTTGCTGTCGCGCAACAAGCTGTTATTAATTTTCGACATCGCGTAATTTAGAGTTAATAATTATTCGAACATTTAAAGTGTAAAGTGTATCAAAGACAAAAGTGAAACCTAGGCTAAAATTAAAGCCTGTACGTGTATATTTTCAAATATCCCGGGATATCGGTTCGGTTTAAGACAGTCAATAATTCGTTTCGTTTCGTAAATCGCGTGTGAAGAACTCTGATTGATTGATTGATCTCGATCTCTTTTTGCACTTGGCATCGCTTGGGATAGGTTGGCTAGGTAGCAGTGTTGGGCGTAATCAACTACATTTGTAATCAAATTAATAATCATGATTAAATCAATCATGATTACATTAATCATGATTACACATCAATCATGATTACATCAATCAAGATTACCCATCAATCATTAATCATGATTACATCGAGTAATCTTAGGAAAATTTAACCGTAATCATGATTACATGATTACATTTTTTTTTTTATTACAAATGAAACTTTTCAAGAGATTTTAAAATTTAGTTCTAAGAAAACAAACAATCTGTGATCGTAAGAATTTTTGTTGTAGAAAACGCCAAGGCACTGTTGAATTATGTATTAATTGAAGTCAGTGTAAAGAATATTGATAGAGACTCACACATATCTGATCATCAGCTTAAATTCGAAGATCTTGATTATATCTGAAAAAAGATAGCGAAAAAGAGGGCAGAATGCAGCTGTTGTAGAATAAGGCAATGCGAGTTATTCACTACCCACTTCGGGATAGAACTACAACAATGTTTGTTTTCTTTTAACTATAATTTTAAACCTTTTGCAAATTTGTAATCAAAAAATGTAATCATGATTACGGTTACGATTGATCAATCATTAATCGCCATAAATGATTACTTTTCTGATTAATATTATCAATCTGTAATCATGATTACAGATTGTAATCGTAATCATTAATCATCAATCAGATTGCATTTTGCCCAACACTGCTAGGTAGGGACTAATATTTTATATTTTATATCGGGTATCGAATGATATAGAACTTTTATTAACAAATCATTTTATTTTGGGCATTGACCGAAATAATCACTTACTAACATACACTTTATTTCGTGTTTTGACTGAAATAAAGAATCTTACTTCGGGTCTTGACTGAAGTCAAGATAACACTTTAAGTCGGGTATTGACTGATTCAAAAATCATTATTCCGGGGATTGACTGAAATAATCACTTACTAATATACACTTCATTTCGGGTCTTCTCTGAAATAAAGAAACTTACTTCGGGTTTTGACTGAAGCTAAGTCACGACTTTAATTCGGGTATTGACTGATTTAAAGCATATTGTATCTCGGGTCTTGACTGAGATTAAAATTACTAACATTAACACTTTATTCCTGGTCTAGACGGGAATAAAGAGTTGTTTAAAATATTAGGGTCTTAACATTATCTTAAATCCAACCACCTCAAGTGCCAAGTTTAGATCGGTGAGTACCAGCCACTTGTAACATTTTATTATTTATTTATATATCTATTTTATAATAAATTTACTCTACTATATATATATATATCCTTAGGGATGCATTAGATGCATTCGAAACAAAGATTGCACTAAGTCCAAAAACAGAGAATGAAACTTCTTCGTTTTTGAGATTGCCTATTACAATTCCAAAATTTTCAGGCTCTTATGATTCATGGAGGCCTTTTCATGATTTGCTCACTTCTCTGGTGCATACAAATTCTGCGTTATCTGCGGTGCAGAAATTTCATTATTTGAAATCAAGTGTATCTCGAGAAGCAGAGCACTTGTTGCGTCAATTTCCTATGACCAACTCGAATTATGACAATGCATGGAAGATACTGCGTGAGAGGTATCACAATAAACGAGTATTAGTAAATGCCCAATTGAAAACACTCTTCAATCTACCTAAAGCGACACACGAATCAGCCCAGGCTATCAAAACCTTGCTAGATAAGTCTTCTGAATGTATCTTTGAACTCGAGGAATTGCAAGTTTCCACTATACAATGGGATGCAATTGTCATCTATATGTTGGTACAATGCTTACCAGCAGAAACGCACCGCTCATGGGAACAAGAAGTAAGTACAATAGAAGGACTTCCCACCTTCGAATCTTTAAAATTATTTTTGCAATCTAGATTTAGAATTTTAGAAGCCACAGTCTTAACAAACCGTCCCTACCCACCAAGAATGCTCATGTCCCGAGACCATCAACCCATTTTACGTCATCCACCCAAGCATGTACCTTGTGCAAAGAGCAGCACCGATTATTTAACTGTCCGAAATTCTTAAAACTTGACGTAGACAATAAATTCAAAGTTGTCGTATCAAATCAACTGATAGATTCAGGCTCTCAAGTCTCATTTATAGCCCAACCCGCCGCACGTAAGCTTCAATCATCCACTACAAACGTGGAAATTCAAATCACTGGCCTAGAAAAAACTGAAACTACAAATGTTCACAAACAAACTGTATTGAACATTTATCTTTATTCAACCACAACTAAGGCAATTACAGTTACAGCCCTTATAGTGGATACAATTACGGACATTTTACCTCCTTCAACCATTCCAAATAAAGAATGCAGTCATATACATCAGCTACCACTTGCCGATCCATTTTTCTTTAAACCAGGAAAAGTTGACCTGCTTTTAGGAGCAGATGTATATAGTGAAATCCTCTTGGAAGGTTTACGGAAAGGTGCTCCAGGAACACCTGTTGCCCAAAACAGTACCCGCGGATGGATACTCTTAGGAAAACTCCAAAATACTTCCACATTTTTAAAAGCATCTGCGTTAACAGCAAAAGCTCACTACGACGACGACTCTTCATTGGATAAAATTCTACGTCAGTTTTTGGAAACTGAAGAAGTTAATCCAGGAAGAAAGCTGTCTAAAGCAGATAAAGAATGTCAAGAGTTTTATAAAAAAAACTCATGTTCGTAACGCACACGGCCGTTACGAAGTTCGTCTTCCTTTCACCGCAGACAGTCCTAGTCTAGGTGACTCTCGTGGTATGGCATTACGTAGGTTCTATAGCCTAGAACGGCAGTTAGAACGTAATCCTGAACTATATCAGGAATACAAAGCTTGTATAAACGAATACAAGACATTGGGTCACATGGCAGTGGTTAGCAAGATTGTAAGTAACGAGCAAAGTTACTATCTTCCTCATCATGCTGTGATCAAAGATAGCACCACTACAAAGGTTCGTGTCGTCTTTGATGCCTCAGCAAAAACGACTAATGGAAAAAGTCTGAACGAACAGCTGCATACGGGCCCAGTACTGCAGTCTGAACTCTTCTCCATCATCGTCAGATGGCGAAAGTACAAATTCGCTATGTCGGCTGACATAGAAAAAATATATAGAATGATAAAGGTTCAAGCTCCAGATCAAAACTATCAAAGAATAGTTTGGAGAAATAATCACAACGAGCCTATTCAAGATTATAAATTAACCACCGTAACCTTTGGCACCACGCCAGCCCCATATCTCGGAATCAAAACGCTCAATCAGCTAGCCTCCGATGAAGCCGACAAATTTCCTCAAGCTGCGGGGATAGTGTTGCGAGACTTCTATGTTGATGACCTTCTTACAGGATCAGACACAATGGAAGAAGCTTTCAAAATACAAGACCAACTACTGAATCTGTTATCTTTAGGATGGTTTAAATTGAGAAAATGGGTCAGCAATTCCTCGAATCTATTATCAAGGATTCCCGAAACTTATAGAGAAGTTCCACTCCCTTTGCGACTAGCAAGCGATGAGTCTGTAAAAACTTTAGGCATTCATTAGTATCCAGGATCTGATTGCTTTACACTACAATACAGAAAGAGACTAGAGTGCCCCTCTACAAAGCGTTCTGTTCTCTCAGAATCGCAATGCTTTTCGATCCACTTGGCTGGATATCTCCAATTGTAATTAGTGCTAAAATCTTGATGATCTTTATGGCTTTCAGGATGTTCATGGTATGAACCAATACCAGCATCTATTGACCAGCAATGGCGCGAATTCAAAACAGAATTACATTATATTAGTAACATTACCGCGTTGGTTACATACCACAAGCAACTTATCCACCTGTCAAATACATGGTTTCTCCGATGCTTCTAATCAAGCGTATTCTGCTGCTGTCTATATGAGAGTTGTTGATGAGGAAGAAATTGTTCAAGTCAATTTACTTATGGCAAAGTCAAAGGTGGCGCCTGTCAAATCCGTCTCCCTTCCACGTCTTGAATTGTGCGGTACGGTGTTACTAGCACGACTCATAAATCGCGTCAAAATAGATCTACAATTTAGCCAAGTTCCTATATTTGCATGGACAGACTCCTCTATTGTTTTAGCTTGGATCCGTAATCACCCAAACAAGTATAAAACAAACGTGGCTAATAGAATCTCCGAAATTCAAAGCTTAATCGACATTAAAGCTTGGCAACATGTAAAGTCTGTTGACAATCCAGCCGACTGTAATTCCAGAGGAGTTAAATCATCATTATTAATTGATCATCAATTATGGTGGCATGGACCTCATTGGCTGCAAGGTAGTGAAGACAGTTGGCCCAAATGGAAACCAATTCTAGCTAACCAGACTGAGGCTGAACAAAGACGATCAACTCATCTTACAACAACCCAGTCAAACATCAATGACTTGTTTGAGAGATTCCAAGTTTTACCAAACTACAACACATAGTTGCATATTGCATCAGGTTCATTCATAAATGCAGGAACGCATGTGTTGAATCAACTAAAGAGCAACAAATGGACCCAAAGATGCTTAGCCCAACAGAAATGTCTCAATCAAAAATTCAACTCATTAAATCAGCACAAAATGCCATTTTCGGCACTGAAATCCAATGCTTACAAGCACGGAATGTACTTCCAGCTAAAAGCAAAATTTTATCTCTTAATCCTTTCTTAGATAACGACGGGTTAATTTGTGTAGGAGGTCGATTAAAAAATGCTAATATTCACTACAATCAAAAACATCCAATCATTCTCCCAAGGGAAAGCAAATTAACCATCTTGATAATTGAACATTTCCATACAAAAGGTTTGCATGGAGGCTTGCAACTGGTTTTGTCAAATTTACGTAGTGAATTTTGGATTCCACAATAACTGTTAAACATGTATTACACAAATGCATAATTTGTTTTAAGCAATCCGCATCTAATAGAAATCAACTTATGGGCAATTTACCATCACCCTGGGTTAACATAACTAGACCTTTTCAACAAACCGAGTTTGATAATGCTGGCCCTTTCAATTTAAAGGTTTCCAAATTTAAAACTAATCGTCTTTTTAAAGGGTATATATGCATTTTCGTTTGCATGGCCACCAAAGCCATTCATATAGAAGCTGTATCCGATCTATCCACGGCTGCATTTATAGCAGCGTTCCGACGGTTTTCCAGCCGAAGAGGACTTAGCACAGACATCTTTTCAGACTGTGGCTCTAATTTCGTTGGAGCTGATAACGTCCTACAAAGG
Source organism: Dioctria rufipes (assembly GCA_963924295.1). Classification (NCBI taxonomy): domain Eukaryota; kingdom Metazoa; phylum Arthropoda; class Insecta; order Diptera; family Asilidae; genus Dioctria; species Dioctria rufipes. The sequence goes on from OZ002744.1 coordinate 140,191,642, forward strand.
GAATTCAGAGCAGCTATACTGCAAGCTAATAAGCAGATGGCAGAAACGCTATCCCAAGACGGCGTATGTTGGCATTTTAACCCGCCTTCCGCACCTCATTTTGGAGGATTGTGGGAGGCCGGAGTAAAATCAATAAAATTCCATTTAAAGCGCATTTTAGGGAATTCCTCACTGACATTTGAAGAGTTCGCTACTCTATTGACACAAATTTGAAGCCAGCCTTAATTCTAGGCCTTTGTGTCCTATCACAGAAGATCCAGACGATCTCAATATTCTAACTCCGGGGCATTTTTTGATCTGCTCTTCCTTATTACTTCCACCTGAACCTGTGATAGAAAACAATGTTTCATCTCTCACGAGATGGAAACATCTTCAACTGTTGCAACATCAGTTTTGGCACAAATGGTCCAAGGATTGTTTAAATTCTCTACAAAATCGACCCAAATGGCAAACTCCAATCTCAAATCCGAAAATAGGAGATTTAGTCATAATCAAGGAGCCGAATTTGGTAGCTTGCCGCTGGCTTTTAGGTAGAATAATTGAAGTTCACCCAGGAGCTGACAAATATGTTCGCGTAGTCAGTATAAAAACAAAAAATGGAGTTGTAAAAAGACCAATAGCCAAAATTTGTATCATGCCGATACAAGAAAGGTAAACTGCATCAATATAGAAAATTAAATTTTTTTTTTGTTTTCTCATAATCAAAAAAAAAACATACATTCATTCATCACATAATATATTCTCTAGCAGAAAATCGCCCATCCACTTAAAGTTGCATGCAATCATGTCCTGTTACGTGCAAATTAAAATACTCACTCCCAAGCAAACAATTCTCAACCGAAACCGTTACATTTAAAATGTAAAACTGTGTTTCTATAACACACGCCTATAATAACAAAGAGACTCAAATTGTACTTTTCTAATAAATGCAAGTATACCGTTATATTTCGAACACTAGTCAATTCGGTGCAAGAAATTTATTTAGTTTATATATATATATATTTTTTTTACCGTTATATTTTGTATCAAGTCTTGTACTGAAACCAATCAATGCAGGCAAGAACTAAACAAAACGACCCGTTATGTTTGAATAAATTCAAGTACGAAATTAAATCAAGCACCAGTTAAATTCAAACATTTGTCATGAACGCATCGATTAGTAGTGATCGCGAAGACGAATTGCCTATCACCCCAGGACGAACCTGTGAGAAGGAGCTTGAGGAAGCATGGAATCTGGAGAGAGAATTAATAAACAAGCCCCCTTCTTCCAAGCATAACTCGTAGGAAGACTCCACAGACGAAGACTGGGATATGGATGACGAAATTGCCAGGGTATCGCCATCTCCTCAGCGGTTAATAGACGAGGACGAGGACCATGAGGAAATTAGCCAATTACAGGAGGAACTGTACAGATTAAAACAGCAACGATCTAATATGTTGAAGGTTAACCAAAGCCTCACCAAAATGTCATTGATCAGCAGACCAGAGCCAATCATAATAATTGAGGACTCACCTCCTTCCTCCCCAAAGGTTGAGAAAACATTACCTGAATTAACCATCGAGGAGAAAACTTCCACCACTTTCAACCCAGAGTCGGACCCACCTAAAGACAGCGGTTTAGATACTCAGCAGGCTCAGACAGAGCTACCTACAATTGAGGACATCCAACAATCAACAACCAGCATCCAACAGGATAGCAGTTCCAACGATCAACCGGCTATAATCAATATTTTTAAGGACCAATCGATACTGCCAACAATCCTTTTGGATGATAATCTCCTCGTCACTATTGTGGACAATCAAACTGGATTTAAAGAGGATTATACAGTATCGATGGCTGCTTTAAGACACGTTTTTCTACCAACGACGGTACGAAGATCAAAATGAGACCTTTGCCCGATGGAACTATTAAAATAATAAAATACTATAATAACAATTGTGTCTTTCTGGTTTATATGCATTATTGATTGTACATTCAACATCGGGCCCGGCCTTTTTTTCTCTTTCATTCAAAGTATTCTGTTACTTTCCTTATTTACTAGGTTCAAGCGTGTCTTTCTTATTCAAAGGCGTCAGTAATCTAATATATTGAAAGACAATTACAGCCTTTCAACGAGGGGCAGTATGTTCAAACCAGTTCAATTCACGCTACAAGCAATTCCTAAAAAACATATCAAGGAAGTTTGCAATTTAAAAATTGGTTCTAAAAATGAGAATTACAAAATATCATGCTAATTGCAATGTTTCGTTATAATCCATTGGGAAAAAGAGCGCTCCAAGAAACCTCCTGATGCGCTTCCCTGGAAGCTCGCAGCGATTCTTTTTCCTATCCCAGTTCATTGCTTTTTTACATAGGCGTGTTCGTAGAGAGCGTTCTTAAGAAGTGTGTAGAAGGTATGCAAAATGACGAAGAAGTTTTTCGAAGCTGTCTTTTCAAAAGCTTTAATGAGCTTTTTGAATAATCATCGTATTTCTCGTATGGTTATCTCTGATCGCCTAACATGCAAGTTCAATGATGGAAGTAAAAAAAAAAATTTGATTGAACTTTTCGACCCAGCGAGCGATCAGAGAGGTGTATGGTTATCTCTGATCGCCTACCACAACAAATACATTCTGATTACATAACTATTTATATCCACATTCCTGACGATGACTGGTTTATGAAACTGAAAGTTCTTATGCCACAAGTTAACATCCTGGTAAGTGCAATCATCCCACATATGTACGTTGTGACTATTCGTACTGAATTTTACTTTGTAGCATGAAAACTAATTTAAATGCAGTAAAAAAAAAAAGATTAATTATGTATTAATTAAATAGTTTACTGCTACAAAATTATTATTATTTTAATAATATTTATGGCATAAAAAAACTATTTTTGTTTCTGTTTACATTTTCACTTGAACTTGAAATTACATCATTTTACCTTATTGAGCTTAATTATTGTAAAAGCTTTATAAAAAAAAACATCTAAAATATTCAAAACTTTCAATTTATACACAATTTCAGTCATTTGTTGCCACATTTATTAAGATATCAAAGATTTTCTTATTTTTCTATATATAGAGTACATATTAGGCACAGAGTGACGTCAGCACAATTTTCTCTCCACCGAGAATACCTTCTATTCACATTTGTGAATTCTAAAATACTTTACCCGGGGGGTTACACGAGATAGTACAGCTTGCATGCAAGCCCCCTTTCCAACGCGATTTTAAACTTGACAGAAGAGGGCAGTTCAGTTGAAGTCTTGTCTTCTTGCATGCAAGTTCATAATTGGCATTAAGACGTAAAGTCTTACGTATATTGGAAAATTATAGCAATAAAGCAAGTAGCAGAATTATAAAAACCCAAGAAAAAATGAAGAGGAAGATGTTGGTAAATGATGTAATGCAAAAGATCCCAGCAAATCTCATTTTCCCAGTATAAATTTATCAATTTCTTGTCCGCCATCTTGAAAACTGTATAATGTCAAATTATTTCACCTCAACTGCCATAATTTCATCATGACGTTCGCTGAAGGCCAATGCAGGCATGGCATTGCATGTGCGAGAAGTATGGCAGTGCAAGTTGCATGCAAGCTGTACTATCTCGGACTATCTGTACTATCCACGTGTTCTGAACACTTAACGGATGAGAATTATGTTTAAAAAAATCAAATTTTTCATAGTAATAAACTAGCCTTAATACAAATTCACCGATTTTTTCAACAAACAAATAAAAAAAAAGAAGCTAATTCAAAACTATTATTTATTTATTTATATTTTTATTTATAGAAACTTTATTATTTTTATTTTATTTATTTTATTATTCGCAAAAATCTGTCACACAATGGAGAACAATCTTACTACAAGATATTCAAATTTAATATATCAGATCAAAAGCAATATATATTTCTGAGTATATTTCTTTTTGAATGACTCAAATCCGTCAAAAAATGACAAAGTTATTGAAGTTTAAAAAAACGGAAATTAAAAACGGCGAATCTGGTGATGACGTCACGGTACACAACACGCACGATGCCAGTTTGCACAATATAATATTTATAAGACGATATTTTATGAAATAAATACAAAACAAATCCAATCCCGTGCGCTTACTATCACGGCGGCGCAGCAACTATACTCGCGCTGCGTTAGAGCGCGAATTGTATTGTGTATAGTGACGTCATCATGCTAGAGCGCGTTTTTGAGAATGCGGCGCTAAAATAGCTATAACTTCGTCATTTTTTATCCGATTTCAATAATTCTTTCACTGAATTAATTGTTTATTTTGTGATTATGATTCTGCATAATTAACTAAAATAGTCATTGTTCTCCATTTTCTATGCAGTATGAGTTCTACTACCTCAATTGTCCTTGGTCCGTAAAGTTCCAGCATCTTTTGATGGTATCGTTATATCCACCGTTCGATGAAGTTCATTTAAAAGCTCATTAAAAGCAGACGTAATAAAATTATGCCGTAGGGACCACACCGTTAAAATGAACAATTTTACTGACTTTTTACTCTTGCAGTTTCCATTTTTTTTAAAATACGCGTCCTCCAAATCAGCGTTTTTCAAATTAACATGTTTTTAACTGATATATTCCACTGAATACGACGCCGGCAATACATCACAAAGATGCGTTCCTTCAGAATTCGTCACGCCATTTCCGAACAAACTTGAGAAATTTGCGAATGTGGTAGTTAGAATTCAGAATTCGTTTAGACTTCGCCACGACATTTTTGAAGAGACATAAGAAATTTTGTAATTTGGCAGTTACATGCGATTTTCTTCAAAATTCGTTCAGTATGCATTCAGAATCCGCAACGACATTTCTGAATAAACTTAGGAAATTTTCGTATCTCACAGTTCGGACGTATGTATTTCTATCGGCATTTACCATGGAATTCTCAGCAGAGGTTCTTACCACTTCAGAAAAATTCAAAACATAAGAAATTATCTGAATTCTGAATGATGGCTAGGTTGATACGCTTCCTTGGTCCGGTAACCATTTTAATAAACATTAATAAATTTTTTTAGGAACATTTACGAAAACGCTTCCTCATAATTTGTATGCGCTAGTATTATGGTATGGTCAACATGACCGGAAACAGAGATTCAACTTAGATACGCCGCTGTATAGTTATCCCCCTCCTTCGTGCGACAGTTTTTAGCTTATTCCATGAACTCTGTCTTGATCAAGCTTTTTTTTAAATGGTTTGTATGTTTAACGTAAATCTTTATCGTTGACCACACCCAAGCGCGAAGGGCCTAAAAGCATTTATCGTTGACCTCGTCCAAGAGCTTAAAAAAACTGATCGTGAGTGAAGTCTTCCTCAAAGAACGATTTCCTGCTGGTTATTGGTATTTATTTTTAGATTCTAATCGATGAAGTCTAACGGCGCGGCGTCTGCCACGTTTCAGGTTGTCTCCCACGCCACCGCGCTATCACTGATGCCGGTAAGTGACCCCTTGGCATGAGATTCTCTGCTGGGGCTATGCTTTTCTTAACAGAAGACCAGGGGAATTCGTTTAAATAAATAGGGTAAGAACTAATAGCTCTTTAACGGCTGCATATATAAGCAATTCCCTTAACTTAATTTATATAATATTTTTCAGTTTTTGCTTTGGCTTTTCCTTGCTTTTATTTTCATTTGGCAATTTTTTTCATTATTAATTAATTTTCATTTTCCCTTCTTTCCATAATTAATAAATTTATTTTAGTAATTTTGGTCTTGAAGTATTTTTTCTTTTATTTTTAGAATTTTAATTTAATTTTTTCACATTTCTACATTTTGTACTTGGATTATCTCCTTTGTAGTTTAGTTATATATATATATATATATTTTTTACTACTCCATGCATTTTGAAGTTTTTGGAACTTTTAATTTTAATTTCCACTCTCCACATTTGTTTTGTTTATATTCTTTCATAACTTTAATCTTTATAATATATTATAATTTAATTTAATTTTTTGTTTGAGTTTTCATTTTGCAGACTTAGTTAATACTCTATCTTTCTCTCTGTATGTATAATATCTTTTAAACTTCTTAAATAAATAAATATAGCACATAGGGCGTAATAGGTCAAATTAAAGAGGAGCGGCTTATGAAAAAAGTTTGCTAACAACCTTAAAAAAGAAAAAAATTAGAGGTCAAATAAAAGAAAGGTAAGAAAATCCGAAATTTGCAGTTTAGGCCCCAATAACTTCTGAGGGTGGAGGAGTACGGGGCTATTTGAGTCCTTGGAAAGGCCATGAAGTGCTACATACAATTAGTTCTTAACTCCGACCAAACGCCCTGTAATTTTTAAGATACAGGGTGTTTTGTGAAACGAGTTTTTTTCTTAATTACCCTGTAACTCCTAAACGGTAACCCCCCCTCTACCATATAATTTTTTGTTTATATAGGTGAGTAGATACTATCACCTTCTGCTCTATTGAACTTCTACACTCCTAAAGTAAACATGATTCAAACACAAATCAGAAATAATATCCAGTAATTCAAAATTCTTATTAGAAGTCTTAAAGCTAGAAATAGCATGTGAAGAACAAGTACAGACGTCTCCTATACAGCACAGAAATGATTCTGGAGACATCTACTACACTCTATAATCAAATTTTGCAACTGACATTATCTTACTCACGATTTGGTTTTGATACGTATTGTATCGAGTCGATGCCCGATGCTAGCATTGTGTTCCGGATTTAAAGGTAGTTATAGTACTGCTTGATAGCTAAACTTGTAGAAGTAGAGATCGGGTGAACGTTTTCCACCATCTTGGATTAAAGGTACAAAAAATAGTTTTTTATTTCAAAATAATTCCTCAACGGTTGATCCTACGACAAAAATTGTTTGCAATTGAGTACAGCTCGTATTCCGTAATTTATGTTCCCGAGTATGTTTTTATTTATTTCTTTTTGGTGGTCCGGATCGGTTGATGTTGGTGCCTTCAGAATCGTCTTCGTTAGTATTATCCTCTAACACATTTTCCACGCTGAGATTCTTGGCTTCCATCCATGTCATTGCCGCAATCCGTGTCATTGCCTCATGTTCGTCGTCGTTCTCGATGTTGACCTCTGGTGCATTCTCGCATGATTCACCATTATAGAATCCGCATACAACAGAGCGCTTCAACACACTTTTCCTGTAGCCACATCTTCCATCGCATCCCTATTTGTAATTGCAAAAAATGGCATTTAATAAGGTATCTGTGCAGGTGTCTATGACATTGGTACTGGAGTTAGCCCATTGATACCAAGTTCCCAGCCCCAGTCGGATGGATTTTTTTGATTCCACACCATTTTTGGATTTGGTGGTTGGTCCTAAACGCATGATATGAAAATGGCGGAGGTGCCGATGCATGTCACTCTTGAACCTTCGCAGATTGTAAGCCCTAGGAAAACCAGAAGATGGTAGACTGTTCCACATTCACACAGTTTGGGATAAGAAAGCATCACGGAATTTTATTGTACGGCCGAAAGTATATTGAAGGGTGAGAGGATGTGCTCGGCTTGCAGTGCGAGTATTGCGTGCAGGAATTAAGCTGCAACGGATCAGACTAGATATTTCAAAGGAACATTGGCCATGCGTGTAGTGATAAAGGACCGAAAGACATCCAACATTGCGACTGTGCTCGAGTGAGTCGATTTGATATATTATTGCCAAATCGCCAATGAGCTTAAAGACTTTCTTTTGGACCATATCCAATAAAGCTAAAGCTGTACGACCACCCCGGCCCAGGTGTGAGAATTGTATTCCATTCTAGGTATTATATAATACTTGTGGATTTAATGGGCTGAAATATTTCTTACACCTTTTCATAAATCCAAAAAATGTCTATGCTTCTTTGGCAACAGAGAAGATGTGGTCTGTCCAGCTTAATTTACTGGAAATGTTAATGCCAAGAAAGTTTAGAGACGGTGAATCTGAAATTAAGGCTCCATCAAAAGAAATGGGTGTGGTTAAATGGTGATCTTGTTTTAAAAAGATGAAACAGCTTTGGGACTTAGATGCATTGAATTTGCCGCGATTCGCTTCGCCACAAACGATGACGAGCTTATATCACATTACATAAAATATTCCTTAAACTTAATTTTTAAGGAAATACAATTGAGAATTTTTTTTCTGCCCATCACTAAAAGTAGGTATGGTGGACAGAGGAAGGACTACAAATATTGTATTGCCAATTCTAAAGATTCATTTGAAAAGTCAATTGAATTATGGTGAATTTCGTATAGAACTTCTTATTTGAAGTTCAGCGGAATAAGACAGTTAAACCAAAAAGAGAAAACTATAGGAAATTAATCTCGTGTTAATTTAAGAAATTTCAATAGTGTCAGCGGTTCATGCTATAAAGGGTTTGCGTAAGTGGTGTAAAGCCCGGAGGCTATAGAGAGGCCATACTTAGTCGAGTAAAGGGGGTGGGGGAGCAGGATATTCTAAAGGCTTCCGAGATAACGGGACTTACAGATATTTGAGTATGTTTTTATAGATCACCCTGTAACTTCTGAGCCTTACACCCTATGAGGATGATGATTTAAATTTGTTAGATTGATAATCATTGGAACTTTCCAACGGTTGTAACGAAATCGCATGACTGTCCACTATCCCAATCACATTCAGTCCTCTTTATACAAGATATTCACGTGTGATAAAACGCTTCTCCACAGAATACTAGTAGAGAGAGCGCATATCACTCAGATGATTGCGCTTCTCGGTGGGCACAACACCCGACACCATAGTGAGCCGCGTCTATAAAAAGGGAGCCGCCATGGCAGCAAAATCAGTTGTCGATCTAGATTCAGCCAGTCAACATCAGCAAAAGACCAGTCGAGCTACCGCCAGGAAAGTTAACCGGCAGACCAGTCCGATACCAGCCACTAAGTAGAGCTGATTCCACAGTCAGCCGACCAGCCCTGTCCACCAGTGGAAAAAATTATAAAATAAGCATCGGACTAAAGCCGCCCATCTCGACTGACCACATGTCTCCTAGTCCCAGTATTCAACCTTGTCCGTGCTGGCGAGATCTACAGCATACGTACGCTATTCGTATTGGCCATAGTAATAACATTCACATGAATTCCCGACGTGTTTTCTTCCGTGCTGGCTGGATCTACGGCATACGTATGGTATTCGTACTGGTCATAGTAATAGCATTCGCACGTAGTCCCGACTTGCTTGTCTTCCGTGCTGGCTGTAGCTACGGCATACGTACGTTCATCGTACTGACCATAGAAATAGCATTCGCACGTATTCCTGATCTTCTTTTTCTCCGTGCTGGCTATAGCTACGGCATACGTACGTTCTTCACACTGGGCGTAATAATAGCATTCGCACATACTCCTGACTTGCTTATCTTCCGTGTTGGCTATAGTTGTGGCATACGTACGCTATTCGTATTTGCCATAGTAATAGCATTCGCACGTACTCCTGACTTGCTTTTCTTCCGTGCTGGCTATAGCTGCGGCATACGTATGCTATTCGTATTGGCCATAGTAATAGCATTCGCACCGACCTGCTTTTCTTCCGTCTTTGTGACACCTACGGCGTCCGTACGTCTTTCGTACTGGCCCTGGTATTATCACTCGCACGTATTACCTGCCTCGCTTTTCTCCGTGTTGGTTATACCTACGACATCAGTACGTTATTCTATTGGCCATAGTAATAAACTTCGCACGCATCTTCAAACCCACTCCTTCGCTCGTGCTGGCTACCTCCACGTCCTTCATACGTTATTCGTACTGGGCTTAGCAATAGCGTTCGCACTTGTACTCGCATTTTTCGTGTCGGCTATACCATCGGCATCCGTACGTTCTTCGTACTGAGTCGGGCTATAAGCATTTCGCACGACGCATCTATCCGTAGTTAAATATACTAGTGTTAGTAATATTACTGACAGAATTACAAGTACAAATTATAAATTTAAGTAGTTAAGAAAATCAGTGTAGTAGTGTTAGTAATACTAGTGACAGAATAAAGTACAAATAAGTAATCTCAAGCATTGGACTAATAGAGAGGAAGACTCGAAATATTGTACCATAGGTTTAAGTAGTGAATAAAAATATTGTTGAAGTGAGAATATCAAGTGTTATAAATTTTTCCCCAACTTTGTGGAATTTTGCCCTGGACTTCTTTTGACTACCCGTTGAATTCACGCACCCGACGTTACATAAATTTGGCGCCCGAGGAGGGACCGGCTATTCAGCGAACACATAGCGGACGGCCAGTTTTGCACCGAATACATTGAAAGCGACATGCTGTTCACAGAATACAAAGAAGACGACCGGCTGTTCACCGAGTACATACGAAGCTGTACACAAGAAAGGTAAATCGATATATAAATAGATCTGAGAAGAAACTATTCTACCAGAGCCCCGATAAAGACGACCAGACCGACCAAATAAGCACTGAGAAAACTGCTAGCTGGGTTTACACTCTAATAAAAGAAGAACTAATGGAAGAGTTATTCCAATTACGGTTAGATAATTCAGGAACAGTCGATGAGTTAAGAAGAAGATTGAGTGAGAAAATCCAAGAAGAGAGAAGACTCCAAGAGCTGGGGAATAATATTGCTACCACACTAACAAGCACTACCATGAATACCGTCACGATCACATTAACAAGCAGCACAATCACAACAACTAGTGCACCAAACCAGTCCCCAACTACAAAAATCTAGGTAGTCAAACACCGATCTATGCTTTCCCCTCACTCGCATTACCAGTAACTCATCCGGTGACCATGAATCAGCCACAAGTTAACAGGGGGATCGAAAACATGCCAAATTCAGAAATCATGGACAAAGTGCGAAATTGGAACGTGAAGTTTGATCAAGCAAGGTCTAGATCCGTTGAATTTTTTAGAGAGAGTAGAAGAATTAGCTGAGTGCTATCAAATACCTGTCAATTGATTATTATGAACGCTCCCCGAATTTTTACACAAAACGACATTCACATGGTATAGAAATAACCGACAAAACATTTTTCCTACCCTCGCGTTTTGAATTAAAATTAGGCAATGATATTAGATTCCGAGTGCAAAAGCCTACCGAAAAAGCAAAGACATATATTACGGCGATCCAGTCATTAATGCGTTGGCAACAAGATCGCACTCCAGAAGAGAAGTTATATCGTATTTACGAAAACTTACTACCAGAGTATCGTTTATTCATACGCCCTCGAGATTTTTCCAGTCTACCCGAACTCATGAAACTAGCCGAAGAGTACGAGCTAATAAGAGAAGAAGAAAAAAAAACTAAAACCGAGTTCGAGAATTCGAGAGAAAAATAGACCACCTAGAATACAGAATACTGCATTCCCAGTGAGAATGCAATATTCTCGAAATGAATGTTGCTGGAAATGCAGACAGCGCGGACATACAAGAACTAATTGTCAAAGCCCAGTAATTTTATTTTGTTAGCGTTGTGGAAATCAAGGCACGCAGTTTAGAAACTGCCAGTGCAATCAGTTCAAGCAACCGAATCAGGGAAATGCCAGCAGGATGCTAGATGCTAGACAGTTGATATTTCCTCACAGTGCGCATATTTCAGAGAGACATCAAGGCTCTCATTGACACCGGGGCAGGAAAGTCATTAATAGGAGGGGAAATATTAACCGCCCTGTTGCGTGACTGTTGGGCAACAGGACGAGGGAATGCTTCTCGTTTAAATGAGGAAGATCACTTGCCCTTTTCTGCGTTATTCGTCGCGTAGGGTAATTATCGAAAATGAAAAACTGTCACTGTTCAGCGATGAACGAAACTAAAAATAAAAAGAAAAGAATTAAAAAATGTCAAACCAAGCCAGGGAAATCGACTGGCATACTTTCCTCCCACGCAGAATTGATACCTACGTACCTACATCCTTAGAGAATTAGCTGAAATGAAAAGAAAATATGAATAAATTGAATACACAATGAATTACTTAGATCAGGAAATACTAAGAATCTGCAAGAAAAACTACAAGTTTCCATAATTCCCCATGCAAGTAAACATAAACACATACATGAAAAAACAACAACAATGCTATGGGAAATGGAATTTCCATAATAATTAGTCAAATTTCAATTTCCATCACTTGAAATTTGTACCAATTATTGCATTATACTCATAGAACACAATAATTATGATAAAGCACTTTCCCGCGAACAATTTCGAGGAAAATTTCACATAAATTTTCACCTTTGACAGTTGTCGCAAGGGAAAGTATTTCACTCAAATATCGAATTTTCACAATAGTTAGGGTTTCACAACACAATCAAATCAAAGATTATTTTGTCAAAACACAATTTGCACCTTGGTTTCATCAGTTCACTACACACGGAAAAATACACGGAAAACTCGAAACCGCGAAACGAAATTGTAAACATCGCGGAACTGTCAGAATTTATGTATTGCCAACATATGGCACATGAATTCGGAGTATTTTTTTACGAGGAACCTGATGGAGGTATTAAAAAAGTGCTAAAGTATCTCAGAAAAAAGATATTTAATATTTTATGATTTCTCATATGACTAATGAGAAGGAAAGAGATAGCAAGTAGAATTGAGATGGATAAAAATACGTTCCACATCGATTTTTTTCAACATGGATGACAAGAATTTAATTGCGCCATGTTATAGCACAATTTGGATTTTTAATTTTCATTCAGTGAAATTAAATTATGATGGAGATCTTTTGATGAAAAAAGATAGATGTTAATAAATTACACCTTATGAGAAATAATATATTCTGAGAAATTCACATTATGGTTGCGGGTTCCACAACAAAAGATGGCGGTTCAGACCCTATATAAGGCCGAGCACTTACATGGATTGCTCTCTTAATTTTTCGAGTGTCAAATAGTGTCGGCAAGTTATATTATCAAGTGGTCAATTTCTTTTCTTTTGCAATTTATTTGAGTTTTTTTACTTGTGTAAAATCGTGCAATTTGGCTTACAATCTGCCTACGGTAAGCGTAAGCTCATATGCGATTGTTTTATTTGGGTAAAGGTGAAATATGTATATAGATACAATTTAATGATTATTGTGGTCAAGTGATTTTTTGTTCTTTTTATTGCTAAAGTGAATTAATTTTATTCTTTGATAATAATTAGCTTTCTTAATAACAAATTAATAATAAATTAAAGTGCCTTGTGCAGGATAAATTCAAGACAGTTATTCCTATGCCTCCCAATCCAGGGTTAGCTGGAATATACCTGCGAATTATCCTTTGTTTGCTTGAAAATTGTAATAGTATTAGTAATAGTATAGTATTATTTTTGCAACTGGAACGAGGAGGAGGACTTATTGCACTTTCTGGGTAGATGCCCAATTTTGGCCGAGTTTCGTATTGGAGTTTATGGGAAGAGTTTGTTGAGTGAGCTTGAGGTAATTGAAACGTTGAATGGCAGAAATAATTTCAATGATCTTTTCCTTTTTATTACTAAGGCCTGGAAATATAGATCTTTTTTAATAAATGAATTTAACTGCTAGGTTGGAATATTAACATATGCGCATCTCTTTGAATTTGCTTTGTTTATTAAGAAATCTGAGTATTATATACTTCTTTCTTTCAATACTGTTATTTTGTATTTTTTTGCTTTTTTTTCTTTTTGTTGCTCTTTTTTAATTTTTTCTTGTATTGTTTTTTCTTAATTTTTGATTGTCAACTCCGACAGACGGCCTCGGTGCCATGATCGTAGGTTTTTTAGCTAGATTGTTATAGCATAAGGAATTATCTTGTTCTGAATTTAATAAACCATTATTAGTATCATAAATTAAGACTGTTGTTTAGGTTATTGTAGATAAGTGCTTGCTGTAAACTAGAGTGCTTAAGCTAACCTGCATTTGAATTTTTTCTATTAAATCGAAATGTGAATCTATTTATGCTCGTTTTGATTTTAATATTCCGCTACACTAACATAATCCACCAAATTAACATCATTACATGTGGCTTGTGAACGGTTCTACAGCAACTGTTCCGTTACACACGTACTGAAATTGCAGTATTAATAAATAGTAAGGGAATTTTACATCAGCCTAGTATACAGGCATATGGTGTGACCTTTCCCCATATCGTTTTTATATAGTTCCAGGAACTAATTACTGCATATTAAATTGTTTGGTGATCCTACAGGAACCAAGCTACTTGCATAAACATTTAAAGGTTGTTCCTTACAGGAATCACAAGTTGCGTGAACAGTCTCTATATTTTGTAGTTTATTTAGCTTACAATACTTTTATTCAATTATTATTCAAGACTATTCAATTCAATACTTATTCAATTCAATACAATTATTCAATACAATACCCAGTTTACTTTACACACTACTTTCTCTATATTATTTAGCTGTTAAGATTCCTTACCGTTGATCCGGAGAATCTTAGCAGTAGTTCTTAGTTTTTTAATTTAAAAAATAGACTGCCTCGATCGTACAACTGATCGGAAATTTATACTAGTGGGTTACGCCATCTTTTCATAATCAGTAGCTGAGTATATCTTATTTACTAGAAACCACGCCCCTTTACGTTAGGTTTCCAGCGAATGGCAGACGCAGCAAGACATTTTTGGAATTCCCCTTCGATTTGGTTCTTGTAAGAATTAGCGAGTATCTCTTCGATACTCGTTCTTAGTTCACATTGGTTCCTATATGTCTTAAAGCTTTCCCCTGATGAGAATGCCTGAGAATTTCTTCAGTGTGCGTGCATTTTACTTTTAAGACATTCTCCTCTGAGAATGATTGAAATGTTCTCATGTAAACGATTGCATGTATGTATGTACATAATGTTTCAGTGGCCCAATTAGCTAACTGAACATATGCTGGGAGTTTTGTCTGAGAACATGAAATTGTTTTTTTGGGCTCTCAGTGAAAGTGCTATGCTTGCGATTTGATACGCTCGATTGTTGGCAATATATTGTTACCTCATATTTTGGGAAGTAGAACAATTGAGTTTTACTTTAGTTGCTTCATGGAACATTTAGGTTTTATTTTGGAAACAATCTTAAGCAATTTTCACGGCCGCCTGTTGGAATTTCTATTACTGGCGCTTGGTTCGTGATTTATGATATGTATGTATGTCTTGCATGCTATGCTGTCTTTTCATGACTTTTTTCGATTATTTCATCCTTTCTAGGGAAAGTAATGAGTGTCCTTGTCATACCATTAGTATAAGAAAAGATGCTCTGGATGCCATACTATTAGAATGCGAAAATGGGGGTTTTGGAGCCGCCACTCATTACACCATCCCCCTAGGAAAAGAAAATTCAAGGAATTTTCGAAAATAGACGAAAAAGAGTGAATGCGTTTCTATTGCATGCTATCTGATCAGAGAAGACGCTTCTTATCATATTGACATTTGTTTGGCTTTATTACATATTTTGACTTAATTACAGTAACATCCGCGGCCATTCTCCGATTTTCGTCAAACTTTGCTCACTCATTCTAATTAACTCACAAATAACGAATATCAAAATAATTTTGAGAGGTAACTTATATTTTATGAGATATTTAACTTTAAAATTCCCGAAATTTACACTACACATTTCACAAAATATTTGACATTTTCACAAATAATTTACTCTTCTTCTTCCTTTAAGTGCACACAAAGCATGAAATTCATCTTATTGATGGGTATATACAACCTTCTGAATAGTCGGGTTACCAGGATTGCTTTTATTTATTTATTAAAGAACCACACACACATACATACAAACTGTCAGCCAGGGCCGGCAGGCAGGACACACACACACATACACAGAGGCAGAGGCACACACACCCAAGCGCGCTCCGCTCCGCGCGTGTGTGTGTGTGTGTGTGTGTGCTTGTTAATAAATGTTTTTCTAATATTTCATTCTATATAAATGCTACTTTACTACACTCAATTGAATATTCGGAATGAATAACAAAACGAAATGCTGGTAACCCGACTGTTCAGAAGGCATGTATATACCCATCAATAAGATGAATTTCATGCTTGTTGTGCACATAAAGGAAGAAGAAGAGTAAATTATTTGTGAAAATTTCAAATATTTTGTGAAGTTTGTAGTGTAAATTTCGGGAATTTTAAAGTTAAATATCTCATAAAATCTAAGTTACCGCTCAAAATTATTTTGATATTCGTCATTTGTGAGTTAATAAGAATGAGTGAGCGAATGTTCACGAAAATCGGAGGGATGGCCGCGGATGTTAACATAAGCCGCGACTTGTTTATGTTTTAGTATTATTGGATTCTTTCTTTTCGTTTTCAAATATGAAAGTACTGGAATAAACCTAAATCGCTATTTTAGTGCATTGCAATATAGTCTTACTATCTTTCTGAAGGTTGTAATCTAGTACTGAATTAGCCTTCACATAATACTTAGTTAAGTTAGCACCGAATATCTTCCCATAGGCTATTGCCAAAAAAACTTATGTTATGATTAATGTAAATTTCGTGTGACTAATTTCACATAATCTCTAGTTATGTTCAAATGAATATTTAATTTCATGAAATTGCAAAAAACTTAGGTTATGACTACTCCAAAAGCAATCTAAGTAAATTCCATATGACTAATTTCGCAAAATCTCCAATTATGTTCAATTGAATAATTTCAGTCGATATCTATTTAATTTAAATTGGATTAGTTCGTCTAGGAACTTACAAAAAGAAAAACTCTATCAGAGTAAAATGTACTAATAATAAAATGTGGTACTTATCAAAAACAGTTATCCTCCGCAGGTACAATGTTGAAAATTCCGTGTCGCTTTTGAGGACGTTTCATATTCTAGAAAACGTGCCCGATCCTGATGGCCTTTGCAATGGCCCTCTTATCATTGGAAAATCCGTATGTTTGTATTGCTCGTCAAAAGTGGTCCTTTAGGACTAAACTCTTTGCGGGCCAATTCTGCCTTCTATATAGCGAGATTCTCACCAACTTTAAGCTATTTGCGGTTGTCGGACGGGTAGAAATTGATGGGAAAATGTTCATCCACCTGTTCTCTTGTTTCCAATGCAGCAATTGCTTAAGGATATTCAAGGGGGTATTTTCGGCGTCCTATAAAGGTTCCACTGGTTCGCAACCAAGTGTCAATCACTGAACGATTAAACTCTTTATCGTGATTATTCTCCAGTGATAGTTTGTCCTTTATTGGTTAAATCTCTTTCGATATTTGTGGATCACATTAGTGTCTTTTTTACTTTGCACTTTGCCTTTCGCAAACAGAAGGAAGACAAAACTCTTCTTCTTCCTTGTCACAATCAGCATGCCACACCGAGCTCGTTCGTCGAGTTTTGGGGTGTGTTCAGCAGTCGGTTTAACCAAAGGCCGGCATACATGCTACAGTATTTCTCAGTGCAGCATATTGCTATATGCAATATGCTACGGCCATAACAGTGTTGTGATTGTGACAGAGACACATTGTGATATAGCCACATACAATTATAACTGAGTGAGAGCCAAACACAATTAAACAATTACACGTATTGCGGTGATAAAGGACACCTTGTTTCGTGTTATCATGCGTGAAATCAATGTCGGGTTTGAAGCCGAAAAAACGGCACTTATTGCCGCTATTGAAAGCAGCCTAAAAAGGTTGTACAATAAGTACGAACTATGCCTCCCGGAAGTCACCATTCAGGAAGGAGCCAGAAATTTGTTCGACGACAATAACGCGTCACTGCCTGAAGTAACAGAAGAAACAACCAGCGATGTGGAAATGCCCAATGACTCAACCGAGTCGTCTTCATTCATTTTGGATTCGACTGACGATGAAAACAATTTTACTGTCGTGGAGAACAACAAGCGAAGAGCAAGGAGTAGCCCAGAGAAGTCTCCTCAATCTTCCGGAACTCCAGCCAAGAGGAAGCCATCAAGGTCAGAGCAACAACCACCTAGGGAGGAAAACACGGGTGGTTTCTTCCAAATTCTGGGTAATCGAAAGGACTTCGAGATACAGCCCAAAGCTACTAAGGTTTACTTTGAAAAGGCAGCGAGACATCCTCCGATCGTCTGTCATAACCTGAATGTTAAAGCATTCAATTGCGAGCTTGATAAGCTAGCAATAAGGCCAAAGTTTTTCATCAAGACTGCAAAGGGCACCAAGTGCATTATCAAGCCAATTAGCCAGGACGATCATAAGATACTGTTCACTATAATCAGAGACATTGGTGTACAGAGTTACACCTTTACGCCTAAGTGTGACAGGACGACGACACTTCTGCTGAGAGGAGCTCAGCATACATAACATGCTGAGGATGTGAAGGCAGCACTCATGGAAAAACTGCGCGGATTCATAATTAACCCTGTGACACATTTTAAAACGCCCAGGAGCAAGGAATCGAATTCCTTCGTAATTAATTTCGGAGGTAATTATGACATTAAATTCATAATGGACACAAATCGCCTTCTGAACCAGATCGTTTACTGGGAAAAATACCGCGCCTCTGGAATCTCCCAGTGCAAGCGTTGCCAGGCTTTCGACCACGTCGCGAGGAACTGCGCGGTCGATTACAGATGCGTGAAATGTAAAAATGTACACTTACCAGGGCAATGCGAGCGGAATAACAAGAATGAAAGTGCCCCATACTGCGCCAATTGTAAAGCTGAAGGACATCCAGCCAGCTATAGAGGTTGCCCCAAGTACAAGGAAGTAGTACAGCAACGTACCAAGAAGACTGAGGAGCGTCGCCAACGTGAAGACTTCGTGAAGGAAGCCACAAGGAACCAAACCTCAAGCAGCACCTAGGCCTGCCCCCAAGGCAGCTCCTCGAAAACCCAGAGTGTCAGAAATTTCAGATTTCTGCACCAAAGAAGCCAAGGCTCTATTTAGCTGCGACCTTTTCGTCCTTATGGGCAAAATCAATAACTTCCTTCCTAAATACAGGAAGCTCTCTTCCATCTCGGAAAACAAGCAGCTTACCTTCAATTTAGATTTGGACTATGTCTAGGCAATTAAGTAAGCTGAAAATCATGTCACTTAACTGCAATTCCCTGGTAAAGAACAGCAAAAGAAGAGCCCTAAACCTATTCCTCATTGAGCATAAACCCACATTTATGTACCTATTTGAAACTCTCCTCACTGAGATATATAAGTTAGCTTTTGCACTACAACTTCGTCCGCTAGGACAAATCTGAGACCATCCTAGGCACTGCCTTTCTCATTAAGGAAAACCTTAAATTCGAAGAAGTGAAAATAAGTAAACTTTCCAATATGGAATGCACTGCTGTCAAGTTAAAGCTTCGAACAACGAGTCTCTTCTCCTAATCGCCCTATACAATAGATGTCACGCCACGGGAACTGATGTCCAGAATAACTTAAACAGCATTGCTCGGATTTCGGACAATTTCACATACACGGTGCTGGGTGGCAATTTCAACGCCAGGCACCCATTGTGGAATGACCCTGTCGTAAGTCCGTCAGGCAAGGCAGTACATGACTGGCTACTCTTCAACACCACCCATGATTTCGTCGTTGTCTCGCAGGATACTCTGACTTTCCCGCGATCTGGGTCAATCCTTGAGTTTTATATCGCAACCTCTAATCTAATTTATCTACTACCCCAATTATCAAATTACGTCTGCACAGCGCATATAGCTGAATCTGATTACTTGGCAGTTGAACTCTCAATCACCCCCAGCGCACCCCTAAATATTTTTACTTCTGACCCTCAAGCCTCAACTTCACTCAAAGACGTTGACTGGCAACAATTTCAAGACAGGCTCTCCCAATTCCTCACATGAAATCACCCTGACTCGCAACGGAATGTCACGAACTTGGAAATTGATTTCTACATTGACTTCCTCAACAACGCCATTGAAGAAAATGTCGCCTCCTTTTTCAGTGTAGTGCCGAGCAAGCACTACAAATACAAAAATCTCCCACCTCAACTGCAAAAATTATATAAATTTAGGTAGAAACTTCGAAAAATACTTAACCGTATTTTTCACCGAATCCTTAATAGCCACAACGCAGCTTACAGAATCGTGTTGTCAGAAATTAATTGCTTGTCAACAATTATTGAGGAATAAACGAAAATATTTCTCGATTATGAGTTTAGGAAGAAACTGGCCTCCATTCAACCCGGTCCACACTGCTTTCAGGACATAAACAGGGTTTACAACAGGAAAGCAAAACTCCCCAAAACCATCTTAAGCGGCTCGAATGCTTACAACCTTCTCCAAGAAAAATGCAACGCTTTCGCGGAATATTTGCAATCCACCTTCAAAGACAACTCATCTCTAAGCGATGCAAATTTTAGGAACACCGTGGACTCGGCTGTTGATGGTTTCACTGCCCAGTCAGTGGGATCCTCCACCACAATCTTTAATTCCACGAACACGTCCTTAAATCCGCATGATTTAAGCATCTTTTCAAATCCCGCTCACGTTTTGGCCCTAATCATGACTATCAGAGGCAAAAGGTCCGCCGGCCCAGATAACATTTCCAACAAGGTTATCAAAAATTTCCCACCTGTCGCCATAGAATTTCTGACAATTATCTTCAACAATTGCCCCAATAATTCATACTTTCCTGATGACTGGAAAACCGCGCGCATAGTTCCAATCCCCAAAAAAGGAAACTCGAAAAACCTTAACGAATTCCGGTCAATGTCTCTTCTGTCCAACCTGGGCAAACTTTTCGAAAAAAATAGTCCGCCAACACATAGAAAATACCTGCCTAGACCTAAATGTCAGGCAGGACACCCAATTCGGCTTCAATCCCCAGTACTCCACTTTGCTCAAATTCCTCTCTGATTCTACAAACGCCCTCAAAAAAAGGGAGCAGACAGTAGGCTGCTTCCTTGATTTAGAGAAAGCGTTTGACTCAGTCTGGACAAAGGGGCTAATATTCAAAATCATAAACCTCGAGTTCCCGCCTTATCTCACCCGAGTTATATATAGCTTTCTGCCATCCCGGAATTTCTACATAGAAATCGAGAATGTCAAATCTCAGGCAACATCAGTCAGTGCTGGTGTCCCCCAAAGTTCGGTCCTCGGATCAACTCTCTTCAATCTTTTCACCTATGATCAGCCTGCCAATAACTCAAATTCCACCACACTATTTTATGCTGATGACCCCCTTACGTACGCCTACTCCATGTCATCCAATTTCGCTGCTACCAAAGTGGAGCGGCATGTCCTCAAACTTGACGAGTTCTACAGAAAGTGAGGCATCAAAATAAATCTTAACAAATGAAATGAAATGATTTGTATCCGAGACCCCTCTGCAAGGGAAGACCCAACCTCGCCACACGTGCCAACAACATCGAAATCGAAGTCAATAACGAAAAGCTTCAGCCTTCAAAGAACACCAAATACCTTGGTGTCTCTTTCAATAATCTGTTGAAATTCAACATTCACGCCAAGCTGACCATGTGGAAAGCAAACTACGCTTACTCCGTACTCAACCCTATTATCAGAAAGAGAAACGGTCTCCCGGAAGATACAAAGCTGCTGATATATAAACAGCTGATCCGCCCAATCATCTGCTATTG
Source organism: Dioctria rufipes (assembly GCA_963924295.1). Lineage (NCBI taxonomy): Eukaryota > Metazoa > Arthropoda > Insecta > Diptera > Asilidae > Dioctria > Dioctria rufipes. The sequence goes on from OZ002744.1 coordinate 140,213,078, forward strand.
CTTCCCCATCTGGCACACCATTTCGCCATCCTATATGAAGCAAATCAGCGCTCTCGAAAGAAAGATCCCACGGGCCTGTACAGGAGTGTGCAGGAAACCTGACGGACATTACTTTCCCAATACCTTTTTGCAGACAGCGCAAAAATCACTCCAATCGAGGACTATCTCCTTTCTCTCGCCGTCAAACAACTTGAGAAGATCTTTCAATATCCTAACCTCCTCATTAGCCAGCTTTCAACGCAACTTCAAGTTGAAAACTTCCACTACTTATCACCTCTTCACCTAATCAACTCGGAAACGCGAAACATTTATTACACTAGTACAGAAAGCCACCATCGTAGATAGGACACCATCCTGGCATCCCGACCATCGTGGAATCTATCAACGCTGGATCATTCTGGACTTTCGGGATACTTCTCATCATGTTGGAAGAAACGCCAGTTTTCAACCCTCAGCAAGGTAGAGAAAGCTCTAACATTCCACAACTTCCCACTCCCATCCAACTTCCCCATTCCTCTAAATCCCAAAATTGTTAAACAACAGACAAGAACACAGCTTGCCGTCGCGCAACAAGCTGTTGATAATTTTTCGAAATCGCGTAACCCAAAGTTAATAATTATTCGAACAATTAAAGTGTAAAGTGCATTAAAGACATAAGTGAAAACTAGGCCAAAATAAAAGCTTGTAAGTAAGAACTTTCAAATATCCCGGGATATCGGTTCTGTTTAAAATTTCGCCATAATTCGTTTTAATTCGTAAATCGCGTGTGAAGGCTGAAACACAATACGATGCAGTGCAGTGCGCTTAACCATTCTTAACCATGTTCTAATTAGTGAATCACTAGTGACCATTACAGATATTCCACCCGGCGATTCGTATTACCCAAGCGCTCTGTATCATCTGGCACCCAGTACCCAAAGATTTATGTTTCTTTTGAACGTAACAACTGTTTATGAATGAATGAATTGTGCATGGCATTTCCCAGGTGCAATTTTTAAAAATATTATGATAATGACATCGTCATTACACTCGAATTGAACAGCTTCAAAACTGGATCTTTGCATAATATGTCTTTCAACAGGTTGAATGCATCTTGTTGGCAATGATAAAATTAAAAAGGAACATCTTTTCTGGTAAGATCAGATAGCGGCTTTGCGATTAACACAGAGTTTGGTATAAATTTCTGGAAATATGGAGTCAGCTTTAGAAAAATTTGAACGATAGTTTTAGATATTAGAAACTATTTAACCGCTTTGGTTTTTTCTATTGAGGACTTAATACTATAAAACGAGCTTGGACTAAGTCGCCAATATAATACTGAGTAGCTTTATGGTTCTAGCTCCATATTTTCATTAATTTCTGTCGCTACACCTCTCTTCACAAAATCTACCCTTGCTTGATTCCGATGAACGTACTCCCGTCATAGGGCTTGGTACAGGATTGCCCCCTACTACAATTGTAGTAGATCCACTACTTTTTCACAGTTGTACAAATCTACTACTCTTGAGCACACTTTTACTACACTTTGGCAAGGCTATTTCTTTTCTATCACAACTTAAAAAGAGATTTGCTTTAAAGAATTATTAGCTGTTATTATTACAATTCCTCGACCCAATGAAAATATCTGAAGGTAATATACCTTCTATCTTAAAACTACACTCGGAGTGTCCGTACAATCATGATGATATTGAAAGTCTAAACATTCAGTGGCAAAACTTAATTGATAAAAGGGATATCCTTACTAGATACTATGACGAAGAAAGACATTGTAAAATTATGGATTAATTTGGAAAATATCGTAAATAAATTAGAACAATGCACTTTTGTCAAATTATCGAGTTATATGTTGAAGCTAGCCTACCTTCCTCATAGTAGTGCGTCTGCAGAACGCGCATTCACGAATCTTAATTTGATAAAATATGTAAAGCGCAATAAATTAGATAGATATAAGGATTTGATCACTGATAGTAATAAAATATTCAAGCCCACTAAGAAATTAATTAATTTTGCAAAAAATCTTAAATAGCATAGTAGTGAAAATATTGAAAAGTAGTAGCATATTATATTATTAGTTTCAAAGAACTTTACAAAAATCACTCGGTAAAATATATGTTTAGCTTGTGAGCTATTTTTGCTGGCTCACGTATCAAATCTGACTTCATAAAAATCTCTCGTTATAAAATTTTTATTGACTGAATTTCGGAACTTTCTTTTAAGTACGTATTTATGCTATTTAAGTGTATTTGGAAATGTATATATTACATTTTATGTTTCTTATTTCGTTGTTTATGACTTGAAAGTTGATTTTTGTTATTGTTTTATAATAAATATCATTTGGAAAATTCTACTACTATTCTTTCTTCTTATCTACTACTTTGCCTCCTAATATACTACTAAAAATAATTTTCGGTAGGTGGGGGGGGGGGGGCATTCTTGGGATGTCTTACGGTACTGCATCAGGAGTTGACTAAGTTACAAGATTCAATCTCTTTCTCCATCGCCTCAAACTTTGTTTTATCATTTGAACATATCTATCTGCTTGTCCGTTTGTTTGTTGTAAGGTGTACTGCACTGCATTTGTGGATATATACAGGGTGTCCCAGAAAAATATGAATATATTTTTCCAAATGATTTCTCTCGTCCAGACAAGTGAAAATTTGTATGTCAGCGGGGGGGCGGGGGCGCAAAATAACACCCTTCCGAGCGAGTTACAGGGTGATTAGTAAAATATTTTCTTTTTTAATTAAACACCGTATGACTTCAAAAGTACATGGTATACTGTCTATTTTAAGACGGCATTGTGCGCACAACCTTAGGGTCTTTTTTTTTATAAATATCCCCACTAACATACAGTTTTTTTTACAAAGTTTTGAAAGCCCAGAGTCTCCTCTTTAATTTAACCTATTAAACCGTTAAGAGGAGTCAGTACCAAGTTTTGCAAGTTGCATACATTTTTCAATGCGAATTTCTGGCAAACTATTTGCACCAGAATAATGATTTACATCGTAAATTAAAGATAATGGAGAAGTCTAGTAAATAACGTCGGCAAAAATGCAAAAATTAAAAAAGTGTATTGGAATGGAGATATTAGCTTGGAAACTTGTAAAAAATGGTAAAAATTGAAGTCTTTTAAATTAAATTCCTGTAGGTAGGTATTCTCATTTCTTTAAATTGTGACTGTTTTAGAAAAATAAGGCCTAGATCTAACAAATAACATCAAGTTTTTTTCATTTTTAGTGGCGCCTTTTATAATTATTTGACTCTTTTAGTACTTGTTTTTTCTCCCGATATTTCACCGAAGAGAAATTGCAGTATTTATTTGAAAGTTGTTTAAATACAAAGCAAAATAGCATATTTAACAATTATGGGCCAAAAAATTTAGGAGAGTTAACCCTTAAATGCATGAATTTTTACATATTGTTAAAAAAAATCATATAAGTTTAAAATTACTTCCTAAATCCAAAAACGAACCGAGAAATATGTGCAAGTATTTCAATTTCCATTAATTTGCTAATAATAGGATTGATTCATATTCGAATCATTATGCATTAGTATATTATCAGCAAATGGTTTTTAGTAGAAAACAAAAATTGCAATGCAAAGATTTATTAGATTATAAATAAATAAATAAGTTCATTGTAAAAATATTAAATTATGACAAAAGTATTGATTCAAAATAAAGAAAATAAAAATTACAATGAGATGCAGCATAGGGCCTACATGACACTTATAAAGCTCACATTTTAAGCTTTATGGAATTCGAAGAAACAGTTCTTATCTTTATTGAAACATATTGCAGTATTGCATTTTTTACATAACACATATGTTTGTTCATGACAACCTGGCAATTTGCATCTTAATCTATTTTCGTTCCAGAACGGAAAATGATTTATTCCATCTGTCCGAACGTCAACCGGTGGTATTGGTGCTGTTGGTCCTCTCCTCCTCTTATCATTATGCATGGATTGAACTGAATTCGCGGCACTGCTAGAAGGTCTTCCTCTTTTCGGTGTTGTTGTAGCGCCTTTTGAACACAACACTGTTGCAATCTCAAGACGAAAGTCTGCGAGAGTTTTTGTCGCAATTCCTTTTGCTAAATATACTCTTTTATATAATAGCCAAGAGTTGATTATCGTCAAATCAAGAAGGTGATAAAATACTCTCATATACCATTTTCGTGATTTTATTGTTACTCTATTTCTTCCAACAAAGCTATCAAGGAGATCTACTTCTCCCATATGCTTATTATATTCCTGCACTATAGCAGGACAATTTATATTGATATGCGATTTCAGTCTCCTGTCATATCTTGTAACCTTATTTTCAGGATCCTTTCCCAAAAACGTTGACAAAAGAGTGACACATTTGTTGTCTTCCCATACCAAACTGGATATGTCCGTTCCATCAAAGTCAGCTACAAATTCTACAGACTTTCCTCTATCTTCTTTTTTTAAATCATATTCAGTGGGCAATTTACAATTTGGTATTCTGTTTCGCCTAACTCTTCCAAGGCAATGTATACCCTGCTTTGCCAAATAGCTCAGTAGAGGAATAGACGTGTAATAATTGTCGAAATAAACTCTGTGAAAAACACCGTGAGGTATTTATCTGCACAAACGAACGACAATATTGCTACAGGCACCCAAATCTGGTTCGTGCAGAAGCCGTTTGCTCGCATTATTCTCAAGACCGGTATACATTTCACATAATACGAAGAATTTGTATCCCTATTTGTGGGGTTTTAGAGGGAGATACTGCTTCAAATGATGACGCTTTTTTGTTGCACAAATTTGCTCATCTACCGAAAGTCGCTCTTCTATAGGTACAGAAATAAATTTCTTTGATATGGAGTCAATCACAGGACGCACCTTATATAGTTTGTCAAAATTTTGATCGAGCTTATCAGTAATTTGCGTAGAATTATTGTTAAAATGCAAAGTCGACTTTATCTTTTCAAAGAGGTTTACAGGCATAGCATTTTTTACTAAACTCGCACCGATAGAACTGTCCCAATATGATCGCAAATTTGAGTATTTTACTATAGTTGTAAAAATAATTATGCCCAAATATCTTTCTAAATCAGTTCGAGTAATCTTTATTGGTTTCTCTGGATTATTCGAAACACTGTATAAGATTGTTTCTTCCAATATTTTATCCAAAATCTCATTATCGAAAAAGTATTTAAAAAACTGGAATGGTGTATCCAGTTCCATAATGGCTTCCGGTAAACTATTCGTTCCTTCAAACTCCATTTGCTCATTTGGAAGTTGTAGGGAAATGTTTTTCCATAAAATATTTTTTTTTAAAAAACATCCCATCTTGCAGTTTCTGCAGAATCTGATAAGGCATTAGGAATTTCGTTTATGTTTTCATCTTCAGCTGTAACTAATGCTACGAATTCATTTTCACCCAAAATATCTTGCAGCTCCTCCGCATTTACAGGAATTAATTCTTCGACGTTAGAAAGCAGCGGATCTGCGGAGAACTCTGTACATTCAAAATCTCCTTCTTCCTCAGAATCATAATCTTCGTCTTCACTTCCATTTGGAATATCTTGTAATATGAGAATAATGTCCTCGTCAGTATAACGTTTTCTTGAACTTGAACATACATAGTCTAAAGGCCAAAATATATTTTAATGGAAAGCTGATAATGACTAATAGGTAAATAATTTTTTAACATGAAAAAAGAAGAGAATCATACACTATGAAATTATAATACCAGACGTTTAAATGTGTGCAATTAGTAAAAACGAAAAACTCTAACAAATGAAGTACTAACGCATACTATACCATATATGAATCATACTACTTTCTAGCCATAATGGTTTTCTTAATAAAAGCAAGCACTTATTTTTTCATAATAGCGTTTCATCTGAAGTGTACGAATCATAATAATATTTTCTTAAATATTTACCTTTGCCTGGAGTAACAAAATTTACCGTTGATTGTAGCGATTTTTTAAATTTTCACAGTACACACTTCTCACGTGCTTTACTTATGTAAAATTGAAGCTGAACCACTGTATGAATAAAACGATTTCTAGGAATATAAGGGAGAATGATTCTAATAAGAATACCAGTGCAGCCGTAAACAAACAATGCACTGCTAGGGGAGCAGAACGAAGTATTTACTTTGATTCATATATGAATCATTATGCGTTTAAGGGTTAATTCTCGTTAAAAATTTTCAATTTATGTGAACTGCAAATTTTTATTTTTCGTCTTAGATTGTATGGTTTTGTATGATGTTGAGTTTCTATCTTTTGCGGTAGATGTTTCTAATGTGCTCTGTGGTCTAGGTTTAGGCTAATTTTATATGAATTTTCTCACTTTCAGGACACAAACCTACGTATAGTAAATTTTATTACCTACAATTTATATATATAATTATATATAATTATCTGTGACCTAATGGGTTAAGACCTAATAACTCCTTAACTGTCACAGATACAACATAAGTGTAATAAGTTAAATTAAAGAGGAGACTCTGGGCTTTCGAAATTTTGTAAAAAATAACCTATGTTAGTGTGCGTATTAAAAAAAAACAACCAAATAAAAAAAACTGAAATTTTGATTTTGAAGCGTCATAACTCTGTTGTTGGGAAGGGTACGGGGCGAGGGATGGTTGAGCATTCATAGGAAAGACTCCAAGGTTGTGCATACAATGTCGTCTTAAAATAAACCGTACATCCTCTAATTTTGAAGATATAGGGGCAGGCAAAGGGAAAAGGGAGAATATTTTACTAATCACCTGTAACTCGGTAGGGTGACAGTTTGTCCGCCGGGCAGGGGTGCCATACAATTTTTTACTTGTCCGGACGAGAGAGCAATTATTTGGCAAAATATAGTCATATTAGTCTGGGATACCCTGGATATAAATTATTCGGTAGGCCAAAGGTTACTTTGCAGTGTGTTGATCACTTCGTTCTTTCAAGTATTTTCGTTTGAAAATTCAGCAAATTCGATAATTTGAGGGATCTCGATTTCGACCCTCCGTTTTTGGAAATAGGCTTAGTGTTATTTTAGTTTCCAGGTAGTGTTATCTTAGTTTCCAGGTAGTTGGAAAGTTACCTGCCGAGTACGATTTCCGCAAAGGTTCAGCTAAAGCTGTGGCACAGCTTATAATTAACATCAAAGTCTGCGGCCTTGGAAACATTGATCCTTCGTACAAGGGATGTGTTCAAAGATCTCTTGTAGGAATATGTTTTGGCTCTTGTGCGCATCCACACGACAGATGCAAAACAGATTTCTGAAGAGGATGACAGTCAAGAATTTGAGTGAAACTTGCAGTCTTGGCAGTCTTATCCAGGTAGTCAACAACCACTTTACAATCGTTAATTAGTGAAGGTATAGATGGTTCTTGATAGTTTTGACGAGAGTCCACAGACCCTTCCTGCTTTTATGGCTTACCAAAATTCTTTGTCTGTCTGATGTAACCCAGCAATACGTAAGCGACTTAAAACTTGAAGAAATATAACTGTCAATTTTTTACTGACTGCTACTGCGCGTAGTGTCCGCTGTAATGTAGGTCAGACGCAGCATTTATGCTGCCGCCATTACTTAATTATGCCCAAGGGAGATTCACAATGATAACACGGCCGAATAACAATATATATATAAAAACTTTATTATTGACTTAATCGGGTTTAACAATACTGACAAAGATTTATTATGATAAGTTGACGGATTCCAGAATGGCACGTGAGCAAAGTAATCCCTTAGACGTCTGTCTTTCACCGTGGCTAAGAATAGAGAGAGTGGTAAAGAATATGGGACGAGAGTTCGTTCAGTTGTCTCGTGTTTTGTATATGTCTCGTGTCATTAGATGTACAGGGACGTGTAAAAGTTTTTGGGATTAGTTTACACAGACGTCACTACATCACCCCCCTCGCAGCCGGAGGCGCCATGAGTTTGGCTTATATTAGCCGCATGCTATTGATTTAACATCTAAAAATGAAGTTTTACCTCTAAATGAGACAACTCTGTTCTTTTTTGTTCTGATTGGATTTTCATTTGCTTCTATTATATAAGGTGGTTTTAATCGGTCTATTGAAATGGAATTATTTTTTCCTTTAACGTTGACTGTAAAGTGTTTTCTGAATTTTCGAATCACTGGGAATGGTCCCTGGTACGGCGGTCGTATACCTGGTCTTCTTGAATCATCTCGAATAAATACGTGGCTGCAGTTACTGGGGTCTTTAGGGATGTATACCGGTGTGTCGGATCTTCTTGTATCTGTGGGCCTCAACTTGCACATTCTTTCTCTAAGTTGATTGACAAAATCAGCTGGGTATGCTGAATCGTTATTTTCTGATACAAAAATTTCAGATGGAAGTTTCAGTGGTTGGCCGTATAATAATTCGGCTGGCGACCAATTCAGGTCAGCTTTTGAATGCTGTTCTAATTCCTAACAATACTATGGGTAGTTCGTCATACCAGTGGCCATGGTTTGCGCGGCACTTCAAGGATGTTTTTAAATGGCGATGGAACCGCTCTACCATTCCATTAGCCTGTGGATGGTAGGCTGTTGTTCTTATTCTGTGAGAACCTAGAAATTTGGTCAGCTCTCTGAATAATTTCGACTCAAATTGTGAGCCTTGGTCTGTTGTAATTCTACTAGGAACTCCAAATCGTGATATATATTCCGCCACGAATGTTTTAGCTATTGTTGCAGCAGTGGTGTCTTTTAAGGGATAGGCCTCGGGACATCTGGTGAACCTGTCTATTATTGTAAGTATATAGGAGAATCCATTAGATATCTCCAAAGGTCCTACTATGTCCATGTGGACATGCTCAAATCTACTGCTGGGAGGCTTGAATTCGCCTAATGGGCTTCGTGTATGTTTTTGAATTATACAGCGCTGACAATCGATACACGCTTGCGCCCATTGCTTAATGTCGGAATGCATATTGGGCCAGAAGTATCGATTTGTAATAAGTTTTCGCGAGCCTCGAATGCCTGGGTGTGATAATGAGTGTAAGGAATCAAAAGCGTTTTTTCTCAAATCGGTAGGTATATATGGTCGATTCGTGATACTGGTTTCGCACCAAATCGCTTCATTTTCGGTGGGATACTGGAGCAATTCTAATTTAAATTTTGAGCGGTTCGAAATTCCTGCCGACGTTAAGAGCTTGAGCTCGTCATCCAGTTTTTGCAGCTTTATTATGTTGGCGAGGTTAAATACCTGGGGGTCTGTGCTTGCGACTTCTATCTCTGGTCCTCTAGAGAGGGAATCGGCTACTAAATTCTCTTGACCTTTTACATATCGGATGTCATTTGTGAACTGTGATATGTAATCGAGTTGCCGATTTTGACGTGGGCTACGATCGGTTTTGGTAAACAGGGCCTTTGTCAAAGGCTTGTGGTCCGTGTATACCGTGAAGGTACGGCCTTCTAGATGATATGAGAATTGCTTTATAGATGCGTATATTGCAAGCAGCTCCCGATCAAATGCTGAATACTTTGTTTCTGCCGTGCTTAGTTACTTGGAAAAAAAAGCTAAGGGTTCCCATTGCCTTTCTCCAAGTTGTTCCAAAACAGCGCCTATTGCCGTGCCTGATGCATCTACCGTTAAGCGTAACTTCCCGTTTTTCGAGGGATGTACCAAAAGAGTTGCATTCGCGAGACCTTCCTTAATATTCTGGAAAGCTTCATTGCTTTCAGTTGTCCATTCGAAAGACTTTGATGTGTGAGATTTGTTGGCTGGTGAATTGATGCAAGCGTATATCGGTGCTAGGAATTTTGCCAGGTTTGGTACGAACCGATAATAATTTATCATCCCTGCGAACCTTTGAGCTTGGCGAACCGAATTTGGTGTTGGGAAATTTTTTATGGATAGTACCCTGTCATGTGATGGCTGAATTCCATTTTTCGTGATTTTGTGGCCAAGGAAATCCAATTCCTCTACGCCGAAAACACATTTTGAAAACTTTATGTTAAGTCCATATTCTACCAGTTTCTCGAAAAGTAACCTAAGGTGCAGCTTGTGTTCGTCATGATTCTTGCTGGCGACAAGAATGCCGTCAATATATACGAATACGCCGCTTAAATTTCTTGTTACCTCATACATGAATCTTTGGAATGTTTGAGCCGCGTTTCTCAGTCCAAATGGCATGCGGGTGAACTCAAACATTCCAAAGGGCGTTGTTATTGCCGTCTTTTGAACGTCTTCGTTGGCGACGGGTATGTGGTAATAGGCTTGGATGAGATCGATTTTGGAAAATACTTCACATCCGCGTAGTTGTAGAGAGAAGCTGTGAATATGTGGATCAGGAAAACGGTCTGGCACTGTAACGGAATTCAATTTCCTGTAGTCACCGCACGGACGCCAGTCTTGCGGGTCCTTTTTGGCCACCATATGAAGAGGTGAGGAAATTAGTGATGATGAAGGTCGACAGATACCGAGCTGTTGCATATGCTCGAATTCTGTGAGTGCAATTCTGTGCTTTTCTGGATTTAGCCTCCTAGGCTTGCTGATTGGAAGATGTCCTTCCGTGACAATATGGTGCACCACTTTGTGCTTAACCGGTAACGAATAATTAACTGTTGCAGTTAGAGCGGGGTAAAGTTTGACTATGGCACCATAGGCATCACTGAGTGAATATAATAGTGGCGTTACTGCATTTGCTTGAGCTGATTTTCCCTGTACTCTCAACTTAGTGAGAGTATCAATTAGAGTCTTTCTTTTAACGTCTATTAAAAGTTCGTGCTTCCCAAGGAAATCTGCACCTATTATTGGTTTACTTACTGCAGCTAAGATAAATGGGAATGTGAATGAGCGGCGTAAGCCGAGGTCCACTTTAAGAAGTTTTCTTCCAAAAGTCTCGATGGATGTGCCATTTGCAGCGGAGAGGCAAAATTCAGATTTTATTGAACATTCTTTTGGGAAAAGCGCCCTGGGTATTACAGATACTTCAGTTCCTGTATCTATAAGAAATTTAAGTTTTGTTAACGGGCACTGAATAAATATGTGACCTGAGCTATTAACCCGAGTGGTGGTCGCTATCACACTCGACCTACTCAGTTTTTTGGATTTTCCTGCGCCTTAAAAGAGCAGGCACCAGTGCAATTCCTTGCCTTGTTACCATATTTTTGATGGTACCAACAGATTTTCATCTGAGGACGTACTGGACTTTTGTGGAATCTGTTTCGCTGGTGTGGTGATTTGCTACGACCTCGAAAGGATAAATCACGTACAGCCTTTTTCAGTTCCATGATTTCATGCTGCGTATTCTTTAAACACTTTTCAATGTCTAAGTCTCTATCGCTTTTCTTATTACGTTGTTGTATAGTGCACACGTTTGGTGTTTGGGTTACTTCCCAAATCTTATCGGCTAATTCTATTCTTTTGTCGAAGCTTTGACCTGTGGCTACAGTTAGCGTGATTGTGATGGAAGAAGGCAGCTTGCGTTCCCACAAGGACTGTATTAATTCTTCGCCTATAGATGAGATAGAACCCCTGTGTAAATCAGATGGCTTGCGATCGCCACGATCTTCAGAACATAGCAAATTCTCTAATCGTCGCTGTTCTGACAAAGAATGTCGTTTTATTAAAACTTGTTTCAAATGACTGTATTTGTCTTGCTCGGGAGGTTTATTTAGGATGTCGATGATTTTGTTGATTACCTCAACTGGCAGAGAAGCTAACATATGCACGTATTTTGAGTCCTCGCGTTTAATTTTTTAATTGTGAATTGAGCTTCAGCTGCTACGAACCAAGCCGCTGGAGCTTTTTCCCAAAATATTGGTAGCTATATGCTATTTATATCCCCTGCATCTTCGTCGTTTTGTGTTTCAACTTTACTGTCCGTCCTCGTAGGGTTTTTGTCTGGTTCTGTCATTTTGTCGTTAAATTAAACTTAATGCGTTCGCGACAAAGAAGAAAAACTTTCGAAAAACTATTCTATTTGCTCCAATGCTAAATTGAATTCGGTTAATACAATTTTGCTGTACATCGATGATAATAATAATGATCGTCAACCAATATGATGTAATAACCTTAACACATGACGTTTGTATACTGATTTGATAAAAAAAAAAACTGTTGTATTCACTAGCTGAAATACGACGGCATATACTTCAAATGTGGTAAAATATCTAATTTAATTGAAATTCATTATGGTAGTATAATATAATATATAAAATTCAAATATAGTTTAAATATAGTTAGAATATAAGAGACAATATAGATAATTCACAAATTAGAGTATTTAATTAATGTAATGTTTTTAGATTCACTTATCTGATTTTATGCTATTGTATAGCAATTAATTGATGGTTACTTAAATTTCCAAAGTGTAATTTTAATGAGCGAGAAAAAAAAATTAGCAATTATTTTTATGAAATGTTATAAATAATAGCCCATTCGGAAATTCGGCATAAAATACTAGTCTTACTTGCTTAAATAACTTCTTCGAAGCCGATTATATGTTAATCTGCTGGTGCAATCCCGTGTAACGCAATCGGGTATCCCTAACGAAGATGATGTTTGATTATTCGAGGAAAATTATTTGCTGGATTTGTGTTGACAAATGTAATCAGGTGATCTGTCAGCGCCTTGAAATAAATTGCTGCGGTGCTGCCACCTTATGTTTCGACAGAAAGTTTGTGTATATAGCGTGTGGTTGTCCTCGCTACTGGAATTTGGTTTCCTTATTGAAGGTTGCAACCAAAGCTTTTTGCTGTGTTCTGCCGGCATGTATATACATGTATGTGATGCTATCCCGTACTCCGCCACGTGATGAAAGCAGGATATCCCTGGTGATGTAAAATATAAATTTAAAAATTACAAATTTCACTCCTCCGGATTCCTGGTTCTGCCCTCTGTTGTAGCTCGCAGTTTCGATTATATTGAAACCGGGGTCACCAATGTAATGTAGGTCAGACGCAGCATTTATGCTGCCCCCATTACTTAATTACAGAGTAAGGAAACGCACACTCACGTGCGCACACGAACGACTCATGAGTAATTTACGGCTCATGTGCGCGTTCCATTTTTAAAAACTCATATGCGCGTGCGTGAGTCGTTGTCATTTTATTAGCGCACGCGCCCATGAGTGAGTAATTCACAATAAGAAAGCGCACACTCGCGTGCGCACACGAAATTTCTTTCTGCTCATTACTCACGAGTGAGTAATTCACAATAAGACAGCGCACACTCGCGTGCGCACACGAAATTTCAATATAAGAAAGCGCACACTCGCGTGCGCACACGAAACTTCTTACTGCTCATTACTCACGAGTGAGTAATTCAATATAAGAAAGCGCACACTCGCGTGACTTAACTTTTCTGTATTTCCAGACGTGAAAAATAAAATAATAAAAAATTATATAAAGAAAACAAATTAGTTATTTTAAAACACTATAAACTTTATTCTATTCTTTTAATATTTTTCACTTAACAAATGTTCTTAAGAACAATTCTTTCTTTTTATCATTAAACATACACTTTTCTCTTCAGAGAAAAACCCGATCGAGATTCTTTTTTAAACTGCACGATTTAAGATCCGAGAAAAGACTGACTTTTCACCTAAAAGCAAAAGCTGTTTTTTCTCATGAAAGTTCATTTTAGAAAAGTATGATATGGTGAGGATCCGCTGCCGTCTGGGAATTTGCTGACTCCATGGGAATGTCTTTATTTTCCGTTCTCTTGGAGAATATCATTTTACGTTTTTTACTACAAAAAGAATTTTTGTTATGTAAACCAGACGACAACGTAACTCGTGCGCACACGGAATAACTCACGAGTGAGTAATTCATTGGAAGAAAACGCACACGAAATTTTTCATTGCTCAATTCCTACTTGTGTATGCAATTTCATTTATGAAATACTTGCATTATGTAGATAACGTGGAAAATTAATATTTTTAATGTTTATTCGCCTTATGAGCATACATATGTATGTGCAGGATTGAAGGGTTTAATAAGGGAATTTGACAAAAATTTTTCCGTTCTTTAAGATAAGTTACAATTTATAAAGACTGTCGCCTAGCAAATTGGTGTGGCGGTTCAGTAATTAAAATATTTGAAAGAATAGCCGAGGAATGATTTTCACCTATCAAAACCCGTTTTGCACCTATCAGTAAGGATAGGAATTATAATTAGTTCAACAGAGCAGTAGTTCGAAATTTACATGACTACCTTTACTAGTAACTGCTTCATTATATGATCTAAAATGAGTACATTTGAGATGAAATCATCTCAGACGTTCATCACAGCTAACGTTTTTCAAATTATCATCAAAGATTACCTATTTTAAATCAAAATTAACTTAATAATAAGTTAAGAATCAGGCGAATAAACATTTAAATATTAATTATCTACGTTTTCTACATCATGCAGATATTTCATAAATGAAATTGCATACACAAGTAGGAATTGAGCAATGAAAAATTTCGTGTGCGTTTTCTTCCAATGAATTACTCACTCGTGAGTTATTCCGTGTGCGCACGCGAGTGTGCGCTTTCTTATATTGAATTACTCACTCGTGAGTAATGAGCAGTAAGAAGTTTCGTGTGCGCACGCGAGTGTGCGCTTTCTTATATTGAAATTTCGTGTGCGCACGCGAGTGTGCGCTGTCTTATTGTGAATTACTCACTCGTGAGTAATGAGCAGTAAGAAATTTCGTGTGCGCACGCGAGTGTGCGCTTTCTTATTGTGAATTACTCACTCATGGGCGCGTGCGCTAATGCCCAAGAAAATCGCACACGACTCACGAGTATGTGCGCTTTGATCGCACACAATTTATTACTCCTCGCGCGTGCGCACGTGAGTGTGCGTTTCCGTACTCTGCTTAATTATGCCCAAGGGAGATTCACAATGATAACACGGCCGAATAACAATATATATATAAAAACTTTATTATTGACTTAATCGGGTTTAACAATACTGACAACGATTTATTATGATAAGTTGACCGATTCCAGAATGGCACGTGAGCAAAGTAATCCCTTAGACGTCTGTCTTTCACCGTGGCTAAGAATAGAGAGAGCGGTAAAGAATATGGGACGAGAGTTCGTTCAGTTGCCTCGTGTTTTGTATATGTCTCGTCTTTGTATATGTCTCGTGTCATTAGATGTACAGGGACGTGTAAAAGTTTTTGGGATTAGTTTACACCCACGTCACTACACCACTTTTAGAGAAAAGTCATTTTAATGCACCGACAAATTCACCATAGGTCAATCGAGTAACAAACTTGAGATGAGCAGCTCGTGTCACTAAGCAGATAAAAAGAGCTTGCACAATTTTTAACTTATTCGTTGTAGATATTTTCCATTAAGAGGTCCTGCGATATTTACTTCGGTATTTAAAAAGGGTTTAGATGTTGCTAATCGTTCACTTGGCAGATCGACCATGCTTTATACCTTTGAACTGGTGCGTAAACCGCAGCATATAATGCAATGGTATATAATATACTTCTCACTTTGATCTGCGCGTTAAGAATCCAGAGCTTAGTGCGAATGAGATGTAACTTTAAGGTAATAGCCTTGTACTTTAAATAGGATACGAATGTTACGGGTAAAATTTTTGGAGGTTCGAGTGACATAATTAACTTTAAACAGGATTAGAATCTCTTACATGCCATTTTTGGCATTCTTAGAGATAACTTTGTACTTTAAACAGGGTGCAAATGTTACAAGAACATGTATTAGAAATGCGAATTATAGCCTTCTATTTCATAAAGGTTGCGAATGTTACACGTGCAATTTTTGAAGTTCGAGTGATAGCGTTCTACTTTAACCAGAGTGCGAATCCTGTACATGCAATTTTTTTCAGTGCGAGACATAACTTGTACTTTTTACAGAGTGCGATTATTACAGGTGCAATTTTTGGAAATCCAAACTTTGACATTTTTGATTGCTCACACTCAGAATAAATGTCCGGAAAATAACTTAACCTTTCAACGGCAATTGCAGCTAGAGTGAAGAAACCGCAATGCGATGAACAACTTTGTCGTTTGTTCTACTTATTGAAATACCCTTTTGATAGTAAATAATCATCCATTACATAATAATTACCATGCGACGTAATTATTAATGAATTTACGATTGCCTTACTCAGAAAAATAACTGACGGCTGCAGAACAATTCCATGTGAGCAAATTTGCTAAAATGCGACCTTGACTCTTATTTGAATTGAGTCTACTTTCGACAAGATAGTCAGTAGTCACTCAAACCAAACAATTTGTTCAAGTTAAATGTCATCGTCCAATATTTTCACAATATAATAATAATTTTCTCTGTTAGGATGACAGGTTTTTTAATGTTAGGTTAGGTTAATTAATGTTTTCTGTGATTAGTTGAGAGTTATATCTTTTTTTCGATTTTATTGGTCTAAAATTAAGACCAATCCTTAAGATAGCCTAGATGAATGCGCCTATACAATTTCGTATGGCACTAATTTGTGAAATCAATTTTTTTTCAATCCGTTTTTGTTTTTTTGTATTCAAAAAGCCATTTATTTTAGAACAAAATGAATGAACAGATTAATCAACCAATTGTCCATCGCTGGCTACTAATTTTACCCACCTGTCAGACAATTTTCGAATTCCGTCTCGAAAAAATTTCTCGTCTTTTGAGGCAATTCAAGTTTGGAGTCAATTTTCGATTTCTGCGAAACAAGTGAACCGGTGACCTGGCAAATCTTGCTGCATCTGCCGGAACAATCAGTAATCAGAAGGAGCAATGGCCGAAGAATACGGCGGATGCGGTAAAACATCCCACTTGAGCTTTTCCAAATATTGTTTTTACGACTTTTGCGACATGATTCTGACCATCGTCATGGATCATGCTTTGCTTCAGTTCATAAGGCACCAAATTTTCTTGCTTTTGAGTCATTTCCATCGGTTTCAATTGTACGGAAACTACTTGTTGAGTCGTTTAAATCGAATCTTCATCGAGTAATGCCTCGAATTCTTTGTCTTCGAATTTTTTTGGGTGTCCAGGGCAAGGCTTGTCCTCAACGCTGAAATTATTATTTTCAAACGTCGAAACCATTTCCTCTATGATTCATCAGTTAGAGTATTGTCACCATAAACTTCCGCAAGCATTGATGGGATTCAGCTGCACTTTTATTTCAATTAAAGCAGAAAACTGGAACCTCCCTCAAATGCTGCTTAGTTACCGCAAAACTAGACATTTTTAACACAGGAATTAGCTGTCACCGTGAAACATTTGTGGGTATTCAAGACTTTGATATGAACAATAAAACAAAGAGTATTTAAATAACACCACATATTTATTTATTAATATTAATTTAACAAAAAGGCTTTAAGAGCTACAATGTTTTTAGACGCTATGTTCAGTCCAAGATGAAAGCGATAGAATGAAGAAGTGCGAACGTCAAAGATGATTAATTCATGTTTCTACGACGGTGCTGCCACAAGTAGAATTATCGGCAATAACGATGGTGCCACAACCACCCCCTCCTCAGTGACGAGGTCAGGTGTTGAAGAGTTAATACAATTTAACTCGTTACAAGTCCTGGAGTAAGTGGGTAAAGGTTGAGTCCAAATATCCCTTGATTGCTGTTCCGATGATTGTGGATTTTGCTCGTTACGAATCCTGGAGTAAGTGAGTAAAGGTTGACTCAAATTACTCCTTGATTGCTGTTCTGATGATTGCTGATTTAGCAAATTGTCATCTCGGTTACTGAAGCCGGGTTTGTTGCGCTTGGAAGAGATGGATGTCTCCTTTCCATTTATTTCTATGATGAAAACGTAATCATCTAATCTTCGAATCACCAGATGAGGTGCACTGTATGGTGGTTCCAATGGGGCTCTGATAGCGTCTGTAAGAACAAAAACGTGCGTGCAAGTGTTGAGGTCCTTGAAGATGAAGACATTTGGCTTAATATGATGACTTGTCGCTCTAGGTCGTATTTCCCTCATATGTTCTCGGAATTTTTCGATTAAAACTTGGGGATCAGGTTTCATTTCCAGACTGGAGAAAAATTCTCCGGGAATGCGAACAGGTGGTCCGTACAAGAACTCAGCTGCTGAAGCTTGATGATCCTCTTTGTAGCTAGTTCTTAAACACCTAGCAGTACTGTAGACAATATGTCTAAAAAAAAAAAAAAACTGTGACACATTAAAGCTGCCTTAAGTGTATGGTGCAATCGCTCCACTAAACCATTATATTCCGGGGGATAGGGAGTCGTGTATACATGTTTCGTGTGAAGTTTTGAAGAGCGCAGACTCAAACTGTGATCCCTGGTGATTGTTTTTGGAGTGCCGTAGCGTGGTGTCTCTGTACTTTAGCCCGTTGGCAAACGTAACATGTACGTGTCCACTGTAACACATCCCTTCTAATGTTAGGCCAGACAAATTTCTGTTTGAGCTATTGCAAGGTGGTCTTCCCTTTAGAATGAGATAATCCGTGAACATTAGCGAAAACCTTTTTATGTAAAACCGCTGGAATGTAAGTTCTGTTGAGGCCTGAGGATATGTCGCAGTAAACAGACGCAGAAGATTCGATGACAAGTTTTTGCAGGCGCAGCGATGTTGAATTATTAAGCAAATCGTTCAGCTCGTCGTCCTTAGCTTGTTATTCATGTAGTTCCAATGAGTCCACCGTCGAAGGCATACTGATCGCATTCAAACGAGAAAGCGCATCAGCAATATCGTTTTCGTTCCCAGGCACATGCACAATTTCCGTTGAAAACTGAGAAATAAAATCAAGATGTCTAGGCTGCCTGGGGGAAGCTTTATCTAATTTTTGTTGAAAAGCAAATGTTATTGGTTTATGGTCCGTTTTGATAACAAAACTTCGACCTTCCAGCGTGTGTTCAAAAAATTTAATAGCGGAGTATATCCCCAGGAGTTCCCTGTCGTAAACACTTTAGTTTTTCTAAGCCTTTGAAAGTTTCGTAGAAAAAAACCCGAGTGGTCTCCAAGAGGAATCTCCTTGATCCTTTTGTTCCAAAACCGATCCGACAGCTACATCCCATGCATCTGTAGAGAGTGCTAGGCTGGAGTTCGGTGTCGGATGAGCTAAAGTTGTTGCTTGAGTCAGTTTTTTCATGCACATTTCAAACGCAGTCTCTGTTTCAGCAGTCCAAGGAACCGGCCGTTAATATTCTTTTTTGCGTCATGTAGTAGCTCGTTAAGTGGGGCTTGACAGGATGCATCGCCTGTAGTAATTTATGACGCCTAAGAAACGACGAAGCTCAACTAAGGTTTCCGGTTTCTTGTAGTTGACAATCGCTGTTATTCGATTAGGAGGTGATTTGCAGCCATTAGCGTTTATAATGAAGCCAAAATAAATTACCTCATGTTTTTCGAAATGACACTTATTGTTGTTGATTGTTAAACCATTCTGCTGGAGTCTTTGTAAAACTGTTTGAAAGTTTTCTCGATGCTGTTGCTGTGTTTCTGACATAATAATTATGTCATGTATATAACAGTAGACATAGTGAAGGTCCCTGAAGATGTTGTCCATTAGCCTCTGAAAAGTTTGCGTGGCATATCTTAGTCCGAAAGGCATCACAACAAACCCGAAAAGGCAAAAAGGTGTAATAAATTACTACATTTTTGACGATATCTTCCTCTGCCATAGGAACTTGAAGATAAACTCGGCTCAGATCCAATGTGCTAAAAATGGTCTTGCCATGTAAATGTTCTGCAACATCCTGTACGTGCGCTATCGGGTAACGATCAGGCCCAGTTTGTGCGCTTAGTTTGCGGTAGTCACCACAAGCTCTCCAATCTTCCGTTCTCTTCTGAACGAGATGGAGTGGTGATGCCTATGGGTTGTTGGAAGGACGAATGAGTCCTTGTTTCAACATGAAATCAAATTCATCGCGAGCTGCTTTAAGTTTGTCGCCTGCTAAACGACGTGGACGCTCAGCAACTGGTGGACCTGTAGTCGTAATGTGATGACATACAGTAGACACTGGTTTGCATGTTTGGCTGTTGCCTTTTGTGGTATCTTTGAATTGTTGTAAAACATCCATGTAGGATGATTGATCTTGAACGGAGGAAATGCCGAAGTTAAATGCCTGGAACATTTCTCCTTTTATTGTTAGTTTGGTTGTTGTTTTTTTTAGGACAATTATTAAACCAAAATGTGACAAAAAATCAGCTCCTATAATTGGAAATTTTACATTGGCTATGGTGAACCTCCACAAAAATTGTTGATGCAAGCTCAAATAGAGCTTAAGAGAGTGTTCACCGAATGTTTTGATTTCGGTTGAGTTTCCTGCGAAAAGGATAAGTGCGTTTGAAGAAAAAACTTTATCAACCATGGAGGTTGGAATCACAGGCACTGATGAGCCGGAATCAATTAAAAATTGATGATTAGAATGCTTGTCTTTGTTATAAAGACGACGTTCTATTGAGAGGCTATTTACAGAGAAGCTGTCATGAGGTGCCTCTGACAAAGACAGCCGGATCTATCTTGAAGCTGCAAGGCTGCGTGAACCTGCGAGCTTGTTCAGCGAAGCGGGGATGATAGAAACAGATCTCTCGATTAGTATTTGATGAAGTGTCTGAGCGAGAAAATTCTTGTAATCTATTACACGATCTTGATTTTGACGATTGTGTAGGTAGTGTTTGAATTTTTAACGCTGCAGTTATTTTATATTCAAGCCTGTCTATCTGTTGTTGCATGCCGGTGTGTGTTTGAGGGAAAAGTGCAAGTACCTCCTACATATCAGACGTGTTTTTGTGTGCTCCGGCAATTCCTGTACTCTATATTATAGTGCCAATAGTTATTACTCAACTTTTAATTATAATTTCTGTCTATTTCTATCTGAAAAGTGAGTGATATAAATCTAAACTGTAGCTCAAGGCTAAACTGCTTCACAGTTGTTTTTATGCTCAACATACATTGATTTTATCAACCCAAACAATTAAAAAGTGTTCGTGAATTCTGTAAATGTGCAAACATCTGTTTGAATTTTTCTGACCTGCGATAAGCCATAGTGCAAAAAAAAAAAAAAAAAAATAAAAAAAAAATTAGTGCCGTTCTGTGATAAATCTGTGATTTTCGCATTTTGCCGGGGGTCATTGACTTCTGACCTACATACATACAATCGTTGTTTTTAGAGTGAGCTTGCAGTTGACTATTTTAATTGTAATTATGCCCAAATTTACTTTTTTTGTTCGCAATTGTTGATATAGTCTTTGTGGCTCTTTATTTATTTGTTTACTTGGTTTATTTTCTTTGTTTGCAATTGTTGATTTTACTTTCTGTGACTCTTTGTTTGACTGATTTCCCTTACTTATCTCCTGTGATTAATCAATTAGAAATAATCTATCTTCAATAAATTGGAATTTGTGTCAGCTAGCATGGCTACTTGTAAAGTTTGCGCCACAAAAAAAACCGATGACTTGGTGGCCTGTGATGGAATTTGTGGTAATTTTTTCCATGTTGCATGTTTAAAACGCAGCACTAGAGCTACCTCTTCGGGTTTTACAACATGTTGTGAGTGTGCAGAAATTAAGGCCTGCCACACTATAAGACTGATAAAGAGTATTATGGAACGTCTTGATGCTTACTCTTCTGTGCAATCTGTAATAGCTGACAAGGTCAACACCTTTTGCACTAAATGGCCGGGTCTTGAGCTTTTTTCTGATGACTTGAGTTCTCTAAATGGTAAGTCAGATCGAATTATTGATCTTATGGAAACGCTGAGCCAGAATACGACTACATTGCTTGAAAAATCTCATGCACTTACATCAAAAGTACTGACTTTGTCAAACTCTATGGAGGATCTTCAGTCTTTCTTTGTGCACGATGGCTCAACCTGTGCTTCAAGTGCTGATGGAGCCTCCCTCATGCCTCTCATCGATGACGTTCGACGCAGTATAAAGCGAGTGGAAGGCGATATAGGATCCTGGTCGTCAGCTGTTACTGAGAATTCTAGGCTTATAAGCTCCATTGCAGTTGATGTAAGAAATTTAACTCCTCTATCTAACAAACCGACCTGCTCTCAGGCGACGGATAATCATAAAAAGGACAGCAACAACAACAACAACAACAACCACAGCAACAACAACCACAGCAACAACAACAACAGCAGTTGCAGCAGCAGCAGCTACAACAACAACTACAGCAACCGCAACAGCACCAGCATCATCAACAACAACAACAGCAGCAGCAGATGCAACAACAACAGCAGACACAGCAAAAACAACTGCAGGCACAACAGCTGCCTAAGCAGCGGAATGCGCAACAATTCCAACAACAACAAAATTCAGGGCAGTCGGACACCATTATCCTAGAGGCTGTTGCTTCTCCGAAGGCTATTTTTCTGTCACGTCTAAAATATGGGACTTCTGTGCAATCTATCATCAA
Organism: Dioctria rufipes; assembly: GCA_963924295.1. Classification (NCBI taxonomy): domain Eukaryota; kingdom Metazoa; phylum Arthropoda; class Insecta; order Diptera; family Asilidae; genus Dioctria; species Dioctria rufipes. Next base: position 140,235,375 of record OZ002744.1, read on the forward strand.
CTATGTAAACTCAAAAGTGTGTCTTAAGGATTCATGCATTAAATGCTTCAGTTTGACCCCAGAGGGCCTTCCCAGTCGTGTAGTGTCGTCTTTCAAACTGCTAGTTCCCGATGACCTCGAGACGTTGCTATTGGACTCAAAATTCTGGCCTCATGATGTATTGGTAAAACGTTTCATATCTCGTCCGATCCGGGATGCATCAAAAAACCGAATGAATTAGACGGGGCGATGGAAAAATCGCAGATTAAGGACTTGGTAGTTTATTACCAAAATGTTCGTGGTCTACGGTCAAAAACACGTCGGCTCTACTTGAACTCTTTTAATATTCCTCACGATGTTATTATTTTAACGGAGACATGGCTTAACAATTCCTTTTCGGATGCTGAATTACTGGCAACGACTTTCAAGTTTTTCGACGTGATCGAAATCCTGATGACATTTCTGTGCTCGGAGGAGGTATTCTAATCGCGGTAAAGTTTTCTTACGGCTGTTCAAAGATAGATATTCCCAATCCATCCCTGTCTGAATTCATATGCATCAGTATAACAATTGGGACAAAAATACTATTTATTCTAGCTGCATACATTCCTCCTGGCAGTCCGTCTACTTCATACGATGCCGTTGCTGCTGCTGTGGAATATGTGTTCGAGCTGGCGCGGGACTCGGATGATATTATATTCCTTGGTGATTTCAATCTTCCTACTGTTCAATGGCAGGTTTCTGATGATGAGGACGCCTTGGTCCCCAGTACATCTTCTGGAAATGCGCAGATCTTCCTGGATGCTATTGCAGCAATGGGTCTTTCTCAGGTAAATGATATTAAGAACAACCGTAATAAATGCTTGGATTTGGTCTTTACCTCGGATGCTTCGAAATGTATGGTTCGTCCGTGTGACATGTCATTGGTTCCTATTGACTCATACCATCCAACTTTGGACGTGATAGTGGGCATTGATTGCGAGGGTACTGGTATGTTGATTGAAAACTCTCCCACCTTTAATTTTAAAAAAGCTAATTTTGATCTACTTAACTTTAATTTATCTTCTACTAACTGGTCCTTTCTGTTTAGCAATAATGATGTAGATGAACTTACAGCACAATTTTACAATGTTATGTTTAATTGTTTCAATGATTGTATTCCATTGTCTTGTATCAAGAATGGCTCATCGTGTCCTCCTTGGTACGATGCTGAGCTTAAACGCTTGCGCAACTTAAGAAATAAGGCTTGGCGAAAGTTTCACCTCTCTCAGTCTAACGATGACTTAACACAATTTTTGTTTTTGAGGAGCGAATTTCGTAATACTCTTCTGCATGCCTATGATACGTACCTGTCTAGGATAAGAAATGTAATAAGATCTGATCCTAAGCAATTTTGGCGTTTTGTAAATACCAAAAAGAAATCCAATAATTTTCCTCCTGTGTTAGTATTTAAGGATAATTCTAGTCATGATCCGTCTGTGATTTCTAATCTCTTTGCTGATTACTTTAGTGAATCATTTTTAACATATGACGCTCAAATAGATTTTGCTTATTTTAATTACTTAACGACGCTTCCTAAAGTTGATATCCCGTGCTTCACTATTGATCAGAAATCTGTTGAAGATTCCATGTCCAAGATGGACTCTGGTTGTTCTGCTGGGCCTGATGGGATACCCCCTATTGTCTTAAAGAACTGCAGTGGAATGCTTTCTTACCCGTTAACATTTTTGTTTAATTTATCACTGCGGCTTGGTAAATTTCCTAAGTTATGGAAAGAGTCGTTTATTGTCCCAATCTTTAAGTCGGGTAAAAGGGAGCTTATTACCAACTATCGACCTATTGTTAAACTGTCTTGTATTCCCAAACTATTTGAAGCTTCTTTATATGAATTTTTGTATTTTCATTGTAGTGGAGCTCTTAATGCTCATCAGCATGGTTTTATGAAGGGAAGGTCAACAACAACAAACTTGCTTCAGTTTACATCTGCCTGTATCGAATCGTTTGAGCGTGGTTGCGAAACTCACTGTATTTATACAGACTTCAGCAAGGCTTTTGACAAGCTTCCTCACTCTGTTTTGTTATTTAAACTGAGATCTTTAGGTTTACCAATTTGGCTGTTGAACTGGTTATCATCCTACCTTAAGGATCGCAAACTTAGGATTCAGTTCCGTTCTGCCCTGTCTGAAGAAATAACGGCTTACTCCGGTGTTCCACAGGGTAGTCACTTAGGGCCCCTTCTCTTCATATTATTCATAAATGATGTTTCCTATGTACTTACCAAATCTGATTTGCTAATATACGCAGATGATCTAAAACTATATAAATCTATCGACTCGCATTGCGACTGTCTCAATTTGCAGGATGACCTGGACAGATTAGTTGAATGGTGTGAAAAGAGTTCCCTAATTTTAAACGTTGATAAATGTAAGGTAACCATGTTGTCTATGCTATGAATGGGTTAATACTTTCAAAAGTTGATAAAGTATGTGACTTGGGGATATTGTTTGACTCGAAACTCACCTTTAACTTTCACATAGATCGCATCGTTAATAGGGCAAACTCAATGTTAGGCTTTGTAAAGTGTTGGGCAAAAGAATTAGATGATATCTATATTACTAAACTTCTTTTTACCACTCTGGTTAGACCCATTTTGGAATATGCCAGTCCTGTCTGGTCTCCCTCTTACAAAAATCACTCCGATCGTATTGAGAGCGTGCAGAGGAGATTCTTACTTTTTGCTCTAAGAGGTCTCGAATGGAGGGATAGACTTCATCTTCCTCCTTATAACGAAAGATTAAATTTAATACACCTTCCTCTTCCTACTCTTGAGACCCGTAGAAAAATTTGTGACATTAGCTTTATATTTCAACTTGTGAGGGGTGACATCGACATGCCTTTGATGCTTCAGAAAATTAATTTCAATTCACGATCTCGACACTTGCGATCTAATGACTTCATTTATTTGTGTTCTCATCGAACCAACTATGGACACTTTGAGCCTATGACTAGAATGTGCTGTACATTTAATTTGAATTTTCATTCGATAGATTTTAATTCATTCGATAGATTTCAATTAAGAAAAATTCTCAATAATTGCTCTGTACTTTAGCTTAATTTAAGTATTGTGTCCTGGGAACTTTGTAGCTAGCATTTAGCGAAATAAATAAATAAATAAGAAATTGAAATGGGGGGGGGGGGGGAGAGAGGTGTTAATAGCATCCACTGTTTCTGGGGGAGAACTGCGTTCCAATAGTCGATCAGCTATTTCTGTCAACTGTGTTAATTCAACTTCTTTGCTTGCTGATAAAATAACCTTACATTGACAAACGCTGAATCCATAATGAATGGGAGTATCTGCTAAATTGAGCATTTCGCTTAATAGTTGAGTAGGGTTTTTGTCTGACAGATGCAACTCCGTTAACAATGTATTTAGCATTTTCTCTCTAGAAACTGAAAAACGAGAGATAAGCTGAATTCTGAATACTGGATACTTATCCGCCTTTGGTGGGCAGCGTATGATATCAGTCACTTGACTCAGTACTTCTGGTTCCTGAAGTGTAGTACATAAGTACAGTGAAATAGCGTTTGAAAATGGACCAAACTAATTTGCACTCCTAATATCACTAGAACGGTTTGTCGGACAGTAAAAATAATTATAACCAATTTCATAGAATTTCATATTTTGAAGACCTTTTCCGTAGAATAAAAACGTCTAAGCTGATCGCTTTCACAGAATACGTAAAAAACCTAAATTTTTATATGTTCACATCAAGAAGAGGATGCCCGATTAAGTCCATTTTTGAAATTCTATTTACTATTTTTATGAAAACGTCGTATATAAAATTTCAGTTCTTTGCTGTGACTCTGCACGGAGTTACCCAATTTGTCCCATTTTCGAACTTAAATTTACCTTTCTTTGGAAATCCCGTGTACAAAATTTCAGCTCTCTAAGTACACCCGTTCGCGAGTAATAACTCAAAATAACTTTTAATTTTATGCGAGGGTGTTCGATCCATTTTTCTCTACAATCATTATTTCTATACGTTACAACGGGAATTATAAACTTAATATACCCTATGATTGCATCATCTACTAGGGTATAAAAAGCGACCAGAACACTAATATATATGTATATATATATGGGGTGCATCATATGCTATTTCATGTGGGCATAATTTTGTGTGTCATAAAGAGTGCTTACGTTTGTGCCTTTACGGGAATTCGAAAAAGTGTTCGGACAATTCGAAAAGCTATTTTAATAACACTTTTCGAAATGCTGTCGCCTTTAGTAAATCACCTTTAATCAGTAATAATACTAAATGATTATTTTAAAAACATTTTTTCTACGAAACCATTGATTTATCTGTTCTCTTTACATATAAATCTCAGTTATCTCTCAGTTGGTACCGCCTAAATGCAAATTAACTAAATACAAAACTGGTAATAAAGGTAAAGTGGCAAGTGCTCAAAGAAAAAGATAAAAGAATGATAACTTAAGTGAACTTCTGTATGTAATTTCGTATGGTCATCTCTGTTAAGGATTGAATGTCAAAGGAGGTTATAATGAAAACTCAGCTTGTTTTAATAAAATTCTAATTATTACAAAATTGATTCCACAGCAGGACAATGTTTTCTCTAGTAGCTTCAAAGCAGAAGTGAATAAATTTGCAACCGAACAATGCACTGCTAGATTCGGTGCATGTAAAATTTAACGAGAAGCTGAATTCAAAACAAGACCGGTTTTATTGACAAAAAAATAAGCGGTACATTTCAAGCAAGAAAAGATGAAAAATAGCAATAGTCTGCAAGTACAAATAATTTAACCTTGAACTAATTTGATTATCATAGCAGGGTGAATGACTCGATGTGCAACTGATGTAATGGTCGGTAATTCTTGTATGAATCGAAGAATCGTAGTCGTTGATGACAATTGTTGCTGATTCTAAACATTCCGCCCGCCTCGTGTTGACACGAACTTGCAGCTCCACCGCCCGCCATGCCGAAGTTTAGGCATTCCGAGCCAGAATGTCGTTGTTGCAACTAGAATTAAGTAAAATTTATATTAGTTTGGATTATTGAGAGGCAGGACACAAAGTTTAGTTATAGGTCTCAAGGATGACCCATTTTTGTTTTATGGTCGCAACCCGAATGTGGCCATCAGTCCCAGGATGGACTGCTACTACCCTCCCTAGCAACCATTTGGCTGGAGGTAGATTATCTTCTCGTATAAGTACTAAATCGTCGATCTTGATAGAATCTTCTGGTTTACACCACTTATTTCGCAATTGCAAATGATGTAGGTATTCCTTTTGCCATCTGTTCCATATGTTTTCCTTAATTTGTTGCACCAGCTGCCATCTGTTTAGTCGATTTATGGGAACATCAGTAAGACTAGGATCAGGAACTGAAATGAGATTTTCTCCGACTAGGAAGTGTCCTGGAGTAAGCCCTGAAAAATCGTCTGGATCATTGTTGATGGCATACAGTGGTCTGGACTTTAGGCAAGCTTCCACTTGCGATAACAATGTTAACATTTCTTCAATGGAAAGGACATGATTGCCCACAATTCGTCTTAAGTGGTGTTTGAGGGACTTAACCCCGGCCTCCCACAGGCCTCTAAAGTGCGGAGATGACGGTGGTATGAAGTGCCATTCGGTACCATCGTTGACTAATTCCTGTTGTATAGAAGTGGTGCCCTCCTTACAAAGTTGATGTAAGTGATGGGTTAGCTCTTTATCCGCTGCCACAAAATTAGTCGCATTGTCACTGTAGAGTTTCGAGCAGTGACCTCTGCGAGAGACAAATCGTTTAAATGCTGCTTGAAAGGCATCCGATGATAGGTCCATTACAAGTTCCAAGTGAATAGCACGAGTAGATAGACAAATAAAAACAGCGACATATACTTTGACTTTTGTCTTTCCTCGCCCTTTTATAGGTTTTACTACGAGAGGCCTAGCAAAGTCCACGCCACTATTCACAAACGGTTTAGATGGTCGAATCCTGTCTGCTGGAAGATCGCTCATGATTTGACTCTTGGCATTTGCTTGATATCGATAACATACAACGCACTGACGTATAAACTGTCGAACCTTGCTTCTCGCGTGAAGAATCCAGTATTTATTGCGAAGATAATGCAGTGTGATTTGTATACCTCCATGCAGAGTTGCCGTATGAGCATAATCTATTAGTAGATATGTTAGATGACTGGTTTTGGGAAAGATTATCGGATGGTTTTCTTCAAACGATAAGAGCGAGTGCTTTAATCTGCCACCCACACGTAGGATATTCTGATCGTCGATGAACGGATTTAATTTGCGCAGCTGACTATGAACTGACAATGACGTGATGGATGACAAGGTTTTCATGTCTGCTCCAAAGAATGTTTGCTGTACCGATCTGATCAATGTTATGAGTGAAGTAGCGATTTCAGCCCTTTTGAGAGGTCCAGCAACTCTTTGAGCATTTCCTTTTCTCGAATTTGTAGCAAATCTTCGGCAATACGTAGTAAACCTTAGAAGTTTGTTTAAGTTTGAATGTCGATGCAATAAGTCATTTTCAAGCGTATTGGGTTGGTTTCGGCTCACATGAGTGATTGCTTGTTGCCTTTCTTCTATCATAGGATTAGATTTACACTGCGGTAACTTGTTAGGCCAACAAGTCGAGTGTTGAGACAACCAGATAGGTCCATACCACCATAGTTTAAACGTTTTCAATTCATTAGGACTGATTCCTCGCGTGATGCAGTCCGCAGGATTTTCTTCAGACGATACGTGCCGCCAAGTTGCACTACTGAGATTTTGCTGAATGTTTGACACACGGTTTGCCACAAAAGTCTTCCATTTTGATGGATGATCCTTAAACCATGCAAGCACGATGGTTGAATCTGTCCAAGCATGCATGGATACTGTGCCTAGATTCAATGTTTTGCGTACAGATGACATCAACTCCGCTAACAACGCAGCACCTCAGAGCTCCAAGCGAGGAAGAGATATTGTTTTCAGAGGACTAACTCTAGTCTTTGCAGCAAGTAGAGACACTTGTACATTAGTAATGTCGTGATGAATGCGTAGATATACTACGGCTCCGTATGCTGTATTCGATGCATCAGTGAATCCATGCAGCTCGATGGCGACAGCTGTGCTGGTAACACCAATCCAGCGATCAACAGATATTATGCTTAATCCATCAAGGTCACGTCTATAATTTAACCACTCAGTCAACATATCTGGTTGAATTTCATCATCCCAATTACATCCAGACAGCCAGATTTTCTGCATGAAAATTTTAGCTTTGATAGTCGTAGGGGAGAGCCACCCTAGTGGATCATACAGACGACTAATATCAGCAAGCACTTTTCTTTTGGTTGTTGACGGAGTATCTGCCATATGGAATTGAAAAGTGAAATGATCGTGCTGTGGGCTCCAAAGTATGCCTAAGGCTTTAAACTCTTCATCAGTCATAGCTCGCAACGTGGACGGTATCTCTTTATCATCATTTGGTACTCCGGCTAGCATCTCCGTACAATTAGATTGCCATTTTCGTAAATTGAAGCCGCCCCGTGATAACAAGGTACGAAGTTCATCTCTAGCTTGTAAGGCTAAGTCTTGATTGAAGGCTCCAAACAATGCATCATCGACGTAAAAATGCTCTCGTAGTATAGCTGCTGCTGTAGGAAATTCCGAGTCATAATCGTCTGCTAGCTGTTGTAGAACTTTGCAGGCAAGGTATGGTGCGCAGGCAGTCCCGTACGTAACAGTTAAGAGCCTGTAGCATTCCAGAGGCTCGGATGGATTCCTTCGCCAAAGAATTCGCTGCAGATCGGTATCCTGAGATTCAACAAGTACCTGGCGGTACATCTTTTCTATGTCCGCAGAAAACACGACAGGGTATATTCTCCACTTCATTTCGGATACGTTTTTCTGCAATTTAGGACCTATATGTAGCAGATCATTCAGAGCGACGCCAGTGTTTGTGTTTTGCGACGCATTGAACACTACACGTAATTTAGTAGTGGTGTTGGTGGGTTTTAGCACAGCATGATGTGGAAGATAATATGTATTAGTAGAGGCCGTGTTGGATTCGTTAGGCACAAGCTCCATATGATGCAGTCTCAAATATTCCTCCATGAAGGCTGTGTACATAGTGCGAAGATCTGCGTTTTGAGCGAAACGTCGCTCCAGTCTTGTGAATGTAGATAGAGCTGCACTTCTCGACTCACCCAATGTTGAAACACAAGTTTTCATTGGCAATCTTACGATATATCGCCCGGATTCATCTCGCTTATGGGTTTCATGAAAGAACTTCTCACAACTTTCTTCCTCAGGAGTGATATGAGTTGTATCAGGAATCCTGTCAACTTCCCAGAACTTCTGCATAAGTATGTGAAGGTCATTGTCAACAGAACAGTGAAAGTTAGCCGTTCTGATATGCGATTTCTGAGTTTTGACAACACCGCCTGATAAAATCCACCCTAATGCTGTTCGTTGAGCTAATGGAGCTCCGATCGGCCCTTGGCGAATATCATTTAGCAAAATTCGAGAGTACACGTCTGCACCAAGAATAGGAATTCGAATTTTTCTTTTTGGCAATCGCAAAAGGCTTGCCAGTCACGCAGTTATGAAGCTGGACTCTGATCCCTGATCGAGTAGGGCACGAGCACGAACAGTTCTCGCCTTTGGTGACTGGACTACAATGATTGCAGTGGTTAGTAACACAAGGTTGTTTGATAAATGTGCGTTTGTCACCTCATGGTTTGATGTTCTTGACCTGTCCTGGGTAACGGATTCATTTAGACTACACGAAGGTGAATTACTATGCGCGGTTCCACCATTCAAAGATGAAGCTTCAGCTTGTTCTCTTGGCTGGACACTCAGACGAGTGTTTTGTTCACGATGCAGCATTGTATGATGTTTCCCACTGCAATGTTTGCAGCGATTCAGCGACGAGCAAGTATTAACTGAGTGCTCAGATCTCAGGCAGTTGGGACATAATTTGTTACGTTGCACGAACACATTTCGTTCGCTGATCGACAGTGCCCTAAAATTGGGACAGAACATAAGCAAATGATTGTTTCGACAATTAATGCAACTCCTAGTTGAAGAAGCAATATGATGACTACTTTTAGCTGGTTTAATGAAGCGGTTGTACTGAGTAGATTTGCGATCAGGAATCGATACTCGAAGAATAGCGTCTAACGTGTGCAATCTTCCTTCTAAAAATGTTTTCAACTATTCAAATGACGGTATATCAACTGATGAGCTGATTGTTGTTTCCCAATCCTTGCGCGTAGATTGGTCTAATTTATTTGCAAGAATATAGATTTTCTAGGGAGCGAACTGCTTGAATAAATAGATCTAGAATCCGCCGTAATTCATTTGACGATTCCGCTGACATTGCAGGAATGGTCATTAATGCATTTAAATTTGAATTGACTAGAAGCCTTATGTTTTGATAACGATTGATTAAAATGTTCCATGCTGTTGGATAGTTAGCACTAGTTACTGCAAGATGATTGAAAAGCTTTGCGCTGCATCGCCAAATAGTGATGATTTGAGATAATGCATTTTTTGTATGTCGGAAAGTGAAGTATTGGTATGGATAAGAGATGTGTATGTATTATTAAATGTTTGCCAATTGAGATACGATCCCGTAAACGTAGGTAAATTAACTTTAGGCAATTTAACCTGCTGGCACATTTGCACATCTACACTAGATCTTGTTGAGGAATTCAATACTGAAATATTTTGAGAGGAAACGTTTGGACGTAAGACCTCTAACTCTTCGTTAAGCCAGCATGATACTTCTATGTATGCACACTCAATATCAGAAAACACATCTTCTGAAAAGTATGGATCCTTTTTTATTTCCTCAGCTTTCAACTAATTCCTCATGAAGTTTTTGGTAGTTTTCCCAATAGTTTTCGAGCAACTGAATACGAGCAGTTAAGAATTGCTTCGTTCTATTTTCTTTGCCAGTTCTTTTTGCGTTAGATATAAATTTGAATATTCTACCCGCACTAGTCGTAACTTTAAGCTTAAGCGAGTCCATTTTAAATATTAGTAATTGCCGCAAGTTAAGAATTTCCTACTCTTGGTTGAACGTAATGGGTAGGCATATATATATATGTATATCTATATATAGTAATAGTCCTTTATGTTGTTATTTGCAATCACTTTACGCAAGGTAATTCCGTTTTATTGGAGAGGGTTCGTTTATGCGCTATTTGTATTTCGCACAGTCTTACGCAATTCACTGAAATTTCTGACTATTTTTTAAGTCGTATATAGGTTTGCCATAGTTTAAATATATAACACAATTTTTATTGTTAATAAACGATATAGTTAAATTTCCGAGTTTTTCTTGGTTATGATCATGCAATCATGCTGATTAGTAACAAAAGGAACGAACTTACGGTAATTTGATAAGCATCCAATAAACCAATATCTAAATGGTGCTGGCAGTAGCAAACGTATGTGTCTGTCTTAATCACACAGCTGTAGTATTATCCAACACTGTTTCATGTGCCGACCATGCAGTTACCTCGTGACACAATGTGAATACGTATTCACGTGAATTTATAGTTTTAATTATTTTAAGCTTTATGCAATCTCTGAATTCACCGTTTTTCACAGTTTAGTTGCTTCTTATGAATCACAATTTCACTCAAGTTTCTAAGTTTCTCACAGTCTATTGTTTGCTGAGGCAGATTGCCTAAGTCTACATGTTCCCAAATGCCGGTATGCTCACTATACTTGCACTATATTTCCGATAGTCTGTACTATTATCCGGTTTGAAGGACCAAAATGTTAAGGATTGAATGTCAAAGGAGGTTATAATGAAAACTCAGCTTGTTTTAATAAAATTCTAATTATTACAAAATTGATTCCATAGCTGGACAATGTTTTCTCTAGTAGCTTCAAAGCAGAAGTGAATAAATTTGCAACTGAACAATGCACTGCTAGATTCGGTGCATGTAAAATTTAACGAGAGTCTGAATTCAAAACAAGACCGGTTTTATTGACAAAGCTACAAAAAATTAAGCGGTACATTTCAAGCAAGAAAAGATGAAAAATAGCAATAGTCTGCAAGTACAAATAATTTAACCTTGAACTAATTTGATTATCATAGCAGGGTGAATGACTCGATGTGCAAATGTTGTAATGGTCGGTAATTCTTGTATGAATCGAAGAATCATAGTCGTTGATGACAATTGTTGCTGATACTAAACAATCTCTTTGTGCAATTTTGATTATTGAAGTGATTTTTTGCATATTTTTCCAGAACGGTTTATTGAACAATAAAAATGATTATAACCAATTTCATAAGATTTCATAATCTTGTAGAGCGCATCACCACACACACACCATTGCCAATTAAATAAAATAAAATAAATCAGACAAGACACCCATAAGGTGATTCACTGCATTCTTTTGTACATGCAGAAAGAATAAAATAAAAAAGAACATTGATCAGGCAAAACACCCATATGGTGATTCACGGCATTCTTTTGTATATGCAGAATGCCATACAAAATGTGAAAATAACATAAAAGTCATGTCCACCTGTTTATGGACAAGCGAAGTGCATTATGCACATATGAGTGTCATGTATCAATGAATACACGACGTCAAAGCTTTACGCTATGCTTATGCTTTGCAATAGGAAAAACAAAACCAACAGCATATGTTACGATAGAGTAAACGATCAATGAAAAGCATTACATTGTAGCTTTCTTTGTTTACTTCTACCTGGCTGAAACTTTGGGTAATGCCCAAATACATTAATTAATTTACTTTCAATTAGAAAAATTACTTTCACCCTCCTCCCAAATTCTTGGCGTAAAATTGGACGAGGAGTGATAATGAAATTGAGGTGTAACCTCTCTGACCAAGATTTGCCCGCAATTTCACGTATAGTAAAACTGAAACTCCTGGTGAAATAGTTTCATCTTTTGAAGAATTTGCATGGCATCCAGGCGTAATGTAAGAATGAAGATTTGGGGGAATTGGTTAAAGAAGCCAATCAAACAAGTGCATTCCACCTTGCCGAAAGACTAGTTAAAGGGATTCTCATTGGAACCTCGTTGCCACGTATATAAAACAATTTGTTCAACGTATTCCACAAAAGGAACAAATTATTAATAAATTACAACAAGAAAACAGGCACAATCATCAATCCAGCGCACAATCATCAAACCATAATCACCTTAATAATAGTGATGAAAGTAGTAATAGCAGTAATGGTAATGATAGCAACAATAGTATCGACGATGCTGCACAAAATTTAATATTACAAAATGCTCAATTGTGGGCACACATAGAGGAACTGACTGCAATAGTCCCAAGAACTGAAAATATGTTAACAAATTTAGAAACACAAGTTCGCGAACAGGATACATATTTGCGTAGTGTTGTACAATCTAAACAAGAAGAGATTAACTTACAAAAAAAAATTCGGACGGACAGACCATTTAATATCGTTTGTGCATAGATTCCATTGATCGATGTGAAAATTAATTTACATATCCACAGAAATAAGAAGAAAGCTAAAAAAACAAATATTCGTGAGCTTAACTAGTGTCTTATTTTTCGTGTTCCTTTTGTTTCTAACTTAAAATTAATTTTTGGCTTTAAACTCAGAATATCAGCATTGAACTACTGCTACGGTTAATTTTCGTTCGCATTTGAGCTGACAATTAGTGTGGATTATTTCGACTATTTTAACTTTCGTAGCTCTACTCTAGTGGACTATATGTAGATATATAAGGTAGATAGGGGTCAGTTCCTGGACAAACGCGCCTTTTGGATTTAAGTTTTCTATATAAATCACATAAGTCGATACATTGGTTGTCGGCTGCTTTAATACATCATCTAGCAAGTACGCAGTAGCATGCAGATCGTCACGGATGCGCCTCGGCGATGGATCCACAGTACGAAACACATGTAAGTTGTTGCCGTTTGGTTCTTTGCATATTTAACTAAATCCAAAATTAGATTTGCAAAATGTTTCATGAATTTTCTTCATTTTGATATTTAAATTAAGCAAAAGAAAATTCAGTCCATGCGCAAAATGAAATTTACAAACTATTTCATGAATTTTCTTCATTTTGATATTTAAATTAAGCAAAAGAAAATTCCACCTATACGCATAATTAGATTTACAAACTACTTAATGAATTTTTTTCTTCATGCGGATATTTAAATTAAGTAAGCGAAAATTTGACCTATACACGCACCTATAGATTATTTTTATATTTAACTTAAGTCGAAGAGTCGATCTACATACACCTATAGATATACGGATCATATGACGGAAGTTTTTGTGCACATTTGAACACTTCTTATGACACTAACTTCTGTCACTAGCTTAGGCTGACATTCTATTTTTATACGTTTAGGAATTCTTATGTTTGGTACTACTACATCGGAATTGTGCCTATGATTTTCCTCATTATTGGTAGTCAAGCCATTTTTTCACAATTTTTTGGATTTGTATGTCACAATTTGAAAGTAGTTCGCAATCGAAAGGAAAGTTGTTCAATAAAGATTTTATAACGTAATGGCATCTTAAAGTTTTTGGTTTTCTTCTGCACTGTCCCGGAGCCATCTCGCATGAAGGTCGTCTAGGTCCGCTCGTTATTCTCTCTTTACAGGTCTACCAAGGGACTCTGAAAAAATCTTGCCCTCAGAGACAGCTGGGTGCTTGGGGCATGCAGTGACGGCATACCATCTGCGCCTTTTGTGTTGGATGTAGGTAAGTGACGTAAAGGTCTCTTCAGGACTGAATGTGTGCCGGCGTTTTAGTTAAAGGCACGATTTTTTTTTTATTATGGCAGGCGGCAGCAGCAAGTTTTTCGTGGAACCTCTCCACACTCTCCGCCAATAACCGAGGCGAGCTAGCATGCAGCCCTGTAGTCAACGCTGCCCGTCGAGTGATCTGTCAGCTCATGCTGGCAGTCTGGACTTCACAAAAATGGCGGCCAACGTGGGGCCACCTCAGTTAGACTTCGGTGGTCTAAGTGTAAATTTAACTGGGGACTGGAACTTAGAGTGAGATGGTCATTTGGCACTTTGTCAATTAACTGACCTCAAGTCTCATATCCAGTGGAAGTTATATGCAGACCTGGGTCTAACTGGTTTGTTATTAGTAAATTTTTCTGTAGAGTAACGTTAAAGTTTTAAAGTTTATGAAGGTTTTTGCTATTTTGATTTTTGAATTTTTGGAGAGTAAAGTAAAGTAACGTAACGTTTTACAGTTTTTAAAAGTTTTTGAATTGAAGTTCGACTCTAGATTTTACTTTGGTCAAGCCTCGAGTCTGAAAAGGTGTCTAGTTTTTGAATTTTTTGAATTTTTTTTTAAATGATCTTCCCGCTGGCCTTCTTCTGCCATGGAAATGGTAGGTGGCCTCACCACAATTTTTTTTGAATGTGTTCTCGCGGAGAAATGTCTCTGTTAGCCAACTGGCTGGACAGAGTCGTGAATCTGTGAGACGGCTTTTTGGCTTTCAGCTATCTAGTTGACCAGATTCATGACTCTACCCAGTTGGAAGGTTAGCTGGACATGACAATCAGGTGAAAAGGAAGGAAAGAGTTGTTGGAGGAGGGAAGTGATGCTGGAGACCTTCAGTAATCACGAGTTTGCATACTGCTAACTGCCTGGCTGAAGAATCTCTAGTATCATTTTCAGTCTCTAGCTTCTCCAACCAGACTCTTCCCAGATTTCTGTGAGAACTCAAACATTTTTCATGCACACATTCATTCCATTCTATTTCTTACCTGATTAGAGGGAGCGACATGGAGACTTTTATGTTTGGGGGGTTAGCTCCTGGAGAGTGAGGGAGGAATTAGTACGATTTTGAATTTCTGATTTTTAATTGAATTTAGCTATTAGAATCTTTTTTTGATACTGTAGACTGTAGTGTCTGTTTGGCTTTGAATACTGTTAGTAATTCGTACCTTGTTACTGAATATGAACTTAAGCATCGTCCGATATTACTGCTTCGACGAATTAACTTGAATTCCCCGTTTGATAGAATTTCGCCCATGTTGCAAAGTTTGGCGATCTCGAGTATTTAATTGTATTTTTGAAATTTTAGATTGATCTTTCTGGTAACTCGATCGTTGAAGACTTAGCCGTCGAACATTCGATTTTTTTTTCTTCTTTTTTTTTTAATTTCTTGGCATTTCTTCTAAACCCTTGGTTTATTTGTTCGAAATCTTGACTTACGACTGACAGATTATATAATGGCAACAGTGCGAACACCACCGCAAGCAACTGATGTACCGATACAGGTGCCAGAACAGTGCTCCATCTGCCAAGAGGGAGACTGGTCAGGCAGGAGGAAGCCAGTGAAGACGGTCTGTGGACATGTGTTTCACAAAGCATGTCTTAGACAGCAGTCAAACTGCCCGAACTGCAGATTCCACCTCACTCAGTACGATTTTATTGAATATACAGGGCTTGTTCCCAAAACAGCTTTTACGAGTCCTGTTAGTCAGGATCCCCGAACAGCAGCACCCGTGTTTGATTTACCACCTCTAACGATCCCACCAGTTAGTAGAATGGAATGCCAGATCTACATTCCATGACCTTCACAAATCCCAGTTCGCGACGAAATAGCCCACTGCCTTCTGGCATTGGACAGAACTCAGCAGCGACTGAAGCCCTGCTGGCAGGTCTGCGCATACAGCTGCAGGACTTGGTTCGAGAAGGCCTCGAGCAAAGCTTGAATGCATTTCGGACTGAATTGGCAAGTAGCGTCAGGCAGAAAATATCAGCTGCAATTCCACCAGTTGATTTTTTACGGCCACCACCTTCTATGGGTGAACCGATACTGCCGCACGATTTCAACGACGCACATAGGCAGTCGTTTAACAGACCGGCATCACCTCTTGGTCAGCCTAGTGGTCAGCCTAGTGGTCAGCCTAGTGGTCGGCCTAGACCGAATTTTAACCAGCCTCCACCAGCTCCATCTTATCGTATCCCGGCAAGCGTAGGACAACGACGTTCTGGCAGTCCCATCCGCAGATGGAATATCTCCTATAGTGGCGACAGCTCTCGACTTACTGTCGACGAATTCATGTTCAGAGTAAAAGCACTGACCTACTCGGCACTAGACGGAGACTTTGAACTCTTGGTAAGACATATGACCACTCTGCTTTCTGGACCAGCAATGGATTGGTACTGGTCTCTCCTGAGACAAAATTCCACACCCTCGTTGGAATATGTAAAAGCAGCTCTTCTAGCTGAACGGGGAGTACCTAAAGACGACGTCAAGGTCAAAGTCCAATTGATGCTGAGAAAACAGAAAGCAGGGGAGTTATTTGCCATGTACCACCAACACCTGGTATACTTACGGACCAATTGCAAAATCCTTTGCCAGACGTCGAATTTCTGGAAATATTCAAGTCCAACCTATTGCTGGAGATCCAAAATAAAAATTTGCTTGCATCCCAGAAACACCATCCAAATACAAGCAAATACAAGCTACACAGCAGCGAATCGCGACAGCGGGCAGCTGAAATACTTATCGTAGCCCAAGAGTCAGCGAGGTGGATGAGTGTCGTCCGACTGATGGTGAACAGCACATGTCAAATGAACGCAGTGAGGAAGCAGTGGTACTAGCCACTTTTACAGCACCACAGAACGTTACTTGTTGGAACTGTGACCAGCAGGGTCACTTTTACCAAGACTGATGGCAGGAAAGACAAGTTGTGTTCTGCTATGGATGCGGACGCAAAAATATCTTCAAGCCAGACTGCAGCCATTGCCGACAGAAAAACCTGAGACGGGTCGGGAATACCACCACCTTTTCTCGACCAGTGTCAACGTCACGAACACCAACTGCAACGAACACTCTAGTTCAAGCCTTGAACAAGGAGGAAGGTCCGCTCCATTAGCAGACTTTGACGAAGAACCGTTGAGTTGTCCACTGATATCATTCAGTGAGTCTGATGATATCAGCAAACCCCCTGATAGTACAAATATTTCGCTGATAGAGACGGAGAACCTGATAGACTTCTCCGCAGATCTTCAAGCTCTCATTTCCACTTCTGGGGAGCCCATGACACTATTAGACACTTCTTTGGAAGAGTCTTTAATTTTCGATGTCCCGATAACACCGACAGCACCTGTAGCTGACAAAGTTACTGAGCAGGAGATTTGGCCTCCTGCCATCTCTGTATTAAAACGGCCACCAAGCTCTGTTATGACGAGTGGGCGTGAGCCTGTTTTACATCCGCTGACGCCGTCTCACACGCGTCTGCAGAACTATAATGCAGTAAGAGACCGAATATTCTCCTCAGTAGCGGAGTTAGCTGTATCCTGACCTGGATATGAGACCAAGAAAAAAAAGATCTACCGTTCGTTGGCGGGAATACTGTCGACGAATGAGACTAGAGTGGAAAAAACTGGCACATATTTCCGTGTCGATGCCAGACCACATTCGCCCGTATGCCGAAATAAAGCTGCTCGAGCGAACTGAGACTGGATTACTTGATATTGGTGCCACTGTCAGTATTCCAGGCCAGGGACCTCCAGAGAAGCTTGCGGAAGCCGAGGTTGAATGGAAGAGGTATCGGACACAGGTACAAGTAGCGAATGGTGCCATGACGACTGTGCATGGTCATGTGAACTTGGACATCACTGTCCATGGTAAGACCCAAAACGTGCGTTTTTACGTGGTTTCTGGGCTCACACAGGCACTATATCTAGGAATAGACTTCTGGCGTCTATTCGGGTTGGCTCCAGATGTCCTAGGTATAGTTGCAGAAGTGACACCAAGTTTACTAGCTACTCGTGACACCGACTGCCATGTTCTTTTCAGTCTAGATCAACAGCGTCTAGAAGCTACTAAACAGCTTTTCCCTTCTTTCGCCTCTTTAGTCCTGGGAAAGACATCGTTGGTCACTCACAAGATTGAAACAAATGACGCGACTCCGATAAAACAGAGGTTTTATCCGATTTCACCGGCAGTACAGAGTTTGATGGATGCTGAATTAGAGCGAATGCTATCACTGGGTGTAATAGAGGAGAGCCAGAGTCCTTGGAGCTCTCCAATTGTACTAGTACGGAAGCCTGGGAAGGTTCGGCTTTGTTTTGATGCCAGGAAGGTCAACTCCATTACGAAGAAGGACGCCTATCCGCTGCCGGAGATAGATGCGCTTCTGAGCCGACTTCTTCCGGCAAACTACATTACAAGCCTGAACCAGAAAGACGCATTCTGCCAGATCTCACTAGACGCTGATTCCAGAGAGAAAGGAGCTTTTGTAGTACCTGGTCATCCTCTCTATCAGTACACAGTGATGCCATTCGGCCTATGCAATGCTCCACAAACGATGTGCCGCCTCATGGATAAAGTCATTCCTTTCGATCTTCGTGAAAATGTTCTCGTCTACTTGGACGATTTACTGATTCTGTCATCAGACTTTGACTCTCTTTGACTCTCTCTTTGATTTATAGTTGGGAAAGGAGGAATCAGGACTGACCCAGATAAGATCTCAGCCATATCCGTCACCTGAAACTGTTCGGCAAGCTCGACGCCTACTAGGTATGGCGGGGTGGTATAGACGGTTCATGCCGAACTATGCTGATGTAACAGGCTCCATAACTGACACCTTGAAGAACCCTAATCAGTTCAAGTGGACACCTGAAGCCCAGACGTCTCTGGAGTTGCTAAAACAAAAACTTACCTCTGCTCCGTTGTTAGTAAGTCCAGATTTCACCAAGCCGTTCGTTATATAGTGCGATGCGAGCCAACAAGGTATTGGTGTAGTGCTGCTCCAACTAGATGACGGTGGCTACGAGAATGCCTAGCTGCAATCTTAAGTGTACAGGAGTTCCGGCCCTTCATAGAACTTTGCCGTTTAAGATTGTGACTGATCATGCGAGCTTGAAATGGCTGATGTCTCAAAAGGACCTCAGCGGTAGACTTGCTCGGTAGAGTTTGAAGCTTCAGAGTTTCGACTACACTATTGAGCACCGAAAAGGAAACCTGAATGTCGTCCCTGATGCGCTGTCATGCATTCATTGCGACAGCCTGTCCACAAACGAAGATCCTGGCCCGGAAGTTGACCTTAGTTCGTCATATTTCAACTCGTTGGAATATGAGGAGCTGAGGCATAAAGTTAAAACGACTTAGACAAACTACCAGATCTTTGCGTCAGGGATGGCTTTGTTTACATTCGGACTATTCCGAGAACAGGCGATCCGATTCAGGAGGAAGAAGCTTGGAAGCTTTGGATTCCACGAGGGCTTGCCTCCGACGTTATTTCAAGAGCGCCATGATCCGCCACTAGATTCTCACGGAGGTATAGGGAAAACACTGGAAGAGAAAGAGAAGACACTTGTACTGGCTACGAATGACAGTTGATGTCAGAAACTACGTAGGCGCCTGTGACGTGTGTAAAGAGATCAAAGCCCTCAATACCATGCTTAGACCACCTATGAGAGTCCAGTCTGTGACAGAACGACCATGGCAAAAGCTGTATATTGATTTTCTGGGTCCATATCCTCGATCAGTGAAAGGGAATGTCTGCATCTTAATAGTTCTGGACCACTTTTCTAAGTTCCCGATTCTCAAACCTATGAGAAAAGCATCTACACTCAATGTGTGCCAATTCATCGAAACGGAAGTGTTCCATGTGTTCGGAGTCCCGGAAGTAATCGTCTCTGACAATGGAGTCCAGTTTTGCTCGACTCAGTTTACCAGATTACTGGACAAATATGGGGTGAAGCACTTGCGAACGGCAGTTTACTCGCCGCAAGCAAACGCCTTTGAGCGAGTATACAGGTCTCTATTGTCAGGGATTAGAGCATATATTCGGAAGGAACACACAAAATCGGATGAGAAGCTGAGCCAGATAGCTAGTTCCCTCAGGAGCTCTTTAAACCAAGCAACTGGTTTCTCTCCTTATCGAACACTTTTCGATCAGCAAATGATTGAACATGGCAGCTCCTATCCCATCTTGAGGAGTCTTTGGACTCTTAATGAGCCTTTGAGAGTAGATGCTGAAGGCAAAATGAGATTGATCCGTGCGAGAGTGCATGAGAACTTACACAATTCGTTCGAACAGGGTTCAAGAGCCTATAATCTCAGGGCGAAGCCTGATAATTTCAAAGTGGGTCAAGAAGTATTCAGACGGAATTTTTGCCCAAAGCAACTTCCAACAGACTAGTGCTTAACTGGGACGAAAATTTGTCAAGTGTTGGGTTAGAGCCAAAAAAGGAAACTTCTTATACGAGCTTGAGGATCTGCAGGGGAAACCCTTAGGAGTCTATCACGCCAAAGACATCAGGCAGTGATATTCATTCTAGAAGCGTCATCTATCTACTGTCACGTTTATTCCTGGTAGCCCTAAGAAGGCATCCAGCCAGCTTCACTGGTAAACTATAGGATATCGCGAAGCCCTCCTATTGCCCCGTCAATGGTGGGTGATAAACCTGTTGGAATTCAATCTCATCAACACACCTCTACCTCTTATGTGTAGATCCTTTTTATAGTCCCTTCCGGATCGGCCTCATTAGGAGAATTTTTCCTTGTCTGTCCGTCTACAACATTTCGTTAATCGACAACCGTCGGACATAGTAGTACTAAATCTTGATCCTGGTAGCCCTAAGAAGGCATCCAGTCAGCTTCTCTGATAAACTATAGGATATCTCGAAGCCCTCCTATTGCCCCGTCAATGGTGAGTGATATACCTGTTGGAATCCAATCCTGTATACGGCTGTTAGCAAGTTAGGAAATGAAATCGACAACCCCTTGAACACCCTTGAATAATCGCCGGTCGGAGATCAGAGTGAAATGCTGTGCCGGGAAAACTTAGCGATCAGTTGTTTAGGTTATTGATCGCGAGGTTTTCTCAGCATCTCGGTGCGGGAGGGCAGAGAGACATCTACCGGCTAGATTTTTTAGGTTACCAGCTTGTCGATGTAACTTTGATTTCCAACACGGAGAAGGATGTCGAGGTCTGATCGAAGACTGACGGGACTTCAGCGATGTGTCCTCGATGCGTCATCGGTCAAGTAAGGGCAAAACAGTCGTAATCGAAAACGAGTGATGAGGAAGGCTCATTGGGTCGTGGGTCGAGACACACATTGGGCGCCCGCAGCGATGAGGCTTATATTTAAGACCGGCTAGCTCAGTCGACCATTTTCAGCGTTGTCTGAACCACGGGTGGTCTAGACCACTCTGCCCTGTTATGGTCGTAACGTATTGCATATAGCAATATGTTACACTGAGGAATACTGCAGCATGTATGCCGGCCTGTGGTTAAACCAACAGCTGAACGCACCCCAAACCCGACGAACGAGCTCTGACATGCTAGTTGAGAAGAAGAAGACAATCTTCTCTGTCATTGACAATCGTCTAGTCAGCAACATCGAGGGATTAAGTAAAAAGTTTCCGTGGCCATCAGCTAGTAAAAAAATCCTTTAATTTACTTTCAATTTGAAAAATTATTTTCACCCTCCTCCCAAATTCTTGGCGTAAAATTGGACGAGGAGTGATAATGAAATTGAGGTGTAACCTCTCTGACCAAGATTTGCCCGCAATTTCACGTATAGTAAAACTGAAACTCCTGGTGAAATAGTTTCATCTTTTGAAGAATTTGCATGGTATCCAGGCGCAATGTAAGAATGAAGATTTGGGGGAATTGGTTAAAGAAGCCAATCAAACAAGTGCATTCCACCTTGCCGAATGACTAGTTGAAGAGATTCTCATTAGAACCTCGTTGCCACGCATATAAAACAATTTGTTCAACGTATTCCACAAAAGGAACAAATTAATAATAAACTACAACAAGAAAACAGGCAAAATCATCAATCCAGCACATAATCAACAAACCATAATCACCTTAATAATAGTGATGAAAGTAGTAACATCAGTAATGGTAACGATAGCAACAATAGTATCGACGATGCTGCACAAAATTTAATATTACAAAATGCTCAATTATGGGCATACATAGAGGAACTGACTGCAATAGTCCCAAGAACTGAAAATATGTTAACAAATTTAGAAACACAAGTTCGCGAACAGGATACATATTTGCGTAGTGTTGTACAATCTAAACAAGAAGAGATTAACTTACAAAAAAAAAAATTCGGACGGACAGACCATTTAATATCGTTTGTGCATAGATTCGATTAAATAAATAATCTACGTTCTGCTTTCCATTGATCGATGTGAAAATTAATTTACATATCCACAGAAATAAGAAGGAAAGAAGAAAGCTAAAAAACAAATATTAGTGAGCTTAATTAGTGTCTTATTTTTGTGTGTTCCTTTTGTTTCTAACTTAAAATTAATTTTTGGCTTTAAACTCAGAATATCAGCATTGAACTACTGCTACAGTTAATTTTCGTTCGTATTTGAGCTGACAATTAGTGTGGATCTCTTTTACCTTTCGTAGTTCTACTCTAGTGGACTATATGTACATACATAATGTAGATAGTCGATACATTGGTTGTCGGCTGCTTTAATACAGTTTCATCTAGCAAGTACGCAGTAGCATGCAGATCGTCACGGAGGTGCCTCGGCAATGGATCCACAGTACGAAACACATGTAAGTTGTTGCCGTTTGGTTCTTTGCATATTTAACTAAATCCAAAATTAGATTTGCAAACTGTTTCATGAATTTTCTTCATTTTGATATGGTTTTGGTTAGGAATTCTTATGTTTCGTACTACTACGTCGGAATTGTGCCTAGGATTTTCCTCATTATTGGTAGTCAAGCCATTTTTTCACAATTTTTTGGATTTGTAATGTCACGATTTGAAAGTAGTTCGCAATCGAAAGGAAAGTTGTTCAATAAAGTTTTTATAACGTAATGGCATCTTAAAGTTTTTGGTTTTCTCCTTCACTCTCCCGGTCTAGGTCTACCAGGGACTCTGAAAAAAATCTTGCCCTCAGAGTCAGATGGGTGCTTGGGGCATGCAGTGAAGGCATACCTTCTGCGCCTTCAGTGTTGGATGTAGGTAAGTGACGTAAAGGTCCCTTCAGGACTGAATGT
This sequence comes from Dioctria rufipes, assembly GCA_963924295.1. Lineage (NCBI taxonomy): Eukaryota > Metazoa > Arthropoda > Insecta > Diptera > Asilidae > Dioctria > Dioctria rufipes. The sequence goes on from OZ002744.1 coordinate 140,258,363, forward strand.
GTGCCGGCGTTTTAGTTAAAGGCACGATATTTTTTTGATTATGGCAGACGGCAGCGGCAGGTTTTTCGTGGACCCTCCCCACACTCTCCGCAAATAGCCGAGGCGAGCTAGCCTGCCGCCCTGCAGTCAACGCTGTCCGTCGAGTGATCTGGCAGGCTGGACTTCACGTCTGATGTTCATCACTCAACATACTTCCATAACAGTCCTAACAGAGAGCTCTATAGCTCCCACTTGGAATAGCCGCTTGTCTAACAGAGAGCTTCATCGCTCCTACCTACCGAGCACACTGTCTTACAGCGCTTTAAGAAGCACTAAGACAGTATAGCGGAAGACTTTAACGTTTCTTTTTCATTGCCAGATTTGAGTAAAGAAGAAACAAGCTTTCTACAATCTGAATAACTTTTCAGTAGGTACAATAAAAACATCTAGGACTGATCGTTTTCACAGTGTATGTAAAAAACCTAAATTTTTAAATGGCAACACCAAAAAGAGTTGCCCGATATGTATTTACTACTTTTATGAAAACGCTGTATACATAATTTCAGCTCTCTACGTTGATGCGTTCTCGGGTTGCCGTGAGGACGGACGGACGGACGGACGGAAAGCAGATAGACGGACATACGGACAAATGGACATGATAACTTTTTATATTATGCGTGGATGTCCAATCCATTTTGCTATCATTATCATTATTTTCGCCAAATTTTTGATCACTACGGGCAACCTGTTTTCTTAAATTATAGGCGGCGGTCTACCAAGTGTGTAGTGATCATAAGAAAAATAGAAATTTAAAGCCAAAAGTCAGTTTAATTTAAAACAACCATAGATAATCCTAATAAAATATTCAATATCAAGTTATTTTATTAAGAGAAAACAATGATTTCTTCTCACAAACTAATTAGTTTATATATTAAACAATATGTTCTTTTATTTTCTTATTATTAATGCGATTATGTTATTGTAAATACATATTACTTATTATTTTTTATGTCCTATCAGAAGATGTACTGGAAACAGGACATTGCATATTTTTGGCAAGCTTTTCATATTGTGGTTCATATGTATTTCTTCGTAAACTTCCTTCCAAATGGTCGCTTGTCATCTGTCAAACGGGGGCAAATTTTTGGCGCCCCTTATCTTCAGATAATATTCCTTGGCGTTGCCTATGATAATTTAAGTGACTTGTCAAGCAGAATTTTCACATAAGTGACCAGCCCTCTTGTGATTTCTCCCCCGGCTCCATGGGTTTGTCTGCCATTGAATTGCCTACTCATGAACACTGTATTCGCATGAAACTTCGCTTCATTATTAGTTATTTATTCAATGTGTTTTGTTTAAATTGAATTCATGGTAGAAAATTGTGGTTCGCAAAGGTAAGTGAACCCAAAAAAGGTGTTAAATATGCTGCACATCTCCATAAACATGGATATTTTTCTTTACAAATTCCAATAACTATTTTGAGACGAAGCTCTTGATTTCAAAAATGTATCGAATTTTAACTGACAGATTTCATTCTCAACTATAGTCCACATCCAAAAATCTTTTTAATTTTATTAATATTTCTTCTATGTTTATTTCATCATTGAATGGGAATGAAATGATAAATAAATTAACCAAAAATATCGAAAAGAATGATGAAGTATGTGCGGTCTGTGCTGACTTCATGTGTTATTTTGGTTTTATTAATGTTAGAGGAACATTTACAAAAAAAAATAAATAAAAATAAAAATAAATTCGACAAAAGAATTTAGAAAGTGAAAAACTCATCCGTTAGATTTTTAAAGGGACTAAAATAAAAACGCGACGGTCTCTCTATTCATCGCCTAGCTTTTGTAGATTTGGAAGAAGAAACTTAAATTAAGAAAAAGCTTTTTGGCGCCCCTTATCTTCAGATAATATTCCTTGGTGTTGCCTATGATAATTTAAGTGATTTGTCAAGCAGAATTTTCAAATAATGGCCGGTTTCACAGTCCAGGCTTAAGTCAGAGCTTAGCTAAGCCACGGGTGTGGCTTAAGCCCAGAACTTAAGCCTACTCGGTTTCACAGTACTCAGAAAGCTGAGGCTTAGTTAAGCCGCGGATGAAAATTTTCAAGCTGTCAGCACTGCGGTAATTGCGAATTTTTTTAAAGGAAAATTGCCATTGTGGATTAAAAACTAAGCGAAAAGAAGAACTTTTTATTTACTAGTTTGTTGTGGTTTTTATCTGGAAGGATATCAAATCGAAAATCATTGTTTCGACAAAGTAAACCATCAAAGCCGAATGTTTCTATAGTCGGAACCGAGAATAAAAATCAACGTCATCCAATTTCTCAAAATGTTGCGGGCGCCTTCTTATAATTTTTTCACGGGTCACACCTTGCGATATTATATTATACATTTCTTGGTCGCTTATATCTTCTGCATCAGATAAATATCTCATTTTTGTCCTAAACTGTTTGGTTTCTTCTTAAAACGTCAAATGGTATGCTGACACCAGCTGACATTAGCTGCCAGACAGAACTCAAAACTGCTAATTAGATAATTATTTTTAGCTTGGAAAATTCTAATTTAACTTTTGAAATATGTACGTTTATTTAATAACAAAAATTATAATATTCAGGCAAAATATATATTTAGCAAGAATTTATGTGTTTCATAGCAAAATCTGAGACTTAAGCCTTGACTGTGAAACCGGCCATAAGTGACAAATTAACAAAAAAAATTTTTCATGTGGAGATGTGAAGGTACATAAGACAGGCCACAGGCGGGCGACTAGGAATAGTTACGCGGTCGACCAGTCGACCGCGGTGGATATTTTGGCCACCTCTGCCCTAAAGATTTCATTACATAAAAATGAACTTACTTTCTGCTGTGCACTTGTATCAACGTAGTATGTCAATTTTATATATATGTATGTCAGTGGGCCAGCATAGTACCTACAGAAGAAACTATAGCTCCGATATTGGTGATGAAAAGGGGAACTTTTAAGCGATATACAGAGATAAAAGTATGTGTGTTACGTAGAAAACATTATTTTGCCATATGGAAGTCGAGGAGTCTAGTGTCGTTGTTGCTTGTACTAATCACTTCCGGAAAATTACGTGAAATACTATTGTAAGTTTGTTGGGTTTTTTCATATAAAATTTTCCTAACATCCATATGTAATACTTTGTCTTCTGTATTTGCAAACCGGAGGAGTAATTGGTTTTCTTCCATAACCAGAAACGTCAGTCATATTCCGAAGTTCAATTTTGAAGGCTTATTTAAAAGTTGCGATGGGATAATTGCAGTGCGGTTCTTTATAACTGTATAAACTGATAGACTCTCGCTTGCAATAACTGTATTTACTAAAGATGCACGGAAATTTTTACTATTATTACAGAAAAGGAACTCTACAATAATATGAAAGATATGATTTAAATGTTTATTTAGTAAAATTTTTCTAAATTGATAATTTTATTTTCAGTGGGAAGCTAAGGTCCAAAGGTGTCAGAAAGAATTTCATACCATTTCAGCTGAAATAAAAAGGGAGATAGAACGGTTTGAAGAGAATAAAACTCAGGAGTTAAAGGCGACTATAATAAAATATTTGGAGAATCAAATGGCCCATCAACAGCAAGTGAGCATTTAATTATAATGTTTATGAATGCTTGTATATGCATATTTACTTAAACGCACATATTTTTAGCTTGTAAAATATTGGGAAACTTTCGCTCCATTTACAAAGGAAATCGTGTAAATCTTCAAATATAATTTATCATGCATTTTTTTGCTATTCCCATATAATGTAAAAATTATACGAATATTAAATGTAATATGAATTTAGATGTATTTATTGCCTTTATCTATCTATCTTTACTTGTAGTAAATGGAATTTGTATTTGTCGCACTCCACTTTTTATCTAATTATAAATGTACGAATTTAAGTGAATCGAAGAATTTTTCAATGACTGTAGTTTCATCTATAAGCTAATGAAAACTTCTTCATTTTATTGGAAGCTCGTCAATTTAAGTTCATTTTTGTGTAGTCTGCTTTGTAAACTTTACATATACCACTTGATTTAATTGTTTAATAAACGCAAACGACAGTGGGAAAAAATTTTATATAAAAAAAAAACAAAAAAAAAAATCTGTGTCGCAGGTACAGACAGTTAATACGTTTACAATTTTCGACAGAAGATTATTTTACCAAAACATGTTCATCAGAAACCAGCAAAGAACTGAAAAAAAGTTATTAAAAGGTATTGAAATTTCGAAAAGGCTGAAAATATTACATTTCCTTAAAAAAATAAATCCGAAAAGTAAAAACATAACAAAAAAATGCTCATGCTTCTTATTTATAACACACATTTTTGTTTAAGTCTTTAGTGGTTTTAATTGTTTTCCTTTTAATATCACACGAATTATAAGACTAGTTTGTTGTTGCATTTATGTTTTCTTCAAATCCACGAGGAGTAATCACGAAGACGAGCCAATGATGCTGCTGTGTTTTCCAATTCATCGCTTGCTGAGGGAATTGATAAATACTTACCAAATTTTCTCCAAATGAAAATTTACATGGAATAGACATCAAAGCTCTCTATGTAATATGTAGTTGCTGACGATGGATTTAAATTAACACCAAGATTACTAAAACCTCTTGGATAAAAATTGGAATTGTTTCAAAAAATATTTAATTATCGCTTGAGTTGGGCCAGGCGAGTTTGAGAAAATGCATATGTTAGCAAACAGATTCCTAGCCTTGTAAAAGCAAATAAATACGTCAGTTGAAAAGGTACAACAAATAGTTCTTTTATGCTCTTCTCCAAGCCTATTGAATAATGACCCTTGTCATTTATTGCAATCTTTCTGTAATATTTTTTTATTTAATTCACTGAATGAAAAGACGTTTATAATGTTTAGATTTAATTCACAAAAGAACATCAAAAAGTAAATCATGTAAAGAGCAAGTCCCTTTTTACTAAATCGAATTTTAGTTAATTTTCCAGAATAAACAGCTTTTTTAACCAACTCCATGATTCGGCGGTTGAAAAAAACGACCCTCTAAAGTTTGGGCTTGATGGGATGCACACATGAAATATTAAAAAAAAAAAGCTTTTAGATATTTGTGATTTTCTCACGCCTCTGAAGGCGAACGTGAAGAACACACTTTATGTGAACGAAGAAAATGAAACCCGATATGCCTGTTTTCATCCTCTTACAATATTAATTTTAACACGGCAGGATGAATTGTTCGTATGTACAGTACATACATCGCGAGGATTTTATGTATGTACGGTGTACATGCGAATATGAAGAAACTGTATGTAGGTTTATTACAATGGTGAAATTAAATTTAAATGAATGAAATGAAATTATCTTTTTTTGCTTTTCAGGATCAAGTCCCCGACACATATTTGTATATATTGTGTAGCACAATATATTGTTTTACTAGGCTAATGCTGTAATGAGCCGCCAGCCGCGTCACTTTATTCCACTGCTCCAATAGGCTAAACGCCAATGCCCCATTAGCTAATCACACGCAAAATAGCCGAATGTCAATCCTCAGGGAAACCATTCTATATATGTTCCAATATTCATAACAAATTAATAAACCTTTTTAAAATATAAAATATCGCAAATACTTACTCTGGATTAGTTTTTCTTTCTAAAAGCGAACATTTTCACATAAACAATATGCTTACATTTTCCCACATTAGTTCTGCTTTCCAAAAGATTTCCGCATCATTATTTGTCCAAGGTTGTTATGGTCGTAGCATATTGCATATAGCAATATGCTACACAAAGTACTGAAGCAAGCGTGTAAGCCGGCCGCGACGAGCGGAAAATTAAAACGCACCCCGACCGAGAGAAGTGCGTTTCCTCGAGCTCGGAGTGACATTCTGACGGTGGTGACAAAGAAGAAGAAGACAATCGATTTGTCTTACTTCTTGAGTAAAGTGACGCGCATGGAAGGTAGTTCCTGAAAGAAATTGGCATCAATAATTCTCCCCGACATCGTGCCCGAGAGGTAATATTTTCGCATGAATCTCTTTAGTGTCGAAATATATAAATAATATACTTTAGGAATTAAACCCCGCACCAGGAGGAAAATTCAAAAAAAACTCCGGCGAAATTCCGGCAGCAGCAAAGTCGCCGCTTCTACGCTGTAAATGAAAATTTGGAGATTTGAAGTGATTCAGATCAGGCGAGTGCGCTATCCAAGTGAAGCTGCGCCTGGTTTTCCTTCGGAAGATTATTCTCCTTTACTGTTGCGTTTTCGATTGTAAGAATAGTGCGAGGACGACACCTGTTTATCATTCAATAAACTTTACATACAAAGTTCAACAAGGGCCTTAGAGAATCCAATAGATACCGGAATTATAAAGTCATTTAGTCGTTCGAAAGGACACGGCTTTATTGTGCCTCATTCAGGCAGTGAAGATACGTTGGTACACATTTCCGATATCGAAGGAGAATACATGCCAATGCCTGGAGATGAGGTGAAATATCGTCTGTGCTCAATACCCCCGAAATAAAGAAAACAGCAGGCCATTCATGTACAAATAATTCACTTGGTTCCAGAGAAGCATACAAAATGGGAAGATCCTTGCTCAGAATCAGGCCATGCTGTATATTAATATTCAAAGAATTCTTGGTTCTAAATGAAAGACCTTAATCAGAGAAGTGCTAGGATTTAAGTAGAGTGTTTTCGATGAAACTTGATTTCGGTGCAGTCCCAGTATTCAAGATAGAACGAGCTCTTTCTTCTTTTTGTATTTTTTTTTTCTAACTATGTCAAAATGTTTCTATAATTTTTACTTAAATCGTTTTCACTGCAGGCTAACAAGCATTTTTTTTTCAAACATACATAAGTTTATACTTACCTGTATATTTTTTTGGTAGTGGTAGCCTTATGGTTATAATTAAATATATATAATAAGCGTATTAAGAAGACAAGGACGGTCGCGCAACATATTCTCGCTAACAATAAATAACAAACAATAGCAGTTTAGTAGTAGTAGTTATGAGAGTTTTTGAAGTAATGTCTATCGTCTGATTGATTGTTCATTCCGTGCGATGCGAATGTTTGGACTTTGTAATTTGAATTAATGCGTTCACGTGTCATGTAGGGGTGTTGCGTAAATACGAGTGCCGCCGGCCAGTTTTACTCGGACTCATAAGAAAAATTGTGATAGCGCATACTGAGACAGCAAGTCGAAGCCAATGAATTTTAATTTCATTCTTTTAACTAGATGCCGGATGCTGAAGCGCTTCATCATGCCGTGGATTTTTTAACCGTGAGTATTCTTGATATACATTGAACATCTGTTTTTTTTTTACATACATATACACTTTGGTTTCTGGAGCGACTTGCATATGTAGATATTTTGTTTTAGTATCATGTATCTATATAATTTCGATTTAATACTATATATATATATATATATGGCTCAAGTTTTTGATATATTTACATGTATGTACCTTGAAATAATGGTACTTTTGATTTAATACTATATATATATATACATATATGGCTCAAGTTTTTGATATATTTACATGTATGTACCTTGAAATAATGGTACTTTTGATTTAATACTATATATATATATACATATATGGCTCAAGTTTTTGATATATTTACATGTATGTACCTTGAAATAATAGTACTTTTGATTTAATATTATATTTATATTTATGTGGCTCTAATTTCTGATATGCTTACCGGTATATACCTTTGGACTAGTGATATACTTGTACATATACGTATGTGCCTTTGCTGGTAAATGAAGTACTACCTATCAGTAATTATAACGTGAACATGAACCGTTAAGAGTTTTAATTTCTCCTCTTACTTTCCTGGAGCCCTCTCGTATGAAGGTCGTCTAGGCTCGCCTAGTCTTTCCCTCTCTACAGGTCAATTAGGGACTCTGAATAATTATGCCCCTCAGAGTCAGATGGGAGGATGGGGCCGCCAAAGAAGGCAAAACATCTGCGCCTTCGATTGTATATAGGTAGGGGACGTAAGGGTCCCTTCAGGACCGAATGTGTGGCGGCTTTTGTTTAGTAGGCACGATTTTTTTTTATTATGGCTGACGGCAGCGGCAGGTTTTTCGTGGAACCTGCCCACACTCTCCGCCAATGAGCCGAGGCGAGCTAGCGTGCCGCCCTGCAGTGAACGCTGTCCGTCGAGTGATCTGTCAGCTCCTGCTGACAGTCTGGACTTTACGTCCGATGTCCATCACTCACTATAGTTACATAACAAGGTATGTGGGTAAACAAACTGTTTATCCAAACATATTCAATAAAAGTTCATGCCAAAACTGTATTCATATAATGCATACATTTTTACGAGTCACAGAAGAATTTGCTGATAACAAAATCAGAAAGTTGCAGGCCAGACGAAAACTGACACTTGGCTTGTGCGGGCTGTCAGAGAGAACGAGGTGAAAAGCTTGCTTGACTGCAGATAATTGTGTAGAAGTTTGATTTTTATCTTCGAAAAGGAATCAAAAAATTTTCTTGTAATCGGGAGGATGTTATGGTCGTAGCTATTGCATATAGCAATATGCTACATGAAATATGCTGATGCATGTACGCTGGCCTTAAGGTAAACCGCATACGGAACGCACCCCAACGAGAGTAATGCTTCCTCGAGCTCGTAAGCCATGGCGACATGTTGAAGGAAAGAAAAGAAGAAGACACTTTTCTGTCTCGACACGTCTTCCGCAGAATATATCTCTCGAAACGAATTTATCGCATTTCCAAGGACATCTACGAGGAATCTGACCCTGTAAGTAATTTCGAAAGAATTTTCATCTATAGATATCTCCTATTTGCAATCGGTAAGAATATTTTTCGTATCCTCAGGAAAAAGAAACCAAACCAAAAAAAAAAGGAAATTTACCGAGATGAAAAAGCCGCGGCATCTGTTTCGCATCGAAAGTTTTTACGGGAGACCACAATTAATCGGAAATTTTTTAAGAATCTTTCTACATTGATCGCAATAAGAGTTCCAGTGAAGGCTTCCCAGAATTAGCCTGAAACATTTTGAGGAATCCTCCTGCTTTTGGGGTCCTAGGATTCCAGCAAAGTTGCTCTAGACAATTATCAGGATACATTTCCAAGAATATTTCTGCATGGTCACCATAGCTCCCGGAAGTTGCTTTAGTTCCAGATCAAAGTCACCGACTACTTATTACTTATTAGTCGTCAATGTTAAAGCTTTCACGGGGAATTGATGGAGTAGGGCTTCTAAACTTTTGATTATCTGACCCTGAAGAAACTCCAGAGGGAAATATCTGGCCGGTCTGAGTAATAAGCTCCACATAATATCTGCATCGCAAACAGTATGAAAAGCTGATAAAAGAATCGTCAAAGTATATATCCGAAACGAGCAAACATTTGCATTATACCACGTGAGGGAAGTAAGCTGTGGAAGAACCAAATCGGCTATGAGTTCAATAGATTATTCATCAATATTAATGTCGTAATCACCATGTTATGTATACTGTGACCATGTATCATTAGATTCTTTATGTGCTCATAAGAGCGTAACTACAGTCAGCAATTCCGAGCAGTTCAGTGTTTGAAGCAAGGAATATGGGGAAATAGAATTTATTCACATTGGCACATTTTGGACATAAGAAATCAGGAGATTGTTGGCAGAAAGAAAATTAATGTCCTAGCTTAAAATTTTTGTAAGGTTACAGCTGCGTCGGATGAAGCGCTTCATCAGTCCAGGATTAACCACGTAAGTAACAAATTCTTTTATAAACTTACATTTTAGAGGTCTAAGAGAAGCATTCTAATCCATCGCCAAATGGGAATAGTCATTATATTACAGAGTTAGTATTTAAATAGTCAGAGAAAAGTTTTTGAGTTCTCGTGTACAGCAGCTAGATTCTGAGTTAATGGATCTAATCACCATTTGTGATTAGCGCAGAAAAGTGACCTAGTCATAAGTGAAACCTTCAGAGTACTCTGAGTCAAGCACTATCTACCGAATTAAATATCATCTAGGTGTAGGATAAATGATTGCTAAGGGCGTGACCTTAATAATAAGATTTTGAATACATATATTTTAATTTTGAATACCAGTTGCGATTAGGTTAGATGATTACTAAAGGCAATGACCTTATGACTGATATGTTTTTTTTTCGTACACATATTACAATCTTGAATTTAAAGCAATGAACGTAAATATCATTTAAGAGTAGACTAAATGTTTATTAAGGGTACTATAACCTTAGGACTGAGGTCCATCTCACATATATCCATATATATTTAAATTTGAATTTACACTGATGAACCAAGATATCATTTACGAGTAGGCTAGTCGATCATTGATTCATGGTTAGTTTTAAACGCACCTAATATTGGAATTGTCAGATCGAAGAGGTGCCTTATCCTGATAAATAAATGTGAGACCCTTACATGTGTATTTGTGAAGATACGAGCAACGATATTTTTACTTAATAAATAGGAATAACGCTACGAAATGATGCTTTGAAAAGTTTTCTTTCTCCTTCACTCCCCTGGAGCTCTCTCAATGTAGAGGTTGACTAGGTCCGCTCCTCTACTCTATCTTTCCAGGTCAACACAAGGGACTTTGGACGATTGTGCTACTCAAAGTCAATGGGAGGATGGGGCCTGGCAAAGAAGGCAGACCATCTGCGCCTTCACTGGAATGCAGGTAAGTGACGTAAGGGTCCCTTCAGGACCGAGTGTGTGCTGGCTTGTTGGTTGTAGGCACGAAAATCTTTTTGATTATGGTTGATGACAAGCTGCAGGTTACTTCGGGAACTCCCCCCACACTCTCCGCCACCTTTAGCCGAGGTGCCAGCGTGCCGCCCTGTACGAACGCTGTCATCGAGTGATATGTCAGCTCATGCTGGCAGTTTGGACTTCACGTCCTGACCAATCACTCATCAAAATACATCCATAACAAGTAGTCAACAAAATTCACGGCGTGAAGTGAACAACAAGCTGGACGTGCCATCCTGGCCATTGAATATTAATCAACTAACAGAAATTATAGCTAGGACTTTGAGAGAAAAATGTCATATATATCAAGGCCCGCGTATTGGGAATTGAGTACACAGCAGCCACCTAATTATTATCAGCAGTGGGCCTGTGACCCCAATTAGGTTATACTAAGCCACAATTAGTCACAAAAGGCGGCGGCATTGTAATCGCTACATACATCCTCGTGTATACACGCTACAGGTTCTGGTAATTGTATTTTGCGCCTTGATGCGATAGGCATAAAATTCAACAGGATTGGTGTACCTAATCTTGGAGAAACTAGATGACTGTAGATGTACGTATGTACGACATCGCGATGACTTTACATTTATGATTTTGGACGCCCAACACCATCTCTGGGAAAGCGATTCCGTAAAACAACCCTTAAATTCCACACGGGTGTTCAACCCATCGTTGGCTCAGTTGGGAACCAAACTAAAAAGCCCGTACACCTAAGACAAGCAAGGAAACGGTACATATTTTTGGTTATCAGTGGACGAAGCTGAACATTTGCGTACCGGAATCGACTGCAGTACTGAAGGATTAGTTTCTCTAGACATCCGAATTTGATAACTATTATAATAACTATGATAATACTAAATTTATTAACATAAACTTATCAGGACATCTACGGAGGCGCCTCTGCGGGGGATCCCGGCCAAATAAATTACGTGAGTTCTTTTATTGATTATATAATTATATTTCCTATTTCGATATATATGTAAAGAAAGACAAAAAAAAATGAAGTAAAAGGGAGGAATAATAATAATAATATTTTACAGACTAGTCTAATCTTTAAAGATTCGCTTCACAATTAACGCCGAAAATGAATTAATCGTGTTGCTGATCAGAATGAAATATATATAATCTTATGTATTAGGACGGGGAACTTATTTCGAGAAGGAAGGAAACAAACGAATGAAATTCACGGGATAAAATAGTTTTATTTATAGCGTTACAATTCCAAAAGAGAGGGAAGTTCAGTTCATTCTGGTGCAATAATTTTCCTAAATAGTTCATCGGAACAAGCCAGACTATAGTTCTTTTTTGTTAAAGCTCTTTCCTTCCTTCTTCTTGGGTGATGTCGTCGTATTGATTTTTATTCTAGTAGAATATTGTTTCTAGTATAATTTATATTTAGCGAGAAATGATGAACCATAAATTGCCTTAACGAAATCTTCACTCCACCTTATTGGTGGTGTGCTTGTATATTCTTGAACATATGAATTTCTTGGTAATAAATCAGAATACCTGTTATTATAACGCGATGAAGCTCTAAAGTTTTTCTTTCCTTTCACTCTCCTGGAGCACTCTTGATCCGAAGGTCGTCTAGTTCCGCTACTCTTCTCTTCCCAGTCAACATAGGGACACTGAAAACTATCTGCCCTCAGTGTCGATTGGGTGGTTGGGACGTGCAGAGAAGGCCAAACATCTGTGCCTTCCCAATGGATGTAGGTAAGTGGTGTAAAAGTCCCATGCCAGAGTCAGAATTTCTTGAGCTCGTGAAAGCTAACTTACTTCCTGACATATAAAACAAAATCTGCTTGCACCCTTCTCACACCATGGGTCAACTGCGGATGTTGGTGGCACAGATTCAAGACGCAGCTGCGGATTGCAACTGCTAGTGGTCTGAACACTCAATTAATAGATCCCATCGAACAGACGTTAGAGTGTCCGTTAATATCACTCAGTGATTCTGGTGATAGTAACCATCGTTTAGACAATCTCAACGTCAATGATAATTCACTACAATGCGGTAAGAGGCCGCATCTTCCCCTCAGTGGCGGAGCTAGCTGAAATTATATATCCTGACCTGGACCTTAGACGAAGAAAGAAACGATCGACCGTTCTTTAGCGGGAATACTGTCGACGTACGCTGAAGTAAAGCTGCTCGGGCGAACTGAGACTGGATTACTTGATAGTGGTGCCACTGTCAGTATTCTAGGCCAGGGAGCTCTAGAGACGCTTGCAGAAGCAGAGGTTGAATGGAAGAGGTATCGGACACAGGTACAAGTAGCTAATGGTATCATGACAACTATGCATGGATATGTGAACTTGGACATCACTTTCCGTGGTAAGACCCAAAACGTGCGTTTTTACTTGGTTCCTGGGCTCACACAGGCACTATATCTAGGAATAGACTTCTGGCGTCTATTTGCGTTGGCTCCAGATGTCCTGGGTATAGTTGCAGAAGTGACACCAAGTCTAATAGCTACCCCTGAGAGCGACGGCCATGTTCTTTCTATTCTAGAACATCAACGTCTAGAGGCGACCAAACAGCTCTTTCCTTCTTTCGCCTCTTCAGGCTTAGGAAAAACATCTCTTGTCAGTCAAAAAATTGAAATGAATGACGCGACTCCGATAAAACAGCGTTTTTATCCAATATCACCGGCAGTACAAAGTTTGATGGATGCCGAATTAAGATGGATGCTATCGCTGGGTGTGATAGAGGAGAGCCAGAGTTCTTGGAGCTCTCCAGTCGTACTAGTGACGAAGCCTGGATAGGTCCGGCTTGGTTTTGACGCCAGGAAGGTCAACTCCGTTACTAAGAAGACGCCTATCCGCTACCGCAGATAGACGCACTTCTGAGTCGACTTCCTCCGGCAAACTACATTTCGAGCCTGGACCTGAAAGACGTGTTCTGGCAGATCCCACTCGACGCGGACTCCAGAGAGAAGACCGCTTTTACGGTACCTGGTAACCCTCTCTATCAGTACACAGTGATGCCATTCGGCTTATGCCATGCTACACAAACGAAGTGCCGTCTTATGGATAAGGTCATTCCTTTCGATCTTCGTGAGAATGGTCTTATCCATTTAGACGATTTACTAATTCTGTCATCAGACTTTGACTCTCATCTCACGATGCTAGCCCGCGTAGCGACCTGTTTGAGGAAAGCTGGCCTCACTATCAACGTTGAGAAGAGTAATTTTTGTATCAAAGAGACCAAATACTTGGGTTTCATTGTCGGAAAAGGAGGTATAAGAACTGACCCCGACAAGATTTCAGCCATAGTTGACTATCCATTACCTAAAACCGTTCGGCAAGCCCGACGCCTACTAGGTATGGCGGGAGGGTATAGACGGTTCGTCCCGAAATATGCTGATCTAATTGCCTCCATCACAGATACTCTAAAAATTCCAAGTCAGTTCCAATGGACACCTGAAGCCCAGACGTCCCTAGAATCATTAAAACTAGAACTTACTTCTGCTCCGTTGTTAGTGAGCCCAGACTTCACCAAGCCGTACATTATACAGTGCAATGCGAGCCAACAAGGTATTGGTGTAGTGCTGCTTCAACTAGATAACGATGGCCACGAGAAGCCAATAGCCTACGTCTCGAAAAAGTTGAACTCAGCACAGCGTAATTACACAGTCACAGAGCAGGAATGTCTAGCTGCAATCTTAAGTGTACAGAAGTTCCGGCCCTTCGTAGAACTTATGCCATTTAAGATACTGACTGATCATGCGAGCTTGATGTAACAAACCTTGTCGTTATAAAAGGAAGCCGTATCCTTATACAGTTTCAGAGCAGCCCGCAGGGAGGCTTGCCACATTAAAAGGTGCTGGGCAAGACTAACTCTATTCGTACGGGGCAAGAATTCGTTTAAATTTCTTCATGTTTCGAAGCGTACTAGCTAGATTCTCAGAAATCAGTTGGAACGTAGGTTGCGATAAGGTGTCTGTTCAAACGTGAACATAAAGAAACGCGAACATAAAATTTGACATAAAACCATATTAAATAAATTTGCGTGTAGATATCTGAAAAAGGTCAAAAAACCCAGCATAACGCAAATAAGCAATAATTGTTCGCAATAATTATTGAACTCTTGCTTACTAGGCAAATTGCGCAAAATAAGCAATTGCTCACAATAATTTATTGAACTCGAGACAATATTGCTTACTAGACATTATTCATTAAGTGTATTTTATTAAGTTCATTTCATACAAAGTTGCTTAGTTCATAAAATTTAGTTATTATAAAAACAATGTAAATGTAAGAAAGGCACAGTCTTGATTAAAGATTTAAAGTAGCAACGTTCTAGTTCTTACTTTGCGCCCCCACCCGTGGTAAAATACAAGATCCTGCACCACCAGCAGAGTCTATTCTAATTACAGGTCACGTGACGTCTAAACATTGGTCCTTCGAGACAACCTGAACCAAAAGATGACCACAATGGAAGAAATTCAACAGCTCACAAAGGAGCAATTCCAACTTGGGAAAATGATAGCCAGGTTGCTGGAAAACATGAGTAAAGATGGGCCCTGCAGAAAAACGCAGCAGTACATTGACGAGAAAAGAAAACTTTCTTGAAGTACTGGCAAGAATTTGAAGAGCGAGACCACTCAATCAAAAAGCTGAATATCACAGAGCACGGATATTTTCAGAAAGGCTTTTACGAACAAGTAAAGGCCACACTTGAAGGGGCATTACAGCTCTTGGAGAAATACCAGAACTGGTTAAAGGAGGATGATTTGGTCAAGCAGACGACAAGATTAACGAACCCAAGCAAGACAATGAAGGAAACCCCTGGGATATCTATTCAACAGACTACGAACGAAATGGATAAAACCAAGGAGGCGGAAAAAATACCTGATAAAGAGACTACAAGCGGCGTGGAGCATATGACATCTTCAGACTCGAGTACTGCCCAAAATACGAGGAAATCGGACTCTGAGCAACCAATTAACCATGAAGAGTGTGATTTCACACTTCATAATAACATGAATAACGATGAACAGAAGTTAAGATTGAAGAGACAAATGGTCAAAATGAGCACGATTACTAGGCTCATGAACGACATAATAAGACATAAAGACCAGTCGCACCCAACGATGTACTATGAGTACAAAAGATGGACTTTAAACGACCACTTTAACAGTATAGCCGCATTACACGAAGAAATCATTATGCATGAACAAGAATTCATTAATTCTTATTTTCGTCAAGACGCATTTGGACAACTTGAAACAGAAATTCAAGAAATAATGGTGTGGCTACATGAAATACAGAACTCAGGTATTCAACAGTCAGTAGGAGATGCTTGGACACGATTACCTAGGCAAACAATACCTACATTCGAAGGGAACTATAATGACTGGACAGGTTTTCGAAACATATTCACCAAAGTCATTCATAACAACATTCGCCTATGTAACGCAGAAAAGTTACAATATCTAAAAACAAACCTCAGAGGTGAAGCAGCAAGGCTTATCAAACACATACAGATTTCAGACGCCAATTACTTAGCCGTATGGGATCTGATTAACGATAGATACAACAACAAACGAGCACTGTTATTTGCTCAACTAGATCTATTATTCAATCAACAGAATCAGAATTTGGAATCCTCTGGAGGGTTAAAAAGCATTCATGATATTACACGTGAATGCATCCATGCCATCTAGAATCTAGGAATTGAGATAGACACCTGGGGACCGATTATTAAAAAAGTTGGACAAAGATACCCGAAGGTGGTATGAACAAGCAGTTAATGAACCAAGAGAAATTCTAGATCTCAAAGAATTTTTAAAATTGCTGGAAACACGGTTTCAGTCACTAGAAAATCTGAAAGAACAGAGAAGGAATAATGATGTTATAAAACCATCGCTTAACACAAGGTTCCCTACAAAAAGCTTTCATTCCACACAGACACAGTGCAAGTATTGTAATGGTGCACATTTGATTTATAACTGTAAAAAATTCGTGTCCAGTGCAGTTGATGAACGATATAAATTCGTAAAAAACAGCAAATTATGCCTAAATTGCTTGAACCACAACTTAAGAAAGAGTACTGCAAATTTATGAAGGAATATCTAGAACAGGGTCATATGGGAAGAATAGAGCCAGAACTCCAAGTCCCAAAACCACATTACTACCTACCCCATCAAGCTGTCATTAAAAATGATAGTACCACTACAAAACTTCGAGTGGTCTTTGATGCATCTGCGAAATCCAGTACTGGCTACAGTTTGAACGACATGATGCACACAGGACCACGTTTGCAGGAAAATTTGTCAGATATTCTATTAAGATGGCTGAAATATAAATATGTATTTAAATCTGACATAGAAAAGATGTACAGGATGATAAAGGTCGCAGATGAACACCAAAACCTACAAAGAGTACTATGGAGATTCTCAAATAATGAGCAAATAAAGGAATATGCTGTTACAACAGTAACATATGGTACAGCAGCAGCTCCATACTTGGCCATTAGAACGTTGAAGCAACTAGCTAGTGATGAGAAAAACGCATTTCCTAAAGCCGCAGACATAGCATTGAAAGACTTTTATGTAGATGACTTAATGTCTGGAGCTGACTCGATGGAAGAAGGCAAAATGTTACAAATGGAACTATTGAATCTACTACGAAGTGGCGGATTCAACCTCAGAAAATGGACAAGTAACAGTAGAAAGCTTCTGAGTATGATTCCAACTGAACTAAGAGAAAAGGGTCAAATCGAAATTAATGGTACAGAATCTATTAAGACATTAGGTATCTATTGGAGTCCAGCAACGGATACTTTTCACTTCAAGACTAATGTCACCAAAGAACTGCTAACAAAAAGAAACATCTTATCTGATATTGCCAAGCTGTTTGATCCGATTGGGTGGCTTTCGCCTATAATGATAACTGCGAAAAGATTGATGCAAGAGCTATGGATTGAAGGAAGCCCTTGGGATGAACAAATACGAGAAGACCTAGCAAAAAAAAATGGCACAATTTCTAAACAGAACTTCCACAGATCGAAGAAATAATAATACCAAGATGGATGAATCACACAAAAAGTAACCTTGATATTGAATTACATGGATTTTGTGATGCTTCCGAGAAAGCATATGCTGCGGCAACGACCAAGGAAGGTAAAACCCATACAACTCTTTTAACAGCAAAGACCAAAGTAGCACCAATTAAAATGAAGAAGACTTTACCAAGGCTCGAATTATGTGGTGCAGCATTATTAGCGAAACTACTGCATCACGTAAAAGTTGCGTTGGAGTTCCCTGATGTAACAACATACGCATGGACAGACTCCACTATTGTAATAGCTTGGATAAGGGGTGGTCCAGAAAAATGGAAGAGTTTTGTTTCAAATAAAGTATCCGAAATACAAGACTTAACTACACCCAGCATGTGGCGTCATGTAAGATCAGAAGACAATCCAGCTGATGTGGCATCTAGAGGTATTAATCCCTCAAAATTACGCGACTCAAAATTGTGGTGGACAGGACCACACTGGCTTAAAGAGAAGGAGAATTGGCCTATTTTACAAGGGGAGGTACTCACGATAGAAGAAATAAAACGTAATGAAACCATATGTGGAACCACCGTTTCGAACAATAATTTTTGTGAAGAGATAATAACACGGTATTCCAAACTTCCCAAGTTACTAGAGTCTGGGCATATTGCCTGAGATTTATCAATGCCTGTTGCAAGGAACGTATATCCAAAACGCAAACGACAATAACTGAAACAACACAGGCCTTGAACAGCATCATACGTATGATTCAACGAAAAGAATTTTCGTTGGAAATTAAGAGAATCCAGAAGGGTCGAACAGTAGACAACCAAAGCTGTATCGCAGCGCTCAATCCTTTTATAGACCCTGAAGGTCTTCTAAGACTAGGAGGACGCATTGGGAACGCAGATATATCGTACGATGAGAAGAATCCAATAATATTGCCACATAATCACCACATAACAGAACTGATTGTACGTGAAGCTCACGAAAGTACTCTGCATGGATCCACCCAAGTAACATTGCCGTTTATACGACGAAAGTTCTGGATCATAAAATCGAGAAGGGCGGTTAAGAGTGTAATAAACAAACACATTCGATGCATTCGTTACAAAGCACAAACGCAGCAAACGGGAGATCTCCCTTCACCAAGAGTAACACCATCGAAACCATTTAGTCATACTGGAGTTGATTACGTAGGACCTATAAAGACTAAAGCATCTAGAATACGAGGAAATACAACGCACAAAGGTTACATAGCAGTGTGCAAATAAAAAAGCACAACTTCATGTGCACACCCTCGGTTGTTCGGAGTATAGAAAACAACCCCAACTGCGTCATTGACGAACTATACCAACGACAGGAAGGTCATCGGTGTACAATAAGGGAATTCGAGTTAGACGAAATCATATGGAAATAATTATACATGACTAATACATGGTTATTCATCTCGAACAAACCAGTAACAGCGGCACTACAGTGCAAAGGCATCAGAGAAGATATGTCTCAACAGCACTGGAATAATAAAAGTACCACAAAATTGTATCGTCCAAACCAAACGAAATATACTCAAATCAGAAGTGTCAATAAGCGTACCCGTGAGAGCATCCTTCATAAAACCAGTAGAAATAAACTTCGAAACCAGCATGACAAAACGGATCGTCCCGGACACAGAAGTAGATGCGGAGCCGGTAATAAAAACATCCGAACAGATATACACCAGATTACGTAAAGAACGACAAGAGATCCAAGTCACCAGTCACTGGAGAAACATACGTACACACGAACAAGTCTAAGCGTGCTTGCGATAGGTACAATTATAGGACTAGTCTTTGCAGGAAGGTTCACATGGAAAAGGTGGCAGGCTATGAAAACAACTAAAAGCTCAGCCAATGACTCACCACCAGCAGACCATACAGACGCCATCTCAGAGTTCAATCTTTACTCATCACGAGTCCCCGGCAGAATGTTCAAACGTGAACATAAAGAAACGCGAACATAAAATTTGACATAAAACCATATTAAATAAATCTGCGTGTAGATATCTAAAAAAGGTCAAAAACCCAGCATAACGTAAATAAGCAATAATTGTTCGCAATAATTATTGAACTCTTGCTTGCTAGGCAAATTGCGCAAAATAAGCAATTGCTCACAATAATTTATTGAACTCGAGACAATATTGCTTACTAGACATTATTCATTAAGTGTATTTTATTAAGTTCATTTCATACAAAGTTCGTAAAATTTAGTTATTATAAAAACAATGTAAATGTAAGAAAGGCACAGTCTTGATTAAAGATTTAAAGTAGCAACGTTCTAGTTCTTACTTTGCGCCCCCACCCGTGGTAAGCGCAATACCTCCTCATTTAAAATACAAGACGCTGCGCCACCAGCAGAGTCTATTCTAATTACAGGTCACGTGACGTCTAAACAGTGTCGTTTCTAGTTACGCACTCATCGAGATTAAAACGATCTCAAGTCTCGAAGCTCTGTGATTAAGGCGTCCATATGATTCAGGTCGGCACACGGCTTTGAGAACCTCAGTGAACGTAGATTTTATTAAATGTTACTTAAAGTCCTACCATTCGTCACAGGCCTACAGTTGTAAAGCCATCTGATTAGCACCATAGCCCCTAAGCTTATCACGTCAAACTGGAGAAGATTAGTTAAAGTGGGCACAGAAATTTGTGCAATACGCCTCAAGATGTCATACCAATAATATCGTCTTGTTTAATGGGGACGAAGTTTTATCGGGGGTATTTATGAAAGAACACTCTCAAACTTATGAATTAATATAAAATATTCAATTAAGAGGTTAATCTGTCTTATATCCTGAAATAAATCACCTGAATTTGATTACCCGGTCAAGTTCGCAGAGACCGGTAAAGGGATAATCTTACAGTAGGCCGCAAGCTGGAGGTAGTAACATCAGCATTCAAACCTTTTAGCTCTATCACTCGTAAAGGTTCAGGAGCTATAGTTGATCGATATAGCTAATCGTTTTGGTCATTTTTTCTGTTGTGGTTTCAGTGAAAGCACAAATCAAATAATGCAGGCTAATCAGTTACAGTAACGTGGGGTGTACTCAACTGACTTGCTGGTCAAACTGTGAAACAGTGAAATTACAGCATCCCTAAAAGAAATTGAAGTGGTATAAGAAAAAAATGGAGTACAAACGTAGACTATGAATTAATATGAAAAATGTTAAGACGTCAAGCACGGTCCACGAAAACAGGGAAACGTAAGAAGCTGGTTATGTAAACTCCTTAAAAAGCTCCCATGCTCACATAGGCGCATACGATCATGAAGTTCCATTCAGTAACACAATTAAAAATAACATTAAAGTATAAAAGTAACTAAAGATTAATAAACGATGCAATAATTTAATAACAAATACTCTCCTTAAGGTGAAGTTATCCATATTCTGCACACCTTACCAAGTTAGACTATATATGACTGTTAATTCGCTAAACACATTAATCTATGTTACTCGGAACAAATTCTCTTTAATTTAATATTGTTTATTTTGCTATTGATTGATTGTTTCAATCATTTATTTATGTAAACTGATTACCAGACTATGTATCATCGTTAAGCCCAGCGTTATACGTTGCTTTAAGCAGGGGCTTTGAAATAAATATACCTTGATTTGATTTGATTTGATTTAGACGTTTCTTAAGTTGCAATAAATATATATGTTATTCACAAGAACGATGTAATGAGAGCATCGTCGCACAGCTTGCTTCCTCATACTGTATATGTTAAACACACGCGAATAATACTTCACGATATTATTAAAAAGAAAAACAAAAGGTTATAACATGATTCTGAAATAATTTTTATTTAATTCATATCTTCTTTCTTTCTTTCTACTTTTGTGATGAGTTGCGAGTCTTTGGGCCTTAATTTAAAGGCTGGAGAAACGCACCTCTGGCAAAACCCTATGGGGTATAACAGCCAGCAAACGAATTTGTTATATAGTTGTATGGTTGTATTTCATTATGTGATTGTATTGTTATGGGATTATATTGTTATTTTAATTGTGTTTGTATTATTTTATTTTGTTGTTATGTATAGGTCGACGGAACACAAGTAAGGTTTCATGAAATTGAAACTACCGTTACCGACGCCACGCTTGATTCACTATTACAGTTGATAAGATCAACTGGTGAGTAAAAATTTTAATGACGAACACTACACACTAAACACCACAAATATATCCGAGAGATTGCATGTCCGATGATGCATTGAAGGCAACATCAGCGAGAAAGAATATCTCGGAAACCCCTACTCTGGTCCAAGCGACGAGGCGAGCGAACTTAGTAATACGTCCGACCGCGTTGATGTACACCTTGGAACTGTAATTCATATCTGACAGAAAGAAGGAGATCGTCAGAATTTCAAGTGTCAACTAATCCGGGTAAAGCAGTTAAAATGTGGAATAGATTTAAAGTATTTTATGGTAGTAGAGGTACGAATGAATGTGATAATAGGCATAGTTAGAGTTAGAATTAATAAATAGTTAAGATAAGCACTATTTGTATGAAGTAATGTTATGCAGAGAGAAAGAAAAGGAAAACTTTTTAATTAGTGAAAGTTAGTTTGTAAGTTAAATAGATGAGAGACAGTAAGGATAGGAAGTGCTAAGGACATAAGGTCGTTAAGTGATGTATTTATGAGATGCCAGTGGGTGAACGGCTTAAGGCAGTACGATCATGTCAACCTGCGTGGAGAAGTTCGGCCCAGAGTTCGATTCTAAAAAAAAAAAAAAAAACAACCTTGCAGTGCAATATCCGGAAGCAATTTTGATTTTGATTCGTGGAGAAGTGAAAATCACGGGTGTTATGGTCGTGACAAATTATGAGAAACGTCACAATTGACATGTGACAGCTTAACTATCAGGAGTGCGTTCCAAAACGCAACTAACTACTAAAGCCGTTTGAGGTTTAGGAACGATCTGAGTAAGCTAAAGGTACGAGAACTGTCATTTATACTGGTTGTATAATTTTATTGAAACTGAAAACTAATATTTTATTGCTGTGTGTTAATCCGAAAGGAGCCAGAGAAAATTTAATAAATAAATGAATTCCGCAAAACGTTTGTAAAAGCGCGCCAAGCAAAATATTTCAATTGACAGCTCAGGTCACGGTTTGTATATTAGATAACTAGCAATTTAGAGCACAGTCAGGGATAGTCGACTATTTCAGCCAACTTCAGATGTCACGGAATGCTCAAAAGTCAACTCAGTTGACATAATTTAGTTGATTACTGGGTTTTGGAACGATTGAAGTCAGCTATGGTCAACCGTAGCTGTATTTTGGAATGCACTCCCGGTGATATGTATATCCCAGCAGGGAAGGTGCTTAAAGCTATGCGTTTCAATCCTTTCGACCAACACGAAGTTGGTTTCGTTCCCCAAAGTCGGCCGACCGGAGATGTCGGGAGTACCACCTTCGAAACTAAAAATACACTTGCTAAGGTGCCGGGAGAGGAAGTAGAAAACGCGCGAAAGATACGGTCGCAAGTCCCATTTTGGATACAGAGTGACACGGCATGGTACATGCAGAAAGCGATAATCAGTTAACCATAATAATTGTGCAGTTTATCAAGTATATATATATGTCGTAGGCATTTAATAAAAACCGTCATTTAATTAAAAGCCTAGTCATTTAATTAAATGCCGGCATTCAATAAAAATCGTATTGATATCTTTCTTTTACCATTATCGGCCTAGGCATTTACTTAAATGCCGGCTGGCTCTCCAGGCAAATAATAAAATAAGCAAATATATATCAACGCACGATCCGCAAGCCTTTACGCCGATAGTGTAATACCACCCGATTTAACCAAATACTAGGAGAGGGAGATGTGTGGTGAAGGGGGAGGTCGCACCCAGGCCTGCGACACATACTCACACACACCCACACCCACCACCCACATACACACACATATACACATACACACACATACACGCGCGTGCTTATTTTATTATTTGCCTGGTGAGCCAGCCGACATTTAATTAAATGCCGGCATTTAAGTAAATGCCTAGGCAGATAATGGTAAAAGAAAGATATCAATACGATTTTTATTGAATGCCGGCATTTAATTAAATGACTAGGCTTTTAATTAAATGCCGGTTTTTATTAAATGCCTACGACATATATATTACGAGTAAACAAATCCGATAGGAAAAGGGAGGAAAAGCAAACTTGGCCGGCACGTGTAATACAGGAATCATCCAAAGTCGAGAGCTCACAAGAATTATTAAGGTTATACATCTAGCCACGGTTGGGAGAACCAAAGGAAGCCGCTTTGAAACGGTGTAGGAAATAAATCGATTATCTGCCCGACTGCGGCGGACTCAGCTATAATCAATATCGTCCCCAAGCATAGCTGCCTATGAGCAGATTTCTTCCCCAGGAATATAGAATATAAACAAACTGTATATTTCTTTTACTAATAATTACATAAATTTGTTGATATCCTAAACTTGTCTTCAGATACATACAATATGAACAGATAAATAATGCTGTCTTTACATAATAGAATTGAAGCCCAAGATAATGCTTATAACTTGTAAAATATTGTTGCGAGCGTGGCTTTTAGGTTCGTTATTTAAAACACAATATTTAATAATTAATATACAAGTTCTTTATTACACTCTAATCATATAAAATTCATAAACCTTCAATTAATCAACTCAACTTTAATTATCGCTAATACTGTACTTTCAATTATCGCAATCTAATTACAACTCTTTCGCACGTTTATTACTTTCGCTTGTTAACACTGCAACGTCTAAGACAAGACTCTTTTTCTTGGCGGTGACAACTGTTATATTTATACCTTAGAAACTCTCCAGATTAATCTGGAGTGTTCTATTCCAGAAGCTTCTTGACTGTTCTATTCATTCTATTCCTGAACCTTCCTGTAGATTCCATAATCAATTCTCCGAACCTGAAGTCGTTTACTCTCCATTGCCAGTAGATGTCACCAGTTGTCTCTTTTTATTGCACGTAACACTGCCCCCTTCTTAAATTTGTTCGTCCCGAACGACAGCTGGTCCACGGTCTTGATGCTCGTAGTACTGACACAAGCGGTCCAGATGAACGATTTTACGCTTGCCTCTTGTACCACGTTGAATCCTGTATACTACGTGATTTATTCTAGTTACTACTGAATACGGTCCCTCCCAGTGTTGTTGTGAATTTGGAGAACGTCCCTTACGTCGGTTCGGGTTGTACAGCAAAACAAGATCACCTTCATTGAATCCTGCTGAATTCGCACGTAAGTCATAGCGGGTCCTCATCCGATTGGCATTTACTGCTAATTTTGTCCTCGTGGCTTCTTGTACATCAGCTCTTCTTTCCAGTGGGGCTCTGACATTACACTTATACATTTCCTTTCTGCTGCTATGTGGCGGCCCTTTGTAAGAAGCACACACAGTGCATCTGCGACACCACTTCTCCACATCCTCCCGCATATGCAGCCAATAAAACTTTTCTCGTATTTTAGAAATTGTTTTATTCACTGCATTTTACCTAGAACATCGTTGACCTTTGATGCCATCAAGGCTATTTGCATTCGGAATGATTTACCGTTAGGTGCCTCCCATTTGCGTTTTAAAATACCGCATTCAACATGAAGAGAATTCCATTGAGCCCAGCAGCTTTTCAGATTTTCACTCATCCCTGAAATATCCTTCCATTTTGGTTTTTCTATATCTGCTTTCCAAGCAAGAATAGGCGATATGTCCGGATCTTCTCGTTGCGCTGTTCGCAAGTTCTCGATATCCCAACGTGTTGATGGTTACACAGTTACCAACTGTATAGTTGCTGTTCTTTCTTTCTCTTCCACCCGGCCGCAATGTTTGCATTCAAGTTTGCATGGACGTTGTACAAAGGCTTCTGTATTTCCATGGATACGTCCTTTCCTATGTTGCATCTCTAAGCCATAAGGTTGGAGTCTAGTCTCTCTAAGAATAGCTTGCTCTCTAGTTCGCCAACTTGGACATTCTTCTCTCCCTTTCTTTTCTGTTGATTTCCTTCGACGGCGCTTCCTGCAGTCGCTTTGAAGGTGTCCTAATTTATCACAATCCCAGCATCGAAGAACACTACGTGAAGGGTTGCTCAGTGATAACTGCAATCTATTGCAAGTCTGCTGCCCAGCTCGATATCTTTGCAATTCCACTCTCCTCTCTTCATCTAGAGATTCCACTCGTCGGCGTTTTCTGCAGTCCCTTTGTAGGTGTCCCGGTCTATTACAATTACAGCATTGCAGAATACCACGTGAAGGAGTGCTCTGTGATGGCTGCATTCTATTACAAGTACACTCGTTCACCGAAATTTCTCTCATTCGTAATGCACTCTGTGAAGCTTGTCTGGCGGATTCATACATTAATGCATAGGCTAGTGCTTCTGCTGTTGATTTCTTTCCTGCTATCTTTAATGCATGTTGTAAGTTTTGATCTGCAATAGCGTTCACAAATGCTTCCGTCGCCACTTCATTGAGAAAATCCGCATTCACGCTGGAGTATGAAAGATGAGCTAATCTTTCTACATCACCCTGCAGTTGTTGTAGTGATTCGCCATGTTTTTGAATCCTGTTGCGTAACTGTAGGCGATATACTTGCTGCTTGTGTTCATCTCCGTAACGTAATTCTATCGCCTGTACTAATGAAGTGTATTCACGTTGCTTTTCAATCGGTACAGTTTGTAAGAGTTCTGACGCAGGACCTCGAAGTGCTAACACCAGAGCTATAGCTCTGTCTTCATTATTCCATCCATTTACCTCTGAAGCTGCCTCGAATTGTCTCTTGAAGATATGCCACGAATTTTGTCCATCAAATATTGGGGGTTTCATTCTACCTGTGCTGGATATTTCAGCTGCTACGTTTAGAGGCTGACGATGCTTTATTCTTTCCAGATCTGCTTTAAAACTGTCAAGCTGCTCGGTTATTTTTTGTTGAGCTTCCGCCACTTCCTGCTCGATTCCTTCCATTTTAAATTTTGTTCGTCTAACGAGTTTTTCAGGAAAGTCTTCTCTTCCTCCAAACGAGTTTCTAGGCAATTCTCCAGAGAACTCTTTTGGTCGTCCAAGCGGGTTTCCATAGATTTCTTCTGCTCATCTAACCGGGATTCTAGAGAATTCTTTTGCTCGTCTAAACGGGATTCCAGAGAATTCTTTTGTTCCTCATTGGAATTTTTCTGTTCATCAAAACGGTCTTCCATAGATTTCTTTTGTTCCTCGAGAGAATTCTTTTGTTGCTGGAGAGAATACTTTGGTTCCTCGAGAGAATTCTTTTGTTCATCAAAACGGGCTTCCATTTTGCTCATTCAGCTTCGATTTCTTCCATGTTCTCTTCAAAAACAAATGTTTCAGGATCACCTATCGTTTGTAATGACCGGCTCCCTAGCTCTACTTTCAAATCCGGTGTTCGAAGCTCCTCGACTTTGCGCCCCATTACTTTAGTAATTCACTTATAGTTGAATATAAATTATTTTCCAGAACTACCAAAATTTAACACAATTTCACAAAACTGATCACACTTTGAATTTTTAAGTCAATTGCCACTTTATTTCGCGAATTTATTTCACTTCTGACACCAGTGGTTGCGAGCATGGCCTTTGGTTCGTTATTTAAAACACAATATTTAATAATTAATATACAAGTTCTTTATTACACTCTAATCATATAAAATTCATAAACGTTCAATTAATCAACTCAACTTTAATTATCGCTAATACTGTACTTTCAATTATCGCAATCTAATTACAACACTTTCGCACGTTTATTACTTTCGCTTGTTAACACTGCAACGTCTAAGACAAGACTCTTTTTCTTGGCGGTGACAACTGTTATATTTATATATTTATTACTCTCCAGATTAATCTGGAGTGTTCTATTCCAGAAGCTTCTTGACTGTTCTATTCATTCTATTCCTGAACCTTCCTGTAGATTCCATAATCAATTCTCCGAACCTGAAGTCGTTTACTTTCCATTGCCAGGAGATGTCACCAGTTGTCTCTTTCTATTGCACGTAACAATATTATTAAACAGAATAAGAATAATAACGGAAAACTATAATAGTCAATATGTATAGAGGCCAGAAAGAATCGTCCGTATAATTTACCCAGTTCATGTTTCCTTTTTCCTTTATCGTTAATATTAGCGTTTAGTTAGTATTTCCAAGGAAGAATTCGTATGAAATGATACTGGCACATAGCACATAAAGAATAAGAGAGGCGTAATTATGGACTTTTTCTGCGACATAACCAAACCTAATGGGACTTAAGTCCAATTCTGTTGAGGTATCAAATTTATTTTCAGTTGTAATACTTTAAAGGTTGTGTAATTAATAATTTAGCTTTGTTAAGAATATATTTGAAGGAAAAAGAGACCCCAAGAAGGGATAGACAGTAACCTGTATAGATATGTAGGTATATATATATATATATAAATTTTCTGTTTTTTCTTGACGCATGGCATACGTCAGTGTACCATGTGTATATCATATAAGTAGTGATAGATATAGGTCCAATAGTAATAACATTGCGAGTGTGTAAAACTGCCCTTCTGGTATTTACGAGTTGGTATTCGGACTAGAGATAGATTATAATCAAGAACTTTCAATGACGCTTTAAGCTAAGAGCGATACATAGGAAGGAGATAAGCCGTCGTATTAGATGAACTTGATGTATTGGTTAGAAAAAAAAAGGGAGAACTGAACTGTTTACATTATCAATAAAACTCATATTATATGATCCATCAGATATCATGAGACGTTAATCATTTAGACCACTCTCTCTCTCGGAGCCTTTCCCTTTCGCGAGGTCGTGGTAGCTTAATAGTAAAATGGAGATGGGTGAATGGGACATGGCCAACACTGGGGACCATCACCAGTAGATCCTGATGGCGGCATGGTTGAGTCATGCTGACTGTTCCCTTTCCCTTAATCTTCGATGACCGATTCCTTTCCTTTCCTCATCCTAACCTTGATTAAATTTTGGCATGATAAATTTTTTTTTGTTATGATTTCGAGGCAAGAGGCAGATTTAATTTTGAACCTCCCCCCCCCCCCCCCCTCCGTATCACCCTAAAGCTAGCAACAAGCATGCCAGCCTGCCGATAACTGTGACGGGGTGCGTGACTGTTTAGCTCCGCTGACAGGACTTAAGGTCCTCAGTCCTCACCCCTAGATAATGTGAAAGAAAGACCATAACACGGGCACGAAAGAAAGCAAGTTAAGTCCAGAAGTCCGCAGTTAAAATTCTAAAAAGTTTCACAGTGCTATTAACGATTGGAGAAGGTGTATTGAAGCACACAGAAGGGCAAAGCAGCCAACCAATCGAAGAGGAGCGAAAGTTGAACGAAGAAGAGAAGAGACTAATCTTATATGGGCAAAGAGGCTGTCATTGGTGGTCGCAAGAGGATTGCCTACAAAAGCTGAGATTGAATAATTGTTAGAAGAAGAGCTCGAAGAAAAGGTGCCATAGAAGGTCCCGTAAGATCCTCCATCTGACTCGGCGCTTTAAGGAACGCTATTAATTGAGAAATAGTAGAAGCCAGAAGCATTTTGGGTCTATAACAAGGCTATAGGATTCAAGTCTATGCTGTAGCTGCGTACTGTTTCATAAGGCCTTCGTGTTATATTTTATGTGTACCGTGCTCTAAGAAGAGAGTACACAACTGTTTTGCGAATCTTGACATGTTCTGATTATATTAAGTAAAGAAAAATATAGCTCTGGCAGAACGAATTTATTGAAGATTTTCTTGGCGATACAAGCTTGATTTAACACAACTTTCACTAATTTCTGATAAGAGGTAGATTCTTTCACAAATTTCTGATAATATATAGATTTCTTTCACAAATTTCTGATAACGTGTAGATTTCTTTCACAATTTCTGATAATAGGTAGACTCTTTCACAAATTTTTGATAATAGGAAAATTTTTTCACAAATTTCTGATAATATGTAGATTTCTTTCAGAATTTTTGGTAATATGTAGATTTTTTTCTCAATTTTTGATAATAGGTAGATTCTTTCACAAATTTCTGATAATAAAGGGTTTTCCAATAAGAGGTGTTATTTTGATATTCAAAGAAAAATACCATTTTTCGAGATAAATGATCGGATCTTTATTTCATTATAAAGAGGAAGGTATGCCGTTAATAATGGAAAATAACATCAGCCAAATGACTACCACGACCACGCCTACAGGACCATATCCTTTTCATGAAATTTTCCATAACCAAATCGCAAAGTGGCTGCCCTATGTCCTCGATATCCTCACGAATTCCATCTTTGAGGTCTTGAATCGACGCTGGGCTGTTGGCGTAGACCGTCTCTTTCACGTGGCCCCAAAGGAAGAAGTCGCAAGGTGTTAAGTCACAAGATCTCGGTGGCCAATTGTGATCACCTCTTCGAGACATAACACGGTCCGGAAACTTTTCCCGTAAAAGATCAATGGTTTCGTTGCTTGTATGGCACGTAGCGCCGACTTGTTGAAAGTAAACGTTGTCCAGATCAATACCATCCAATTCCGGCCATAAAAAATCATTAATCATCTGTCGATAGCGCAATCCATTCACCGTAACTGTTGCTCCAGCCTCATTTTCGAAAAAGTGAGGTCCAATGACCCCGCGGGACCATAAACCGCACCAAACAGTCACACGTTGAGGATAGAGAGGCTTTTCAACAATAACTCTTGGGTTTTCCGAGCCCCAGATGAGACAATTTTGCTTGTTGACGAAGCCATCGAGGTGGAAATGGGCCTCATCACTCAAGATTAGTTTTCGATGGAATTCCGGATCATTTTCATGCATTTCAAGGACCCGATCAGCAAAGAATCGACGTTGTTGATGATCGGCCGGCTTAAGTTCTTGTGTTAACTGAACTTTATAAGCCTTAAGACCCAAATCTTTATGGAAAATACGGTGTAATGACGTTTGTCGAATGCCTAATTCCAAAGATCGACGAGGAATGGACAAACCTGAGTTTTCTTCAACACTTTCGGCTACAGCAGCAATATTCTCGGCTGTTCTTGAGCGACGTGCACGGGTTTTATTCTTCACATCACTAACTTGTCCCGACAGCTCGAATTTTTCTACCAATTTCTGTATTGCGGTCCGACAAGGTACTTCACGACGACCCAAAAATGTTCGAGTTTTACGAACCATCTCTGCCACATTTTCACAATTTTTATAGTAAATTGTAATAATTTCAATGCGTTGTTGAATCGTGTATCGTTCCATTTTTATTAATGGCGTAGTTTCTAATTATCAAATGTCAAAAAATTACAGCTCCAAAGGTGACATCTACCTAAATAGCGGGCTAATTAAAATAACACCTCTTATTGGAAAACCCTTTATGTAGATTTCTTTCACAATTTTTGATAATATGTAGATTTCTTTCACAATTTTTGATAATATGTAGATTTCTTTCACAATTTTTGATAATATCGACGCTGAAAAGCATAAACGTCGTAACCGACCAAAATGAAACTTTTCATTAGAGCCCAAAAACTTTTTCAAAATCAGAAAAAAAATCATAACGTCTAAACTATTTGTGATAGAAGTGCTATTTTTGGACAGATTTTTTTTTAAATTATACCAACAATTTGCAATAAGTAGAATTACGCTAAAGTTAGTATAAGTATTAGTTTTGCTAGTTACAGCAATCCATTTTTTGTTTTATGGACCTCAAGAATACTGTATCTGAATAGCTGTAATGTATGGAGCGAAATGAATGTTAAAGAACTTATGGCAACTGAAATACTGTATCAAATATACCTTATTTATTTTAATGATATATGTGAGCTGTATCCAAGTTCTATGTTTAAAACACAGTCTAACTTTTGATGTACACTACCACAGAACAAGACAGGCAGTTCAAATAAAAGGCTGTAGCTACTATTAAGTTTTTGTGTAATACTCTTCTAACGTAGTAACACCATATTCTGAGTTATCTATAGGTTGAAAAGAATAGAGTAACTGCATCTCTCATGCAAAGCTAAGCAATAGCAAAATGCATTTCACGCTATTTTTTCATAGGCAACAAGTCATTGAAAATGTAGTAACTTTGAACAATATCGAGAGTTAATACAGAAGTCATCATTTTACGATCCGCAAAAATGGCGTAAGCCTCTCCAGCCATCAAACCTCGGATGCTGTATGTAACTCGCTTAAAAATTTGCAAACCTTAATTTTCTTTAAGTGACATGTGCTTAAAAAGTAGCGGATTTTGACCCTATTACTGCAAATCAAGTCGAAGTTACTGTAATTATTTTGTTTTCATAGT
This sequence comes from Dioctria rufipes, assembly GCA_963924295.1. Lineage (NCBI taxonomy): Eukaryota > Metazoa > Arthropoda > Insecta > Diptera > Asilidae > Dioctria > Dioctria rufipes. The sequence goes on from OZ002744.1 coordinate 140,290,391, forward strand.
AGAGATATGAGAACCAGACCATTTAACGCAGTTTTTTTTTCTGATTCAAATGGTGTATATAACGTATTTTCGACATTTTGGTCAGTTACGACGTTTATGCTTTCCAGCGTCGATATGTAGATTTCTTTCACAAATTTCTGATAACGTGTAGATTTCTCTCACAATTTCTGATAATAGGTAGACTCTTTCACAAATTTCTGACAATAGGTAGATTCTTTCACAAATTTCTGATAATATGTAGATTTCTTTCACAAATTTTGATAATATGTAGATTTCTTTCACAATTTCTGATAATAGGTAGATTCTTTCACAAATTTCTGATAATATGTAGATTTCTTTCACAATTTTTGATAATATGTAGATTTCTTTCACAATTTTTGATAATAGGTAGATTCTTTCACAAATTTCTGATAATATATAGATTTCTTTCACAATTTTTGGTAATAGGTAGATTCATTCAAAAAATTTCTGATAATATGTAGATTTCTTTCACAAATTTCTGATAACATGTAGATTTCTTTCATAAATTTCTGATAACATGTAGATTTCTTTCACAATTTCTGATAATATGTAGATTCTTTCACAAATTTCTGAATATTGGTAGATTTCTTTAGTTAAATTATACGAATAGATTTAACACAACTTTCACAAATTTTAATGGATGAAAAAAATGAAATTTACTCCCGGCCTATCTTCTTAAAGGTTTTAAAAACGACTCCTCGAGGTTTGGCGATCTTGCACCCAGGTACCCACGAAAACTTCAGAAAGCTTTTTGTGTTTTATTGCTTTCTCACGACGTTGAAAAAACGTACGCGAGAAAATGCAAAAAGTTTTGATGCAAGCTATATGCATCTATGCAAAACTGCAATACGATATGCACTTGTGTCTTTAAATATTAATTTTAAGAGGGCGCGAATAATCGTGATAATTGTATATATGTATGTAGAGTGTACATGCGGAAAAAAGGTAAGAAGACACTGTATGTAGATAAGTGTGCATATCGTGTGAGTGGAATGTGTGATAACAAAATGCAATTTATGCTAAATTGAATTTTGTTGTAATATGGGAATGCATTTCTAAATGCATTTTGAATTTTGAATGAGATTTTTAAAATGAAATAATTTTCATTTTCAGGGTCATTCATGATGTACATCAATATATTGTATAGGACAATTTTAATGGATGAAAAAAATGAAATTTACTCCCGGACTATCTTCTTAAAGGTTTTATAGGACAATATATTGATGTATTGCCCTTATGGTTGTGATTCGGAGCAAAGGTACCTGAGTCACAACATCCGTCCCCCCTGGGGAAAAGAAAGTTTTATTCTCTTCGGGAAGAAAACTTTTCTTTTCTAGAAGAAGTGGACTTTGAGCGCAATGGTAGGTAATTAAACCGTATACCTGTTTACATGCATAATTATAATAAACTTCGTACAGGTAAAGCATACAATATAATGCTGTTTTTTATGATTAAACTTTTTTTTTTACAAAATTGATTTTAGTAACTATAATTTAAAAGATCCTATTACTATTTATATGTAATTAATAAACTAGGATTGAATATAAATGAATATTATTAACTATATAATTACGTTTATTTTTATAATTGTTATAATAACTACATTTATTTTATTTATTTATTTATTAATTTTAAACAAAAATTTTTCTATCTATTATCAGGTTTTATTTATTTTTCTTTACATACATGTACATTAATAGGATGTGAGATGTAAAAATTTCTTAATGCTTTTTTTTTTTTGTATTTTATTTATTAATTTGTTTTTTCAATGGGGATGTGGATTATTAGGATGATGAAAATTAGAAAAAAGAGACTGTGTCTGTTTGTTAACGTCCGTAGGTTAGATGTTTTCAGGCGTTTTCCTTTTGGGTGCTGGGGTTATTTTGAATTTAAGTTTTCTTGGTGCAGGTCTAGGCACATTTTCTAGGTCGAGAGTATTTCTCTTGATTTACGTGCTTTTCGTTTGTATTTAATATACAGATAGGCACAGACTATTGAGATGATAGAAGCTACTGTTGAATAGGATAGTACATAATGGTGGATATAGTGGTTATTATTGGGTTTAAAGGAGTTAATTCTTGATCTTTCTGGAAACGAATGGATTCTAAAAGTTTTTCTAGGTCCTTATTGTTTGTAATATTTAGAGGATTTGTTTCTATGTGTGTTTCCATAGGGAGTGACGTCATATTCCATATTATATTGGAAATGTTTATTGTTGGGATGAAGTTGGAATTAAATTTGGAAACTTTTACACTATGTCCGTGCAATATGAATTCTTTGCTTCGTATATAGCAACCGGGATAGATATATATTGTTCCTGTTCCTTGCAGAACTTGTGAGATAATGGAATTCTCGCAAATAATATATATGTGGTTGAAATCTTTTAGAGAGAAAAGCCAAGCGTTCTGCTGGGATAATTGTGTCCAAAAGCAATCTTGTTCTAAAATAATCAGCTCCTTTTTTATTAAATTTATCTCGCATTGATTTACCCTAGTATTTGCATTTAAGATTGGGGATGTGATCTGTCAGTAAAAGTGCGTATGATGATATGTATGTATGATGATATGTAGTCGATTAGTATATATTCCTTTGATGGTTCAATATATACGAGCGATTTTTTAGGATAGTAGGCAATGGTATTGTTTTAAAGATTTGATATGGCTCCTTGAAAGGAATTAGGATTCTGAGTTCTATAATTATTTTGTTGTTGAAAATATTCGCAGAGATTGCACTTAATTTATAAATTTGTGATAATGTATTTTCTCTGGGATTTATGGGAAGCATAATTGTATTTGGTATTTCTTGCCTGATATTTGATAACAATTCTTCTATTTTTCTAGGAGTTATGAGTGTAGGATGAAATTTTCCATGCCTTGAATCCGTCAGAAGATCTATTAATTCTGCCTGGGTATTTTGGTATCTGAATGCCATTAGTGAGACTAGTGAAATGAGTGATTCCAGTTCAATTGATATCTTGTTATCAAGTGACCTATTTTCCATCAATGATGTGGCTATCTGCACTGATATTAGTTTTTTATGCATGACCATGAATTCCTTTTCAATTGCGGCTTTAGTTTTGGTAAAAACATTTGCGGTTGCTTCCACTATCGCAGTTTGGCTTTTCATAAGTGATAGGAGGGAGTTTTGGTTAAGGGTGAGATTACGAATCTGTTCATCATACAATTTGGCATCATCCTCGTCCAATGTGCCGAAAAGTGCTTTGGAAATTAAGCCTACTGCATTGAATAGTGCTCTTTGTATCCTATTTTGGGTCACAAGTAACAGGTTCTTATATTCTATATTTGCTAATATAAGGTTAATTTGTAACAACGTACCGTTACAGGTGTAGCTCAAGGCTGAGTGTTTGTCCAGTTTCCGGCAGGTCGTTGTAATTTGTTGGGCGATGAACTGGATGTTGTTGAATTCTGATTTAAAATTCCCCAGGTCGTAATAGGTGATGATTTTCCATTCGTTGGAATAGAGATTGCTCTGCCAATCTCTTCGAAGTAAATGCCTGCAGTAGCATTTATCTGCTTTATCTTTATTCCTGAGCCGTAGATTAAGGGGATGAAAATTAGAATGAATGCTATATGCATCATTTTGGAAACCTGGAAGATGACATTATGTTAATATCTCTGGATGACGTTTGAAGATGATGAAGTTTTTACTCTGAGAAAAGCTTTAGGTCATTGTTATGGACTCTTTTGTTTTTATTATTGAATTTAATAGTGGAATTTTCGGGGGAATTAATCTTCATTATCTCATACGGACCTGACCATAATGGTGAGAATTTGTTCTCTCGAACTCTGCTCTTAAGTAGTACTTTATCGCCTACAATAAAAGATTTTTGGACGGAGCTTTTGTCGTATTGCAATTTTAATTTTTCTTTATTGGCCATGGCTATGTCTTTAGCTATTTTGAAGCTATGCTGTAGACGCGCTTTTAATTCGTTTGCATAATTGTCATAATTATAGCAAACGGTTGGAGATAATTGTAAATTATTCGGAATTTCGTCTGGGAATCCATATAGGAGTTCTCGTGGAGTATAGTTAGTACTCGAATGAGGGATGGTATTGTATACAAACATGGCATAAGGAATCCATGTATCCCAGTCTTGTGGATCTTTTGCTACATAAGATCGGATATATTCTGCTAAGGTTCTGTGGCTTCTTTCCAATGCACCATTCGTTTGAGGGTGATATGGAGTAGTTTTAAGTCGTTTCATTCTCAACAATTTAGATACCTCGGCGAACATGCCACTTATTAGGTTAGAATACTGATCTGTAAGGATACTTTCTGGAATACCATATCGACAAACTATCATTGTCGTGAAGGCTTCCCCTAATGTTTTAGACTCGGTGTCGACTATGGGAATAGCCTCAGAAAATTGTGAAAGGTCATCTTGAAATGTAAGGATGTATTTTTTTCCAGAATGAGAAATTGGGAGAGGTCCTACAACATCTAGGTACACTCTTTCGAAAGGTTTGGAGCTAAGGCTCGAGATTTTCATAGGAATTTTTGGATTTCTGGATACTTTGTTTACCTGACAAAGTTTACATTTCCTTACATGCTTTACGATGTCGTCTGACATGCCAGGCCAATAGAATTGCTTTTTGATTCTTTTGATAGTACGGGAAACTCCTTGATGGCCTCCCGTCGGTAGTGAATGAAAATCTTTTAGAACTTCTTCAATGTCATTGATGTCGGATAAATATTTAATCGAATCTTGATGGAGTTTAATGTTTATTTGTTTAGTAGTGAAGACCTTGGGAAGAATGTTTTTAATAATTATTAGATTCTGTGGATCTGATATGGGGAAGGAGATATTTATTTGTTTTAACTTTGTTTCTGTGTATGAGCAGATTTCAGTTAAAATCTTTTCGAGGTCTGATCTATCTCGTTGGGATCGACAAGGTAAATTAGTTTTTGAAATGATTACAGTTGAGTCTTTTAGGATTCGCATAATTAGTTAGTAGAAGAGGAAAATTTGTCTCAGTTATTATGACTGAGGAATTGTTTACAGGTGATGGAGTTGGGTTTGGAGTAGTTACACTTGCGTTGGGTGTATTTATATTCGCCTTAGCTCTTGCCTGATTTCTAGTTACCACATTTACGAAGGTGGTTGGTTCTGCAGAATGTTCAGAATTTTCCGGAATTGCTCTACTGAGAGCATCTGCATTTGTGTTAAGCTTACCTTATTTATGGATTATTTTGTAGTCATATTCCTCAAGACGTATTCTCCATCTCATCAGTCTTGAGGAGTGTTCTTTCAGATTCATGAGCCATACTAATGGTTTATGGTCAGTTATAATTGTAAATTGTCTGCCATAAACGTATGGTCTGAATTGCTCAACTGCAAACATGATAGCTAAGAGATCCTTTTCAATTGTTGAGTAACGAGTTTCCGCTCCATTTCGAACTCGGCTCACATAGGCGATTGGATGATCTCATTGATTATCAACTTGAGAAAGAACTGCTCCGATGGCGTAGTCAGTGGCATCGGAGGTGACAAAAAATTCTTTGTCAAAATCGGGATATGATAGAATTGGTGCTGAAATAAGTTTATTGCGTAATTCGCAAAATGCTTCATCACAAATTGCGTCGAACTTGAAAGGGATATCTTTCTTTAAAAGATTTGTAAGAGGTTTAGCTATTTTTGAAAAGTTTGGTATAAAGCGGCGATAGTAGCCGACGAAACCAAGGAAGGCTTTTATATCTTTTTCCTTCTTGGGTCTGGGATATGACTGAACTGATTTTATTTTTGCAGGGTCTGGTTTGACTTCATTTTCTGTAATTATGTGCCCTAAATACATAATTTCCTTTCTTAGGAAATGGCACTTGTCGGGTTGAAGTTTGAGGTTGGAATCACGAAGGCCGCTAAATCCTGATGTGAGTCTAGTGTTGTGATCTCTAAGATTGTATCCATGGACTACGATATCGTCCATGTATACGAAGCAATAGATGTCCAGATAGAACATTGTGTATGGCTCATTGAAAAGTAGCAGGGGCTCATTTTAAACCAAATGGCATACGATTGTATTCGTAGTAGCCATACACGGAACGAAAAGTTAGCTTTAATCAAGAAAAAATCGCCATAAACTAAGAAAATAGACTATTGGTTTTCAGTCAAGCAAATTGTATCTACGTATTGCACTTTTTATACTCAGTTTTAGTAAATGTGTTCTAAACTGATGTTAAGTAAAATTGGATAAATTTGATGAATTGTAGTATTCTGTGAAAGAGCCATACTTTCTTATTTTCAGTAAATCGTTTTTAAATTTTATGGATTATATTGAACCAATCTACATCAATAATAGAAATTAATTTCTTGGATCTAGTACGCTTATTTCATTATTTTCAGCATTATAAAATTGATTTAATAAAAGTCAAGAATTGACTTTTAAGTAAATTTTTCTTATAATAAGAAGTCTTAGTTTAATTTTATTCAATTATTGAAGTAATCAAATACGGGATATTTTATCAATTACAGATTTATCTGCCTGAATCCAGAAATTTGTTTATCGAAACAAGATACGTCAATTTCCTTGAACTAGTAAAAGAAGGCCCATATTGAGAATCCCGAGTACTGAATCAAAAGTAGCATTTGTAACGGTCTTCGATATAGAACTTTAATTTCTTTCAAATATTTATTTAAAATGTCTTGAAATTTCATATTGTTGCCCGCTTTGTCGTTGGAACACTTTAGAATTTAAATATCAGAGGTTCAACCATCTTATCCTTAACACTTTACTTAGGATGCCAGAAATTTAATTGTATCTGAGTTGTTTGAATTTTTTCTGATCACCATCCAACGAAAACAGATAAAAATTTATGCTATAAAATAAAGTCTTCCATATGATGATATTCACTTGCTCTTATTAAAATAAACATAACAGAAAAGCAAATAGAAACAAGTGTTTTTGAAAAATCTTTCTTGCTCCTAACCAGATAGAGAAGCATCTTAAAACACCTCTTGCCCAGTACATGATAATATATAATAGAACGCAGTTAATCAAATTAAATGGAGACGAAGGTGAAAATTTCGAAATTACAATCTTTTAACGTTTTTGGGTTTATTTCTAAAGAAAACTAAATATTGTTTTAAGGATCTTATATTTTCTAGTAAGTAATAAAATTATGTATAATATTTTTAGGGTTTTGAAATTTTACAGAACTTCCTACCATCTGAAAACAAAAACATTTTACAAAAATAAATATATTTGGATATTTTTAAAAATAATTATTCACATACTATTTTGAAAAAGTTTTCACAATAAAAATTTAATTTGTACTCCGTTCATTTATAATTAATGTGAGATGCGGAATTTATCTCACTTAACTTAATATAATTCACATATCGATTTTAATAAAAGATTTTTTAAAGACTATGTATAATGGAGGATTAAATATATAGCGTGCTTAGAGAAAGCTGGAAATATTTTTTAAGTTTTGAAATTTTAGAGCACTACCTATCTGGCTTCCATTTTAAAAAAATATGTTTTTCATCTGATATTTGTTTAACTCATTTCCAATAATAATACACTTTAAGTGCTCCTCCTTCTTTATAATTTTAATTTCAATCAAAATAAATATATTTGGATATTTTTAAAAATAATTATTCACATACTATTTTGAAAAAGTTTTCATAATAAAAATTTAATTTGTACTCCGTTCATTTATAATTAATGTGAGATGCGGAAATTATCTCATTTAACTTAATAGAATTCACATATCGATTTTAATAAAAGATTTTTTAAAGACTATGTATAATGGAGGATTAAATATATAGCGTGCTTAGAGAAAGCTGGAAATATTTTTAAAGTTTTGAAATTTTAGAGCACTACCTAGCTGGCTTCCATTTTAAAAAAATATGTTTTTCATCTGATATTTGTTTAACTCATTTGCAATAATAATACACTTTAAGTGCTCCTCCTTCTTTATAATGTTAATTTCAATAAAAATAAATATATTTGGATATTTTTAAAAATAATTATTCACATACTATTTTGAAAAAGTTTTCACAATAAAAATTTAATTTGTACTCCGTTCATTTATAATCAATGTGAGATGCGGAAATTATCTCATTTAACTTAATAGAATTCACATATTGATTTTATTAAATGATTTTTAAAGACTATGTATAATGGAGGATTAAATATATAGCGTGCTTTGAGAAAGCTGGAAATATTTTTAAAGTTTTGAAATTTTAGAGCACTAGCTATCTGGCTTCCATTTTAAAAAAATATGCTTTTCATCTGATATTTGTTTAACTCATTTCCAATAATAATACACTTTAAGTGCTCCTCCTTCTTTATAATTTTAATTTCAATAAAAATAAATATATTTGGATATTTTTAAAAATAATTATTCACATACTATTTGAAAAATTTTTCATAATAAAACTTTAATTTGTACTCCGTTCCTTTATAATTAATGTGAGATGCTGAAATTATCTCATTTAGCTGAATAGAATTCACATATTGATTTTATTAAAAGATTTTTAGACTATGTATAATGGAGGATTAAATATATAGCGTGCTTTGAGAAAGCTGGAAATATTTTTAAAGTTTTGAAATTTTAGAGCACTTCCTACCATCTGGTAACAAATGAATTTGACATGGTTTACATTCAAAAAAAGCTATACTTTTCATCTGGAACTTGTCTGTCTCATTTCCAATAATAATACACCTAAAGTGCTCATCCTTCTTTATAATTTTTATTTCATTTAAAATTAAATATATTTTGGCATTTTTAAAAATAATTATATCACATATTTTGAAAAATTGTTCATTCTGAAAGAAATAATAATTTAATTTGTACTCCGTTCCTTTATAATTAATATGAGATGCGGTAATTATCTCGTTCAGCTGAGTAGTATCAAATATTGATGTTATTAAGTCTGTATATGGTTTCTGCATAATATCTGAAGTACGTTTTTTTATTACTTTTATCTGCTCTGTGATATTTTTATATTTAATTAAATAATACGAAAATTTTACAGAACATTTCTTTGAAAGCGAATATGGTAAGTTTTTACGTGATGCTGTCACGTTTGTATAATTTTTCATTTCACGATGCTTAGATTCAAATCTCATACACCAGAAGTCCCTTAAAGGGCCAGATTGTCGTATTATTTGCGGATAATGTGTTAGAATATGGTGTTTAGGTTTAAGGGTATCATTAAAGAGCTGTTTATATAAAGTGTGATGTATTTTTATTTGCCGTTCTAAATGTACAATATCTTCATTGGAAAATTGAAACGAAAGCAACATTTCTACAATGTCATCTAAAAGACATAGATACTTCCAAATTTTGTTATTTTTTGGAACACAATCACCTACAAGAAGGGAGAAAAAATGAAGCAGACTCAATGTTTCTCTGGCAGATGTATGTAATTTGTTGTTCCTTAAATGTTGTTCTTTTATTGGTTCACACTTATTGCGAGATTCAATTTCTCCGTAATTGAAGTTCTGAATACGATAATTTAAAAATTCTAAAGAAAAGAAATTGTTTTGAATTAAAGACTTTATGCAATTCATTAACCCATACTTTATAATGCCTTCAAACAAATCGTGCATGATGTCAACAGAATAGTTTTGGGTGACATGAAAGGAGGGAATATTGTTAAAAATTGATTTTGAATGAATACCAGTTTTTGAATAGTCATTCATGTTTAAATGATCGTTGTAGTTATCTACGTTTCTTAGAATTTTTTTGTTTTCTGTCACACTTTCTTGACTATCTGTCTTATTGATAATACAAAACCTACAAAAGTATGTGTGGCTGAATGATTTTGCAAATCCTAGAAGACTGTTTAGGGCCAAATTATCTCCGACAATAAGACCCAAAATTACGTGAATTGTTTGCGTTCCTATAGAAGTCTGTATATCAATTCCTTGAATTTCCAGTTTTTTTAAAAGATCAATTAAACTATATAAAATACTGTCATTACCGAAGACCTTTAAATCTTTAGATTTTGCGAACATTGCTGGAAAAATGTTTTCAAGTTGGGAATACCTACTAGGAGAACCTATGGGGAAATTATAATAAAATGCTGCTATTGATTGTGTACCGGTATGATTACCAATAGGATCATTGGTCTCAAAATCGTCATAATAAAGAAAAAGTGGAACACATAGTTTCCCAGAATAATTATTAGTTTTTTGCTTCCATAAGTCACCTTGGATAAAATGCTTCAAAAATGTATTTTGATCTTGGTGTTGTAGTTCTTTCATATAATTTACTGTGTCTTCTAAAATTTGTGGTAATTCAAAATACTTTTTAATTTGAAACTCTATTGGCATCAAGGTACCAGTGTAATTCTTCTCTTCCAAACTCTGCTCCCCTTTTTTTCTTACTTCAGCAATACTATTGTTAATACAAAATTGGATAGGTGGTTGCATGAGTTCTAGTTCAGACAAATTTTTCAGTAATTTATATTCTGTATTGATGTTTCTGAAGGGATTAGAGCAAAAGTCAATGTAGTCTAAAATTGATACATCATTTTCATCTTCGGATTTGGTGAGTAAAAGTTGTTTAATGGAAGTGCTTACAGTTACAAAAATTTCAGAGATATCTTCAACTATATTTTCAATGTGTTTATTAGTGATATTGCTTTGAGAATTAAGCTTAGAAACAAAACTTAAAGCAGATTCTAAAACATTTCTTTTCAGTTCATATATATCGACTGGTCTCTTTTCACTCAAAGAAGGCTCGAAATATAAGCATTCAGAACTTTCGGAGCAATTCAAATTTGAAGTATCTTGTTTACTTATTAAGTTGGGGTCACATTTTTCTTGTGAATAAGAATGGGTTCTGCTCAAATGTCTCTTGTAGGTGTTTATATTAGTAAAACTTTGTGGGCAATCTTCTTGTGCGCAATTAAATAGGGAACTACTTTTTAGCATATGTTGGTACTTCAGGTGTACGGAAAGTGTACTTATACTTTCAAACTTATTTCGACATAAATAGCAAATAAACATCTTCAGATTATCAATTATCTCTTATATGTAAAACAAAAACATAATTATAAAGTTCTACTTGTTTTCTTTTAAGCTTGAAACTAAAATAGATAATGAAGGATGACACTTTGAGTCCTCAATTTCAAAAAAATATGACTGAATAAAATACCAAACTAAGCGGCATTCTGTCTGATAATTTAACCCAAATACATAATGAACTTTAAAAGCGTCTGATAAAGCTTCAATAAATTTATCATATTTATAAATTATGTCATCATAAATAACATAAAAACTTTCTAAATTTTGGAGCTTTTCTCCTACTACTAAGATTAGCGGCTGTTGTGTCATCTCATACTCGAAATATTTTAATTTTTTACCTTGCAAGCTTTGCTTAAATAGATTGAAGCTTTCCACATGCAGGATGAAGGACGATTGACTATCAGCTATGCTGAATTTCCAAACTTTTTTACTAGCTTTGTTCCTTGACTGACCAGTAGGCGTTATGAGCGCATGTAACAGCAACGCTATTTGACAATCTCTTGAATCTGAAATAATAGCATTATAATTATTTACCTATATTCAGAATAAAATACATTACATCAGTAATAAAATTGCGCTATGTATATATGGTATATATATATATATATTGTTAATTAATAGCATACATTTTGAATTTATAATAATTATATAAAATGTATTTATGTATATCACATAAATTAAATAGGAATAATTGTACGAGCCAGATATATTATTGCACTATTTTTTGCACATACTATTTAATTACTTTGTATGTAAATGTATCATCTCATACTGCTACTCTATATCATTATATATGTATAGCACACAAATCTGTTACGATCATCAGACGCAGTAAACACGAGTAACGCTGCATTTATTTATTATTTATATATTTCTGTCCTTACATTTATCAATTGTACTGGAAAGCTCTTTTAATAGAGCCAAACTTAGTTTGTCCTTAATGCTCTTTTGAAAGACTGGAATGATCTTCGCACAGAAGTGATCCCATTTTTGAAAAAGATGACAGCCTGTGCTCGGATGCAAATACTCAAAGTCTAAATTAATCTGGAAGGTAGAAAAACGAATACAAATTTGTGCGATATACTAAGATAATTTTTAGCAAGTACAGAAATAGTAATTTAGTGTTTTCGTTCTGACGAAAAAGAAAGTAGAAAATACTTACCAAACGTTTACTTTTTGAGTTTCTATAAACTGGCCAATTGTCAACAAATTCCGTAATATTATTTCCAGAAAGATATTTTACTTGTCCCATTCGCAGAGAAGCACTTTTTATCCACTTCTGCTCAACGGTTTCCCAAGGCTCCGTATGATGCTTTAGCCACAGTTGATTATCATCCTCTAGCTCAAAGGATATTTCCATATAATTTTATATTATTCTCCTGTGAAATTTTGCATTTAGAAAACAGCACACTAACTTTCATTTGACTCTGATTGACAGTCCTTTGTTTTTTTTTTGTTTCTCTCGTGGAAATATTCCGTATCGGCGTAATTTAGCAGCGGTGTTCTTATAAGCTGTGTATATTCTCCCAGAGGGATATTTTGCCGATGAATCGTAATAAATTTTCTAAAATATGCGTTTCATTAGAATTTTCATTTATTAGTATTTTAAATGTACATTTAACAAGAATGAAGAGAAAAACGACTAATACCTACCATTGGTTCATTAAATTTTTGGGATATCTGTTCAGCAACCAAAGAGAACTCTCTGTGATGCATAAATGTGTTACTATCCAAATAATGTTTTACAGCGTCTTTTATTAATATTTCTCGGGACAAGTCAGGTAAATTGGAGTTATTTTCTATAAATGATCGCTGTATATTTTTTCCAGTTGTTTGAAGATATGTTTTCAAATTCTAATTCAAATCAGGTGGATGATTATAAAATCGGTTAATTTTTACTAAAAGTAAACTTACAAAATCGTTGTTCGTAATCTCATCTTTTTGTAAAAAAGGAATTGGAGATGGCATTGGAGATGAAGAAGATACAGTAGATGAAGAAACAGACACACAGCTATAAATTTTTTCCAACCATGTATCCACCGAGGAGCAATTTTGGTCCAATAAATTTATTGTATCATCATGTCCCTTAAGAAAATTTGACAACAATATATTATATACTGATCATATACTGATTATTGAAAACATTAAATTGAATATTGTATAGGTACGTACATTTTGCATTCTCCATTTTTTTAGGTTGTCTCGAAATATTATGAGTAATCCTAGTTCATTTTTATTAAAATTTTTGTCCAGGTCACGCTCAGTAATAAGGTGAAATAATTCAATTCCAACTCCAGCTTCTATGTAATAATATATATAACAATAACAAAAGGAACATATTTCAGCGGACGGTTTCCATGCTTTTTGGGATAATAGTTAATTAATTTGATTAGAATATATATGAGGGAGAGTGCGCGTCCCTACATCACTATTTGGAAATTTGAATAATTACTAACGTTATCAAAAAACTGTGATAATTAGGGACATCGGGAGGTGTAAAATGTATGGTTTGGGTGTTAGAGTGCGTTTTGTTGTTTTTGAGACTTATTTCCCTTAACAGCCCATAACTTTCTCATTATACATTCTATTCAATAGTTGAGCAAACCGTCTAAGCTATCACTAAGTATCCAAATACCTCTCTATCGGCTTTTCATAAGCAGTTATAGGACGTCATAGTAAAAAAAATGGAAAACTTCCTTATTTCTTTTAATTTTAACGATTTTCCCACCAATGCATCATAACACCAACACTTTCTTACACGATTTAGAAACCTCAGAACGTTAGCTTTCATTTGATCCTACACATATACCTACGTTCATACAATTATTTTTGAGATAATCCTGTTATTCTACTATACCTTTTACAATTACCGGAATAAATTCCTGGAATAAAGGGTAATTTATTCTCTCAGTACCAACAAATGGTAATAGATGAGGTACAGGTAGAAAATTAGGATAATCTCAAAAGCGGCTGCATATTGGTAGATACATAGCAGTGCTGAGAAAGGTAGCATTCCGAGGCTTCCAAATATTACAAGAAAGTGACGTTATAATTAGAAATATTTTTCAAATTTTTCTACTTTGACGAACTACATATAACTGTTGACCGGAGAAAGATGGAGAAATGATTGGACTTTTATTGGAAAGCTTGGAGATAAAAATCATCTTCATATGGTATATAACAACAAAGTTATAGGGTCCCTCATCGAGATCTATCAGCATGTGAAATTAATATACAATAATATTAAATACCCTGTAAATGAATGCGACGCCACAGGCATTATGAAAAATGTTATATTATAGGGAAATCCTAGATTTCTTGGAAATTTGCTTAAAATTCAAGATTTTGTTCCACCGGGAATTTAAAAATTCAGTAATTGTTACGATAACACATTCAACTTTCGGAGTTATAATATTTTAGGAAGAAACCTTTCTTTTGGAAGAAAAGTAAAAAAACACCCATATATATAGAATGAAAGCTCCGAGAATATTGAATTGATATCTAGTACCTTATCAAAAGGTAATGTAAAATATACACCTAGAATTATATCGTCCTTAAGTAACAGGAGCGGCTCTATCTCATATATAATTTACGTAAAACATAATTTATTTAATTTCCGCTGAAACGTTCTTTAACTCTTATCTTCAAACAATTAAAATACATATATATTGATATTAATTAACTTACTGCATAGCTTGTCGTAAGCTTCTGGAATTCCCCAGGATAATAAAATATTAGACAATTCGGAGGTATTGTTGGCAATAGGTAAATCATACAATATTGGACTAAATCCAGACATATTGCTCATATTTTTTTCTGAAAATAATTTTACACTTTTATTACATAGAACTATATATTTTTAAAAACTTAAGATATGCTTAATTCAATGCTGTCTCGCAATTATAACGAATCGAAAGATATAAGGTTATAGGTATGAGTTAAGTAAGTCCATTCACCGAACGTAAACAAAAAGAAAAAACTTTTATAGGGGTTGTAATTTAAGACTTCCATGCATGATTTACTGACATCATTTTTTCACTAAGAGTTGATAAAAATGAGAACAGATTTGTTTCTTCTGCAAGATAAAATAAAATATAGTCTTTCAATATCTTTGTGATTTCAGTACAGCTTAGTTAGGGGGAAGCGGAGTTGTCTAGAATTTATACAGAGTATTATCAGATATTAATTTGTGCACAATATGAGGAAAATTAGTCCATCATGTTTTCAATACTATTCAGATTACACCAAAGCCTTAAATCCCCCACCCCAATGCATCAGAAATTTTTTTGAGATTTGGAATGACAGATATGAATTATTAGTATTTTTGGCTCACATGAAAGACTATGAGAAGAAAAGGGAAGGAAATTGATCCAATATAAAAAATATGTTATGGTAATATCTCCTCTGTCCAAACACTCCCAGTGCTCGAACACATTTTGAAAAAGCCCCTCTAATTAGCGTTAGAGTACTGTTTTCTAAAGCAACAAATTACTTTACCACCGATGATTATCTTTCCGCACCTGCGTTCACCAGCACATGTGGGAAACAGGAGGACCGGATTTTAGGTGATCATTTTTGTTAAATAGCGATTTAGAATAGATATGTTAAAATGTCAAATAAAAAGAAATTAAATTGGATCTGCTATATTTATTTGCTGTATTACATCTGTAAGTGCAGAGGATCACTTTATAGATTGCGAAAACCAAAACTGTGACAAAAATAACAATGTTGAGCACATGACTCTAAACAGCACTAAGTGCACTGCATACAGAAATTTTGTTATTGGTCCATATTTTAAAAATCAGTTAAGAAAGATATTGGTGATTCACATTTCAGTTTAATAATTGACAAGTCGGGTAGTAATTAAATATTTCAGCAGATGTAGGAATGAAATAGTTACTACTTTTATTAAATTAGAAAAATTATGAGACTGTAATACTGACGGAATTATATCAGCTAATATTACAAAAGACTTAATATTTTTAATAAAATTTGTTGTATACCGTTTAGTGTCAAGGGATATTCCAGACTTTGACCCTTTAAATTCACCTCCTAAAAAAGAACTCGAGAATCTCTGGAATAACCGTGCATATTTAGGTATTTAAGTTGAATTGTTAAAGTGAGATCCGGGTTCGTAATAACTGCTTGAATTAACGAATCAACTACGTCAACGTTTGGCTAAAAATCCACTATTATTCGAAATAATTCAATCTTTTTGCATTAAAAATACGATAAAAAAGAATAAAGAAAAATGTGAAAGATCACTGGTTGATCTTTGATTGTATGGAAGAATTTAATTGAAATTGTAATTTGAAAATAATTAATCATTATAAAATATTTCCTTAATTCATTAGACTAAAAACACTGCCTCTATAAGGTTTTTCAAAAATTTTCAAATTCACAGGTAGAACGCGTTTTTAGTCAAATGAGCGTTGGTAAGACGAAGCTAAGAAATAAAATGGGATAAATTCATTTTTGACTATAAGGTCTAGCCTAAAATGCAATAAAATATGTTGTCATATTTTGATGTAACTGAAGAATTTATAAAAAATATGAATTACTCCTTTATTTACGAATGAGTATAACGATTCTGAGTTATTTAATGAAATCTTTCATGTAATTAAAGTTTTTTGATTAACATTGTATGTATTATTTTCCAAACTTGACAAACAAGAATACTTTTTAATGTTTGAAGGAATAAACAAAAAATAAAGGTAATAAAGCTACCACTGTTAAATTTATACTAAAATTAGCTTTTGAGAATTTGTAGTGAATGTATATTTTTATAACTTCTTTATTATATTTTTATAATTTTTTCCCGTGATAAAAAATGCTTTATTTTTAATGTGGTCTAATAAAAAATTATAAAATAGTAATTGCTTCAAATTTGTATGTCTTACGTTAAAATAACATAAATATCTCGTGAATATATTTCAGTTATACGAATAGTAACTTCAACCCAGAAGACTTTTGCACATTCTCTTCGAGGTCATGCAATAATCTCTAAAATATTCCACAATTTAAGAGACTTAGAATTGTTTGTCGGCTTAAAATATTTCTGCAAAATTTTTTTAGATATAACAAACGAATATTTATGGAGTTGGTTCACTTCTCTCTGAATTCCGGATGCATTTGTATGTCAAAAATTTTACTAAACAAGTAAAAAAGCTAGAATCTGTTTCATTTTCGAACTTAATTTCACTTTTTTTAAAGTCCGTGTGCAAAATTTCAGCTCTCTAAGTATAAGCGTTCTCGAGTTATCGTGCGCACAGACGGACGGACGTGCAAAAATCAAAATAGCTTTTAATATTATGGTTAGGTGTTCAATCCATTTAGTTCTACCATCATTATTTCTGTGCGTGACAAACGGAACGACAAACTTATGTCGAATTCTTTTCAACGAGTTCTACACTGGTGCAGTGCAGCTTTACGTGTTTTTGTTTTTGTAATTCAACAACAAAAACACGTAAAGCTGCACTGCATCGGAGTAGAAATTGTTGAAAAATATTCGACATTAGTATACCCTATAGATTTCATCTAGAGTATAAAAATAAAAAAAATACTTATGCATAGATCTTCACTGTATTTACAACTGTTCACGTATTTTGAACGAAGTACCTTGCATATAAATGAAAGTATATACATATACAATATGTATATATATATGTATATGTAAAATAAGCACACAAATTAAAGAAGAAAAATGCCGGCAATTTTTCAGCACATTTTCTCGAAAAGACACATTTTATCAAAATTAAAAAACAAAAATAACACATTTTTCAAGTTTTCTTTGAACAATGTGCAAGCACTGTCCCAGTCCCCGAACCAAGCTCCATCCAACACAACAAAAATTTATATTAATTTCCTATCACAAGAATTAACTTACCAAAATCTTCTTTAATGCACAACACTTTTTTTCACAAAATTTATTTGAACCGTACCGCACGAAACTCTGAAGTAAACTGCCGCGACAGCTCGACTGAGACATCATAAAAGCTGCGCCTTCAAAATTTTTTCATCAGCCTACGCACCACTGACATATAATAAGAATGGACTGAGCGTTCTTGCTTAAAAAATGGCACAGATATTGAACAGGCTGTGAAAACCCTTTATTTCGTACAATTGCACACCGATTCATAATTTATTATTATTTGTCGATTGGAAACACTAAAGATGTTATGAAATAGTATTGCATTAAATTAAAATTACTTAGAAAGATAAATTTGTTTTAATTAACCCAAAAACTCATTTGTAATATTACTGAAAAATGTGCTCCTCTCCAGATTTGTTGTCAAATTTCCTTGAGCTTGTAAGAGATAGACGTATAAAAACAATATATTTGTCCGAATTTTTATGTCAATTCCAATGCATTCCAATTAACACAGCCGTACTGTTTCCAAAATTGGTTACAGTTCAGTGTACATTTTGAGCTTGAAAGAGACAAATAGATTTTAGCAAAAATTTGTGCCATTTTTAACTATAGGAATTAGATAGGATGGCTCAGTCCATTCTTATTATATGTCAGTGCTACGCACAAATGAAATAGAAATAGAATATTCGGGTATCTATACATGAACAAATACAACGCTACCGCCACCAACGCGGTCATCGCTGGCGTGATGGTATTTCACGATTTATCGTTTCGAAACAAAGCAATGCAGCAGCAATCCAAGTTTCGTTCTCTTTTCACTGTTTTGCTATGATCTTATATTGATGCTACGTTGCTGCTGTTCTGCCGGACTGATACGAAGTTCATCGAAAAACTATCGGTATTCTATACATATGCTAGAAAAATACACATAACTTTGTAAACTCTATAAAATTGTGTTAAACAACAAGCCATGAACAAAATCGAAAAAATAGAGCAGCGGGCCGATCAGCAGGCTCCATCCACTGTCTTCCTGCCTTGTCTTACTGCAAGAGTTTTTCATATAAAAGTTGCTTGTATTTTGTTCAAACGCTATAATTTTCATAAATTTGTTCCACATGCCATATTTTTTTTTAAACTATTACAAAGAAAACATATTTGGCTGCAATTTGTTTTAACTTAATTTTGCTGTGGGAGCGACATTTTCGGGCTTTAAAACATGTTTAAGATGAAATTTTATTTTTTTCTCAATGACGAGTATACAAAAAGCAGTAGTATGAGCTCTTACTGCATGCATGATGTACCCGGCTTGACCCGGCACGTTAAGGCCTTTTAATGTGTCGGTGCATTCGGGGACTTGATGGCTTAACATATAGTGTGATGACGACATAACACACATTCTTGCCTTGCCTTACTGCAGCAGTTTTTCATGTAAAAGAAGCTTGTATTTTGTTCAAACGCTATAATTTCCATAAATTTCTTCTACTATTTCTTTTTTACAACCATTTGAAAAAAAAAACATATTAGGCTGCAATTTGTTTTACTTAATTTTTCTGTGGGAGCAATAATTTTAGGCTTTAGGACCTGTCTAAGCTGTAAAGTCAGTTCTTCCTCGATGATGAGTGTACAAAAACAGTGAAAGTGAGCTCTTACTGCATGGCTGTATGTACCGCCGGCCCGCGTGTACCTTTTAATGGGTTAGTGTCATAGCTGACTTCATGGCTTTATTATATTCCGGGGGTTACGGTTAAATGAGATTCTAGGCTTATACAATCAATTGAAAGCAATTAACTGTAAGAAGGTTAATTCACTCCTATGAAAATGAAACATAATTTTCGTTGGTTTTCTTATAAGCCAGAAATGCTAATTTTATCACACATATGACTCTGAATATGGGACGTTAGAAATAAATATAATTGAGCAAAATTTACTTGTTTCAAGAAAAATGTTCTTATTCCAAGAAAAATTTACTCGATTCAAGAAAAATTTACTAAGCCAAGTAAATATGGCATGAAGCTAGAAAATAGTTATCAGTTTGAATTGAATTAATTTTATCGTTATTTTATCGTTTTGGTACTGGGTTTTATTAGAAATTTTTAATCAGAAGTCCTTCAGTAAATCTCAGATAAAACAAAGCATACGAAAGGAATAATTGAAGAAAAGGCTGTTCATTATTAGCTATAGCTTTATAAAACTGCAAAGTACGATTCACTATTCTCATTTTATTCATAATAGTTTTAATTTAATCAACATATTGCCTAGCTAAAGAAATACTTATTTACGTTTGCTTATGCTTAAAATAAGAAATAATTTCTAAACATAAGTAAATAACGAGTTTCTCCAATTGATAACTTGAAGTTTAAATTGAGTATTAGTTTTTGGAAATAAGTAATTGTTTCCTTCAAGTCAGAAAACCCAAATTAAGAAAATTGCTTTCTCAATAGTGGAAAAATATTTCTTTCCGTGTAGGGTGTGCTAAAGGCAGTTTTCTCCCTGTCCTTCGAGTCCATTTTTATCTGGTGAAATCCACTGGCTACGTCGAGTGTGGTAAAATATTTCGATTTCCCCAACTGGTCTAATATATCAGTGATATTACGCAGTGGGCACGCATCGCCAATAGTAATGTCGTTAATACGACGAAAGTCTACCACTTTTTGTTACCATTCTCATCTGTTTTTTTAGGAACCAGGAGAAGTGGAGAATTCCAGGGACTATGGGAAGGTCTGATGATTTCTCACTCAAGCATTTCTTGTATTTGCTTATTTATTTCAGTTCATGTTATGGTCGTAGCGTATTGCATATAGCAATTTGCTACAAGAATTACTGAAGCGTGTTGCCCGGCGGCGTCAAGCATAAAATAAAATGAACGCACCCCGACCGAGAGAAATGCATTTCCTCGAATGCGAGGTGACATGTTGATGTGACAAAAAAAGAGGAAGAGACTGACATTTGCCTTGTGTTTTTTGATAGAAAGGTACGCTAGTGAAAGGACGGGCAAGAACAAATATCTGAAATTCTCGGTTGGCATCGTTCATTTAGATTGAGATATCCAGGTAAATTTTAATTACGCCCTAACACATAAATATAATGTCATACTAATTTTGGTAATATTCCGGTAATTAAAGGAAAACTTTTTAACCAGGCCGCAAGGAATGCATTTACGGCACGTAGGGCAAGCTCCCATACATTCCACGCTGAAAGCTGAGGTGGCTAAATTCTTCAAGAGTTTCAACATAGTGCTGATTTAATGCAGTTATAGTGACGGAATACTTAAAATATGGCATACACTCAATACTTTTTCAAAGGGGAATATATCCTCCTGAGGATAGTAAAATCGAAGAATTCTTGAAAAACGTACTCTCAAGTTCAAGAATGGTTGTCTAAAAATCTTCTTGAGAAAATATTCATGATTATTGCACATGTTCACACCAAAGAAGTTCTGGAGTGGTGGGATTTTAAAGTGCAGACAGAACCGGGCGACAACAGTTCTGGTGATCCGAAGAACCGAATATCTAATAAGGAGTTGAAGCGTATCCAACAGGAGATTCGGGATGTAAGGAGACAAATCTCTGCAACTGTTAGCTATTTGCCACTTTTAGATTGCATTTGTACTTTGGATATACTCATCCACACATTGCGAGACTGCGAAGTGCCTGAAGCGTGGAACGAAACTGAAGCTGTTTTCATACAAAATAGTCAAGCAGTTCAGTTGAGAGCGTTTTCGACGGGATTGCACAAAGTAGATACAGTCGTCAACTATAAAATGAATTTGTAAATTGTTATAAATTTTAATTTTTATTATAATTACGTTCCGCACTTTCTTATTTAATTTCGTTCAAGATATAAGTGTAGATACAAGTGCCGCTGGGCAGCATTAAATTCTAATTTAATTTTTAATTAGATGGCGGATGCTGAAGCGCTACCGAACGGAAAATTAGATCAAAAGCAATTTTTCTAGTTAGATTTAAGTGTATGGTTTTGAACTGGAAGATATGCATATACATAGTAAGCCTGAAGTATGAGTGAAATAACAATCTTCAATCACTAAATTATTGCAAAGTAAAGTTTTCGAAGGAAATTATTTAGAGATTAAGTGTAAAATAATATTGTTTTGTAAAGTACAAGCTCCTATCTTAATTATTCAAATTCTTCAACTTTTGTAAGAATTTAAAAAACGCTTTTGTTACGTAGAGGTGTCATTCCTAATTACACAAAAGAAAAGTATCTTTTAAAGAAATTTTTATTTTCATCAGAATTATAACGTAACTATGAAATTTTGGAAGTTTTAGGTCTTCCTTTACTATCCTGGAGCACTCTCACGTAGGATGAAGGTTGACTAGGTTCGCGTAGTCTCTCTCTCTTTACAGGTCAACTAGGAACTCTGAAGAATTATGCCCCTCAGAGTCAGATGGGAGGATGGGGCTGGCAAAGAAAGCAGAGCATCTGCGCCTTCGATGGTATACAGGTAAGTGACGTAAGGGTCCCTTCAGGACCGAATGTTTGCCGGCTTTTGTTGGATAGGCACGAAATTTTTTTTTGATTATGGCTGACGGCAGCGGCAGGTTTTTCGTGGAACCTCCCCACACTCTCGGCCAATAGCCGAGGCGACCTAGCGTGCCGCTCTGCAGTCAACGCTGTCCGTCAAGTGATCTGTCAGCTCATGCTGACAGTCTGGACTTTACGTCCAAACCAGTCACTCTTCATAATTGCATGACAAAAAATGGCGCCCAACGTGGGGCCACCTCAGTTGGACTTCGGTGGTCTGATTATGACTTTTGCTGAGGACTGAGATTACTTCGAGATATGGACATTTGGCTATCAGCTAAATTGTCTGACTCGGTAATCTCACAATCAGTAGAAGTTATATGAGGACCTGAGTCTAATTGTTTGTTATTTGGATTTTTTCTTCTGTAAAGTAAAGTTTTTTAAAGTTTTTAAAGTTTTGAAAGTAGAGTAACGTTTTGAGATTTTGATATTTTTGATTTGGATGATTAAAGTAACGTAACATTTTAGATTCTTGAAAGTTTTTGAATTTTTGAATTTTGTTTGAATTGATCTTTCCCGCTGGCCTTCTGTCATGGAAATGGTAGGTGGCTTCACAAAATTTATTTTGTGTGAGCTCTCGCGGAGACATGTCTCTGTTGGCCAACTGGCTGGATAGAGTAGTGAATCTGTGAGACGGCTTTTTGGCTTTCAGCTAACTAGTCGACTAGATTCATGACTCTGCCCAGTTGGAAGGTTAGCTGGACATGACAATCAGGTGAAGAGGAAGGAAAGAGTTGTTGGAGGATGGACGTGATTCTGGAGACCTTCAGTAATCAGGAGTTGGCATTAACTACCTGGCTGAAGAATCTCTAGTATCATTTTCAGTCTCTAGCTTCTTCGACCCGACTCTTCCCAGATTTCTGTGAGGAACTCCACAATTTTTCATGCACATATTCACGTCACTTACTGGTATAAAGTTTCTGACCTGAGAAGATAGAGAGAGCGACCTGAAGACTTTTATGTTGAGAGTTAGCTCCGGAAAGTGAAGGAGGAATCGTATGTTTCTGATAAGAACTTTTTTTTGAAACGCTTAATTGAACTTTTTGGTAATTTGTCGAACCTTTGAGTTTTCTGAATATTTTTTTTGAAACTTCTCCGAACGTTTGGAAAAATTGTTTTATTTTGAAATTTTAGTATATCGTCCCAACCTTCAAATTTTTAACTCAGTATTTTGTCATCCTCACGTTGTGAAGAGCCTGTTATCTCTTTCGAATTTTCAAATTCTTCGAATTTTTTTTAGATCAAGTCCAAACCCTTGGTTTGAAAATCTTTTCGTTTGATTTACCACTAATTGTATGATGGCTACGCCGCGAACAAAACCGCGAGCAACTGGTGTACCGGTACCGTTGCCAGACCAGTGCTCCATCTGTCAGGAGAGCGACTGGTCAGGACCGAGGAAGCCAGTGAAGACAGTTTGTTTACATGTGTTCCACAAGGCGTGTCTGAAAACGTGGATCGGGCAGCAGTCAAACTGCCCTAACTGCAGGTTCCATCTTACTCAGTATGATTTCACTGAGTATACAGGTGCTGTCCCGAAGACGACAAAGCCCGGAAACTCTGTCAGTCACAATCCATTCCCCCCCCCATGCCGTCACTAGAGTTGCCACCTTTGACAGTTCCACCACCTAGTCGACGATCTATATCATCTGGAAAATATACAGATATACATTCCATGACCTTCACAAATACCCACTTGCGACGAAAAAGCCCACTGCCTTCTGGCAGTGGACATACCACAGCAGCTGCGGATGCTTTGATGGTAGGCTTGCGCATGCAAATGCAGGACCTGGTTCGAGAAGGCCTCGAGCAGAGCTTGAATGCATTATGGACTGAATTGACAAGTAGCGTTAGGCAGCAAATAGCAACCGCAATGCCACCAATAAATTTTCCACGGCCACCTCCTACTATGGGTGATTCCAGTCCACCACCAGAGTTTCAAGTCGAGCGTAGGCAGTCGTTTAACCCACCGCATTCAGCTTTTGGTCAGCCTAGACCGAATTTTAACCAACCTACACCAGCTTCATCTCATCGTATCCCGGCGAGTGTACGACAGCGACGATCAGGCAGTCCTATCAGAAGATGGAACCTGACATACAACGGAAATAACTCCGAGCTTTCCGTAGATGAATTTATTTTTCGAGTCGAAGCGCTCATGCACTCCGCTCTAGAAGGAGATTTTGATCTCCTTGTCAGAAACATGCTCATGTTATTGACGTGACCAGCAAAGGATTGGTACTGGTTGATATTAAGACATAATCCGTTTCCAACTTAGGAATTTGTCAAGACTGGGTTGTCAATTGAATGGGGAGTGCCCAAGGACGATGTAAAAATCCGAATTGCGACAGCTGGTAGTTGGAACCCTTACCGGAACTAACGAGTACACGAGATTGACGACTTCCAGACCTTAAACCCCGAACTGGCAATAGCAACAGGCAGTGACACTAGCTTAAGCGACGTGTCAGCCATTTCTACCAGAAACCCAGTAGTGTGCTGGAATTGTGATCAGCCAGGTCACTACTACCAGGACTG
This sequence comes from Dioctria rufipes, assembly GCA_963924295.1. Classification (NCBI taxonomy): domain Eukaryota; kingdom Metazoa; phylum Arthropoda; class Insecta; order Diptera; family Asilidae; genus Dioctria; species Dioctria rufipes. Next base: position 140,315,354 of record OZ002744.1, read on the forward strand.
CCTGCAAGTAAGACAGCAAGTGTTCTGCTACGGATGCGGGCGCAAGAACATTTTTAAGCCCAACTGAGGACACTGTGCACAGAAAAACGAGAGACGGGTCGGGAATCCCAGCACCTTTTCTCGACCAGCGTCAACGTCTCGAGCACTAATCGTAACGAACACTCCAGTTCAAACATTGAACAAGGAGGAAGGTTCGCTCCATTAGCAGACCTTGACTAATCCCTGAATTGTCCACTGATATCATTCAGTGATTCTGATGATATCAGCAAAACACCTGCAAGTATGAATACTTCATTGATAGAGACGGAGAACTTAATAGACTTCTCCGCAGATCTTCAAGCTCCCATTCTCACTTCTGGCGAGCCCATGACATTGTTAGACACTTCATTGGAAGAGTCTTTAATTTCCGATATCCCGTTAACACAGACAGCACTGTTAGCTGACAAAGTTACTGAGCAGGAGATTTGGCCTCCTGTCATTTCTGTTCTGAAACGGCCACCAAGCTCTGTTATGACGAGTGGGCGTGAGCCAATTTTAAATCCGCTGACGCCGTATCATACGCGTCTGCATAGATACAACGCAGTAAGAGACCGAATCTTCTCCTCAGCAGCGGAGTTAGCCGAAATAATGTTTCCTGACCTGGATATTGGACCCAAAAAGAAACGATCAACCGTTCGTTGGCGGGAATACTGCCGACGGATGAGACCAGAGAGGAAAAAACTGGCCCAGATTTCCGTGTCGACGCCAGACGACATTCGACCGTACGCTGAAGTAAAGCTGCTCGGGCGAACTGAGACTGGATTACTTGATAGAATTCGAGCGAATGCTATCACTGGTTGTCATAGAGGAGAGCCAGAGTCCTTGGAGCTTTCCAGTTGTATTAGTACGGAAGCCTGGGAAGGTTCGGCTTTGTTTTGATGCCAGGAAGGTCAACTCCGTTACGAAGAAGGACGCCTATCCGCTGCCGGAGATAGATGCGCTTCTGAGTCGACTTCTTCCGGCAAACTACATTACAAGCCTGGAACTGAAAGACGCATTCTGGCATTTCTCACTAGACGCTGATTCCAGAGAGAAAGCAGCTTTTGCAGTACCTGGTCATCCTCTCTATCAGTACACAGTGGTGCCATTCGGCCTATGCAATGCTCCACAAACGATGTGCCGCCTCATGGATAAAGTCATTCCTTTCGATCTTCGTGAGAACGTTCTCGTCTATCTAGACGATTTATTAATTCTGTCATCAGACCTCGACACTCATCTTACGCTGCTAGCCCGTGTAGCGGATTGTTTGAGGAAAGCTGGCCTCACTATCAACGTCGAGAAGAGCAAGTTTTGCATCAAATAGACCAAATACTTGGGATTCATTGTCGGAAAGGGAGGTATGCGAACTGACCCTGACAAAATTTCAGCCATAGTTGACTATCCGTCACCTAAAACTGTTCGGCAAGCCCGACGCCTACTAGGTATGGCGGGGTGGTATAGACGGTTCATCCCGAACTATGCTGACTTAACTGCCTCCATTACAGACACCTTGAAAAACTCTAATCAGTTCAAATGGACACCTGAAGCCCAGACGTCTCTTTATCTTTTAAAGCAAAAACTTACTTCTGCTCCGTTGCTAGTGAGCCCGGACTTCACCAAACTAGTCGTTATCCAGTGAGATGCGAGCCAACAAGGTATTGGAGGAGTGCTGCTGCAACTAGATGACGATGGCCACGAGAAGCCAATAGCCTACGTCTCGAAAATTTGAACTCAGCACAAAGAAATTACACCGTCACAGAGCAAGAGTGCTTAGCTGCAATCTTGAGCGTACAGAAGTTCCGGCCCTTCATCGAACTCATGCCGTTTAAGGTAGTGCCTGATCATGCGAGCTTGAACTGGCTGATGTCTCAAAACGACCTCAGCGGTAGACGTGCTCGGTGGAGTTTGAAGCTTCAGGGTTTCGACTTCACTATTGAGCACAGAAAAGGAAGCCTGAACGTCGTCCTTGATGCGCTGTCACGCATTCAATGTGACAGCCTGACCACCGACGAAGATCCTGGCCCGGAAGTTGACCTTAGTTCGCCATATTTCAACTCGTTGGAATATGAGGAACTGAGACATAAGGTTAAAACGACTTCTGGCAGACTACCAGATCTTTGAGTCAGGGATGGCTTCGTTTACATTCGGACTGTTCCGAGAAAAGGCGATCCGATTCAGGAAGAAGAAGATTGGAAGCTTTGGATTCCACGAGGGCTTGTCACCGACGTCATTTCAACGGCTCATGATCCGCCACTGGCTTCACACGGAGGTATAGGGAAAACACTGGAACTTCTGCGAAGACATCTGTACTAGCCACGAATGACTGTTGATATCAGAAACTACGTAGGCGCCTGTGACGTGTGTAAGGAAACGAAGGCTCCCAATACTATTCTGAGACCTCCTATGAAAGTCCAGTCTATGATAGAACGACCATGGCAGAAGCTGTACATCGATTTTCTAGGTCCATATCCTCGGTCAGTGAAAGGAAACGTCTGCATTCTGATAGTTCTTGACCACTTTTCAAAATTTCCAATTCTCAAACCGATGAGAAAAGCATCTACACTCAATGTGTGCCAATTCATTGAGATGGAAGTGTTCCACATGTTCGGAGTCCCGGAAATGATCGTCTCTGACAATGGAGTCCAGTTTGCTCGACTCAGTTCACCAGATTGCTGGATAAGTATGGGGTGAAGCACTTGAGAACGGCAGTTTACTCGCCGCAAGCAAATGCCTCAGAGCGAGTAAATAGGTCTCTATTGTCGGGGATTAGAGCATATATTAAGAAGGAACACACAAAATGGGATGAGAAGCTGAGCCAGATAGCTAGTTCCCTCAGGAGCTCTTTCCACCAAGCAACTGGTTTCTCTCCTTATCGAACACTTTTCGGTCAACAAATGATTGAACATGGCAGCCTTGGAACTTTTAATGAGCCGTTGAGAATAGATGCTGAGGACAAACTGAGATTGATCCGTGCTAGATTGCAGGAAAATTTACACCATGCGTTCGAACAGAGAGCCTATAATCTCAGGGCGAAGCCTGTTGATTTCAAAGTGGGTCAAGAGGTATTTAGACGGAATTTTGCCCAAAGCAACTTCCAACAGCAGACTAGTGCTAAACTGGGACGGAAATTTGTCAAATGTCGGGTTAAAGCCAAGAAAGGAAACTCCCTACACGAGATTGAAGATCTACAGGGGCAACTGTTCGGAGTCTATCACGCCAAAGACATCAAGCAGTGATAACCGTTCTGGAACGTCGTCTATCTATTGTGACGTTTATTCCTGCTAGCCCTAAGAAGGCACCCAGCCAGCTTCACTGGTAAACGATAGGATATCGCGAAGCCCTCCTATTAGCCCGTCAAAGGTGGGTGATATACCTGTTGGAATCCATTCCTGTATAAGGCTGTCAGCATGTCACTACTTCGACGACGCTTTGGGGACACACCCTTGAACAATCGCTGGTCTGAGTTCGGAGTGAAATGTTGCGCGGGAAAGCCTGGTGACCAGTTCTTTGGGTTACTGATTGCAAGGCTTCCTCATCATTTCGGTGAGGGGAGGGGTAGAGAGGCATCGACCGGCTGGCTTTTTTGGGTTACCAGCTTGTCGATGTACCTTTGGCTTCCCACACGGAGTAGGACATCGAGGTCTGATCAAGGACTGAGGATCCTTCGGGGATGTGTCCCCGATGCGTCATCGGTCAAGTAGAGCAACGTCAATACAGCACGAGTGATGAGGAATACGCATTGGGTCGTGGGTCGAGACACACATTGAGCGCCCGCAGCTATGAGGCCTATGTTTAAGGCCGGCTAGCTCAGTCGACCATTTTTCAGCGTTGTCTGAACCATGGGTGGCGCAGACTACTCTGCCCTGTTATGATAGTAGCGTATTGCATATAGTAATATGCTATAAGAATTACTGAAGCGTGTAGGCTGGTGGCGTCAAGCATAAAAAAAATGAACGCACCCCGACCGAGAGAAATGCATTTCCTCGAATGCGAGGTGACATGTTGATGTGACAAAAAAAGAGGAAGAGACTGACATTTGCCTTGTGTTTTTTGATAGAAAGGTACGCTAGTGAAAGGACGGGCAAGAACAAATATCTGAAATTCTCGGTTGGCATCGTTCATTTAGATTGAGATATCCAGGTAAATTTTAATTACGCCTTAACACATAAATATTTTGTCATACTAATTTTGGTAATATTCCGGTAATTAAAGAAAAACTGTTAAACCGGGCCGACAGAAATGCATTTACGGCACGTAGGGCAAGCTCCCATACATTCCACGCTGAAAGCTGAGGTGGCTAAATTCTTCAAGAGTTTCAACATAGTGCTGATTTAATATAGTTATAGTGACGGAATGCTTAAAATATGGTATAAACTCAATACTTTGTCAAAGGGGAATATATCCTCCTGAGCGTTTTGTGAACACGCAGCAATATGGAGTAGCAATTTTAATGGCAAAGGATAGTAAAATCGAAGAATTCTTGAAAAACGTACTCTCTCAAGTCCAAGAATGGTTGTCTAAAAATCTTCTTGAGAAAATATTCATGATTACACATGCTCACACCAAAGAAGTTCTGGAGTGGTGGGATTTTAAAGTGCAGACAGAACCGGGCGACAACGTTCTGGTGATCCGAAGAACCGAATATCTAATAAGGAATTGAAGCGTATCCAACAGGAGATTCGGGATGTAATGAGACAATCCTCTGCAACTGTTAGCTATTTGCCACCTTTAGATTGCATTTGTACTTTGGATATACTCATCCACACATTGCGGGACTGCGAAGTGCCTGAAGCGTGGAACGAAACTGAAGCTGTTTTCATACAAAATAGTCAAGCAGTTCAGTTGAGAGCGTTTTCGACGGGATTGCACAAAGTAGATACAGTAGTCAACTATAAAATGAATTTGTAAATTGTTTTAAATTTTAATTTTTATTATAATTACGTTCCGCACTTTCTTATTTAATTTCGTTCAAGATATAAGTGTAGATACAAGTGCCGCTGGGCAATATTATTTCAACTCAACAAATTAGTTTGTGATAGAGCCTACAGACAGCAAGTCGAAGCATTAAATTCTAATTTAATTTTTAACTAGATGGCGGATGCTGAAGCGCTTCATCAGGCCGTGGAATTTTAACTGTGAGTATTATTGATATATTGCACTTTTCCTTGACACATGTATATACTCCGACTTTTGTAGCGACTTGCAATGTAGAACTTTTTCGTTATTGATATTTTTTTTTTTATATATTTACATAGTTTCAATTTAAAGCTATACTTGCACATATATATGTCTGATTTCATGGTACACTTACCTACACATGTATATTGGAATCCTGACCTTTTTGAATTTTTTTTATTTAATGCTTTATATATAACTAGCTATAGTCAATTTGTTGAATACTACACCTTACCGAAAGTACCGAACGGAAAATTAGATCAAAAGCAATTTTTATAGTTAGATTTAAGTGTATAGTTTTGAACTGGAAGATATTCATATACATAGTAAGCCTGAAGTATGAGTGAAATAACAATCTTGAATCACTAAATTATTGCAAAGTAAAGGTTTCGAAGGAAATTATTTAGAGATTAAGTGTAAAATAATATTGTTTTGTAAAGTACAAGCTCCTATCTTAATTATTCAAATTCTTCAAATTTTGTAAGAATTTAAAAAACGCTTTTGTTACGTAGAGGTGTCATTCCTAATTACACAAAAGAAAAGTATCTTTTAAAGACATTTTTATTTTCATCAGAATTATAACGTAACTATGAAATTTTGGAAGTTTTAGTTCTTCCTTTACTATCCTGGAGCCCTCTCACGTAGGATGAAGGTTGACTAGGTTCGCGTAGTCTCTCTCTCTTTACACGTCAACTAGGGACTCTGAAGAATATCTTCACCTGACTACAGGTTTATAAAGTCTTCTCGCAAGTGATCGATTATTGATCTTTTACGAAGTCCTATGACCGACAAGCTCACGAGGTCTTGCCGCACAGGTCGCTTCACGGAAGAGCGTATTTCACTATTTTTCACCACTAGTAATTTAGTAATAAAAATAAAATAAATTTTGGGAGTTGGCAATAGGAAAACAATGTAAATAACAGTTAATAAAAAAAAAATCACTAAAATGGTTTTATAATGCCGAAAACCGTATATGTGACGAACAGTGTGATCGTAAATACAAATTGCACGAATTCAATCGCAAATATAAAAAATGTAATGCCTTTAACATTAAATATGAACGAATTATTTTCACGTAAATTTATTTCCTACACTTTTACTTGTTATTTCAAATATGAAAGTGTATGTCTTGTAAATATTGTTATATTAATAACTTATAAAAATCTGCAATGAATAAGTACTAAAAAATTTTAAAGGTTTTTACGGCTACCTTATTGATATCCACTTAGGCTCTGAATTAATAAGTTTACGTATTAATTAAGGAATTTTTTTATTTTTTTTTTTTTATATTTTATTTTATTATTGATTGGCACTGATTTTTTGTTTTTGGGTAGGTACACCGCTGCCACCAAAATGTTATATCTTGTGTGTACCGTGCTCTAAGAAGAGAGTACACAACTGTTTTGCGAATCTTGACATGTTCTGATTATATTGAGTAAAGAACGAATTTATTGAAGATTTTCTTGGCGATACAAGATTGATTTAACACAACTTTCACAATTTTCTGATAATAGGTAGATTCTTTCACAAATTTCTGATAATATATAGATTTCTTTCACAAATTTCTGATAACGTGTAGATTTCTCTCACAATTTCTGATAATAGGTAGACTCTTTCACAAATTTCTGACAATAGGTAGATTCTTTCACAAATTTCTGATAATATGTAGATTTCTTTCACAAATTTTGATAATATGTAGATTTCTTTCACAATTTCTGATAATAGGTAGATTCTTTCACAAATTTCTAATAATATGTAGATTTCTGATAATATGTAGATTTCTTTCACAAGTTTTGGTAATAGGTAGATTCATTCAAAAAATTTCTGATAATATGTAGATTTCTTTCGCAAATTTCTGATAACATGTAGATTTCTTTCATAAATTTCTGATAACATGTAGATTTCTTTCACAAATTTCTTTCATAAATTTCTGATAACATGTAGATTTCTTTCACAATTTCTGATAATATGTAGATTCTTTCACAAATTTCTGAATATTGGTAGTGTTACCAAATCCCTAAAACGGTTAAAGGTGGCGATTATTAAGGGATATATAGAAGAACGAGTAGATTGGAATGCCACTCACCTCTGCTGACATATTTGCAATTATGCAGGAAAACATCTTCTGTCCACTACCGAACCAACTGAGCGTTATCCAGCTTTAATAGCAAATCCCGGATTAGGCCTAAAAATTAAATTAAAAATTAAAAGATTAGAAAAATGTTTAGGTTAGAGTTTGAATTAAAAAAAAAAGAAAAATAGAAGATTACAGCAATGTTTTGGTTAATTAAAATGTTAAGTTTGAAATTTATATAAAATTTATTTGAAAGGGTAATGTGAACTTTACATAATTAAAACACCGAAATTCGGAGCAATATGTCAGAAGAAACAACGACCGAACCATTGGAAAAATGCGATTTCCGGCATCTCCCAAGAAACGGTCTTCTAAAAAAAAGTTTCTGTGAATGAACATCTTGCTCTCGTTTTTCCTTCAACTATTCTAGTATAAACGCGAAAAAAAACTTTGTTCAAGCGAATTTATTTTTGATAAATTAAAGCAGTAGTGAATTTATTCGAAGTGGTCTGGTTTAATTAATCGATAGCCGTACGATTCCTTTTGTTAGGCAAAAGTAACTTCCTTATAGGACAAGACAAAGGTCGAAGGTTTGAAAGTTTTGGAGTCTTTCCTGGAAAGGGCGGTGAGTGCGTACATTTATATATACCTACAGTGATCTCTACTTAAGTGGAGAAATTTTTAATTCTGTAAGTTCATTGCAAAAGGCATAAGCCCTCCTAGAAGCCGCCCTTCCTTTACATAGGTGGGAAAAAGGCAGTGAAATAAAGAAAATAGAAAGGAATCGAATTCCAAAATAATAAAGAAATAACCTCAACAAATATTTTTGGGCTCTTGTTTATTTACTTAGTTTGACCTAGAATTTTTGTGTCCTATTATTTATTTTCTTGACACCAAAGAAGCTTTCTTTTGGGTCGCCAGTCCCAAAGCTCTCCCCAAGGTGAAGTTGGATCTCCCCTCCTGAGCACGAAAACTTTTCGGACAACAAATATTTAAAAGACAAGCACGCACACTAATAAAACTATAAAACAAGAAAGTTTTTTTTACTTACCATTAAAATAGAGCCGCCATCTTGTATGGCTCGTCGATCGCTTATAAGACATTCAATTACGCTGATATATCCGCTTGGCCACAAAACACCGAACGAGAAGTCATAAAAAATTAACAATACTTCCCGGCCCGGTGCCCCGTAGTCTGACGGCGCATTCACCCATTTTCTTCGATTGTCGCAGGATCACACTCACTATATAGCCACTTCACTGCACTTAGGAATATCTCTACACTGCACAATTTCGCGGGACAATAAAAATAAAATAAGAAATAAGAAACACGCAACACAAAACCGACCCTATTGTGTCCGTCCACTCCACCATTGACGTATTCTTTGCGCGCTCGACTAAAAACTACTAGTCAACCACAATACAAACTGCACAGTATTGTTTACGGAGATTCCATTCAGTCCAAGTTACTTTATCCGCTGACAACCGAGCATCCCCTCTTTCAACCCGAAGAACGAACACCCAATGCTCTTACTCAAGTGAGTGCAAGTGGCTGAAAACGCTCCCCCTCAGATCGCTAGCCACAAACAACAGCCACTGGCACCCGAATCAACTATTGAGAAGTCCAGCTGATCGTGGGGAACTTGCATTCTAACCCACTGACCTACTTTCTTACTGTGGTCAATTGATTTTGTTTGGTAAACGCATGCCCCACTGGAAGCTGATCGTAATAATCAAAGTCTCCCTCTCGGCTTTATAAATATCTGGTATATACACCAGGCAATCAAACTTGCATTTTGCAATAGCGCGAAAACTGGTAACATTGGTGTCAGGTGTGGGGTACTCGAGCGGATTTCGAAAGAATCCAGTACCAAAAAGAAACATGAATAACGATCAAGGGAATTTCGGGGATAGCTCTACAGGCGATATGAATACCTATACGACCCCGTCGATGATTACCATGGACCAGCTTGGAAATTTGCTGTACCAGCAAAGTCAACAAATTCAACATCTCAATACTTTAATCAGCAAAATGGTAGATAAAGTAAAAAATTTGGAAGTAACTCAGGAAGCGGCAGTCAGGCGACAAATTGATGCACTGGCTAATTGTCAGACCCCTCCGTTTAGGCTTGATCCTTCCTTACAGCATATAGCTGCTGCTTCCAGCAACAACAATCTAATTAGCTTTGAGGAACAAGCATCAAATTCTATAATGCCAGCACCTCGAGATAGCATGGCTACCACCAACCTACAACCGCTTGACTCGACCTCTGGTTGTCGATTATCTGTCAGCAACAATCCATTACTCAGGGCTGATCCTGTTCCAGAGCAAAGAGCAGCAGCGACAGATATTAGCAATTTGTTCACATTTCCAGGACAAGAGCCAAGTTCTTCATTCCCACAAACCCACGATAGGAGAGTCACATTCGATTTACCATCAAACGATTCCAGCTTTATGAGCCGGCCATCTACCAGCAGCACTCTGCCTGTTCAAGACCATATCAGAGCACATCGCCATCATGTAATGTCATCGGATGTACAAGATAAACGATCCTTACCAACAACAGGTGCCCAGTATGGCCCGGCAGCTATCCCATTCGTCACTCCAGCTCGAATTGCACTTGCTCCGAATTACTATGATGGCAAAGAGCCATGGTCAGTTTATAAGCGGCATTTTGTAGCTATCTCTAAGGCGAATGCTTGGCCCCCAGAACTACAGGTACTTTATCTTGCCCCCTACCTGAGAGGAACTGCTCTAGCTTTTTATGAGACATTGCCAGACGGCACTCGAGAAAACTTCGAACGATTGAGCGTGGCCTTGTCAGAAAGGTTTAGTGATGAGTATAGACAGGCAGTCGCCCACATACAATTACGTGCACGTATTCAACGACACAATGAAAGCATCACCGAGTTCGCCACAGATGTTCAACGCTTAACATATCTGAGCTTTGGTGATTGCTCAGAGCAAACTAGGAATAGAGTAGCTCTCGGCCAATTTTTGGATGGCATAGCTGACGCTGACACTCAGCAGAGGTTACGAGATTCTCTCCCAGAGACTTTGGAATCAGCTTTAGCCCAAGCACTACGAATCGAAGCTAGCCGCGATGCCACACGAGTTAGTAGACGAAATTTTAGGCACACTGACACTACTATCATCAATAGGCGTGCAAGCCGAGGCAGATCAAAATCTCTCCAGCAGTCGGAAAACTAGATTCGCCTGGACTTGAGGAGCGAGGACTGGGCCTGGAAGCAAACAAAGCTCCAAAACCGACATGTTCACAAATTTTTAAATGTGAAACTATTCCACAATACTCCACAGGGTCTCCATCTCATTCTTCTGGCCGACCATCAACCCAAAAGAAGAACCTGCGGAAAGAAATACAGAAACCACAAGAAATTATTGAAAAGCAAGTAAAAGGAGCTGTAAAATGGTTTAATGTGAGACGAAAATACGGCTTCATAGTTCGAGACGATAGTGGGGAAGAGCTATTTGTACATGTGTCTGAGATTAAAGCGAATAACCCTGAAAAAAGAATTCCCTCCTTAGGAGATGGAGAAGTAGTCCTTTTCGACGTGAAATGCGGAACAAAAAAACGTGAGGCTATCAACGTGACGGGGGTTGACGGAAAACCCGTAATAGGAAGTAGTTTCGCACCAGCCAAGAAACAAAAGGAGAGACCTAGATCCACCATCTCAAAAATAGGCAGCAGCGGTACACAAAAATCCAACTGCAACAATATTGACAAGGTGGGCGTCAAATTTATACAACCTGATTTACGACCACAGAACAATGCTGGCATAGATATCACCAGAGAGAAAATCGAAGTGGAACCATCCTACACAATTCATCCCGATATATCTCCAGGGCACGACTTTCCAACTATCCCGCCGCCTATAGAATTTGCCAACAATAACGCGCATTTAAACTGCTAACCACTGACTCATTGGGGCAAAAGTTAGTGGAAAATCATGCCCCGGATACCATGAAAATTCTGATAGGTGCCGCTGCAGCGATGAATAATCTTTCTGTGAATGGAGCAATCAATGGCGTGGTCTGTCAATTAGTAATCGATACAGGAGCAACTCAGACTATAATCCATTCCAGAATCTTAAAAAGCGCTAACCCAAGAATCCGGTTAACTCCATCCGATGCCGTAATTCAAAGTGTGAGTGGTGATATATTTTCCGTAGATGGAGTCGCTGAAATAACTATCGAAATAGGCGGCTTCTCCACACGCCATTCTGCCTTTGTTGCTACTATCTCTGACTATTGCATAATTGGTGTGGATTTTCTCGTTCAGTATGCTTGCAAGTTGGACTTAGGGCTTCGAATCCTCTCTAATGCCAGTGAGACAATATACCTGGAACAAATGAGTAAGAACAGATTACAAGCAAGAACAGTTCAAGAAATCAGTATACTACCAGGAGATGAGCATGTTGTCGCGCTAAGTTGCAATTTAATTTCGGGAGAAGATGTAATGATTACACCCAACCACGCCACACCAGATGACGTACAATTATTTCCAACGATATCCTCCACCAAAGATGGAATCGTGCTGGCTCGCATCATGAATATCACGGCAAAGGAGGTGAAAATCCCAGCAACCATGGCGCTCGGGGATTTAGAGCTCCATCCTAAAATAATAAAGAATAATCAGTCTATACCAATACGTACATCTCCTGAAATGCTTGATTTGTTTCAGAGCAATATCCCGCATTTAAATCGAGAACAAAGCAACCTTCTTTGGCAACTGCTAACCAGCTACCGGGATACATTTTCCTATTCAAAGGATGACCTTGGACGAACTTCAATACTACGGCATAAAATAGAAGTAAGTGATGCCAAGCCTATTAAGCAGCCACCACGGAGGATACCCTTGTCTCGTAGAGCTGAAGCAGAAACCATCTTGCAAGAAATGATTCAGCAGGGTATCGTACACCCTTCAAAAAGTGCCTGGAGTAGCCCAGTAGTGTTAGTAAAGAAGAAGGATGGCTCACTCAGATTCTGCGTCGATTATCGCAGGCTTAACGAAGTTACCAGAAAAGATTCGTATCCCCTTCCGCGCATTGATTTAACGCTGGATTCTTTAGGAGATTCTAAATGGTGTACCACACTGGATCTTCAATCGGGATATTGGCAGGTAGAAATGGAAAAGGAAGATCGAGACAAGACTGCCTTCAGCACTGGAAGTGGGCTATACGAATTTAGCGTTATGCCTTTTGGGCTAACAAACGCTCCGGCAACTTTTCAACGCCTGATGGAACTAGTTCTTGAAGGGATACCGTATACTACCTGCCTTGTGTACCTGGACGACATCATTGTCCATGGGAGAACTTTTGGGGAAATGCTCAATCATCTCAAAGTAGTCTTCGAAAGACTCCGAATGGCAGGATTAAAACTTTCCCCAGCCAAATGCCAATGGTGTAAGGACGAAGTTAAGTTTTTAGCACATGTTGTGTCAAGCAAAGGGCTATCGACCGACCCCGATAAAATAATCGCTGTACAAAACTGGCCACAACCTGCAAACAAAACGGAAATTCAATCCTTCCTTGGACTCTGTGCTTACTATCGACGCTTTATTAAGGATTTTTCGAAAATGGCAAAACCCCTAACGAGTCTCACAGAAAAGAGGGCTAAATTTGTTTGGACAGATAATTGTGAGTCAGCTTTCCAAACTCTGAAGGAAAAACTTACCACGGCACCTATACTAGCTCAGCCAAAAGAAGAGGGGCTCTTCATATTAGATACTGATGCCAGTCAATATGCCTGGGGAGCTGTACTTTCGCAGGTTCAAGAAGGCGAGGAAAAGGTAGTCGAATATCACAGCAAGACTCTCAATAAGCCCGAGCGAAATTACTGCGTGACTCGTAAAGAGCTTCTGGCGGTGGTAAAAGCTATCGCCCATTTTCAGCAATATCTCCTGGGCCGTCACTTCCTTCTTCGGACAGATCACGCTTCATTGCGATGGCTAACAAATTTCCGTGAACCAGAGGGACAAATTGCACGATGGCTAGAGCGTCTACAGAGCTACGACTTTGAAATCCAGCATAGACCAGGCAATAAACACGGGAATGCAGATGCTCTATCACGGCGCCCTTGCTCTCAAACTAACTGTCGCTATTGTGACCTTCTGGAAGAAAAACATCAGCTTAAAACCCGAATCGCCGTAATACACGAATCTATAGCAGACCAGCAAGATAAAGATGAAAAACTTTGTGTAGTAAAAAGCTGGCTTAGGGAAGGCGAACGTCCACCACGCGAGGAAATTACACACCTTCATCCAGTCATCAAAGCTTATTGGGCAATGTGGCCATCTCTTTCGCTTAAAGATGAAGTTATGTGTCGATGTCTGATGAATGTGACTGAGGCCAACTTCCAAATCATCTTGCCCAGATCAATGAAAGATGAGATTCTTAACCAGCTCCACAGCAGTCCAACTGGTGGTCACCTAGGTGTAGATAAGACAATTGCTAAAGTCAAAGCCAGATACTACTGGGTGAACTGCACAGAAGATGTCAGGAATTGGTGTCAGAAATGTAAAGTCTGCCAAGAACGGAAAGGCCCTATGCCCAAAACAAGAGCTAAGCTACAAACTTATAACGTAGGCGATCCTTTCGAGAGGTTAGGAGTAGATATATTGGGACCGTTACCTACTACTACCAAGGGCCACCGATATATTTTAGTGACAATCGACTACTTTACGAAGTGGCCAGAGGCTATCGCATTACCAGAACAAACTGCAGAAACTATTACAGAGGCACTAATAGAGCACGTTTTTTCCCGATTCGGTCTACCTCTTCAAATTCACTCGGATCAGGGAAGAAACTTTGAGTCAGCCCTCTTTCGTGAAGTTTTACGAAGATTTGGAGTGGAAAAGACCCGGACGACGCCCTTACACCCGCAGTCGGATGGAATGGTGGAGAGGTTCAACCGAACTATCTTAGATTATTTATCCAAGTATGTTGCCGAGCACCAGCGGGACTGGGACGAGCATCTACCCCTTCTGTTGCTTGCATATAGGACAGCGGTTCACGATAGCACGAAACAAACTCCTGCTATGCTAACTTTAGGCCGAGAGTTAAGGCCACCAGTCGAGCTAAATTTGAGCCTACCAATCACCGAAAAACTAACGAGCCTGGAATACTTGGAAAAATTAAAGAACAGATTAGAAACCATCTATGAATTTAACAGAAATCAGCTACAGAGAACAAGTAGAATAATGAAAGACCGCTACGACTTATCTTCCAGAGCCAACCCTTTTAAAGTTGACGATCAGGTCCTCCTTTACAACCCAAAGAGGAGAAAAGGGAAATCTCCAAAGCTGCAAAGGGACTGGGAGGGTCCTTATAAAATTCTAGAGCAGCTTTCTGATGTTACTTACAGAATTAAAAAAGAATCGAAACAAAAAAGTACAGTAGTACACCGCAACCGTCTAATGCCCTATCAAAGCCCCCTTTCGTAGGTTTGTCGCTGCGAAATCCGAGGCAACGCGCGGAATTGCCGTTCGAAATAGGCGAGTAGAGGCGCCTGAAATTAACCTCGGGTTCCTGAGTTAGGATGAGTTGGCCGTCTCGAACTTTATTTCGTATTTCGCGATCGCGGGAGGAAATGCCAACAACTCTACCCTAACATCTTCGCATGAAGCAAGTTAAAAACAACAGAAAAAAAAAACCTGGAATGAAATTCTGCACACAAAAAAAAAAAAAAACAAGAAGAATTTGACGAACTAATAAATAACACTTAGAACCATTAATACAACTATTCTATTCTAGGAATTGTAAAGGACTTACCAGCATATTGATGATGATTTTCCAGCATATCGATGGACTACTAGGCTAAGACAGTAAGGCCCGCTTCTATCCAATCACGAGCTGAGGGCAGCTCTTTTCATTAAATAGGGATTCGTGTTACCAAATCCCTAAAACGGTTAAAGGTGGCGATTATTAAGGGATATATAGAAGAACGAGTAGATTGGAATGCCACTCACCTCTGCTGACATATTTGCAATTATGCAGGAAAACATCTTCTGTCCACTACCGAACCAACTGAGCGTTATCCAGCTTTAATAGCAAATCCCGGATTAGGCCTAAAAATTAAATTAAAAATTAAAAGATTAGAAAAATGTTTAGGTTAGAGTTTGAATTAAAAAAAAAGAAAAATAGAAGATTACAGCAATGTTTTGGTTAATTAAAATGTTAAGTTTGAAATTTATATAAAATTTATTTGAAAGGGTAATGTGAACTTTACATAATTAAAACACCGAAATTCGGAGCAATATGTCAGAAGAAACAACGACCGAACCCATTGGAAAAATGCGATTTCCGGCATCTCCCAAGAAACGGTCTTCTAAAAAAAAGTTTCTGTGAATGAACATCTTGCTCTCGTTTTTCCTTCAACTATTCTAGTATAAACGCGAAAAAAAACTTTGTTCAAGCGAATTTATTTTTGATAAATTAAAGCAGTAGTGAATTTATTCGAAGTGGTCTGGTTTAATTAATCGATAGCCGTACGATTCCTTTTGTTAGGCAAAAGTAACTTCCTTATAGGACAAGACAAAGGTCGAAGGTTTGAAAGTTTTGGAGTCTTTCCTGGAAAGGGCGGTGAGTGCGTACATTTATATATACCTACAGTGATCTCTACTTAAGTGGAGAAATTTTTAATTCTGTAAGTTCATTGCAAAAGGCATAAGCCCTCCTAGAAGCCGCCCTTCCTTTACATAGGTGGGAAAAAGGCAGTGAAATAAAGAAAATAGAAAGGAATCGAATTCCAAAATAATAAAGAAATAACCTCAACAAATATTTTTGGGCTCTTGTTTATTTACTTAGTTTGACCTAGAATTTTTGTGTCCTATTATTTATTTTCTTGACACCAAAGAAGCTTTCTTTTGGGTCGCCAGTCCCAAAGCTCTCCCCAAGGTGAAGTTGGATCTCCCCTCCTGAGCACGAAAACTTTTCGGACAACAAATATTTAAAAGACAAGCACGCACACTAATAAAACTATAAAACAAGAAAGTTTTTTTTACTTACCATTAAAATAGAGCCGCCATCTTGTATGGCTCGTCGATCGCTTATAAGACATTCAATTACGCTGATATATCCGCTTGGCCACAAAACACCGAACGAGAAGTCATAAAAAATTAACAATACTTCCCGGCCCGGTGCCCCGTAGTCTGACGGCGCATTCACCCATTTTCTTCGATTGTCGCAGGATCACACTCACTATATAGCCACTTCACTGCACTTAGGAATATCTCTACACTGCACAATTTCGCGGGACAATAAAAATAAAATAAGAAATAAGAAACACGCAACACAAAACCGACCCTATTGTGTCCGTCCACTCCACCATTGACGTATTCTTTGCGCGCTCGACTAAAAACTACTAGTCAACCACAATACAAACTGCACAGTATTGTTTACGGAGATTCCATTCAGTCCAAGTTACTTTATCCGCTGACAACCGAGCATCCCCTCTTTCAACCCGAAGAACGAACACCCAATGCTCTTACTCAAGTGAGTGCAAGTGGCTGAAAACGCTCCCCCTCAGATCGCTAGCCACAAACAACAGCCACTGGCACCCGAATCAACTATTGAGAAGTCCAGCTGATCGTGGGGAACTTGCATTCTAACCCACTGACCTACTTTCTTACTGTGGTCAATTGATTTTGTTTGGTAAACGCATGCCCCACTGGAAGCTGATCGTAATAATCAAAGTCTCCCTCTCGGCTTTATAAATATCTGGTATATACACCAGACAATCAAACTTGCATTTTGCAATAGCGCGAAAACTGGTAACAGTAGATTTAGATAAATTATACGAATATATTTAACACAACTTTCACAAATTTTAATGGATGAAAAAAATGAAATTTACTCCCGGACTATCTAAAAATGACTCCTCGAGGTTTGGCGATCTTGCACCCAGGTACCCACGAAAACTTCAGAAAGCTTTTTGTGTTTTATTGCTTTCTCACGACGTTGAAAAAACGTACGTGAGAAAATGCAAAAGTTTTTGATGCAAGCTACATATATGCATCTATGCAAAACTGTAATACAATATGTGCGCCCGTCTTGAAATATAAATTTTAAGAGGCCGCGAATAATCGTGATAATTGTAGATATGTATGTAGAGTGTACTTGCGGAAAAAAAGTAAGAAGACACTGTATGTAGGTAAGTATGCATATAGTGTGAGTGGAATGTGTGTCTGATAACAAAATGCAATTTATGCTAAATTGCATTTTGTTATAATATGGGAATGCATTTATGCTAAATTGCATTTTGTTATAATATGGGAATGCATTTCTAAATGTATTTTGAATGAGATTTTTAAAATGAAATAATTTTCATTTTCAGGGTCATTCATGAGGTACATCAATATATTGTATAGGACAATATATTGATGTATTGCAATTATGGTTGTGATTCGGAGCAAAGGTACATGTGTCACAACATTCTCACTCGTTGGTACCAGTCGTCACATGTGGAAATATGGAGTATATTGTGTAAGGTTAAGCACTCAGGTTAGTTTTATACTGAATATTTAGTTTAAGGTTAAGATCTCAGGATTATAAGAGACTGAAATGATTAGGTTCAGTTTATGCTAACAATTAGTTACGTATTTTTATATATTACATTCATTAAATATCGTGACACGAATTTAATTGCTTCGAGTTTTCATTCAACCCTTGCTTCTCAGATAAAATAGACAGAAGGACATAAATACTGAGTTATATAAATTTGGAGGCTGAACCGGGATCTGAGGAGCACGTGGCGCTTGAATGAGAATTCGATACGATTTCCTAGATTAAGCAAGTCATTATTACAGAATCCATTTATCGGTGATAAGTTTAATAAATTTTTGATATCCTATGAAGCATAACGGTTGAGAAGAGGTAATCTGTGGAAACGGTACAATGCACATCATTCCGCAGAACATGTTCCAAGCAAAGTTATTAAGTTAATTCGGCCGTTTATGGTATAAAAAAAAAAAAAAAAAAAAAAAACAGATCTTAATAGGTACTGTTGTGAGAGGACCATGCTTCATGAGGTCAAGCGGAAGGCAAAGCCTTGTAGTGAAAGATCCTGAAAACATAAAACCGACGAAGTTTGTTGATGCTGTGAACTTTGCAGTACCATGTTAGGTGCTGAACTTGTCGTATAACTACTTTTCGAGTATCGATATTTAAGGTCCTATATTAGCATGAGTTAGTAGCCCCTAGTGCTAATGATGTAAACGGATTCTTTTCAATTGAATTTTGTTTGGGGAAGAAGGCATAAAACGTCACTTTGTACTTTGAATACATATTTTCGACGTCATATATATATATAAAAATAGTAAGCACAAAATGCAAATGAATAGTAATATAAACAGAAGAATTGGTGAATAAAACTAAATAAGCCTGGGAAATTGAAAGGTTCGTCTTTCAGTCGTGTAACGGATCCTTCAGGCACACACAAACCGTGGGCTTACATGTAGAGAAGTAAGTACTGTGTTAATAAAATATTTGACCCCTTTTCCTTGCATAGGATTCGCGAGATCATAAAGGGCGCGGGTATTTTGCAGAAATCGTGTCGTATGATGGAATCGATTTTATATAAAGTTCAGAAGTTAGTGGAAAGTATGGAAATGATTGAAAAGAGAGAGCTTTAAATGCAAACTTATAAGCTCTTCTGCGATCGCTGGTTGTCGACCTTCTACCTCGTTCATAGGTGTATTAGTTTTCCCTTCATCCAACAAAACCCCGAATTTAAACCAGTGCGTAGCACGGTGCCTGTCATACGGTGTTTTCTTGCAAAAGTTACTTTCGAATTTCGTAACGTGCGAAGGTGTCGTTACACGGTTGATAATGAGGCTTGAGTTTTCCACAATTATTTCCTAAAGAAATCACCTTGGCATTTTAGGGTGACGCTACCAGTTCTATGGACTTATTCATTTCGGTTTATTACAAGTTCTAATTTAAAGTTGCATAGGAAGAGCCTATGTGGCTCATATTATCATATAGCCGGTAACGCGTAGGCTTTGTGTTGAGTTTGTTCACATGGTGATGGATTGATGTGGTCAAGCTAGCGACGTCAGTGAATATAGCAAATCGTGTATAAAGGTCTCTTATTGGAACAGTGTCGGTCTTTGACAGGATGTGGAGACGACATGAAGGTATAGAATCTAAGTTTTTTTTCGCTTAACCATTAGAAGTGCGGTACCTTATCGTCTATTATAACTAGTAATATTCAGTTTTAATATCACTCATCAAGTTTACTCAGTCAAACTAAAGAGAGCAAGTCCCTAATATTGTAGCGGCCAGAATCGATAGTCGATACACGAAAATATTTTCTCGGAGTACCGACTGGTTGCAGTAAGTATTTTTTTTTGCAAATATTCGGATTAGATGAAATTGGATTTCTGAATTAGGCAGTAGAGTCGCGTCGTGTAATTGATAGGGGCAGATTGTGATACTGGCATGCCAATCATAAGTCAAATTCAATTCGGGAATGGGCGAGTATTTAGAAATTAGTCAAGTACCAATTAGCTAGATAGGTTTTGGTTTGAGTGACAGCTATATTTGGAGTATATATATAACTCGTATTGAATTAAAAAAAGGTTTTTATACCGTAGATATTAGAATACAAACACTGCTAACAGTGAAAGGATATTCTTTTGAATTAGTATAGAATGCGAATTGGGTCGATGGAATTCTGTTATTGCGAGTAATCGAACCAATCTGAGTTGTTAAGAGACAATTCGAGTCCCTTTTAGAGTGAATGCTTCAAATAATTTACCCTAAAGAGATAAGGACATTACGTTTGAACGATCTATTTTTCTATTAGGATGACTCAGTGAATTACTGAATATATATTTAATACCCATTCGAAGGTGCAGTTTTCGCTGCATATGGCGGGCAGTCCGACGAGTTTATACAAATAGTAGTAGATATCTATAGAAACCTGTATGTCATTTTTCGAAATAAGTTACGTACATGTGTAAAGACATTGACCTAGGGAGGTAGTTGCGATATTGCTATTAGAAGTGTAACATGCCTCGGCTCGTGTGCAAACGGGAGTAGTAAGGGTCCCACCTCCCTATACTTTTTACATTGCGTCCGATAGAGACAACTGCCACGAGTATCCCACTCGCGGGTTTTCTGCAATACGGTTCTCACCGCCGATAAGAAGTTGTTGAGGAGGGAGTAGGATAGACACGTCCCTCTCGCAACCATTGGGGGCTAAAAATAAAAAGGTTGAGTTGCCACCGAGTTGTGTTGTTGCAGGATGTTGGTTGGAAGGAGAGGCTGGTGCTGTCTGTGGTAAAGACGGTAGATGGGTCCCTGTCGTAGGCATTGGGAGGCAAAAATGAAAAAAGCTGACTTGATACCGAGTTGTGTTGTTGCAAGATGTTGGTTGGAGGGAGAGAGCTGGTGCTGTCTGTGGTAAGGACGGTAGATGGGTCCCTGTCGCAAGCATTGGGGGCAAAAATAAAAAAAGCTGACTTGATACCTAGTTATCTTGATGCCGGCTGTTAGTTGAAAGGAGAGAGCTGGTGCTGTCTATGACAAGGACGGGAGATGGGTACTGTTTTGGAAAGGTCCAGTTGCTAGGGTGGCTGAGCCTAGTGGGTGCAAGCAGATGTACTATAGGCGGTTTACGTACAAGCATAGTAAAGTTTTATAAAATTGCACTACCAG
The DNA here is from genome assembly GCA_963924295.1 of Dioctria rufipes. NCBI lineage: Eukaryota > Metazoa > Arthropoda > Insecta > Diptera > Asilidae > Dioctria > Dioctria rufipes. Next base: position 140,336,300 of record OZ002744.1, read on the forward strand.
GCGAGCAGATAACTAAAGCACAAAATCTTGCGATCATATGTAGCAAGCATGCATGGTTTAAACCTGTATCGTTGTCGTCACATCTTCAGCGGTTATCGCGCCTCTTTTTTTATATTCCGTTCATTTTTTCTTCCACTCCAAACAAGCTTTGATCAGTTAGTCACACTTCTTCAACGTCATTTTTCCATACGAGTTTTAAAACTTGAACTTGACCGCGATGCGGTCACGAGTTGTTGTTTCTTTTTGCATAGAATTTTAAATCTACCTGAATTGAAACTGCGAGACATGTGGGTGACTTTATTTTCTGAATATTTTTTATGTAAAGGAAAAAAGATTAAGGAAAGATGACAAAGAGCAAGTTCTGATGCTGCTTATGCAAGGGTTCTTGATACTTGTGACGTTCAATACTGGCGGCGTATGATAAAGAGCTGCAAAACAAGAAAAGATCGGCGGCAGTCAGTGAACTTGATGTTGTGAACGACACGAATGTGGGTGAAGGTGAGCTAAAAGAAACGGGTTGCTTGAGTAAAAACAAACTAATTCGGCTGAGATGCCTTTTATTGAAGGTCAGTAAAGATAGACTGCGGAATGTTGGATATGAATAGTGCGGGTGGATAATATGCCCTTCGATAAGGCGGCAGTGAGAAAGGATGGGGCTATTCAAATAAAAAGTCGAATTCGATAAAGATATTTTTATTTTTTTGCTATTTGTTTTTACAGTTTTAAATCGCTCGATAAAGATTCTGCATCTGTGTGAGTGACAAAGAATGGAGCTTAAAATTAAACTACATTGCATAATGCGCACCTTAAATCTGCTTCGATCCAATCCGTAAGTGATCCACGGTCCCTTGCGTGCATTTTGATAGGCGTAACTCCATACATGTAAATATCTGACTTCAGGCAGGGTTTGGAATCTTACTTGTTTTTTCATACTTGATGTGCATAACGTCAGCATGCTCACACACACATACATATACATACGCATACGCACATGTTTTTTTATACCTCCCGTGCAAACTGTTCGTAAAAATAGTAAATTTCACAATATAAGCCAAACAAAATTAACGCTCCAGCTAAAACTTTTAATGTGTTTAAAGCCCACTTCGTGCATTCTGATGGTGGTTGCGGGCTATTATACGGTCCGCATACGTCCCTACCGTTGGCATAGATACAATTAGGTGAACGTCGAAAATGTTCGGCCTCAACATCTTCAGGACAATTTAATGCACTCATTTCCATACAGCAAAAATAACATTTTGCTATGTCTTTGAGGTTGGTGTAAAAGAAGCCGCTCCTTGCTAGCTTGTGTGATTTCCTGTCATCCAAAGTTAAATTCTTAAATGTCTTTAACCGATCAGATTCACGCTTTAAGATCAGCATTGTGACTGCAATAAAGGCTGTTTATAAAAAGTCTTTTATATTAATCCATGTGTTGTGCTTTTGTGGAAAACCAAGCCATTTCACATAAACTTTACCGCCTCGTCTTTTTAAAACTTTTTCTACAAGGTAGGTATCAGTGTTGTGACCCAGGTGCCTATACCCCGAATCACAACAATAAAACCAATACGCCAATATCTTGCCCTATGCAATATATTGGCGTACTACAATTTGACCCTGAAAAATGAAATTCATTTAAAATTTCATTTAAATTTCATTTGCATTTAAAAATGCGTTTACGTACTGCAACAAAATGCAATTTAGCATAAATTGCATTTTGTTATCAGTCATACATTCCGTTCACACGGCATGTATACTTACCTACATGCAGTACTATGTACATACCTACATACAGCTTTTCTGCTAAATTATCTGCATGTACTATACATACATAGTTTCTTTTTCCTAAATTCATAAAACTTAATCGTATGTACATACATACACATGATTATTCTTGTCACCTAAAGATATTACTTTTTCAAGACACAAGTGCATATCAGATTTCATGCATATGCACTGTGTCTATATTTTTTGTACATTCCCACGTACGATTTTTCACGTCGTGGGAAAGTGATAAGAAGAAAAAGAAGCTTTCATGGGCACCTGGGGCCGGCGAGCCCAATCCTCGGGGAGTGTGTTTCTTTAATCCGTCAAGTAAAGACAAGATCGGGGAGTTTTCTTTTTAACCGTGGAGTCTGAATTATAATTTCTAATTTAACAAAATTGATAGTTCTATATCAAAAAAGCAGTGAATTATAAGCTCTAATATAACAAAAATTGTTATATCCGCATCAAAAACGCAGTGGATTAAAATTTCTTTTACTAATTCCTAGTCTGAATTATAATTTCTAATTTAACAAAATTGATAGTTCTATATCAAAAAAGCAGTGAATTATAAGCTCTAATATAACAAAAATTGTTATATCCGCATCAAAAACGCAGTGGATTAAAATTTCTTTTACTAATTCCTAGTCTGAATTATAATTTCTAATTTAACAAAATTGATAGTTCTATATCAAAAAAGCAGTGAATTATAAGCTCTAATATAACAAAAATTGTTATATCCGCATCAAAAACGCAGTGGATTAAATACTAATTCCTAGTCTGAATTATAATTTCTAATTTAATAAAATTGATAGCTCTATATAAAAAAAAAAAGCAGTGAATTATAAGTTCTAATATAACAAAAATTGTTATTTCCGCATCAAAAACGCAGTGGCTTAAAATTTCTTTTACTAATTCCTGTTCAGTGAATTTAATTTCTAGTGTATCAATTCCTATTACGAACTAAATATATTATAATCTCAAAAATAACAGAAGTGTAGTTCTCATTTCTACCATCGAAAATTTTAATTCCTTTACTAAAGACGAGTTTTGAGCTCTCCATCCCAGAGCACGGCTCACAAACTATAACATTTTGGTGGCAGCGGTAACCGAACCCATAGAAATATAAAATCAGTGCTTTCAAAGATATCAAAATTTTCCTTGGAATAACAAAATCTGCCACAAAGTACAACATTTTGGTGGCAGCGGAACCAGCATAAATCAGTGCTCAAAAAATAATAATAATAATAAAAAAAAAAATTTTCAATAAAATCTGCCACAAACAACATTTTGGTGACAGCAGTGTTCCGTACAAAAATTAGTGCAAAAAAAAAAAACAAAATCAGGTTAAAAAAAAAATATATATATAAATGAATAAATCAATAAATAAAAATTAAATTTTTTTTTAATTAAAAATAACAAACACCTGGCCACAATATACAACAAATGGTGGCAGAAGTAACGACACGAAAGCCAGTAAAAAAATAAATTAAAACATACCATAAAAATAAATAAATAATAATAATAAACGCTTAATTTTCCTTTTGCTAATTTAATTAAAACTAAATATCAAAATAATCACAAAACAACAATAAACGCAACAACATTTTGGTGGTATAAATATATATATATAAAAAAAAAACCTGTCAGAAATAATAACTGTGCCTTAAATAAAACAAAAAAAATATAAAAAAATAACAAAAAATAAGCCCGGGTACCCTTAATACAGGGTACTTAGAGGAAATAATATAATTGTTTAGAGCGCCATAGTGCTCCATCGGGGGACCTTTGCGAGGCTTCATCCCTGCCTCAACAAGACGTTCGTTAAGGAAGGAAGGAAGAAAGACCTTTTACCAGGGAATCCTATTGGCATTGGCTAATCCAAGCAACAACTACCAAACTTCCAACTTTTACGCACACTCACCAGCAACATCTTCAATACCAAGAAGACGTCAGCCAGGACGCACGACGCAACTAATTTCCAAGATAAAAAACTACAATTTGGATTAAAATATAAGGTAGACGAAATTTAGTCTTATGCTTTTCCATATATATATGCGCAAATATTTGCTGATATTTATAAATTTCTAGAAACAATTTATTTTTGCGGTTGTTGTATGTGCAAATACGCTGCCCCACAAAGCGACCTCTGCGGTAAGGCTTCGTGAACTTGCTGGCCAGAGGACTTCGATAAATCAATAATCGATCCCCTGCAATAGAGCTTCATAAGCCTGTTGATCAGAGGAAAGATTTTGGTAGGAAGCAGCGATCTGTACTACAACCCATTTTATTTCAAAAATTGAATATTCACAACAAATTTTTTTTTCCCATATTAGCAATTCCCAATCCCTACACATCCCTTCAATCAATCAGAAAAGTGGCAATAATAACAATTTAGAGTATGATTATAGTCCATAAAAAAAAAGGTGATTTTATTTTTCCTTTGTGTGCACAATATCAATTTTCTGTTAACTTACATACCTTATCCCAATTTACACGCATAATATACATAACAACACGACGGACAAACCCACAAGCGATACGACTACATAAGTAAAAACAGTAATTACAACTATTCATTTATTGAATTTAACAAACAAATAGTTAATAAATTGAAATTCCTAGCACAATTAAATTTATTTTTTTATTTTTATTATTATTATTTACCTATTCTCTCACAAAAATTAATTTTTTTTTCTCTTTCTCCGTCTCTCTGTTTTGCTAAAAAAAAAATAGTTATTAGCACATAACAAACTGATTCTCTGGTTATTGCTGTTGGGAAACGTAAACGTCTGTCCTGTAATTAGCTGACTTCTACTTACTCCATACAATTTTGTCACATCTTCCATAGTTCCCCTCAGATCAACCAAATCGAAGCTTGAAACAGACATTCCTAATATTAAAAAACTATACATCATACTTGTACTAATTTTTCCGTCTATTACTTCAGAAATCAGTCATGACTGAAGAAACCGTTTCTTTCGATGAGCTCTGCTCATCCCAAATAGGAAAAAATAAGGAAATTCGTCTAATACTAGGGGCTTATCACCAAGCCGGTAAAGTGAAGCGTACCAATACCTTTGTGAAAGGTAAATTACAGCAACTCGAAGAAATATGGAGCGCCTTCGAAAAAACAGAAGAACAAATAGTTCAGCATAAAGACTTTACGACCGACCACGATTATTTCAAAGAATCGTGCTCAGATAAAACTGAGGACTGGTACATGTTGACGAAAGCAACACTTTCCGAAAGATTGAAATCAATCTCAGAAAGTACTATGAACCAGCAAAAACCCTTTCATATCCCATCACCCAGAGCTTCGTGGAGAAATCCAACCAAATCACAAGTTACAGAACCTAATAAGGAAACAGAAGGTCCACAAAATGAAAGTATTTTCAGAAGTCTAAATACAAAAATTAACTCAATTACAAGAGTTATACAATCATTAAACCCTGATACTTTACCTACAGTGAGTAAAACATACCTAGAACAAAAACTGAGTATCCTAAATAAATATTGGGCTGAATTCGAAGAACTCAACAATACAATCGAAATGCAATCTACGCCACAAGACCTAGAAAATAAATACTTTACTGAAAATGTTTTCGGTAAAACAGAAGCAGAATATGAAGAAACTGTAATTGCTATTCAAGAACAGCTAGATACGCGCTTCCCTAATTACCAACATGACACACGAAATAACTCATCACACTTTCACAATGAAAGCACAGAAGTCAAAATTTCACACATCTCTCTATCAGAAATTAAATCGTTAATACCTAATTTTAACGGCGATACAAAAGACCTCCATAAATTCGTGTCATGTTGCGATGATATTAATAGACTTTATCCCAATACCGACCAAACAACCCTGTTTTCAATAATCAAAAGTAAGCTATTTGGAGATGCCTACAATGTACTTAAGTACAATGATACAAGCAGGTGGTCAGATTTGAAGCTACTCGAAACATTCGAAGTAAAATTAGAAAAGTCTGACCTCCAATCAAAACTCCAAAACACAAGACAAAAAGTAGGAGAGCCTGTCAAAGAATTCTTGCAACGAATAAATATGACACATGCACAATTGAATGAAGCCACGCATTCATATACAACAGATAAATTGCTGTTAAATTCCCTAATAAAGGATAACGAAAAACAAGCTATTAGAGCAATAGAGGATGGACTAATTAGCGAACAACTACAAACATTAGCCAAACTCCATGAAAATAGAGCATTAAAACCCATAACGTCATATATTGGCGAGCAAGCATTACGCCTAGAATCAAAGGCAACAAGATTAGCAACAAACTCTTCTCGCACTGCTCAATCAATGCAAGTGCAGAGCCCCTTTTGCTATAAATGCAAAGCACAGGGACATTTAGCCCCAAATTGTCCACAAAATATTCGTACATACCCAATTCCAAATAACAGTTTTTCTAATGCCCTAAACAAAAGCAATCCTCCTAAGCTGGCTAGCACCTTAAACAGCTCCATCCCTACATGCAGGTATTGTCATAAATTAGGACATGCCCTAGAAGTATGCAGGGCGAGAATAGCAAACCACGGGAATTTCTACAGAGGAAATATAAATCCCGTTGATCAAAACTTCAGAAAGCGAACGGAAAGTCCCAATAGAACTACAATTCCCCAAAATGAGGTCAGCTTCAACCAGGTTCCAAATCCTAATTTTAGAAAAAATTCACATTCCTCGACAATACAACCCCAAAACGAACCAAGATCAAACAAAGATCACGTACAAAATCCGAGAATATTTTTAACACACTCGGAAAACAAATCAAGGCGAGAGGAATTAGTCGGCAGCCCCTCGCATATTCAAACAAAAGCCGACATACACACCAACCCAAATTAGATAATACACATTTATTAAAAGATCAAATAACGCTGGAAATCCCAATTACTATCAGTCCTAATTCCATTACTATTTCCATATCTACTAATGTATGCCAGAATAAAAAAACAAAACTCCTCGTAGACACAGGAGCAGAAATCAGTCTATTAAAGTTCAATACACTGAAAGCAGGCAGCACTTACTATAAAGATGCAATCTGCAAGATAAATACTTTATTTACAGAATCCAAAACTACAGAAGGATTAATATTGGCAAAAATGTCAAATACATCAAACGAAGAATGTATAATAGAACATCCCTTCCAAATAGTAGGAGAAAACTCAACCTTGGCATATGACGGCCTAATTGGTCACGACTTCTTGTCTAGATACAACGCTTGTATCAACTATAAAAATAATTACATTTCCTTAGAGGTGAAGCAATGTCATTCATCCTATCCCATAGAGCAATATCGCTCAGATTATCCAAATACATATCTTAGATATGATAACCATGACAAGAAGTCTGAAACAAACAATGTAAGTGCTAATAAAAGCAAGTTACCCAGTACTTCACGAGAATTAAATACCAAAAGTGAAAAGTACCCCAAAACAAATATTCTACAAAAAACGGAACATATTTTCCAATCCAATGAGAACCGAAATGAATCGGACGAACTAAATAATAATATTATTACAATTCCCGCTCGATCTGAATCCATAATTCAAATTCCAACTTCGTCAACTACGGAATCGGTATATTTTAAAAAAGAGGTAAAGCCAGGGTTGTTCATAGGTAATACAATAGTCAACCCATCAAAAGAAATGGCAAAAGTCCTAGTTCTCAACACGAATGAACAGGACGTCGAACTGGCAATTCATGACATGAATCCAGAATGCCATGACCTTAATGACTTCGATTGCATCTCCACGGATTCCAACAGAGATCCAATTAGGGGCAGAATAAAGAAACTGCACACCCTGATTAAATTGGATCACTGTAATTTGGAAGAAGCCGAGAGTATTCGGAAAATTTGTAAGGATTTCAACGATCTCTTCTACTTAGAAGGGGATTTCCTAACATTTACAAATGCAGCCGAGCACAAAATCGAAACAATCCCGAATAAACCACACATATATACTAAACCGTACAGACTTCCAGAAACAAGCCGGAGAGAAATTACTCGGCAAATAAATGAAATGTTGGATTCAGAGATAATAAGTCCTTCAAATAGTCCGTGGCGAGTCGTTGTAGACTTCCGCCGAGTAAATGATATTACTATCGGCGACGCCTACCCATTACCTAATATTACAGACATATTAGATCAATTGGGTAAGTCTAAATATTTCACAACGCTAGACCTCGCCAGCGGATTCCACCAAATTCGCATGGACGGGAAGGATCGAGCAAAAACTGCGTTTAGCACTCCTTATGGTCATTACGAGTTTAACCGTATGCCATTTGGATTAAAAGGTGCACCCGCAACCTTCCAACGTGCCATGAATAATGTCCTTTCCGGACTCCAAGGCATTTACTGTTTCGTATACATGGACGATATTGTAGTCCATGGATACAATCTTAAAGACCACAATATTAGGCTCGCAAACGTATTTAGCCGCCTTCGGGATTTCAATTTAAAATTACAACCCGACAAGTGCCATTTCCTAAGAAAGGAAATAATGTATCTAGGGCACATCATTACTGAAAATGGAGTCAAGCCAGACCCGGCAAAAATTAAATCAGTTCAATCTTATCCTAGACCCAAGAAGGAAAAGGATATAAAAGCCTTCCTTGGTTTCGTCGGCTATTATCGCCGCTTTATTCCAAATTTTTCTAAAATCGCGAAACCCCTTACTAACCTTCTGAAAAAGGACACACCTTTCAAGTTCGATGCAATTTGCGACGAAGCATTTTGCGAATTAAGAAAAAAATTAATATCAGCACCAATTTTATCCTATCCGGATTTCGACAAAGAATTTTTTGTCACCTCCGATGCCAGCGACTACGCCATCGGAGCAGTTCTTTCCCAAGCAGATGATCAAGGAGATCATCTAATCGCCTATGTGAGTCGAGTTCTCAATGGTGCAGAGACTCGTTACTCAACTATCGAAAAAGACCAAAAGCTCTTTTTCGATAGTTTTGTTTTCGCGGTTGAGTAATTCAGGCCATACGTTTATGGTAGACAGTTTACCATCATAACTGACCATAAACCATTAATATGGCTAATGAATCTAAAGGATCATTCCTCAAGGCTAATGAGATGGAGAATTCGTCTTGAGGAATATGACTATAAAATAGTCCATAAACCTGGAAAGCTCAACACAAATGCTGACGCTCTCAGTAGAGCTATCCCAGAAAATTCCGTAAAATCAACGGAACCTAACACCTTTGTTAATGTGGTAACCAGGAATCAAGCCAAAGCTCAGGCGAACTTAGATACACCCAATCCAAATATCACTACTACAAATCCAGATTTATCAGTAGTAAACGGTTCCTCAGTGATAATAACTGAGACCAATTTCCCATTACTTTTAACTAAAAACACAAATCCCAAATTTTTTATCTTGCCAATGCAGGATACAGAACTTGAAAGAGTGTTAAAATATAAACTAAAACTTTTAGACAAACCTCCTCTACTAGAAAACAAACTGAATTTCTTTAAGAAGAAAGACTCCATAGTAATCATTTCAAAAGTCAATCTACCTTGCCGATCACAAAGAGATAGATTAGACATTGAAAAGATTTTAACTGAGATCTGCTCATACACAGAAGCAAATCAGTTAAATCAGGTAAATATCTCCTTCCCGGTATTAGACCAACAAAATCTATCAACTATTAAAAACATTTTTACCAATGTCTTCGTTAACCAAAAAATAAATATAAAACTTCATCAAGATTCCATAAAGTATTTATCTAACAGCAGTGATATTGAACAAGTTTTAAAAGATTTCCATTCCCTACCAACGGGAGGCCATCAAGGCGTCTCCCGTACAATTAAAAGAATTAAAAAACAATTCTATTGGCCTGACATGTCAGACGATGTTGTAAGATATGTAAGAAAATGTAAACGTTGTCAAGTAAACAAAGTATCCAGAAACCCTAAGATTCCTATGAAAATCTCAAGCATAAGCTTGAAACCTTTTGAAAGAGTGTACCTAGATGTTGTAGGACCTCTCCCAATTTCCCATTCTGGAAATAAATACATCCTTACATTTCAAGACGACCTTTCCAAATTCTCTGAGGCTATTCCCATAGTCAACACTGAATCTAAGACATTAGCGGAAGCCTTCACCACAACAATAGTTTGTCGACATGGCATTCCAGAAAGTATCCTAACAGATCAGGGATCTAACCTCATAGGTGGCATGTTCGCCGAGGTATCCAAACTGCTAAAGATCAAAAGGCTCAAAACTACTCCTTATCACCCTCAAACAAATGGTGCATTGGAGAGGAGTCATAGAACTTTAGCAGAATACCTCAGATCTTATGTAGCGAAAGATCCGCAAGACTGGGATACGTGGATTCCATATGCCATGTTTGTCTATAATACCACACCTCACTCGAGTACAAATTATACCCCCCGCGAACTCCTATACGGATTCCCAGCCGAAATCCCAAATAACCTAAAATCATCTCCGACCGTTTGCGATAATTACGATAATTATGCAAACGAGTTAAAAGCACGTCTACAACACAGCTATAAAATTACGAAAGACATAGCCATGGCCCATAAAGAAAAGTCCAAAATCCAATATGACAAAAACACAGTTCAAAAATCTTTCAATATTGGAGACAAAGTCTTGTTAAAAAGCAGAGTGAGAGATAACAAATTCTCACCACTCTGGACAGGTCCATATGTGATTATAGAAATCAATTCTCCTGAGAACTCCACGGTGAAAATAAATAATAACAATAAAAGAGTCCATAACAATGACTTAAAACTTTTCGCGGATTAATACAAAATTTCTTCTACTACAAATTCACCGCAAATGAATAAACAATGTCATCTTCCAGGTCCTCACAATGATGCAAACGGCATTTTTCCTAATCTGCATCCCATTCATCTCAGGCTCGGGGATAAAAATAAATCAAATAAATGCCAACGCAGGCATTTATTTCGAAGAAATTGGCAGAGCCAATTTCTACACCAACGAGTGGAAGATCGTTACCTACTACGATCTAGAAAATTTCAAGTCAGAATTCAGGAACATCAAATTCATCACGGAGCAAATTACGGCTATCTGCAAGAAATTGGAAGGGAATTCAGCAATGGCACACACTTGTAACGGTACGTTGCTACAGATAAACCTTATCATAGCAAATATAGAATATAAAAATATGCTCCTAATAACTCAAAGCAGAAACCAAAGAGCACTTTTAAATGTAATAGGATCAATTTCCAAAGCTCTTTTCGGCACATTAGATGAAGATGATGCCAAGCTATATGATGAACAAATTCACAACCTCACTTTAAACCAAAATTCCCTCCTTTCCCTCATGAAAAGCCAAACCGCGATAATAGAAGCAACAGCTCAAATTTTTAATAAAACCAAGGCCGCAATTGAAAAGGAATTCCTGAATATGCATAAAAAACTAATTTCGATTCAAATATCTACATCGCTAATGGTAAATAGAACACTGGATAATCAAATATCCATTGAATTAGAATCATTAATCTCCCTTGTTTCACTAATGGCATTCAGATATCAAAATACACAGTCAGAATTAATAGATCTTTTAATTGATTCCAAACATGGAAAATTTCACCCTACACTAATATCACCTAATAAGATTGAAAAAATTTTATCAAAAATTAGGCAGGAGCTGCCGAGTTCAATAATGCTTCCCATAAATTCAAGAGACAATATATTTTCACAAATCTACAAATTAAGCACAATATCTGCAAATGTTTTCAACAACAAAATAATTATAGAACTTCGAATCCCACTTCCTTTTAAGAACCCTACCAAATTTTCAAAGCAGTGCCATTACCGACAATCCTAAACGGTTCATTCATATATATTGAACCATTAAAGGAATATATATTAATTGATTACAATCGTGATCATTACATCGAATTAACACTACAGGAAATCCACAATTGCGCAACGCTGGATCATACACACTTTTATTGTAAAATTTCATCACCCATCTTAAATACAAACAATAGAGTAAATCAATGTGAAATCAATCTAATAAAAAAGGAACCTATTACATCAAAATGTAAGATTTTGACTTCAAAACAGAGCTACTATATATGTATGTAATGAGTCGCTGGATGCACTCATTACTTTGGGGCAAAGACCTCACTCATTCGCTATAAACGCAATAAATTGTTTTTTTTTTCATTATTGAAAATTGCAAAAGCAAATTGCCAGCTTTTGCGGCGACTTACATTAATTTTGCAATCAATAATTGCTATCGCATTATTCATTGACCCCATCAAATTATATATGTGAAATAGCCAAAAAGCTTAATCAGCAGCCGGGTATTTTGCACTTGAGGCGAATGCACTTCGCTTGTACATAAGCGTTTCCCCTACATTACTATGTATGAATGATGCACCAATCACTTTAAGCGATATTCAGCAATGATAGGTAATTAGGGGGTGTTATCGCTGAGACATCGATTGATGCGAAATAAAGAAGGTGATGGACAGCATTGGCGGGGCAGTCATACAGTTTTTGTCAAGTTTTGAAGTCAGGCAGTTTTTGGTCAAGTCTTGAAGTCGGGCAGAAAAAAAGAGATAAATTATCGAAGTTAGTAAAAATTTTGTGATTCTTGACTAGGAATATAATTTGAATTTATATATTTATTAAATGATTGTGCCTCTGTTATTTTTTTTTAAATAAACATCGAAATAAGTGCGAGAAGCAAATTGTCTTTTGAGTTAAATTTTGAAGTGAATGTGCCATTGAAACCAATGAAAACAATAAGGGGCTGGTGATCTTCTCATTTAGTTGAAAGCACTCCCAAGTCCTGTTGCGGATGACGTCCAATACGCATCAGCCGTAACAAAATTTTGGTGGCAGCGGAGCGGATTTTATTCCCAGCTACCTGTGCAACTAAATCAGCTAACTATAAAAGGTAACCTAAGCCAGGCGCTTAGGAGTACCCAACGTTGTTAAAAAAAAAAAAAACAACCCAATCCCAGCCAGGTGCTCAGGGATTGTGTAAAACAGTGAAAAACGCTAAACAGCTTAAAAAACTTTAACCAGAAGACCTCACCCAACAACTCATGGACAGTAAGGACAGTAAAACTAATGAAATAAAGGAGGTGGAGCAGGCAATTGCAGATATCGAAGGAAAATCCACCGATTCTGACGAGGAGACATCCGATTTTCAAGAATATATAGGCTACAAGCGACGACTTCTTTTGTTAAAAGAGAATAAAGGAAATTCAATGTAAGTGAGCTCTCGCAAAAATTTGTTTTTTACTAAGATATTTGGTTTATTATCTATTAAATAATTTCTTTACAATAATATATACAGAATATAATACATTATAATATATATATTTAATGTATATACCTCGATAAATTTAAAATTTTGTTTTTATGTGGAAGTTATTCCTTTTTTTTTATGCTTTCGTGAAAACTTGGTTTTTTGTTGTTTTGTTGACTCGAGGATACAAATCCTGAGCACTAGTTTATTTATTTTTTTTTACATATACTAATATTGACCAATGTATAATTGACAAGTGACAAGTGCTACAATTAGGAAAAGGTGAATCTATCAAAATAGTTGTAACTCGGTCAGGAAAGCGAGCAGTTCCTGCTCCAGGTAGTCGTCGATTTGCAGCTACTCGTTTCATTCGCGCTACTCGGTTTGTGCATTTAAACAATTCTTCAAGTATGCCGCCAACAGACCCCCCTCCTAATCCAGCTGATAAAGCTGTAAGCCTTCAAATATCGCTATCCGATGCACGAAATATGGTCCCAGAATTCGACGGAAAATCTGGAGATCTGCATCGTTTTATTGCATGCTGCGAGTTATTGTTCTCTCAAGCGAAAGGTGCCGCGGATCGAAAAATTTTCCTTATGGTAGTAAAAACAAAGCTAATCAGCGCGGCTTATGATATCTTGAAATACACAGATTTCCAAGATTGGGATGAATTGAAAACCGAGCTGAACGCTCAATTTCAAGATAAGAGACCGCGATTAGCTATTCAAGGTGAAATGACGCGTCTCAAACAAGGTCCTCGCGAAGATTTGAACGAGTTTGCGAACAGACTCACAAAAAAGTTGTCCGATTTAAACTCAGCGACTAGTGAAGCTGTCGAATCGTCTTCCCGAACGTACTTGCTCAGTGAGAATGAACAAAACGCTATACGTGTATTTGAGGACGGACTTAGAAACGAACAGCTTAAGACTATCGTGAAAGCTCGAGGTGAAAAAAATTTACAAAAGCTAATCACCTTTGCAGCAGAGCATTCATATAGAATAGAAGAGGCCCAGCAAACTACACCCCGCTCAAGCCATTCTCCCACTTGCGATCATTGTGGAAAAAAAGGCCACACTAAGGAAACCTGTTTTAAAAGAAGACAGTTTCCTACATTCCCTTCTTATCCAAACGTCAAAAAAGAAGTAAATAGGTTAATCTGTGGATATTGTAACAAACCCAATCACAACCTAAATGAATGTCGTACTCGCATATACCATGAGCAATTAAAGCGTTCTCAAGATCAAAGACACCAACCACAATTTCTACAATCGCAGGTTTTCCAAAAACTAAATTCAAATAATGGGCAACTACGAAATTTCAGACAAGTTAGGTGGTCTGATAAAAGAGACCAGACCCAGAAAAACGATTTTATGCGGGAGGTATCGGACGGCGAACCTTCCCGCCAAGTAACTACCCAAGCTGTCATTCACCATCAATCCCAATAAAGAGTACCAAAATTGTAAGGGTACCAATAAAAAACTTCCTGCATTCACTAACAGTTTCCTTTCAAACAAGTATATCCAAATCAGCCCCAGCGACTTTTATTCTTGATACAGGTGCGGAAATAAGCCTGATAAAAGCTGAATCCACACGCGATGATGCACTAGTGAACGAGGATAAACGCTGCTTCATAACTACTCTAGCAGGCGATAGTTTTCCATCATATGGTGTAACCTGTGGCTTAATTCTATTAACCACTCAAAATGAGTTATTACACATGGAACACCCATTCCATATAGTTCCAGAAAAAAGTAAATTGCCCTGCGACGGCATAATAGGAAATGATTTCCTCAAAAAATATAAATGTACAATAAATTATTCAAAGCTATTTCTAGAACTCAACTTAGAAGCAAGTATCCAGTACTCGAGTTCAAGTGAAACAAATATAAAAAGTAAAATTTCTAATATGCAGGAAAGTAACCCAAGTTATTTAAAGAGTGATAAAGACAATGAAAACGACAGAAATTTAAAAATTAATGACGGCAGAATTAGCCGAGAAGGTGAAAATAAAAATGAAAATTATTATAAAGAAACAAATAGCAGAAGAGAAACTGTGAATGAATCGGTATGTGAGAGTTCAATTAATCCATTGCCAGCGAGCCCCACTGCCTACGAGATTCATTCCGAAAACTCTTCCTCTTGTATGAATAATAATATTTCAAGAGTTAACAAAGCTCATATTACAAATAATAATGAAAACCTAAGCCAATATCATCGAAACTATATGACATCAGCACAATTTGCTGATGACGGAGGTGATCATTCCGGCACTAATTTAAAACAAGAAAACAATCACTCACTTGAACAAATCAAACTTCCCCCACGTTCGGAAATAATAGTAAATATTCCTGTAGACTTTAACGAAGAAGCATTATGCATAAAAAAGGAAATACAACCGGGTGTTTTCATAGGAGATACCTTAGTAAACCCACATGGTAAATTAGCAAAAATTTCGATGTTGAATTCTACTTCTGATATTGTCAAAATAAATCGCCAAAAAATTACTCCTACTTGGGAAAAATTAAGTAGTTATGACATCCTTTACGCCCAATATGACCGAGACCCTGTCTTGAATCGATTAAAACACTTAGAAAACCATTTGGTTTTAGATCATTGCAATTCTGAAGAGCGGCAGTCCATTCTCAATATCTGCCGTGATTTCAACGATCTCTTCTTTTTAGAAGGTGACTATCTTACCTACACTGATGCTGCTAGCCACAAAATACCAATCCTTAGTAATGCAGGTCCGATACACGTAAAACCATATCGTCTCCCCGAAATGCAAAAGGATGAAATAAACAGACAAATAAAGGAAATGTTGAACCAGGACATTATCAGTCCAAGTCGAAGTCCCTGGAATTCTCCCTTATTGCTTGTTCCTAAAAAACCTGATGAAACAGGTAATAAACGTTGGCGAGTTGTCGTTGACTTCAGACGACTGAACGAAGTCACAGTAGGAGACGCCTACCCTCTTCCAAATATTACACAGGTATTGGACCAACTAGGGAAATCGAAGTACTTCTCTACTCTCGACTTAGCAAACGGGTTTCATCAGATTCCTATGGATGCAGGATATAGAGACAAAACAGCATTCAGTACACCATTTGGCCACTTTCATTTCAACCGAATGCCATTTGGTTTGAAAGGCGCTCCTGCCACGTTCCAGAGGCTAATGAATACAGCTCTGACTGGTCTTCAAGGTCTGCACTGTTTCGTATACTTGGATGATATAGTCATTTATGGTTATAACTTAAAAGACCATAATTCGAAACTCATACAAGTACTACAAAGACTAAGGGACCACCGTCTCAAACTACAGCCGGATAAATGTCATTTCTTACAAAAAGAAATAGCCTATCTGGGACACGTGGTAGGTGAAAATGGAGTCATGCCAGACCCGAATAAGATAAAAGCCGTCAAAACATATCCAACTCCTAAGAAAGCCAAAGATATCAAGGCATTCTTGGGTTTTGTTGGCTATTATAGACGCTTTATCCCTAATTTCTCGAGGCTGGCAAAGCCTCTCACAGCCCTACTAAAAAAGGATGCTCCATTCAAATGGGATTCATTCTGCGACGAATCTTTTAGGACCCTAAAAGAAAAACTGATTACGGCACCTATTCTCGCCTATCCTGAGTTCGACAGAGAATTTAACGTCACCACAGACGCAAGTGATCTAGCCATAGGTGCTATTTTATCCCAAGGTGACATAGGAAAAGATCGACCAATATGTTATGCCAGTCGAACGTTAAATCCTGCGGAAACTAGGTACTCTACCATAGAGAAAGAGCTCCTAGCCATAGTTTATGCGGTGGAACAATTCCGACCCTACCTCTACGGTAGACAATTTAACATCATCACAGATCATAAACCCTTGGTCTGGCTAATGAACTTGAAAGATTCCTCTTCTCGGCTCATGCGTTGGAGGATAAAATTGGAGGAATACGATTATAAGATTATGCATAAACCCGGATCACTCAATTCAAATGCCGACGCTTTAAGTCGTTTAGTACCAAGCGACTCTGCCCTAGAGGTACAAAAACAGATAAATATAGTAACCCGTAATCAGGCAAAACTACTTCAAAACGACAGCAACCAAATAGATTCAGAGAGTATTTACAACAAATTTATATCCTCCCCTCATGGTAATATTAACTTCATCCACGAAAAAACGGAAAGTTTAATAGACCAAAAGGGTATTACCCATAAGTATTTCCTATTACCAAGTACGGAAAACGAAATCGAAGTATATTTGAAGGAAATATTTCCAGAGCTGGATACCTCAAACCCGCAACTAACAGTTCAGGAGAGAAACAAGCAAACGTTTATAATATCGAAAACAGCGTATCCAATGCGCACAAAAGAGGATTACAAACGGATAATAGAAACGTTGTACAATTTCAAAAATAAATGTTTAGAATATAGTCAAAATGAAATCAATATATATATGTCAAAAACAGAAAATGCAACCCATTTCGAATTGAAGGCCCTTATCTCACTTATCTTTGGAAAAATCAAAGTCACGCTGTTTCTTTCAGAAATAATTAACGTAACCGACAAAAAGGCCCAGAAAGATATAATTGAATTGTGCCACAATACGCCATTAGGTGGGCACCAGGGTATCACACGAACTATAAAAAAAATTCAAACTATGTATAACTGGCCAGGTTTAACTCAAGATGTGGAGCAATACATCAACACCTGCAGCTCCTGTCAAACCAATAAGCTTAGTAAAAATCCCAAAATACCTATGAAAATCACGACAACCAGTTCGAGACCCTTCGAGAGGGTTTCACTAGACATAGTCGGCCCTTTGCCAGTGAGTCACGAAGGTAACAGATATCTTCTTACTTTCCAAGACGACCTCACTAAGTACACGGAAGCTATTCCTTTACAAAATGCCGAATCTCGAACTGTAGCTGAAGCTTTTGTAACCAATATAGTTTGTAGGCACGGTATCCCAGAATCCATATTAACGAACCAAGGCTCGAACTT
Organism: Dioctria rufipes; assembly: GCA_963924295.1. Lineage (NCBI taxonomy): Eukaryota > Metazoa > Arthropoda > Insecta > Diptera > Asilidae > Dioctria > Dioctria rufipes. The sequence continues at coordinate 140,354,349 of OZ002744.1, forward strand.
TTTGAGCGAGATGTTTTTACAAATGTGCAAGTTACTACATATTAAGAAATTACAGACGACGCCGTACCATCCTCAAACGAATGGCGCTTTAGAAAGGAGTCATCGCACACTGGCTGAGTACTTGCGTCATTATGTAAATCGAGATCCACTAACATGGGATTCATGGATCCCGTATGCAATGTATGTATACAACACCAATATCCATAGTAGTACTAACTATCCGCCGTATGAATTATTGTATGGTTACCCGCCAAGGATTCCTTCATTAATGAAAAGAAGCCCAAATGTTAGTTACAATTATGACAATTATAGTAACGAGTTGAGAGCCCGAATGCAACACAGTTATATAATTGCAAAGGAAAACTTGTTAAAAAATAAGCATAAATCGAAAGCCTTATATGATAGAGCTACAAAAGAAAAAAATTTCTGTCTCAGAGATAAGGTCCTGCTAAAGAACCACACGCGGAGAAACAAGTTGTCACCGCTGTGGACAGGACCATATGAAATAGAAAAAATAAACTCAACAGAAAATTCAACAATTAGAATAGGCAACAAGCTTAAGACTGTACACAACAACAATCTAAAACTCTTTCGAGACTAACACTAATTCTAAATTCCGTAACCGTAGGAAGTTGTTCCTGGTTGCTGCCTTGATATTGTGGGCCAATACATTGGAAGTCACCTGCAACCTGAAGATTACCCCATTAACCTCTAACCCGGGAATCTATTTTGAGGAGGTGGGCCGTGTTGGGTTGTATAGCAACGAATGGCAGGTAATAGTATACTACGATCTCACAGAATTTAATTTTGAACTAGATAAGCTTACAAATTGTACAGAAACTGCACAAAAACTTTGTGATTCAATAAAATACCACCATAATAAACTCCCGCTCTGTGACGATATTACGTACCAATTGCATATCCTCATACGTATACTGAAACAAAACTCAGAAATACTGAAAGAGAAAGGAAATAGGTATAAAAGGGGACTATTCAATGCTGTGGGTACGGTTAGTAAAACACTTTTTGGAACTTTAGATGAGGATGATGCATTGCAGCTCAATAACCACATAGACAGCCTTAAAACTAACCAAGACCATTTGTTGAATTTAATAAAAAATCAAACACTAATAGTTGACACCACCGTTAACATCTTTAACAAAACTCGGTACGCCATAAAAGAACAGTTTATTCATTTAGACAAAAAGTTAGAATCTCTAATCATTGTGAGTAATCGACTCTCTTTAGAGAACCTTAAACAAAATATTACCATAGAATTAGAGACTATGGTATCCCTGACCACTCTGATGATGATAAGATACCAGACTACTCAAAACCTTCTCGTTGACTTGATAACAGATGTACGTCACGGTAAACCTCACCCTTCCATTATAACACCCCAACAAATGAAGAACGTACTAGAAACCATCCAGAAAGAAATTCCCAACTCCCTAACCTTACCAATCAATAAGGACAAGAACAACCTCTTGCAAATTTACCAAATCAGCAATGTTCGCACAGCAGTAATAGATAATAAAATAATTTTCCTCCTAAAGATTCCCTTACCGTTTAAAGAAAATTATCAGTTAATGAAAGTATATCCACTCCCTACACCACACCAAGACAGAATAGCTTACATCAAACCATCCCTAGAGTATCTAGTAATAGACTACAATCGAGAACACTATTACTCACTGAATAATTTCGAACTGCAAAACTGTGGAACTACTGATCTAATTAATTACTTATGCCGAGTAGTACACCCTATATTCAATGTGCACTCAGTAAATAACCTGTGCGAAATAGACCTACTAAAACACTCTAACACCGTTCCTCCTCAGTGCGAAATCCAAATAGTACCAAAACTAGATTTCTGGATTCAATTGTCACAACCGAACAAGTGGTTGTTTTCTATGAAAGAGCCTGTGATAATTGATACTGTGTGTAAAGACAAAATAATTCCACACGAACTTAACGCTACTGGAATATTGGAGCTCTCGGTAGGCTGTTATCTAAGAACAAAAGATCTTATCATCCAGGCCCACAATGTAAAAGATATCAAATTGAATAATCATTATCTACCCACAATCAACCTCACGTATACCATTCCCGCATACCCACAGCAGCAAAACTTAGTCAACCCTAAAGTCCACGTCATAAAGTTTCATGACCAACAAGAGCTACAAAACCTCAATATCGCCATTCAATCACAAAAACTAGAAGAAAAGCTAAAAAACACTGATCTATCCCCACACATTATTCACCATTATTCCTTGCTCTACCTGCTGATCGCAGCACTACTAATCACGGTCACGGTCATTTGTTTTAAAAAGCTCAAAAGAACCTCGAAGAAACAAGTAAACGTAAACAATGCAGATGAAATACGAGATGCAACGACCGACTACCGGTTAACCGTGCAAACTTAAAAAACAAAAAACAACAAAACAATAAAAAAACAAGTACTCAAAACAAATTCTAAAAAAAAAAAAAATTGTATTTTTGGAATGTTAAGCTTAAATTTTCACAATCACCATCCAATTTCTCTTCTCTTTCAATTAAGTCTTGTGCAGTTTTTTTCTAAAAAAAAAGTAATAGCTATTTGAAGCAAAGAGAATGTACGATTTACGGAAGAATTTTATATATACATATATAACACATGTTGTAATATAATAATTAAGTAGGTAAATGTAAAAAAAAAAAGAGAAGAAAACCAAGGAAGTCAGGGAATATTGCCTTTTTTTGCTATTTTCCCTCAACTCTAACTCTAATTTAATATAATACAACATTTTATAATTTTATAACTTATCTTAGGAAAAAATAAGAGAGTTTTATTTTATACCTCCAAATATTTTAGTTTTTAGTATATTAGTATAAATAATCTATCATAATATTTTACATTATAACATATACATATGTATATAAGTATATATCAAGTAAAAAGAAGTAAAATGGTAAGCTTGAAATTAAGCAATGTAATTACCAATCAATTTTAGCAGATGTAATATTATACTTAATTAAATAGGACAAGTAGAATGTAATAGCGGGGTAGATTGCTCTAAAACAAAAAGAAAAATAGTAAATTTATAATTTTAGAGGAATTCTGAACTTATATACAAATGTAAGATGGTAACGATAGTGTACGTATATCAAACATATAACCTGCGTAACTTTTGACTTGACAAAAACTAAATTATGCGCTTCACTTGTTTTTAGCGAAAATCCACATGTGGATTTTCTTTCCAAAGGGGGATGGTGTAATGAGTCGCTGGATGCACTCATTACTTTGGGGCAAAGACCTCACTCATTCGCTATAAACGCAATAAATTGTTTTTTTTTTCATTATTGAAAATTGCAAAAGCAAATTGCCAGCTTTTGCGGCGACTTACATTAATTTTGCAATCAATAATTGCTGTCGCATTATTCATTGACCCCATCAAATTATATATGTGAAATAGCCAAAAAGCTTAATCAGCAGCCGGGTATTTTGCACTTGAGGCGAATGCACTTCGCTTGTACATAAGCGTTTCCCCTACATTACTATGTATGAATGATGCGCCAATCACTTTAAGCGATATTCAGCAATGATAGGTAATTAGGGGGTGTTATCGCTGAGACATCGATTGATGCGAAATAAAGAAGGTGATGGACAGCATTGGCGGGGCAGTCATACAGTTTTTGTCAAGTTTTGAAGTCAGGCAGTTTTTGGTCAAGTCTTGAAGTCGGGCAGAAAAAAAGAGATAAATTATCGAAGTTAGTAAAAATTTTGTGATTCTTGACTAGGAATATAATTTGAATTTATATATTTATTAAATGATTGTGCCTCTGTTATTTTTTTTTTAAATAAACATCGAAATAAGTGCGAGAAGCAAATTGTCTTTTGAGTTAAATTTTGAAGTGAATGTGCCATTGAAACCAATGAAAACAATAAGGGGCTGGTGATCTTCTCATTTAGTTGAAAGCACTCCCAAGTCCTGTTGCGGATGACGTCCAATACGCATCAGCCGTAACATATAACACAATTATCACAGCAAAATGCATGGCTTTTCTCCCTCAAAAAACCTTTCCATATAGATATCGTTTGCGAAGATTCAATTAGTTCGGAAACCCTGCAGGGAACCGGAACAATATTTATCCACCCAGGTTGTTATGTCCGCAGCAAAGAATTTATCTTGCACGGACATAACGTAAAAATATCAAAATTTAACTCCCATTTCATCCCAACAACAAACATTTCCAACATAATCGAAAATATGACGCTTCCCTCTATGGAAACGTACAGAAGAACAAATCCTTTAAATATCACAAACAACATGGACTTCGATGAAATTTTAAAATCCATCCACCTTCAAAAGAACAAGAATCAAATTCCCTAAATCCTATAAACAAACACCATGTCCACCACTATGCGCTATCATATTCAACATTAGCATTAATAATAACCATTCTAATTATCTATCTGTACATTAAATACAGACCAAAAGATCCCAAATCAAACGAAATATCCGCTCAACATCAACTAGAAAATTTGCCTACTGCGGCACTAAGAAAGTCGAACTTCAATATAACTCCAGCCCCCAGAAGAAAAACTGCAGAGAGTTCCTTCAATTAATTTAGACATATTTAAATATATGTATGTACTATATATTATCGTATATCTCGTAGACTCACGCTCCCAATGGACATAATAGTTTCGAGCACAAGGACTTCTTTTATAGAAAATACAGACATTACAAAACAGAACAGTTGTAAACAGAGAACTATCACTATGAAAAACAAAAGAGCCAAGACGCTCAATATATATATAAAAAAAATTCCATGAAATCAATGCCCGAACGGAAAGCAAAACAAAAGCAAAATATACGGAGACCCATCACAGTTAACAAAAAGAAGAAGAGGAAGAAGAAAAAAAAAAACTATAAACGATTTGAACAACAACCATTTAAAACAAAAAAATAAAGTAAAATGTATATATATTGAAAAAATAGAAGTAAAACATTATAAAACTTAGACCTACATATATAAAGAAAATTTTTTTTTTTTATATTAATAACTATCCTGAGCGTCCCAATCGGCCGTAGTAGAGGAACCAGACATCCAAGGATATATTGGAAGCGGGAAGGACTCTCCAACGAGCACAGCATATCCGCGTATATAAATAAATAAAAAAAAAACAAGCAATATAACCAAATATCACACAACATCCGAAGTTCTGTAAAATAACAGTCAAACACAATTACTCACCTAGAAAAGAGACTCCCATCTCGTAGTCCGGATACAGTACAAACTGACAGTTATGGTACATGTCAGAAATGGGTGGGCCACCCCAAATAGGCAAACTCCACCGGCCATTGGCGTGCCACACCATCCGAAGGGGCCCCCTCCATCCAGGGAAAACATGGAGCACATACACCCCGGTGACCCGGACACAAAAATACGACCAACCTCTTGAATGAAAATCATTTTGAAAATGAGAACAGACTCCAATTCTATCCAAAATAAAGCAGGCAATTACAAACAAAATACAAAACAGAAACATAACAAAAAAAATCCCTTCACATACCAGCATCCCACACGATATTATATTCACTTTAAAATCTTCAGATAAAAGCAACTCGCAACAGAATTAAAACCAAAATGACTAGGTCAGCAGAATCTTATCTAGACAACAACAATGGAAAAGAAGTGAGGCCAAGCGACCAGTAAATGGTGATTAATAGAGGATCAGCTTATTAGAAGAAAAACAAAAACAAAAATTGCAATTGCTCATTAATACAAACAAGGACAAAACAAACTATAACGAACAAAAAACTGACAAAGCAACCTTTCCCATTTATCACCTACCCCAAAAATCATAAACATTTTTGAAGATGCCAAAATTATTTTCTTTTGTGAAATATCAATTTTTACCTTTTTTTCATTAAATAGGATTAATATTTTTCGTTTCTGACAGAAACTAACCAATAAATAAAAATTAGAAGGAATAGACAAAAGTTTTTTTTTATAAGAAAAAAAAAAATTCAAAAGAAAAATAGAAAATTTTTCTTTCCCTGTGTGGAAAATAGCCCTTACAATAAGGACTAATTTTTTTTTCTTTTCTGGTAGAAATTAATAAATAAATAAAAGTTAAAATAGTTAATAATGTAGTAATATCTATATATATATAAATAAAAAAAAAAAAAAGCAAACTAAAGAGAAATAAAAATAAACATAGTTTTTATTTACAAATTATCTTTTATATATAATACAATAAAGGAAATAAAATAAATAAATATAGTAAAAAAAAAAGCCTATGCAAATAAAATAAGGAAATTAAATAAAAAATATTGCTTGTTAAACATAACTCCACTATTAATTAGGTACTATATAACAACAAAAAAAAAAAAAAAGGATATCTTGTAATTACATATAATTAGTGATGCAAACAGTTTTAATTTAAATATTTTAATTATTTTTTAATATATAGTAAATCTAGAATTTTGTAATTATTTATAATAAGCTACATACTATTTTAGTATATGAATAATGTATTTGGTTATTTGAAAGAAAGTTTTCTTCTTAAAAAGAATAAAACTTTCTTTTCCCCAGGGGGGAGGGATGTTGTGACCCAGGTGCCTATACCCCGAATCACAACAATAAAACCAATACGCCAATATCTTGCCCTATGCAATATATTGGCGTACTACAATTTGACCCTGAAAAATAAAATTCATTTAAAATTTCATTTAAATTTCATTTGCATTTAAAAATGCATTTACGTACTGCAACAAAATGCAATTTAGCATAAATTGCATTTTGTTATCAGTCATACATTCCGTTCACACGGCATGTATACTTACCTACATGCAGTACTATGTACATACCTACATACAGCTTTTCTGCTAAATTATCTGCATGTACTATACATACATAGTTTCTTTTTCCTAAATTCATAAAACTTAATCGTATGTACATACATACACATGATTATTCTTGTCACCTAAAGATATTACTTTTTCAAGACACAAGTGCATATCAGATATCATGCATATGCACTGTGTCTATATTTTTTGTACATTCCCACGTACGATTTTTCACGTCGTGGGAAAGTGATAAGAAGAAAAAGAAGCTTTCATGGGCACCTGGGGCCGGCGAGCCCAATCCTCGGGGAGTGTGTTTCTTTAATCCGTCAAGTAAAGACAAGATCGGGGAGTTTTCTTTTTAACCGTGGAGTCTGAATTATAATTTCTAATTTAACAAAATTGATAGTTCTATATCAAAAAAGCAGTGAATTATAAGCTCTAATATAACAAAAATTGTTATATCCGCATCAAAAACGCAGTGGATTAAAATTTCTTTTACTAATTCCTAGTCTGAATTATAATTTCTAATTTAACAAAATTGATAGTTCTATATCAAAAAAGCAGTGAATTATAAGCTCTAATATAACAAAAATTGTTATATCTGCATCAAAAACGCAGTGGATTAAAATTTCTTTTACTAATTCCTAGTCTGAATTATAATTTCTAATTTAACAAAATTGATAGTTCTATATCAAAAAAGCAGTGAATTATAAGCTCTAATATAACAAAAATTGTTATATCCGCATCAAAAACGCAGTGGATTAAAATTTCTTTTACTAATTCCTAGTCTGAATTATAATTTCTAATTTAATAAAATTGATAGATCTATATAAAAAAAAAAGCAGTGAATTATAAGTTCTAATATAACAAAAATTGTTATTTCCGCATCAAAAACGCAGTGGCTTAAAATTTCTTTTACTAATTCCTGTTCAGTGAATTTAATTTCTAGTGTATCAATTCCTATTACGAACTAAATATATTATAATCTCAAAAATAACAGAAGTGTAGTTCTCATTTCTACCATCGAAAATTTTAATTCCTTTACTAAAGACGAGTTTTGAGCTCTCCATCCCAGAGCACGGCTCACAAACTATAACATCAGGATATTTGACTGGAGATAGCTCGAGCTGGTAAAATCCGCCCTGTATTATAACTCCCTCATAGTCTTCAAGAATGTAAGTTACTGGATAAGTGTTTTTTACTTCTTTTATTTTGAAAATTTCTGTAGACCAGTTTGGGGTGTAGCCTTTTTCAAAAACATGTTTGTTTCTACTTATACGAACAAAGTCTCCCACTTTGTACTTTGGACGTGATTTTGTTTTTGGCTTTTTATACACAGTTAGCAATAGACGAACCTCATCAACGGAGCCTACGTCTATAGGTCTCATCTTAATAGTTCGATGCTTTGTGCGGTTATACTTTTTTGTTAACCTGTCCAACATACTTATCCAGTGATAATTACCATTCATACTAAACTCTTTCCACATAATATTTTTCAGCGTTCTATTAAATCTTTCTACAATTGACGCCTTTAATGAACTATAAGTTGAATAATGATTAACATCATATTTACCCATCAAACGTTTAAACGACTTGTTGTAGAACTCTTTTCCATCATCTGTCTGCAAGTTTCTTGGAATACGACCCTGATTGAAAATTAACTGCATTGCTCTAGTGACTTCTATCCCACTTTTGTCTTTAATTGGTAAAGCCCATGCGTATTTAGAAAATGTATCAATTACAGTTAACAAAAAGCTAAAGTTCTGATTTTCTTGAGCATATAAACGCATATTAACTAAGTCTGCCTGCCACAGGTCATCTTTGCCTTTAATCGTTACACGACGATGTTTAAAGTTTTTGCGGGCTGGCCTATGTAGTTCATTAATAATTTGTCTTCTGCTCATTCTTGAAAGATTATATAAGTACCTTTTTACAAAATGTGGGGGTTTATATACAAAAGACCTGTTGTTAAGAACTTTTGTTTTTTGCAGTGAAAATGATCGCGTTCAAACACCCGTTTACAATGATGGTTGCTGGACCTTCAGGTTGTGGGAAAACAACATTTATAAAAAGGCTTCTCGATAATATGTTTTTAACACGGCCACAAATAACAAGAGTTATATGGTGCAATACAGAACATGTGGCTCTGCCTTCAGATACGACATTCAATAACATCGAATTTATTGATAGCATCCCTGAAGAGTTTGTAAATTATACACAGGAACCTACATTAATTGTACTGGATGATATGATGTTAAATGCTTTTAGCAGACAAGTATGTGAACTCTTTACAAAAGGCTCTCACCATCGCAACCTTTCAGCAATCCTTGTAACACAAAATGTATTTCACCAGGGCAAGTTTTGCCGAGATATATCACTTAACTGTAAATACCTAGTTGTATTTAAAAACCCTCGAGATAAAAGTCAGTTTATCCATTTAGCGAGGCAGATTTATCCAGAAAATAGTTCAGAGCTGCTAAAAATATATAAAGAGATTACACAGATGCCGCACGGATATTTACTGATAGATTCAACTCAAGATATCAACGAGGTATTAAGATTCCGTACTGACATTTTTAATAAAAACTTTACAACTTGCTTTTGTCCGCATAACTCTCTGATCGGTAAAAATGGTGTCACGAATGAATCGATTAAGGGACAACAAGCATATGCTATATGTTCTTAGAACAGCGAGTCGGAAATTAAGACACGCCATTATTAAAAATGCCGACTCCGAAGTTATAAAAACACTTTGTGAAATTACTCTTAATACTTTAAAGGGTAATCATATTCCTCGCGGAAAGATATACAATTCGCTCTGTAGGTATAAAAAGGATTTACGAAAACTAGTTGAGGCGAAAAGATCTGTGCCCAGACAACGTAAAATACTGATACAGCGTGGAGGTTTTTTACCAGTGCTGTTAGGAAGTGTATTATCAGGTGTAATTGGTTCATTAATTGAGAAATATGTTTAAAAACAATAATCTGAATAAAATGTTACTTCTTTCACCAGAAGTTTACGAAAAATTGAAAAACGAGATTGAGGATTCCGTGAATCAATCTAGGTTCGATAAGACTATGGATAAAATATTAAAAAATAAGAATTTATCTGATAGGGAAAAATGGTATAATTACCGAAATGAATTAATAAAATTTTCAAACTTAAGACGAAAAGCTACGCGAGTGACAGATGAAAAAACAAATATTCGCATGCTACCAGAAAAGCCTATGAAACAGAAAAGCTTGCGGGATAGCACTACTCAAACTAAATTTATTTTTAAAGATGAAATATCAACACAAACATCACCCTTAAAAGAAAATACACCTGAAAGAATGGAAGAGGATTTCTTCGAACTGGCTGAAATATCACCACCAAGACAACCGTTATCACCTGCCTCCAAACGCCGCTTATCAGCCAGTGGTATAGGGAAAAGTCTGAAACCACCTTCAAAAATACCTAAGACGGCTTCTAAAGATAAGTCTCGCGATAAAGATTATAAAGTGATCACGGCTGCGGATGGTATAACGCAGTACACTGTACCTGTAGACATGAGTATAGATGAAGCCGCGAACATATTAGAAGTATTCGATACGGAAAGTACTACGGGCGACAAAGGTGGAAAACCATCCAAAAAACAATCTATATTAAAGCCGTCTCTGCTAGATCCGAGTCAATATATGCTTTCGCTGCCAGTTAAGAAAGTTGTCCGACAAAGTGACCGCCTAATAAACGCAGCAAAAGCCAGAAGTGCTAGCGTACCAGCAATTGCTTGGGAAAGCCTGTAAAAATAATAAGTCTACTGAGCGTTGATTGGAAAAGAATTTAATAATGCCTGTGGATATAGAAGATAATGACTTTTACGTTTGCCTTTTAAGTAATAACTCCATGCAGCTTTATCCCGAAAATACACTATCGGCTTTTACAAATGCACTAGCTAGACCGTGCAAGTTTACTGATGACTGGTGTGTTTGAATAACTGAAATTTCATTGCCATACCATGCCGTAAAAGGGGGAGTCAAGCGAAATACAACTGAAGAAGTAAGTCAGAGTAATGCTAAAAGGGTAAGGCGTGATGCGCCCTTAGAACATATATCAAACAGGAATGCTGATATGCCGATGCCACCTTCCCGTATTTGACAACGCACTAAAAGTTTTCTATAGGCGCTCATAAACTGCCTAACGGAGGGATTATTATTTCTCCCTAAATGTGACCTAATGGAGCTGAAAAATAGTTCAATATGGTCCTGATTAATTTTATACATGGGAATATATTGCAGTTTTTTGCTGTTTATAAATCTTTCATTTAAAATTTTTAAATTTTTTAAACATGCAATAATCCCTATAAACCCCATTTTTCTATTGCTCTCTATGATGATCTGACCAGATGGAAGTTTTAGTTCTGACAGGTACTTTATGGCAGATACGGAGAAGGATAAAATTTCCTCGCTATTATTTGCACATAATGCCCGTTTTTTATACTCAAACTACGATACTTTTCTACTGTTCAATATATCAAATATGTCATTGATAATTCTGATGAATTTAGACAGTGGTTTACAATCACGGAACTCTCTCAACTCTAGCACATCGCAACAAAAATCCAAGGCATCTGCAACCGATTTGCTAAATAGCTGCACAGCAAGTCTAACATTCATTTTTTTTTTGCAAAATATATATGAGCTTGCTTCAATTTATTTCCTAGATGCAGTTCTTCTTTCTCTTGTAGTTGCACCAATTTCTCCAAATATTTCCATGCAATGCATTCTCCTTCCCCGTTGGTAATACTTTTCATATCTCCTAAGGTATTTCGGACCAGTTTGATCATGTGGCAAGGATCAGGGTGAACTATAAGCTTATTGTCATCGTTTTCCATATTGAAGTAACTGCGGTCCTTAATGTTTCCTAAATCACAACCCAAAGCTTTAACGGCGGAAATATTGACTGCCGCCCCATCAAAAATTATTCCTATAATTTCAGCGCTAGTTGCCTTTAATTGCTCCAAAGCTATAGAAATTATATTAGCTTTTTGATCTTTTGTCATGGAGGCTATTGGGAAATAAGCTATGGGGATTTTCCAGGACCGGTTCAAACAAACAGCCATTAGCACTAAAATTTGTGTAGCTGGGATTGCGTTTAGTCCACCATCTCCTGCATCAACATAGCCATAAGCTTTTTCTCCATCCCAATCTATTTGCTTTCGAATGTGAATCTCGTCAAATACGAGGCTCAGGTATAATTTATCATTCCTTTTATTTGCTTCTTCGCAAGCTGCTTTAATGGCTTCCAAGGATTCTGATGTGAAACCTGGCCTGCAATCGACAGCTTTATACCATTCCCGTAGGGTACTCGGATGTGGCAAGCTGTTCGCAAAAACACCTCTTACATACTTGTATGCCTTTGGCGACAAAAAATTCAAAGTTAAGGCGAAGGTACGAATTTGTTCGCTATATGTCCTGGCGACTCGCCCCTTTATCTTGGAGAAATGTCTTGAAAGAACATCTCTGCATGGGGCTGCGACTTTCGACAAAGCAAGTTCTACTTCATCTCCTATCAAGTTCTTCTCTTTCAAGTCACTTATTAACTCTTGAAATCTACACATTCTCTTATTTTGCCGCCGAATTTTCTGATGTAGTCGTCTTATGACCTTCACATTATTTCGGACATACTTCCTTAACTTTTTTAACTTAGCCTTCTTCACTAAAACTTTTTCAGAAATTTCCGTGCAGCTGTCACTAGATGTTTCCATACAATTCTGCATTGATAAGTTATTCTCAAAGTCCTCCTAACGAAGTAAATGATCTTAGCTATGAAGGTTAATTAAATTCTATTTTCATGCAAAGCAACAACAACTACAATGCTATGATGACGTTTATTAAAATATATACATATTATAGATAAATATATATAGATTAATTTCATGTCGTAAGATCCGGCCCAGACGTGTTTGCACGCTGCTACACTGCAACTTTTCAAATCATCAATGGCGCATAAGTTCCAAATCCTTAATCGGGTAAGGGCCTTGTGTGCTAAGTGATGTTAGCACAACTTGGACTTTAATTTAAACCATACTTTATAAGGTTACAGATAGAAATTTCAGTCCAAGTTTTACTAACATCACTTGCTGTCAAATTTGTATACATCGATGCAAGCTGAAGCGTCTGACCTGCACCTTATCGTTCCAACTTTCCTTCGGCAGCATTTCAAACAATCAAAAAATACATATGTACATAAACTCGAAATTAAGCTTAAAATTTCTCTTTTTACTTACAACTGATAGCGTTTGCTGTGGTGATTCGCCAACGATAACACCACTTTCCTCCAAATTTCTCACAGAAACATGTTCCACTAGTTGCTCGTGATCCTGTACAAATAAAAAAATTAGGAAGATATTATGTATCTTAATAGTTTAATTTGATCAGCTAAAGTGTAACAAGAAACCACTACTACTGAGCTTCTTCATATCTAAACTTACCATTACTGATTCCTCTATATACATCTCCGCAACTTCAATTAGGGGGAAGTCAACTATACCATCACTTTGCTCCTCATAGTGTGATGCGCTCTCCACAGCATTTCTCACAGAAACATGTTCCACTAGTTGCTCGTGATCCTGTACAAATAAAAAAATTAGGAAGATATTATGTATCTTAATAGTTTAATTTGATCAGCTAAAGTGTAACAAGAAACCACTACTACTGAGCTTCTTCATATCTAAACTTACCATTACTGATTCCTCTATATACATCTCCGCAACTTCAATTAGGGGGAAGTCAACTATACCATCACTTTGCTCCTCATAGTGTGATGCGCTCTCCACAGCATTTCTCACAGAAACATGCTCCACTAGTTCCTCGTGATCCTGTACAAATTAAAAAATTAGGAAGATATTATGTATCTTAATAGTTTAATTTGATCAGAAAAAAAAATTAATATTTCAGTTTAAAAGAATCCACCTACCACTTTTGTTTTAAGAAAAGGTATCGCATTTCTCGCCAACCTCCGCCTAATTCCAACGATCTGGTAATCCATGGCTGAAAAGTGGTCCTCACAAAGAGAGTCTGTTTGAGCTGGGTTATACTCTGGCCGGCCAATCGCATCGAGCCATTTCTTTTTTAAAATTTCCTCCTTAGGAAACCTAAAACCAAAAAATAAGTAAATTTAGTTTAAACGTCTTAACCAAATTAACAAAACTATATGTTGAAAAGTTCTAATTAAAAAATAAATAAATTGTATCTAATTGAGAAATAGGCTATTTCACATTTTCTTTTTAATTGATTTATCTACTCAAATCAAAATATTAAGATAATTTTCCAAATGTCCCCTAAAAATATTTTTAACCCACCGCCATTGACTTATTGCCTTTCGACTTTGACAGTTGTCTTTTCACGTAAACAAAAATTTATCTTACAAGTAAGTGCACAACAAAAATCAAGTTTTTATATTTGTTTGAAGATGATTCAGCAATATTTGGTATTATTAGTTAAAAGTAAATGGATTAGAAATAAATTGTGAATATACTTGCCTAAAAAATGCTTTCCGCGGCCCAGTTTTTCCTCTGTAACTCCGGCAACCTTTTACTGAGCACTTCATTGTACAAATTGTATTTATACACAAGTTTATTTTCACTAAATATTGTTTCAAATTGTTTATATTATATCACTTAATTAGTTTTGAAAAAAACTGTTGTTTGTTTCACTATGAAATTACAAATAATTAACATAAATTATTTACCGTCACGAAAACACAAAAACTCACTTGGCAGATAAGAATTATATCTCGCTTTCTCCAATATATTCGGTCCTTTGTTATTGCCTTCCCCTTCGAGATAATTATGAGGGGAAGAAAGCTTCACTCATGTACACGAATTTTATACGATACCCGCATTCCTGTTTGATATATGTTCTAAGGATGCGCCTGATCCGTTGAAAGAAATAAGAGAGCAGCATAGAAACGAAATCAAATCACTTAGCATAAAAATAAATGAAACCGTTAAACTTGAGTGGACTAAAGAGAGTCTTGAGCAGGCTAGTTACAGAGTAGGTCAAGTAAATTTTTCTGCATTCCTACTAACATTTTATAACGCTATTTCACCGTCATGGTATACCATGCACTTGGATGATGTTAAGAAAAAGATGTGGGATCGGTTAGAGGCTGACTTTTTTGATGGCGTAATACCTGAAGTAAGCTACAAACAGGATCCAGACGAATTTACACTACATATATATCAGGGTAAAAGGGCTTCAGAAAATGTTGTTTTAAAATATAAAAGCTATGAGTCAGTTGAAGCCTTTGTTGATGACGTATTTGGACAAATTCCTAGACAGAAGAGAAAGTATGCTATCATACAAGACTCGATAGACAATTACACACATCCAGCGCTTAGCATCAAAAGAGCTCGTGAGACAGAAAAAAATACTGGCGGCAAAAGAGTACACGATGTATTTGAACTGCGTTTGGAAGATTTGGGAGTCACAATCAAAATAAAAAAACCACTACCGTCTCACCTTAATGTTAGAGATCTTATTACGCTTTTTATATCAAATGTACACTTTGATGATCAAACCCTTAGTGAGCAAGAAAAACAAAAGATAATTATTCAGATTAAGGATACTATTTTTAAAATCTTGAATAGATTGAGCAAAGATTCGATTAGTGCTAAACCATCCGAACAGCGAAAAATTGTTAAAGGTAGCAATATTTTGGATGTTCCATACGAAAAGCAAAGTTCCGGTGAATATTTAACTACACCAGTGCCTATTGATACTAATATAGACAACCTGTCCAACTTCTTTACGGATATATTTCTCCAAACACCTGAAAATAAGCGTGAACCTGACGCCATACTGGCAGAAATAAAAGAATCTTTTAATTCGGCAGGATTACGTCAGGAACATATGTCAATAATAGACATACTTAATAGAGTGGAAAGATCAGTTACGGACTTGACACTAAGGTTGCCGCAAGAGTCTCGGCCAACAGCAGAGGCCTGTTATGAAAAATATATAATTTACGTCTACACTGACATTATTCAGCCCAGATTTATAGGTGACCAGTTAGTGCGATACTTACGTGTAATACCTTTAAAAGAATGTGAAAACATAATAAGATTTCAACACGTAGATTACTGTCCTATTGAAAAAACTTTTATCGAAAGTATTTCTATAAAGATAACTAATCAGCAAGGGGAGCTAATTGATTTAAAGCCAGACTATATTCCTACATATATAATGCTCCATTTTAAAAGAAAATAGGCTATAAATACTCATACAGCAGTCGATTTAACATAGTGCAAAGTTAAGAGCATTTTGTATAGCTTCGAAAATGAGTTCATATTATACTAAATATTATTCCATTCATAGTGGCGGGGCCTTAGCGAATATTGGAGAATTATATCGATCTCCTCTTATTTACCAGCGTGGAAGAGGAATTGGTAGTTTTTTCAGCGGACTATTGCGATATTTACAGCCATTGGTTACATCGGGGGCAAAGGCTTTGAAGCAGCAGGTAATTAAAACAGGAAAAGCTATTTTAGAAGAAGCAGGTAGCAAGCCTTTAACAGATATTTTAAAAGAACATGGAAAAGCAGCTGCCGAAGAACTATCACAGAAAGGTATAAATAAGCTGTTTGAGAGCATGGGTGGTGCAGGAAGAAGCAATCGCATGCTTATAAAAAGGCACAACCCTTTTACAGCTTTACATTTAGCTCCAGCTTCTAAACGTTCAGGATCAAAAAAGTCCGTAAAAAGAGGTTCAAAAACAAAAAAGACAGCTAAAAGAACATCTATTAAAAGCAGACGTAAGACACAGACAAAAAGGACAGCTAAAAGAGCATATATTAAAGGTAAACGTAAGATACGTAAACGTGTGTTAGATATTTTTGATAAATAGACAACATGCCGTCATACAAAGAATGCATGAAATCTGAGTTAGACCTTTTCTCTACACCACCTGTACAAAGCAGCATCATAAAAACTGAAGAGGTATCTTATAAACCTATAGCTTCTCTAGATAACTCATCGGTGCTCGAATTTGTATCGCTAGGACATGGTGACACATATCGAGACTTATCAAGCATATACCTTCGTTTGAAACTACAGTTAGTTAAAATCAAGGATGGAAAAGAAGAACTTTACACAGGCGAAGATATCGAAATAACCAAACCAGATAAGACTAAAGACACTGTTCGTGATGAAGGCCCCGGCCTTGTAAATAACATACTCCACACACTTTTCCGCCAATGTACAATTTATCTAAATGGAAAACCGATTGCCCAAACAGATAACAATTACAACTATAGAGCTTATATTGAGAATTTATTAAATTACGGAAAAGATGCCGCTTCAACACAATTGGAATCGGTTGGCTGGTATCTCGATCAAAATAATATGGAAGTTGTTGAAAGCCCTGAGCTAAATGAAGGTTATTTGGCAAGACAAAAGCTGTTTGATAAAAGTAATGTTGTTGAGCTGATGGGAAAGATTCACGGCGATATGTTTAATCAAGATAAATTATTAATGAACGGTGTTGATTTACGGATAGTCTTATCACTCGAAAAACCGGAATTTTACCTCTGGTCAAAAAATGATGACAATTCTCCACGAGTTAAAATAGTAGAAGCAACTATGTATATGAATCATGTAACTATTAATCCTAACATCTTGCTGGCTCATGAAGCTGTTCTCCAACGCTCCAACGCTATATATCCGTATAAACGAGTTGAAGTTAAGACTTATACAATACCCGCAAATACATTTACATTATCACTGGACAATGTGGTTATAGGACAATTACCAAATCTACTAGTCTTTGGCATGGTTGACAACGACGCATATAGCGGAAAACGAACAAAAAATTCTTACAACTTTAAGCACAACAATATCACCAGGTTTAACTTATCAGTGAACGGGGTACAGGTGCCAAATCAACCGCTAGAATTTGATTATTCAATAGAAAATCCTGCTAGCACTCGAGGATATATTACGCTGTTTAAAGGAACCGGTATACATTATTTCGATAAAGGACACCAAATTTCAAAAAAATTCTTTGACAACGGGTGTTTTCTACTTGCTTTTGATTTAACGACAGATCTCTCGTATAATTCAACATGTGGAAATCTATTGCATCAGGGAACGGTGAGAATTGAATGAAGGTTTAAGGAAGCACTAAAAAACACAGTGACATGTATTGTATATGCAGAATATGATAGCAGCCTTGATATAGGTAAAGATAAAAATGTATATACCAGCTTCTAAAAAAAAAAAAAAAAAAAAACTATATAAGGCCGGCTAACTGTTCTTCGAACTTAATTTAACTCAAGACTCTTAATACGTGATCTATAATGAGCTACTGTTTAGTAAATGTGGAGTTCTTTTCCGGAGGACCCTTCACCTATTTAAAAAGAGTTTCTTTTGCGGGATTCGCTGCGCAAAATAAGTCTTTTGCGAAAGAAATAATTTTCAAGTACCCCACATCTAGTACAGGGTGTACTGAACAAATAAGTAAATTTGGTAATCTCGAACTTAAGCGTATGGACGAAGATCTTATAAAAACTCTATCAAAATTTACCACAATTTTTGTTCGTGGAGCTGCAACCAGAGAATTTATAAATAACTACGCTACTTCTCACACCAAGATCATTGACGTGGAAACCATCATTTGTTCTGAACAAGAATGAACACGCTTGAGCTTACAAATGTATTATCAAACAACCGCATGACAAACAAGTCTTTTAGAGGCATCTTTGCATGCAACCAATTACCACAGAAGATAAAAAAGCCTGCATGTGTAATAGCTAATACGGATCCTGCAGATAAAGGTGGAACTCATTGGGTAGCCTTTTATTTCCCAAAACAAGGCCCCGCAGAGTACTTTGATTCATTTGGAAAGTATCCCGCAAACAGGGTTTTTCGTAAATTTTTATTAGCTAATTCAAGCTCTTTTAGTAATAATAAAAAACGATTGCAAAGCCAATTTT
This sequence comes from Dioctria rufipes, assembly GCA_963924295.1. NCBI lineage: Eukaryota > Metazoa > Arthropoda > Insecta > Diptera > Asilidae > Dioctria > Dioctria rufipes. The sequence goes on from OZ002744.1 coordinate 140,373,163, forward strand.
CATCAACCTGTGGACATTATTGTTGTGTATTTCTATATTCTCGCTGCAGAGGACGAAGCTTTCAGAACTTTTTAAAACAATTTGATTCGAACAATCTAAGTTTAAATGATAGCAAAATTGTTAATTTATACCACCGTATATATCTAAAGAAAAAAAATCGCGCACAATCTGGAGGGGTTTTTTGTAGCCAAACATGCAAATCTGAGATCAAAGCTATAAAAACCTGAATCCTAGGTGGAAAAAATGGAAAAAAAAACACCTCCAGCAAGCCCATAATTTTAGACTAAATGATAATAAAGTTGTGAATTTATATCGCAAAATATACTTGAAAAAATGTCTAAAATCTGGAGAGGGTAACCAGCTATGTACATCGGAGTATAAGAGTATAAATACGAGACGACGGTGATGCACATTTAATGTTGAACTATAAGTCTACGCATCAAAATGGAGCAGACACCTAAAGTTAAAAAGTCTAGAAAGGCACGAGCAAAAAGGGTGTGTGCAGAAGAGTTTAAAGTGATGGACACAAAATCCAAAAAGCAAAAAGCTAGGCCGATACGGAGAGAAGGTAGAAAAGATTCAGAGGCCCCGGGCGAAGATCTTTTGTTAAACTACACTTATCATCTGGATCATCATCATAATCAGAAGGTTGTCCTCGGATTTGATCCGACCTCGTTTGAAGTAAAAATTGTCTTTCACCGTCATGGTTTTGAACCTGTGTCAACATTTTACTCTGGATGGCTGGAAGTTTATAAACATCTAACCAAACTAAAGGACGAGGTTATTCCAGACATGTTCCCGCCAAACCAAGAAGAGCTTCAGACGAAATACACAATTCCCGTTGGTACACGCAATATTCAGCTCACCCTTAATGAGCTCTATAAATTAATTGATATGCTGAGTTTCTTCAAGGTTGTGATGTTCCATAATAACAATGCAGCCGAAAGTGTAAAAGAATGTTATAAAAAATATTGCGAAAAGTGTAAAAGTAAAAATTTAATTTTGTTACCTGACGAAGACTTTTTTATACCGTCTAGGACTTCTTATGTGCATCTGAATTATTCTAGACTTTTCTTTGAGATACCTTTGTATTGTAGTACCAATATTTTGTTTGATATAATAAACATTTAATAAATTTTTTTAATAAAAAACAACTTAAGTTTTTATTTTTTTATTTTACTTTATAATTTTATTGATTAACATATACAGGTACATATTTATACAGTTTTGAAGAGCGCAGCGTAAAGAAGATACATTATTGTGGATCCTACAAGGAAGCTGATAATTTGTAAGTTCACTTAGTCTAGGTATTTCTCCAAGCTCGATGATTTCTGAAGTCGGCGAGTATTTACTGGCAAATGAAGCCTTGATTTCGCCTTTTACATACACTGTTGCATTTTTAAATCTTGAAAACACTTCGGGTAAATTGTTGTAGCTAATGTCTCCATCATTCCAATGCAGTCCATTTATATTTTGTACGTCATACTGGATCTGTCGCCTTGCCTTTGATGACAATTCCTGGTATGGGTAGGGAGGCATAAAATGATAAGCATCTGGGATGATCGTTCCAACAACAAGTACTGAGAGTTCTTTAACAAAGTACTGGCCGCTGTTTCCGCACACAAATTGGATGTCCAAAATAAATTTATCCATATTATCATCTGAGGATAAAATACAGTATGTGGCTATATATATATAAATATATATATTTAAATATCTACAGTCAGATTTTAAGCATGGCGCATCCACATTATTTAGCTGTGACTATTTTACAGATTCCCGTAACAAAATAATATCCGTATATCTGATACCAAGAAGTATGATACTGATAGCTTTGTTAATGCTGCCTATTATGGGCTGTTATGGTTAGCTGATACTTTATCTGCGCTCCTGTCTAGACTACAATAATCCTTATAACAACATATTTCTTAAATATACCCTAAATTTACATTAACTTATTTAATACAATAAATTCTTCACAGTTTTAAAAATTCTAAGCCTTTAATTAAAAGCACAATAAGCTTTTAAACAATCTTTATACCTGTTTGCCTAATTTCCGCTTTTTGAACCCGTAGGGGTAAGAAAACTAATTTTCAGTAACAACACGCTTGTCAAAGGTAAATGACAAATGTTTTTGCTGTGGGATGGGCAAATGAAATTAGCTCATGTTGTTTTAGAGATTCTCCATATTGCGAAAGAAAAACAGAGGGTGACAAAGTAAATTATAACTAACCGACATTTCTCAAAGGAAACCCAATAATTATAGGAGGACCTGAATTGATTCCTTTTCAATGCTTAGGTAGTAAGAAGTTCGTGGGTATTACCATTGCGGCTAACGATATATATATATATATATATATATATATATATATATATACGTATCGTACGGTAAATCGAAGCAAAGCTCAACAAAGCTTTAGTTAAGAGGACCGTGAGTAACGTTTTGCGGGGGTAAGTCATAATCGGCTGTATAGGGAGACATAACTGCAACACCAGCGTTTAATTATGTCGACATAGGGATTTCAGGCTAGGCTTAATATTATATACACAGGGGAGAGGACACAATAATAGGTAAGTGAAAATAGAACATTAGTATCTACTACCGCCTTCTTTCACCAAAGCCTTAAATTGAACCCACTCTCAACCTAATGGTTTCATGTCTTTTACCACCCCAATAACCTTCATGTGGTCTATTTTTAGATATCGAATTTCATAACATGCAGCAATTATCACGATTTCCACTCCTCATGCTCAAAACAAGTATTAACATGTTCTTGACATCGATTCAGCATTTTTATGAATTTCAACTATATTTAAGTCTTGGTGAGATAGTCGTGAAACTATTTTGCTTCAATCAAATAAGCACATATACCATCAATCTAGTGCGTAACATACATCGATTCAATCTCCATATCACCCATGAAAGTTTTTCTGTTACACTACACAACATTACATTTAATTCACCTCAGTGTTGCATACATCATATCCACAGCTGACAAGTATATGACCAAGTCCCGAGTGAGATGGTTTCAAACTATGGTATTAACTAAAGCTTTCTAATGTGTTAGAGCAAGACAGATGATAAGAAATAACATGGGATTTGGCTGCCGAACTCTCATAGCCTAACGAAGAAAATGATCATGAGAGACATTTGCTCTGGATCGCTTTTTGGATGTGAAACACAGAGAAGAAAGTTTATATCTTTAGATAATGTTATTCTATTTATTCAATTTCCCTACTAAGTCTAGAACTCCTGAAGGTATTGTTTAATAACATTTGCCTACTACAGAGGGCTCTTAATCGGGTGGTTGAGCCTTTTTTTACCCAGAATGCACGTTGACATATGGGCTTTACTTTGACATCTCACCTTTGAAACCGGAAGGGCATTTTGTCCTTGACCTTGACCCGGAAGTGTGTATCTTGGAATTTGCAACCTTAATTTCCCATAATCAACAACGCCGCAGGGGGTTCTTTATAACTTTTTCAAAACAGGTCTGATAACAGCTTAACAGCTTTTCGAACAGCTCTGATAACAGCTTAACAGCTTTTCGAATAGGTCTGATAACAGCTTAACAGCTTTTCAAACAACTCTGGTAACAGCTTAACAGCTTTTCAAACAGCTCTGGTAACAGCTTAACAGCTTTTCAAACAGCTCTGATAACAGCTTAATAGCTTTCCGAACAGCTCTGATAACAGCTTAAAAGCTTTCAAACAGGTCTGATAACAGCTTAACAGCTTTTCAAACAGCTCTGATAACAGCTTAACAGCTTTTCAAACAGCTCTGATAACAGCTTAACAGCTTTTCAAACAACTCTGATAACAGCTTAACAGCTTTTCAAACAGGTCTGATGATAGCTTAACAGCTTTTCAAAGGGCTGTGTTAACAGCTTAACAGCTTTTAAACAGCTCTGATAACAGCTTAACAGCTTTTCAAACACGTCTGATATTCAAAGAGAATCCCCGATATCAAAAGGTTGCCCCCGAGCAGACAATGCTAGAATCAAAGATCAAATTAGTTAGGCCCACCACACCAATATTAAGAAGATAAATGTGCCATATTCTTATCGAAGCTGAATCATGGTCAAATTGTAGCCTCTAAGACTCGACACTGTTGGTTTCAAAAGGTTACCCAACAGCAGATACTTTCGGTTAAGGTTAAGGTGACGTCAGATGTCAAGGACAAATTGCTGCCTCCAAGACCACGTGTCAAATACATATAAATACTAGTTTCATAACTTGTTTTTCAGTTGATGTTTTGCTCTTTACCCAAACAGACAGCTGTTAGCAAGCTAATTACGTAATAATTTCAACATGAGCTCTAAGGATACTACAAACCTTCTAAAACTTACGGATGAAAGTCGTAAAGAATATTCATATAAGGCTCAGTCTGCATCTGTGAAATCGATGCTTTCTACAAATAAAGAAGAAAGTTTTTCATCTAAAAACGAGTCGGTTGTCTCCTACCAACAGCTCGATAAATCAGGATATTTGAGCAAAGATCGCAAAAAGTAAAGACGGAGAGATGTTATGTATGAAAATGGTGCACAAGGAATCTTCTAAAGCCATCTTGGTCTAAAGGCATAAGGAACATTCTTTATAAGGATCAGTCTATATCTGTGAAATCTTGGTTTTTCTGAACTAAAGAAAAAAGACTTTCGATTTAAGCTATAATGTAATTAAAACAAATTATTTCAATAAATGGCATTATAACCATAATACAATTTTTCTTTACAATGCATATTTTAGACTATACTTAATATATTTTCTACGGCACACGTGGCTTAAGAGTGATAATTGAAGCAAGAATGATTATTCCTCACATCGGGTGTGGCTTTCAAGCATATTTGTTGTTTGCAGATTAAGTGAACCTACTTTCCTCATGTAATCCATAGGTATCACTTTTGATCTATATCATGAAGCTTTCTTAATCATAATATGTGATTTTTTCAGATGTGGCTGCTCAAACCGCTTTCATGCCATTACACATTATCACTAAAAATTTGGTGAAAAGTCTGTTAATGTATCCATAAAAATTTCACTACTCATCTAAGTCAACATATCATACTCTATTAGTTTCATCCTACATTGATATCATAGCTCATCAAAGTTTTACATTTAACCCAACCAAAAAGAAATTTTATTGACAATAAAAAAATAATTTTTCATAAAACCTAAGGCTTTTCAATACACACACACACACACACACACCTACACCGAAAGTTTTCTGATACGGCTTTAATTTCCATTACTTCATATTTCTTAACTTCCCAAGCAGCCGTGATCTATTTTTAGATATCGAATATCATAGCATGATCACTCTTGTTTATAAAAGATTTTTAATCCACAACTTACGTTATAGTTGTTGTTGTATTTTTTTTTTCAGCAAAAGAAATTTTCAATTATAACTTCCACTACTCTCAGACATCATATCCTACAGATTCATATCAGTTGTTGTTGTTTTCAGCTAAAGAAATTGGGTTGATTGATTGAATTTGTTTACTTTACTGGACTGTGCGTGTTTATGCAAGGAATCAAAGTAGAAACATTGCACCTGAAGAGTAAAATCAGGCATTTACTAATCTCCATTACTTATCTAAGTCAACATATCTACCTACATTCACCCCAATCAGCTTCGCCTGATCTATTTTTAGATATATGATCACATGGTATAATCTTGTTTATAAAGGACACTTACAGATTACTATCATCAAATCTTTAATCCACCACTTAGTTTATAGTTGTTCTTGTTTTTTATGTTTGTAAGCTACTAATATTAATTATACCTGAAAAGGCAAGATCACTAATATCTCGAAACCCATAGCCTGTGGAGGATTTCTAATGAAATTTTTGTCCACCCCTAGAACTAAGATCTCCACTGACACCTTTTAAAATCTATTGGCATGAACAGAAATATTCTAGAGTTAAATTGAATTATTACTAATACTAATTACACTAATTCACTTAAGGAATTTCACAACATTTCTTATCCACATAAATACACAGCAGCACACATCCACCCACGCCTTAGGTAACGTTTCCTCAGCCAACAAGTAGCCCAGCCCAACATACCACAGCCACTCATACTAAAGTAAACAACTGAAACCAAAGTCAAGCTGACATATATACAGCCCCGATATAAATTCGCTTAGGGTATTTTACATCATTACTTAATACACATAAGCCGCACACATTCTACCCAAGGCTTGGTACAGGTAACGTAGCCCTATCCAACACACCCCAGACAATCCTAGTCATAGTATCAGATATTGCCACTAAAGCCCTCAGCCAACCTCCAGTACCCAGACACAGGTGCGGCAACCTCAAGATCAAATTGTAGCCTCTAAGACCAGATAAAACTTAACCAGCAACCTCCACCAATAAAGCTTCCCACCTCTTCACAAATATTTAGAGCTACGATCTCCGAGATGAAAAATAATTGAACTCTAGAAATAAAATCGAAAACCTATGCTATTTCCCTATGCTGGAGAGTGCTGAATGTGATCTTGTATCCCAAAAGTGATCTCGTATCCCCAAAACTCGAGGTGAAAAATAGGCGAACTCTGGAAACAAAATCGAAATCCTATGCTATTTCCCTATACCGGAGAGTGCTAAAAGTGATCTCGTATCCCCAAAGTGATCTCGTATTCCCAAGCGCGAGATGAACAACATATGTAGTACCAGCTAATGCCACCAGGGAACCTTGCTCAACAAATGGTGTTTACACTCGAAAGAGCAACTGTGACTTTTCAATGTACGCACCCCCCAAGACCCAATAATAATAATAATTTGTTAAGAAAACATCAAGCGAAGGTGATATCATGTAGTGAAATTCGAATGATATCTACAACTTCCCCGCTAAGAAAACTTATTTAGGCACTTGAAGACAGCAAAACCAGGATGACGTCATTCTGATATCTACAGCCTCCCCACTAATAAATCGTTAAGAAGAAAAACAGGGTGGTAGTACCTGCTAATGTCGCTAAGGAACCTTACTTTCCCTCGAGGTGAACAACATATGAAATACCGGATAATGTCGCTAGGAAACCTTAATCAAGAAATGGTGTTTGCACTCGAAAGAGCAACTGTGACTTTTCAAAAGTGATCTCGTCTCCCTAAGCACGAGATGCACAACATATGTAGTACCGGCTAATGCCACCATGGGACCTTGCTCAAGAAATGGTGTTTGCACTCGAAAGAGCAAACTTATTTAGGTGCAGCACTTCAAAACAGCAAAACCAAGATGACGTCATTCTGATATCTACAACTTCCCCACTAATAAATCGTCAAGCAAGAAAACAGCAAAACCAAGGCATGGTGGTTGTACCTGCTAATGCCGCTAGGGAACCTTACTTTCCCTCGAGGTGAACAACATATGATGTACCGGCTAATGCCGCTAGGGAACCTTACTCAAGAAATGGTGTTTGCACTCGAAAGAGCAACTGTGACGTTTCAATATAAGCACCCCCCTAAATCCAATAATATTAATTTGCTGCGAAAACATCATGATGTCATGTTCTGAAATTCGAATGTTGCTGATATCTACAACTTCACCGCGAAGACCACTTATTTAGGTGCAGCATTTGAAAACAGCAAAACCACGGCTAATAGAAGAAAAAAACAGCCTAGACACAACATTTAATGTTTGACACCCAGAACTCTCACTGACATCTTGTAGAAACTGTTCATGGTGATGTCATGTTGTGAAATTCGAATGATGCTGATATCTACAACTTCCCTGCTAATCAGAATTACGCATCACACATTACTAATTACCAATTATCTAATTACCAACCAAGCTGCTAATTGCCAATTAGTAATTATATAATTGCCAATCAGCTAATTGTTTGAACAAATGTCGCTAATATCTCGAAAACCAATGCCTGTAGAGGATTTCTGATGAAAATTTCGTTACCCCTCCCACCCCACACCGCCAGGAATCCATTTCCACGAACAAAAATAACTTGAATTATTAATACGCTAATATCTCGAAAACCTGATCCCGTAGGATTTCTGATGAAAATTTCATTACCCCCCCTCCCTATCTTTATTAACCACCCCCACATACTCACCATCTAGAATCCATTGGCATGAACAAAAATGTCCTAGCGTTAACTTTAATTATTACTAATATTAGTTCAAAACCAAAAGCCTAAATTTAGGCGCTCAAGAAAAATCATAATAAAAAAGCCTACAGTTAGGTGCACCACATATCTATCTAAGAAAACCGTAGTACCGGAGCATGCTGGTATTACCGGTTAATCCCGCTAGGACGCAGTCGGGACTCAATGGTGGGTCCAAGACACAATTGTGCATTCAAGACACACTCACGGTAAAATCTCCAATTAGCATGGATTCAAACCACCTAGAGACGGTGGCCTGTGGCGAAATCCTGGAAGCTAAAACAGGGAGCCAGAACCGGCATAGAACTACTACTGAGCTTGTAGAAAGATTGAAGAAGGGGAAGCACAGGCCAAGGAGAACGTGAACTTTGTACAAACTAGGCAAGTAAGCCCTAATTATCACGGTCGGGATAATTTTAGGCCGCGTACGTACGAAGGACCTAATAGAACACCGAGGACTAATTTCGATAATGATAACAGGAACTTCAGAGGTCGTAATATGCAGTCTCACGAATTTCCACAACAGCAAGTAGGTAACAGAAAATCTGGGCAGCATAGCGGGAATTTTAATAACGAGGGGAATCGCTTTTCCGGCAGATCCGGCAGTCACATCAATCTTGTCTCTAATAATAATCGTACCTGGTGTAGCAGAGGATTTCAGCCGCCAGTCTGTCGATCTGTCGAACAGATGGGTAGACTGCCAGCTTAGGTCCATTGACTACAAAACTCATCTTGGAGATCAGGGTGGGTGGCGGCACAGTATTTTGCCGCTAGCGTTCAGTCGGCGTGGGGTGGTTCTTGCCACCCACATCCTCTTGATGCTAGAAAGCTGTGATAAGTATTCGACCGGACAGACAAACGGACATGTAGCTTAATGACTGGAACTGAATATGAACTGCGGACGGACGGACAGACAAAAATAAATTTATGCGAGAAACTGCTTCCTTGGGTAACCTGAAAATTTGTAAGAGCAAAAAGAAATAGGTATTTACTCTTTCAACAAAAGCAAAAAAAAAAAAATAATGAAAATGCGAGAAAGCATTGTCAACGCCGTACATTAATTCTATCCACCCGGAGAACAAGCAACGCTGATTGAAGGAACGAGAGAGAGATAGAGGGGACTCGTGGTCTTAGGGGATTCCCAGCTTTGGAGATGATTGAGCCCAATCGCTCCCATCCTCCCTGGTTAAGCTTCCAAAGCAAAAAAAATATATATATGCTCAGCCCCATGTCATAAGTGTGTACGCCCTAGCGTCGCTCCATCAGACCTCCACACTCGTGCGCAGGCTTTATTCAACCATTGTTATATGCGAGCTCCTGTGTAAGAGCTACAACAGCAAAAAAAAAAACGAAGGAAAAAAGTAAAAACAAAACTTTTGGAAGAGAGTACAGCAACACTGCTCAATTTATTCACGCTGCGCGTCCGTCGTTCATCCCTACTCCTTCTTCTTGATAATTTTGATACAATTATCCATTTTCTTAACAATAGTCTAGCCTAAAATAGCCCTACTAGCTGACCTTAATCTAACCTATTCTCGCCTAGGGGACTAACAGATCTAGGGTTCTTGACATAAAAAAAAATTTCAACTGTGTAAGATAACCTAACTATTCTTAACTATGCTAAGTACACAAATGCAGAGTACTCAATTAGAGAGCAAAACAAAATTTAAAATAAAAGATCAAAATGCAAAAATTGACTTACTTCATGAGATAAAGCGTACGCTACCCTAGGCGGAGATATCCCACGTCGGCTGGAACGGTTGGTTTGACGTAGTTGGGGTGCACCGCTCTTCATCTGGTGTGTACAGCAGCGGCAAGCTTGCCTTATTAGGTGGGCTCATTGGCCTCTTTTTTTAATTTTTTTTTTATTTACTTCTTATGTCACTTTATTATTATATGTATCTACTTGGCTCGACGATTATGATTAGTATTAAGACACTTTTCTGGTTATTTATATATCGTTCTACTTAATGATTACACTTCGTTGTTCGCTCTATTATTTATCAATGCTCTCTATTACTTAAAAATAATATTGTTTCTTTCGGGATGAATGGCGGAAGGCTTACACTAGCGACTCAGCGAGTGGCCAAATAATTCAAAATACAACGAAGTTCAACGACCCTTCCCATTTCAGGCACCGAGCGTAATGCCAATTAATGATCCAACAATTCATAAAACACTTAAAAGGTGCGTACTTCCTTCGAAAATCACACACGGAATTTACTAAAGTTCCTGTTTTCAGGCACTCCACTATCAGCCACTTTCAATTACGACAGGTAAGCAAAACATTCAAAAGAGAACTAAGTTCACTGACCCTATCATATCAGGCACCGGGTGTGACGAAAAAAAAAAATAATAAAAGAATGTAGAGAAGGGTGCGTACTTCCTGCTATGTGTGGATACACTCTAATCCTATTTTGAGGTAACTCAATAGGTGAGCAAAAAAACTTTTAAAATACGATATGATTAACACTATTATTAATTTCAGCAATCAAAAGTTCAGAGATGTAACGTTACACTGTAATCTTATTTTCGACGTAACTCAACAGGTGAGCAAAAAAAATTTTAAAATACAATATGTTTAACACCATTATTAATTTCAGCAATCAAAAGCTCAGAGATCTAACGTTACACTGTAATCCTATTTTCGACGTTACTCAACAGGTGAGCAAAAGACTTTTAAAATACAATATGAGTAACACTATTATTAATTTGAGCAATCAAAAGTTCAGAGATCTAACGTTGTCTGATACATATGTGTGAAAACACCGTAATCCTACTTTCGACGTATCTCAACAGATGAGCAAAAACCTTTCAAAATACAATATGATTAACACTACTATTAATTTCAGCAATCAAAAGTTCAGAGCTCCTACGTTGTCTGATACATATGTGTGAAAACACTGTAATCCATTTTTCGACGTAACTCAACAGGTGAGCAAAAAACTTTTAAAATACGATAATTTTCACTTATGTGAATTTTAGGCAGCACATCTAAGGAAATCCAGAGCTGTCTAATTCGCGAAACAACTCAACAGGTGAGCGAGTAAACTTCTCAAATGGAATAACCGCGAGACCAACCAAAAGGAATCTTACACCGGCGTTCACGAGTAGATTTCCTCACACGACCTGATCGCCAGCAGCACTTCACTTCCACTCCTCTTTTCAGCTTACGAACCGTCTCACGTACCAGTTTTTTTAATCCCCCGCTACTCAACCACATTCGAGCGCTCCAGCCGACACCAACCCAGCAGCTCCCGCGCGACTCTACATGCTGTGGCGATTACTTTAGATTTTCGTGCGTGTGTATAAGTATTGTGTGCAACTTATTGCTACTTAATACGTGCTGACGGCAGAAAAATCGTCGGTTCTTCTTTCGCTGTGTTGCACTGGCAAGCGGCAATTGGTGGATTTGAGAAATCATACGATATTTACGGCTAGGCGAGTTGCCGTTTGTCGATTGGAATTTTCGTTGACAAACGGTATACCGCCTGGAATTTTTCATACAGAAGATGATGCGACGATGCCAAATTTTGAAATTTTTTCCTTCTAGGAGGTTTAAGGTTTGCGGTTTCTTTTTTCAGGATTTCTCGGAAAGCTTATAATTTGTGCGCGTTCTGCACAAATTAAATTCTTTCCCTTTTAACATGATTTATTTATTTTCTCTTTGTTTTTTCGTCTTCTTTCAGGGTTTAATCGGAAACATTATAATTTGTGCACGTTCAGCACAAATTAAATTCTTTAGCATAAGGCTACTTTGCGAAGATCAAGTAAAACTGCTGCCTCTTTCCAGGTACCCGAGATATTGAAATACAACTAAGAGAAAGTGGACAACAATAAAAAAAATTTAACGGCAGAGAAGCAGGAGAAGAAAAAAAAAATTCTTAAGATAAAAAAAAGGACAGAAAAAAACGAAAAGTAGCGTTAGTGCAAAACGCTATAGCGGGGGGACGACCCACGGAGAAAAGAAGTCTCAAGCCGGGCATTAGACGAATGGTACGAACCAGGGAAAATATGATAAAAGAAGATAAGTTTACTTGCAATAGCGCCCAACGAGGGGCCGACCCACCAGAGTCGCAAGCCGCGCATGCGCTAAACCCTGGGTTGTTGAGAAATAAACGTCCCATCTGCTGCCATAACCCTAGCTCGCCTTGAACGAGGGAGAACATATCAACAGAGAGAATTCGTCTATCAACTCGCCTCGCCCAGTGAGCTGACCAGGAGGAGGTGCAGTGATCGCTTATTACGTAAGGGAATGTTAGGCTCGAGACTACGAATGAGTCGATGAAACGCCCCGCACTTATCGTTCTGTTTTCTAATGAATCCGGTCGTAGTACCCCGGAAGTCCCCCAATCCCAAGCGAGGAAATCGCTTCGTAAGGGATAGAATTTATCTATCAACTCATGCAGGACGACGGAAATCCCGCGGGGTGCAGCAAGCGTGTTCAAGCTCTAAGAAAATTGAAGAAAGGACAGGAAAGTAAAACCCTTCGGATGAAGGCTAACCCAGAAGGGGTTAGTAACAAATGAGACTATCTAAACTTGGTAGCTTAAGGATAATACACAATATAAAAGAAAATCCGCTTAGGCTCCATCCGCACTCGCTAACACTGTGCCATTCTTTGATTGAAAGAAGAAATTGAAGAAAGGACAGGAAAGTAAAACCTTTCGGATGAAGGCTTACCTAGAAGGGGTTAGTAACAAAATGAGAGAGGTTTATCACCCACCACTGAGGAAGTAGTTGGAGGGTTTGCGATAACCCGTAGTTCACAAGTGAAGCGTGCCGGATGCCTTCTTAGGGCTACCGAGACTAAACTACTTTGGTCAGGATTTTATATCTTGAGCATGGTAAGCTCCCATCGGGAAACCCTTGTCATTCTTTAAACGGTATGACACTCGACCTATGCGTTCGACGACCGTAGCTTTGAGGAACTTAGGTGCTAGTTTAGCGGCGAAATGATCCACTGCACTACTTTGTACAAAGTTCCTAACGTAAACTGTCTGCCCGGGTATGAAGTGGCTTTCACGTGTTCGTAGGTTATAACTGGCAGATTACCTCTTGTATGCTTCAGACAGATGCAGTTTGACGCGCTCCCGTAGCAAGTGTAGTCTTTGGTTGGTGGGCAAGATTTCCGGTGCACCATCCAGGTCTGTCGTTAACTCTTGCATGAGCTTATAGAAGTCCCCATGCATTGCAGGATGCCTTCCAAATAATATGAAGTGTGGCGAGCACTTCGTCGACTCATGGACGACGTTTCGTATGGCGAAAGCAATTGCACTCAGATGCTCATCCCAGTTTCGGTGTTCATTCCCAACATAAGCTCGTATCGCTGCAAGGATCGGCTAGTTCACTAGCTCGGAAGCGTTGGATTGAGGAGAATAGGGTGGAGAAAAGGTATGCGTTACTCCTTATTTCTCCAGCAACTCAGCAAGCAACCGAGAAGCGAACTGACTGACATTGTCGGAATGGAAGTGTTCAGGGACTCCGAAAACGTGAAAGACTTCTTGCTCCAAAAATTTAGCAACTCTTGAGGCACTGGCTTCGGGCATCGCTTTCAGCAGGATAAATTTAGTGAGGTGGTCGAGTAGAATGAATATATACTTGTTTCCGTTAGGTAGGGGCCCAAAAAGTCGCAGAACACGCGCTGCCACGGTAGGTCAGTCTGTCGCTGCACACCCAAAGGTGGTCTGGGTGTGTAAATAACTGGCTTGACCATCTTACAAATCTCGGAAACACGGATAAACTTCTGCACATCGGAAAACATACTCGGCCAGTAATAAGAACGTCGCAGTTTTTCTAGTGTCTTAGCCACACCAAAGTGTGCGGAGGTTGGTGGACAATGCTCCTGTTCGATCAAACTGGTAGTTACTCCCTCCGGCACCCACAACTTCCAATGAACTTCACGCATGGTTGTACGGTCCTTAGGTGAAGAGAAACTAATGTATACTCTGCCGTTATTAACTCTTAGGTTGGGAAAAAAGTTCGGATTTGCATTCACACGCTCTATTCTTTCAACGTAGGTCTTTTCTTGAAAAGCAGGTTCCTCTATTGTGAGGGATTCGATGATGGATGTGGTCGCGACGGCGTCAGGGGGGAAATGTTCACATCATTAGCAAAAACTCGTGAAAGAGCATCTGCGACTACGTTTTCACGTCCTTTGCGGTACTCGATTTTGAATTGGAAGGCTTGAAGTTTAAGACTCTACCGTGCTAACCTGCCACATAGATCCTTCTGGCCCATGAGCCATTTAAGGCTAGCATGATCGGTGATAGACGTGAAATCCAGACCCTCGACGTATGGCCGAAACCGCTTAACGCTCTGTACCGCAGCGAAGCATTCGAGTTCTGTAATACTGTAGTTACGCTGAGCGCTGTTGAGCTTCTGCGACATGAACGCAATGAGGTGTTCTCCCCCGTCAGCCGAACGCTGAAATAAAACGCTTCCAACGCCGGTAGCACTGGCGTCACATTGAATGTAGAATGGTCGCTTGAAGTCTGGATTTACAAGAACCGGGGCGGTAGTAAGACATTCTTTAAATTTATTGAAGGACTGTTCAGCATTTTCATTCCATACGAATTTCGTATTTTTCCTTAAAAGATCGGTGAAAGGACTGGCAATGGTGGGAAAATTGGGAATGAAACGCCTGTACCATCCGCAGACTCCTAGAAAGCTTCGTACCTTCTTAACAGTGTTTGGTCTTGGAAAGTTAGAAATGGCAGTAACTTTCTCAGGATCTGTGCGCATACAACCATCACCTACCACAAAACCAAGGTATCTGACCTCCCTGATGCAAAATTTACTCTTCTCCACGTTGATCGTTAGGCCGGCACTGCGTAACAAGGAGGCGACAGTAGTCAACAGCCTAGCCTAGCCTAGCTGCAGCATTCTATCCAGCTCGGCGTCGAGAGCCTTTTGTACGACGGGCGATACAGCGTAAAAACGCTGCTTGATGGGTTTGGCATTTCCCACATCAATTTCGTGCTCCACGAGTTTTGTACGTCCTATCCCATGCTTGCTGAACGAAGGAAACGATTCCATCACAAATTGTAATTGTTGGTCCTCAAATTCGGACCGCTCGTGTTGTTTAGTACAGATTGGAAGTGGCATTAGTAGTGAATGCAGCTCGTTAATCATAACTGGAGCCAGCCCAAAGGCTTTCCAGAATTCTATACCTAAGTACAACGGCTGCTGCAAAGATGGAACGATGTGCAGACGCAACATTCGGGCTTTCTCACCAAACTTTACCAGCACTTGTATGTGACCCAGCACCTGCTGTTGTTGCCCATCAGCGGTTGCAACTTTTGACGGTATAGAGTGGAAAGCTATTTCTAGCTTCCCAAAAAAGCTTTCGGCTCCAAACCCTAATGCACTAATGCTTGCTCCACTGTCTAATAAACCTCGAATTCGCTGTCTTTTAATAAAGACATCGGCATATGGCCGAGGGTCTGCTGTATTCATGATGACAGCTTCTGCTATGGAGGCCTTCAAGCTTGTAGCGTATACCCCATTACGCTACTTTTCTTTCTTGGCTTCCCTACTTCTGTAGAGAAACCCCCCATGATTTCCCAGAAAGGGGATAAAACAGTCATTTTCGAGAAGTAGCCCTATGCTACTCCTCCATATTATAAATTCCTGAAAAGTTAAAATAATTTAAATTTAGAGATTTCCGAGAAGTAGCCCTATGCTACTTCTCCATATTATTAATTATTGAAAAGTTAAAACAATTTAAATTTAGAGATTTCCGAGAAGTAGCCCTATGCTACTTCTCCATATTATAAATTCCTGAAAAGTTAAAACAATTTAAATCTAGAGATTTCCGAGAAGTAGCCCTATGCTACTTCTCCATATAAAAAAAAAACCCCGTAGGGTACATAAACCAATAACAACAGCAAAATATTTTCAGTCGAAAAATTCTAAAATGTGCAAAATGAGCACAAAATACAATTTTTCGTTTTAAAACTTCCCGCTAGTCAGCTACAATTCCACGAACGAAACGGTAATTCGCCTAGCTGTAAAGCACCACGCTATGCATTACAGCAGGCCCGCCCGAAATTCCGAGAAAAATTTCAGCTCGAATATGCGCCAGCTGTGGATGATGGGGACGAAAGGTGCTCGTCTGTCGGTCGGGCGGAAGACAGAACGGCTTGAATGTAGGCGGACTGCGCGGAGTTGTGGGCAGTTGATTCTAAGCAAGCGACATGATCAGATCTCGGTACGCGTTTTGGCTTAAAGATTTGTCTCTAGAAATTTGAAAATTGAAAAGACTAGAAAAAGGGATATTTTGGAAGTTCGGGAACTTACCTGTTTGTGGTTTCGCGAGTAGTTTATAGATATCGAAAAGAAAATACAACGGTTGCGCGAATTATCGGGAATCAAAAGAAAGGAATTTTTAATATACTCATCGGTGTTCGGATAGTGGTTTTTTTTTCTGGAAGAAAAAAGAAAATAATAGAAAAACTTGCTGTAAATATACCTGTGATTATCTTGTTCGCCCATTTGCGGATTATTGATTGGAAGTGATTTTCACCTGTAAGAGGAATATTGAAATTTTCGTGAAATTAATTTTCTGTAAACTTACCTGTGTCGCTGTGATCATATTGACTTTCGCCTGGAAGAAAAACGTCGAAACATCTCTGTGAGATTAGATTTCTGGATTTACACCTGTAAGGGGAATATTTGAATTTTCGTGAAATTAATTTTCTGTAAATATACCTGTGCCACAGTGATTATCTGATTGAAAGTGATTTTCACCTGTAAGAGGAATATTGTAATTTTCGTTTTCTTCGTTGAAAGATTTCCATTTCGGAAAACCTGTTGAAAGAAAAAAGGAGGAAATAGTGTTAAATAATTCTAATTAGAAATAATTTATGTGCTTTACCTGCGATATCTTGCCGATGTGCATTTTGGATTTCTCCAATAAGATTTTCGAGCCGGAAAAACTGTTGGGAAAAGAAAAATTAGTGTCAATCGTTATAAGTAGAAAGAAAAGTTCTGTGATTTACCTGCGATTTGCATTATTTTTTTTGTTTCCTTCGTTAAAGATTTCCATTTCGGAAAAACTGTTGGAAAAGGAAGATAGTTTTAATAGTTCTAATTTGAAAGAACTTCGTGAAGTTCCTCCAAAGAAGAAAGAAAAGGACGTAAGTCATAATAATATAAGTTTTGTAGTTACCTACACCTGCGATAGTCGAAGACATTTTCATATATCTATTTCGGACAATTGAATTTCTATAAGAAAAAAAAAGGAGAAACCAATTCATTATAGTATTAGTTTTGGTGCGTAATTACTTACCGGCAATAGCAGAAGATGTTTTTTTTATATGCCTATGTCGGAAAATGAATTTCTATAAAAGAAGAGGAAACCACCCATAATAGTATTAGTTTTGTGCGGTTATTTACCTGCAATAGCAGATTATATTTTATTTATTTTTGCATTGGACAGTGTAGTTTCTGAAATAGAAGAAAACAATAAGAAATAGTGATCAGCTATTTTGCGTAATTACTTACCTGCGCTGAGCAGAGGCGGCCCATTAGTGTAAACTATCTGAAAGTGTGATTTTTTTTTTTTGTTGGTCAAGCCTCAGGTCGAGAAGTTCACGCGGCTTCTTCGGGAAAGAAACTTTGTTTTTTTTTTATTCCTTTTGCACGCGCCGCAGTAACAAAAGTGAAGTAGTAAGGTCTGCAAAGGAAAAAAAGGAAAAAGGAAAAGAAAAAAAAACATATATAAATTCGTCAATGGAGTTTGAGGAAACCAAGTTTAATGATTAATAAGTTAAACAAAGTTTGAGAAATAAAGAGAAATTAAAAGAATTAGATAACCTTTTGAAAATACAAGTTTAATTAAATAATAACTAAATCAAATTAGAGAAGATTGGAAAAGTTAGTGGTGAATTAAATATGTGAAAGAGAAAAAGGAAGAAAAGGAAAAAGGAAAGGAAGAAAAAGGAAGGGAGGTAGAAGAAGTGAATAAAGAAAAAAAAATGAATGAATTGTTCTGCCCCGAGTAGGGAATATGTTGTAAGTAAGTAAGTGCATGGTTAATTTTATCTATTTTTTTTTCAAGTGATGTATGTGGGTACCCATAGGGCAAACATAGGGTCATTTAACCATTTAAACTGTATTCCAATAGGATTGAAATTGTAGTGAAATCACGTACAAATTTTTTTTTTTGGGAATTGTTGTCGAATTGAATATTCTACTAGTAAATACCTTAGCAGTTTTAGAACCAAGTTTTGTTTGCCGGTTAAATGACGAGCGTAGGATAGGAAATTCATTGAATAATAATTAATCAAGTAATTGCATAACTCCGCATTGTATGTAAACGAATTGAATTAATATAAAGAGTGTTTTGCATAAGGGTAACGCAAGTCCTTTTATTTTTTTTTATTTTATTTTTTTTTCTCTTTCTTCCTCTCGATTTTCTTTGGTTTCAGTGAGTATGATCGGTTAGCGCCCTAAGGACGAGGCACTGACTCCATCGATGTAGCACACACACACCCGCACACACACGCCCAGCTGGCAGCAATGGGGCTAAGCATATGTAACTCGCTTTGGAAGCTTGGCCAGGGAGGTTGGGAGCGATTGGGCTCAATCATCGCCAAAGCTTGGACTCCACTAAGACCAGGAGTCCCCTCTGTCTTTCTCTCTCGTTCTCTCAAACTGCGTTGTTCGTTCTCCGGGTGAACCAATTTATATGTACGGCGTTGACGATGGTTCTCCTCATTTTATTTTCAGGTTTTGGGAAATAACAGATTTTTGTTTTTTTTTGCAGACTTTTAGATTACCAAATGAAGCAGCATGGCCCATTAAAAAAAAAATAATTTATTTTTATTTTTTTTTATTTTTTTTATTATTTTTTTTTTGTCTGTCCGTCCGGTCATATATTTCATTGCACAGCTGTCTAGCATCGAGGGGATGTGGATGGCAAGAACCACCCCACGCCGACTGATGGCTAGCGGCATAGTTGCTGTGCAGCCACCCACATAGGTCCCCAAGATGATATTTTTTTTTTGCAGTCAGAGGACTGAGGCTAGCAGTCTACCCATTTGCCCAACAGATCCGTAGACTGGCGGCTGACATCCTCTACTTCTGCGTAATCGGTAGTATTTGCGGGTGCGCTGGTCCTTTCGAGAAATGGGTTGCTTCTGGCTGTGCGGTGAGACATCACAAAAACATTTATTATGCGATCTGTAGGTAACGACTGACGGGCAGCTATCAGAAGAGGCACAGGAGCAGTTGTCAGCAAAACATGGGTCAGTGTTTGCGGAGACGTTTTTGTTTTGCACTTGAGTGCCGACATAATGGGTTTCGATTCTAGGTGAGCATTTAGTCGGATTCGTTAACGATGTGGCATTAGTAGAAGAGATACTATGATGTTTGGAAGTGTCGGCGATATTGATGTGATTTTCGGTTATGAGAATGGGATTACTGACCACACTGGATGAAGCTAGCGATGTCGGTTGGGCTCGGTGTTGGTTGCCCCCTCCTACTTTGGAACGTGAATGAATTTGAGCTGGAGTCAGAACACATAGAGTTCCGGCAGCATTCGGAATCCGGTGGTAGTTTAACGATGCGCAATTTCGACACTGTTGTTTAATTGTATTCGCTGCACCACAGCCGTAACAAAAACTGTGCTGTGGACCCAGTGGACAATCGTGGTATGTATGAACCTTCACTGCGCAGTTCCAACAGGTCAGCCCCGGCGGTCTACGGGGCATTTGGTGGTCCCGTCGTAGTAGTGTGGGCCGATTACTGCCTTGGAGTTCATCCACTTCAGTTGAGAAAGGTGCGTTGGAGGTCACGCTCAAATACGGACTGTCCGAATATAAAACATGAACTGTCCGCCGAGTGACTGTTTCGCGCAGGGAGCCTATCTCTGACCATAGCTTCTCGAATTTAGTGCATAAATCACTTAGATCTAGCACATTACCGGTGTGGTACAATAATAGTGCCTCCTGTAGGGCTGGCTTCATATTACGTCGTAAGATTTCAACAAGTTCGCTTTCCGGGATTGGATTAGTCATCTTGCACACCAGTGCATGGACTGCCAACCGATAATCACTGAATGATTCACTCGGCTTTTGCTTTCGGCTTTCTATTAGTTTGCATATTTCGTAATCAGTTTCCTGACTTTGAAATTCTCGCAGAAGCGCGGTGCGCAGGTCTCGCCATGACGGGTTTCGTCCCTGTGTTCGGAGGTATAGCTAGTACTATTTTGCAGCTTTGCTTGTGACAAGCGAGTGGAATCCCGCACAGAGTTCAGCCGAGGAAACGTGTTCTAATCGAGCCAAAGATTTATGCTAAAAATAAATTCAGTTACGTCCATTCCGGTAACACCGTCAAAGGACAACTTCCATCGAAAGACAGGATTCTGATTGACGTTACTTCGTCGTTCATTCCACGCAGGCTCATGAGTGGTGTTAAACGGTGATGAAGTGGCAGCGGTTGTGACTCTGGGGTACGGCTAAGCCTACCTGATGCTGTAGAAGCAGTGACGTTTCTTGGCAATCCTTGAAGATGATCTGTTAACGGCCGTGAACTAGGATAAGTGTCGACTAACGAGGTATGCTCCTTCGTTGTATATTGAGGGGGAGGTTGTAAATAAAACATATCTGGATGTGAGCTCAAGGGTATAGAGGTAATTCGTGACTGTTTGGGTACATCTATAGAGTACCTTCCTGTCAGAGCTGACCTAGAAGCAGTCTGAAGCACTTGCGGAACATCCACTTGGTTACCTGCTACGAGGACCGGGATTACTACAGAATCAGGAGCTAACTGTTCTATATACGACAGGTCCGGGTTGAAATTTTGGGTTTTAGTGGGCACCTTAGGCGTACTAAGATATCGACTACTTGGAGGAGCAATTGAGACTGGGACCTTTGCAACTGCCCCTGTGCTGGACGGCAAGCTGAGAGTCGCTGAAGAACCAGAGGGAGATATGGCAGCCAGACTTGGAGCTACCTCTTCAGTCAGCCCTTCGACAGCGACTGGGGTGGTTCTAACAATCGCGGTTTCAACCAGTCCCAAGAGATCCTCTGAGCCCTGGACATGCCTTTGTGCTGCATTTCTGTATGAAGGCGAAGAATGTGCGAGCCGTCTGGCTCTATAAAGCACATGGTATAATTGAGTGCGGTACTTAACACGATCTACATTTGTTTCAATAGGGTACCGTATCAACTCTTGGCGTAGCGACTCAATGCGCTCGACTAGGTAGGCATCATCGCGTTTAGGATTTTCGTGTGCGTGAGAAGCCTTAGGAACCTTTTCCGGATTCACAATCTCAGCATTGTACGCTCGAATGAGCTGATCGCGGGCGCACATCCAATTCCTCGGAGTTTAGGTATGAAAAATCCATTATTATGTAATCGCATGAAACGCAGGTCGTTGCAATAACTAATCGACAAGAGTCGGGGAACAGATCGTAGGTTTTGCAGTTTATGAATGTTAATTCCTAACGCTCGAACGATAGATAGAAGGTCTGTAACAGTAATTCTGTTCTTTAATGCGGTAGCCTCGTGAGGCGGTAATGAACTGATGAAAAACAGAAAGATGAACCTCGGTATCGTGGAGTAATGGCAAAAAAAAAAAATATGAACAAATCGTCGACACTCTGGAACCTTTTAGCTGTAAAGCAAATTTAAAACCAATGATATTCAATACAGTTAATATGATAAAAAAATATGGTGATATGTAAAAAAAATATGATTTCATTAAATAAGGCGGAGGCCTGACCCACCGACGCAGGCCGCGACACACGCAAACACACACCCGCAGAAATATAAAAAAAAAGTCATGATGATCTGTCACTTCATGTTCATAAGGTGACAAACAAAAACAAACAAACAAACAAAAAATCCTATTCTCTCTCTCGATCTCCTTGTCGCAAGTGCAACTTTACTAAGGCATCCTTGTTTGTATTCTAGTAGCAATTTGAAACGAAATGGTTGCAGGATCGAAAGCTAACTTTATACAGCACTGAACCAGCAGCAAACATCCTGGAAGAAGTCGACCAAGCCCTGAAGGCGTTCAACGAATACTAGAGCAGCCTGAAACAGATTCAAAAAGACTGAGCCGTGAGGCATCTTAGCTGGTGCGGCATCTACCCGCACAAGGTCGGTAGGCATCCTGTTCAAGCAGGCGTTCATTGAACATAATTATTTTCGAATAAAGGGCAATAGCAAGAGGTGTCTGGGAATAACAAGGATCCCATAATTGTAGAACAGATCTTACAGAATGGGCTAGTTTTCCCAAACAATACTGACATACCTTGAGTCAAGCATACCTGTATCCAAACAAATGAGCCTTCGCTACAGCATAATGAAACCTGATTAAAGAAAAATTCACTGGTATAACAATTCTGAAGCGTCATTTCAACGTTAATGTGGCGATTGTCGCTCACAAAAGAGTTCTATGCTACCAACCGTGCAGGTCTTAATCCAACTTAAATTCGGAGGAAAAAAAAGAAGAAAAGATTGACATAGTCAGTAAATAGGATCGACATGTAATAACAAAAAAAAAGATACTAAAGAAAATATGGTAGACTGTTCAGCTGATCGGTGGTTGGCCGCTCTTCGGTGTGCATCAATGGAATAATCTCATGGAACGAGTGAAAGGAAACCCATTCACACTATCATGTATATACATATATTCCAATTGGATTAACGACGTGCAGACACCCAAAAGAGGAACAGAGTCTTGACGGAGGAAAAGAAAAAAAAACCTCAAGACAAAAACGCGCTGTACGGAAGCAAAAGCGCCTCACGTGAGTCAACATTCCCTCTCGGAGTGGACCGAGTATCATCAATTCAAGATAAGAAGTCCAAAAAATCGTCTAAGCGGTTATGAGAAGAGACAGATAAAGGTGAAATCCACTAGCGTTAGGTAATTTATGCATTGAATCGAACTTTGCCTCATCAGCAAGGAAAAAGGAAACCTAAAAATATATCATAAGGTGACCTACTCCAGCCAACCTGCTGATGTGTTAAAAGTCGAGCTGCTACACAGAATTCGGCGTTTGGTTATTCAGCAAATGCGAATGCATACACCAAATCATAATAATTTATACCTGTATAGACGAAATTTAAAACAAGGCCTTGAGAATTAAACTATTGTACCTTCGGGCGGTACTGCAGAATCTAGCAATTTGGCGGACTTGAATTTGGCAATTAAATAATGAAAGGTTGAGAAGCGAAGCAGACTACAACGAATTAACCATGAATCGTAACTTGTGCTCCATTTGCAAAGCAAATGGGTGGTCGAAAAAAAAATATATATATATAAAAAAAAAATACATATTCAACAAGATAAGCTTGGAGAAAATTATCAAAAAAAAAAGTCTGCACCTTTGGGCGCCATTTGTAGCAGAGGATTTCAGGCGCCAGTCTGTCGATCTGTCGAACAGATGGGTAGACTGCCAGCTTAGGTCCATTGACTACAAAACTCATATTTGGGATCAGGGTGGGTGGGGGCACAGTATTTTGCCGCTAGCGTTCAGTCGGCGTGGGGTGGTTCTTGCCACCCACATCCCCTTGATGCTAGAAAGCTGTGCTAAGTATTCGACCGGACAGATAAACGGACATGTAGCTTAATGACTGGAACTGAATAGGAACTGCGGACGGACGGACAGACAAAAAAAATTTATGCGAGAAAATGCTTCCTTGGGTAACCTGAAAATCTGTAATAGCAAAAAAAAAATAGGTATTTACTCTTTCAACAAAAGCAAAAAAAAAATAAATAACGAAAACGCGAGAAAGCATTGTCAACGCCGTACATTAATTCTATCCACCCGGAGAACAAGCAATGCTGATTGAAGGAACGAGAGAGAGATAGAGGGGACTCGTGGTCTTGGGGGGCTCCCAGTTTTGGAGATGATTGAGCCCAATCGCTCCCATCCTCCCTGGCTAAGCTTCCAAAGCAAAGAAAATATATATATGCTCAGCCCCATGTCATAAGTGTG
The DNA here is from genome assembly GCA_963924295.1 of Dioctria rufipes. NCBI lineage: Eukaryota > Metazoa > Arthropoda > Insecta > Diptera > Asilidae > Dioctria > Dioctria rufipes. Next base: position 140,397,238 of record OZ002744.1, read on the forward strand.
TGCGCCCTAGCGTCGCTCCATCAGACCTCCACCCTCGTGTGCGGGATTTATTCAACCATTGTTATGTGCGAGCACCTGTGTAAGAGAAACAACAGCAAAAAAAACGAAAGAAAAAAGTGAAAACAAAACTTTTGGAAGAGAGTACAGCAACACTGCTCAATTTATTCACGCTGCGCGTCCGTCGTTCATCCTTACTCCTTCTTCTTGATAATTTTGATACAATTATCCATTTTCTTAACAATAGTCTAGCCTAAAATAGCCCTACCAGCTGACTTTAATCTACCCTATTCTTGCCTAGAGGACTAACAGATCTAGGGTTCTTGACATAAAAAAAAAAAATTCAACTGTGTAAGATAACCTAACTACTCTTAACTATGCTAAGTACACAAATGCAGAGTACTCAATTAAAGAGCAAAACAAAATTTAGAATAAAAGATCAAAATGCAAAAATTGACTTACTTCATGAGATAAAGCGTACGCTACCCTAGCGGAGATATCCCACGTCGGCTGGAACGGTTGGTTTGACGTAGTTGGCGTGCACCGCTCTTCATCTGGTGTGTACAGCAGCGGCAAGCTTGCCTTATTAGGTGGGCTCATTGGCCTCTTTTTTTTTTATTTTTTTTTTATTTACTTCTTATGTCACTTTATTATTATATGTATCTACTTGGCTCGACGATTATGATTAGTATTAAGACACTTTTCTGGTTATTTATATATCGTTCTACTTAATGATTACACTTCGTTGTTCGCTCTATTATTTATCAATGCTCTCTATTACTTAAAAATAATATTGTTTCTTTCGGGATGAATGGCGGAAGACTTACGCTAGCGACTCAGCGAGTGGCCAAATAATTCAAAATACAACGAAGTTGAACGACTCTACCCATTTCAGGCACCGAGCGTAATGCCAATTAATGATCCAACAATTCATAAAACACTTAAAAGGTGCGTACTTCTTCCGAAAATCACACACGAAATTTACTAAAGTTCCTGTTTTCAGGCACCCCACTATCAGCCACTTTCAATTACGACAGGTGAGCAAATAATTCAAAAGAGAACAAAGTTCACTGACCTTATCATTTCAGGCACCGGGTGTGACAAAAAATAATAATAAAAGAATGTAGAGAAGGGTGCGTACTTTCTGCTATGTGTGGATACACTCTAATCCTATTTTGAGGTAACTCAACAGGTGAGCAAAAAAACTTTTAAAATACGATATGATCAACACTATTATTAATTTGAGCAATCAAAAGTTCAGAGATCTAGCGTTACACTGTAATCCTATTTTCGACGTAATCAAACAGGTGAGCAAAAAACTTTTAAAATACAATATGATTAAGACTATTATTAATTTCAGCAATCAGAAGTTCTGTAGAATGCAAGTTAAGCGACATACAACACATAAATATCCACACAGCAAAATGTGAATAATAAAAGAAGGGCAATATGCTATGCGAAGCATTAACGTAAATTTACTATAAATGAATGAAGCATTCACGGCATGAATGAAATTAAAGTAAACAAGCACAAAAAGCAATAAAGCAAAAGAATTTACAATTAAAGCTTGTTTACATGACAAAGCGATATAGCCATGCCAGTGAACTCATCATTAAGCAAGCATTGACCATATTGCTGTAAGAACTTTGAGTATTGCAAAAAGGTTACTCGGCGCTTTCTGTGTGTGACCGATCCCAGGTGATCTATCGGTGAGAACATAATTTTTGCAAGCAATATTGATGAAGTAAGCGATAATTTAATTGTAGAAAAAGCGTGTACTATTGGAAATAAATCAGAGTTATTTTATCCTCCACTCTGGTCTTTTATTCAACAGAGCTCCCTTAGCTCCAATATGGATATCAGCCAAGGTAAATAGAGCTTTCTGGCTCTCATACCTCTACCTTATTTTGCACTAGAGCTCTTTAGCTCTAAGCCACTTAAGGTTCCATCAATTGAGCTGTCCGCAGCTCTCGTGATTAAAATTAAAATTTATATTAAGACCAGACGTAGAGATTTTTGGCTCTTACTTGGTCAAGATACAAATGTATAGAAGCTTCACATGGCTCTACCTTTTGTATGTCCAAGTTAATATAAATATTATTATATCTTCAAGATTCTCATCGGCCATTGGCGATAAATAAAAAGAAGGAAGAAATCTTACATGGCGACCCTGCCTAAACAAACTTGGAATCGTCGGAGAAAACGTATGAGCAGCTAAATCCGCGGAAGTAATTAAAAAAGTCAATAGAGGAGGAGCTGAAAAATCCAACAGCGGGGCCACGTCCAATAACTTTGGAGGAGTTGTTGCACGCCACTTGGTGTACAACAATCTTTTTCAAATAATTTAACTCCTTTTAGGTTTAATAACCTTTATCGTTTATTTGGTGTATTTTTCACAGAATAATTCGCATTAGCAGACTTTAATACACTTGCAAACTATTTAGAATAAATACACTCAGTAAAACTTTTTGGAATATGTACTTTGTAAAAACTTTTAAGATAAAAATAAAACTCTTCAAAATTAATTGATCACTGGGAAACACTGGAGGCCTTACCTTGGGTAGGGGGACTCTCCAGGTTGAACACTTGAAAACTTCTCTTTTCTGGCTTCGCTTCAACAGCCTATTTATTTAAAATCGAACCAATTCTTTAACCAATCAGAATTGGTCGATTATGCACTTTCCTATTTTGTGGGAATTGTCGGGTAGACAATTCCATATGCATGCACATGTTCCGATTTTTGTCCAAACGGAAAACGCTCAAATGACAAAAATCGAATAAACAATTGAAAATCACAATTCTGATTTTTGTTTAAACGGAAACGCTCAAATAACAAAAATCAGAAAAATAATTAAAAATTGGCTTTTCGTCTTGAACGGAAACGCTCGAATTTCAAAAATCGGTCAACAAATTAGGTATCACAAAAACAATTAAAAATGACAAAAACAATCAGAGACAATTTTCAGGGTCACCAGTAGCATGTGGAAAATGATAAACAAATTTTAGATTACATAAGAGCACTAGCCCGATGGTCAGTACTCAGTAGGGATCGTATATCAGGTTTTCGTTCTGGTGAATGGTAGCTACCTCGCGGTGACGTGTTTATTTGATTGTCTAGCGGGTGCCCCGAGGAATGTTGAAATAAGACACCTGTTTCTGAGTGTGTTAATGGGTTAAGGTTTTTGTATGTTGGAAATGAGCTTGTCATGATATCATGAATAGTATGTTAGATTTATTTTTAAGTTTTTGTGATATGTGGAAATGATATATGTAGATATTGACTTTTGGCTATTGAATAATGCATTTGGATAATTAGAGAATGCAATTATTGGAATGTGCGTTATGAATATGGAGGAGGTGATGTGGATTCATGACAAGGTCACTCAATCCAATAGAAGTACAGAAGTACAGTACAGATTTTGCAACAAAAATTGAAGGTTTAGTTGCATAACTAAATACCATACAGATAACGGAGCAAGGTGAAACAAACAGGTCATTGATCGTAAAATTGAATGATCAATTGGCACTAAACGCTTTCAAAAATGGCCTACAAGAACAATTAAAGGCAACAGTCTTTGCTGAAAGACCCAAAATGCTAAGTGAAGCTATACAGATAGCGGCAGAAATTGAAACACCAAGCCAGGAAGCGAATGTGTACCAATATAATAAGTACAATGCTCAGAAAACCTTCAAAAACTTCAATAATAATCGTAACGACTCAAGAGGCAATTATCGCAATAAACCTCAACGGAATAACAATCGATCGTTTAACTCACAAGTTTTCAGAAATTACCATAATGGCCCAAAATAATGGCAATAGGTACCCTCGGAACAATAGCACATTATATAGGAGAATACAAATAGCTCAACCGGGAAACGGGCGAAGCCCCGAAACAGAATGGGGGGAGACACAGTAAAAATTTACAATATAAATGAAATTTTAACCAATTATATATCTTCTTCTTCTTCTTCTTCAACTATTGATTCTGATCCAGAGCCGTGGGCTCGACACGCGAACTGAGGCTCTTTCACAATGGCTTGACCCTATGGGGTATAACGCCAGAAAAAAAAAACGTGCCGTGTCCGGCTATATGTTGTATGCCATGTCCGGCTAGTAGTTGATTGCCAGGTCCAGCTGATTATTGATTGAGTAAGTGCGTGTAGTCACTTCGGACTATTGCTTGATTGATAATTTCATTTGTATTGATGTTTTCGATGGTAAATAATTGTGATGACTACTGGTTAAGCAGTGATGGACAACAAAACAAGAGACATCTACAAAGGAAAAAAAACACATAACATATACAAGGATGTACACACAATCACTACACAGGGAGTGGGATAGGAAGGTCTCTTTGCGTTTTGCCACTTAGGGTGAATTAATTAGTTAAGTTGAAAGCATCGATGGCGCATTTACACCTGCAGCAGTCCTGCGGCTCCAGCAAAAAGTGTCAGTTCTTTGAGCCTACTGAATACACAGGGCTCAAGCAGGCTTTCCAGAGAACTAGCGCCTAGGATGGTGGGAAAATCAATTCTGATTGAGCCAAACCGGGTGCAAGTTAGAATGCTGTGCTCTATAATATTTGGTGTGTTGCATGTAACACAGTTGACTAGGTCAGATTTGCCTATAGTCTGAAAGAGCTTGGCGTCGTACCTATGGCCAGCATAGAGCCTATTTATGAACCTGGTTTCCTTAGGAGAGAAGTCCCAATCGAACCAGGGGGGTTTACGGGGTAAGGGAAAAAAAATTCTTGTAGAAGGCACCAGATGAGGTGGACATGCGGGTGAATTCTTCATCCCAGTCCTTATGTATGAGACAGTTTATCGTTAGTATGGCATCCTCCAGGGATAGTAAAGTCTCTGAGATCTGACCTGAGACCTGACCTGATGGCAAGTAGCTCACCTGATGTGGAGGATCTAAGCTCATTATATTTTCTTGTGACAGAGTATAGAGATGGGAATTCAACCGCACACACACCTGTATCCGGTGGGTTTAACGAAGCGTCAGTGGCGTATACAGCCCAATCGTTGGAATAGTGAGCATTGACAGCATCCAGGTATATTTGAGAGAGTTCTTCATCTGTTATGGAGGACTTGGTCTTGCCTGCCCTTGCAAGTCTGCGGTGATCTACTGAGAGATTAGTAGGAGGAGGAGTCAGCGTACACCGGCCAATTCGAGAGAAGATATTTTGAAAAGCATCGGCTATGAGGGCATAAGGTGATCGTCTGCTGTCTAGCACTCTGGTGTCCTCCACTGAGATGTCACCTGTGCTGACAAGCTTTCCGAATTCCTTCGCAAGCATTTTTTGGGTTCTGTATCTGGGTGGTAGCTCATTAGCTAGTCCATATAGGATGTGAATAGGAGTGGTGGGTGGGACTCCAAGAGAAGCCCTTAGACAAGAGTTTGTGAGAGTTCTTAACTTGTTTTCATGGACTTTGGGACGACACGCCATTGTAGTACTGGAAAACTCGATTTTCGGTCTGATTGCAGCCCGAAATGTCTTTAGTGCTGTCTTTGGGTGGATGGGGTGGCTTCTGGCAGTGATCATCCTGAGGGTGTAGAGATAGTAGGAGGAGGATTTAGATACCTGATTTATCTGCCGACCGAGAGACAGGTTTGACGAAAAATGTCTGCCTAGAAACTTTAGGTGTTTTTGAGATGGGATTTGTGAGCCTAGAAAATTTAGTGAGAGCGAGGAGAGCTTGTTGCAGCGGACTGGCATCATCGTTAGCTTGTCCCTGTTTATTTGAATGTTGATGCGGGATGCCGCCTCCGAGAAATTTTGTAGTGCTGCTCCTAGTGTGACCAGGGCATTGCCAAAGGTTTTACCAGATGAAATCAGAAGAAAGTCATCAGCGAACTGGACCATACCAACATCTTCACTAGCGATGCCGTGAAGCTTTCTAGTATAGATGTTGAACAGAGGGGGGCTAAGCGCGCTGCCCTGTGGAAGCCCACTGTATGACTGCACACTGACCGAACTTAGCGTGAGCGTCCTGCAAGAGAGGAAGTTCAGAATCCAGTCAGCGAGATTGCATTGAATCTCAAGAGATATGAGCAAATTTTTGAGTGTGTTCAGACAGACTGACTCATAAGCCGAGGATATATCAACAGAAAGTATGAGTGTCTTGAGTTTTTTGTGACAGTTGATGGAGATCATGTCAAGAACTGTGTTGATACACTGATTCACAGACTTTCCCTTTGTGTAGGCGAATGAGTGTTTCAGGTGAAGATTCTTTACCCTTAGGTGATTGTTCAGTCTATCAGACACAATACTGTTGATGCACTTGATGGAGGTGGAAATCAGTGCAATCGGTCTGAAAGTATCAAGGGCATTTCCGACTTTGTTTCTCTTTGGAATAGGGACCACTTTGATGAGGTGGAATTGTGTTTGAAAGCCATAGAACATTTAGTGAGTCCAGTAAGGAGCAGAGGGCTGTCTCATTTAGGTTCTTGAAAGCAAAGAAGGGGATGCCATCTAAGTCTGGCGCTGAAAAGTTGGACTTTCTTCTGAGGACATCCAGAAGTTCGTCCAAGGTGAGAGGGCTAGGAGACCCTGAGGCTAACCTATTGTTGGAGGACCTGAGTGCATTCACTTGGCCCGAGGAGGACGGCCTGATGAGAGATTGAAGAAAATCGAGGGATTTGGAGTCATCCCATTTCTGATAGGCATCAGAACCCTGGAATTTGGTAGACAGATTACGGAAAATTTTGAAGAAATTTCTAGAGTCTAGCTGCTCCAGGTCTTCTACAAACTGAGTGGTATGTGAGGCTTTTGCTTTACGAATAGATCCCTTTAGGAGCCTGGAGATAGCTAGGTATTTGTTGAGTGATGCAGCCGATGAGCTCCTAATATGCTCAGAGAAAGCAGCCCTTTTGTTTTCATAGAGATGTTGGATGTTTGGAATCCACCATGACTTTGGTGAGAATTTGCTGTGAGGTAGTGTGAAAGTGTGTTTCTGAATAATTTGTTTGATGTCATCAGCAATGAAGTCAGACCTGCCGAGCTTCTTTAAATCTTCTAATGCTCGAGTCTTGTTAAGGAAGCTCCTAGGGTGTCCCGGGCTAGGTAGAGATGAGTTCAATAATGTAATCGCAACAGGAAAGTGGTGCAAGCCTCCAACTTGCTGTTGGATTACCCTAGACGAGATTTGGGTGGGCGGGACAGATGATATTACCAAGTCGAGTGTGGACCCAGCGCTGATGGAGCATGCTGCTGAAAAAAAGGTGGGAGAAGTATCAGAGATAATGGACAGACCACAGGTCAGGGCAGCATTCTTGAGGTGAGATCCCTTTCTCACTGAAACGTCAGATCTCAGAATATTATCATCCCACAGGGGATCTCTCGCGTTTAAATCTCCACTCAGGATTACTGAGTTGAAATTTGAGAGGAAGATGAGGAAATCCTCTATATTAGTCTTGAAACTAGCAGGATCAGTAGTGGGGGGAGAGTAAGCCGTGGCTACAACTAAGCTGGAACCGGGGTCCGTGATCTGAATCACAACAGTGTCCATGCTCGAGTCAAAAGGAATGCGTTTATAGCTAAATCGTGACTTGATGGCAATCAAAGAGCCTCCATAACCGTCGACTCTATCATTTCTGACTAGATTATAGCCTCTTAGGGAGGCGAAGTGACTGGCCTTGAGCCAGGTTTCATTTAGAAGAATAATGTCATATGCATCTGAGATTAGGAAAAGTTCGAGGTGCGATTTATTTGCATTGAAGCTCTGAATGTTACATTGTAGTATCTTCATGGGGAGTTTGAGAGGTCACCAAGAAAATAGTTTATAACTGTGTGTTGAGGTTGGGTGGCTTGTCAGGGGTAGATGCACTGTTAATGATTCTAACGTCTGAAGAGATGTTGAAATTATTGATTTTGGATTTGAGATTAGTAATGAAATTTGAGTTGGGTTCGATTGAAGAACATTTGTTCAGCTCGGTATTGAGCCATGAGAAAAAACGTTCCAGCCATAATGCCAGCGCCTGTTTTTACACTGTCCATGTTCTGGAACATGCATAGTGCGAGTTGAGAGGATTGACGGGTTTTTGGAAATTAAAACCTTTGGTTACATTAGCATATGACCTTTTGGTCAGCACTCTGTTTGCATCTTTAATTGGGTTGCGGATTTTACGATCTGCAATGAGAGACGGAAAAGGCTCGCCATTAAGGGTGTTGAGTAGGTCAAACCTATTCTCACTACTAGGTACTTGATTTCCATGGTTCGCCACTACCATGTTTCTAGCAGAGCGTCTATTCGCACTGCTAATGGTCATTATTTTTAAGATGTCCTGTTCCACTTGCTTTGCCGGGCATAGAGGGTCAGTAGGCCTATGATTTCCCTTGCAGTTATTGCAGTAGGCCGGGTTCTTACAAGGCCTTTGAACACAGTCTTCGTTACAACAGCTGTCACAATAAGAATTTTTTGCCTTGCAATGCAGACTGCCATGACCATATCTGAAACATCTCAAACATAGTCTAGGCCGCGGGGTGAAATATTCGACAGAGCGAATTGCTCCAGCAATCGCTACCTCCTTCGGTATTTCGGAGCTCATGAACGTGAGTTTCACAACAGGAGTAGGAATAAACTTGTTGTCATCAATTCTTTTGGTGAAGCGGAATGCATGAGAAACTTTGATAGGTGAATTTATATATTGAATAATTTCCTCTTCTGTTAAATCAGTAGGTACGTTCTTTACAATACCCTGCTTTCGTAAATGGGTAAACGGGATGAAGCATTTTAAGCCTGTCGACAGAAGCCCTTTTGTTAACAAGTTATTTGCAGCTGTGCTACTAGAAAAGACTACTTTTATCGAGCTAAAAGACTGCTGTTCGATTTTAGTGAACATGTAACCAGCTTTTGACAGAATAATGCCAACAGCTATGTCACTTAACCTAACTCTATTTTCTTCCAAGTTTGCATTTTCTTCAACCCTTGCAACCAAGACCCAGTAAGGGCCCTTGTCTTTAGCCGTATAGAGTAAGATCTCTGGATTAGAAGTGAGAGTGGTGTCGTCAAAAAGAGTGTTTGGTAGAGGTGTGTTCACGGCTTCTGTCAGCGTTTGGGTATCATTTTGCATCCTACTCCGTTTACCGTCAGGAGCATCTGGATGAGGACTATTAATCGCGCTTCCGGAGAAGTCTTTCAATGCTGCTTTAGTATTGCAGACTAAATTAGTAAGCTTCAGGATGTTTAATGACTGATTAGTTGATTGAGGTTTTGGAGAGGGGATCTCAGTGTGAGTTGAGCTCTGGACATTGGCCGGGTCCTGCCCCCCAGGATCTCCCGTGTCCATAGCCGTGATATCTTCCATGATATAAACAGGATGCCGATTTACGCACACCACTCAAAAAGCACACACGGTTTAGCTACTTATATCAAGAAAAAATAATCAAATTGAATAAAAATTTAATGTATACCAACCTGGCTCCACCTGAGCACAGCATAAAAACAGAAAAAAAGAAAAGAATAAGATGGCTGTAGCTGAGATTTAGAGTCCTGCAAAGTTGATGTGGGAAAAGGAAAAGAAACACTGCTTAACGTGTTTGTCTTTAAACAATTTACACTTTCTTTAACTATGAACTACTTCAGCTATAAACTTTTCGCTGTTTTAAAGCAAGTTTAATTTTCACTAAAAAACACTGTAAATTTCCCGTTATGGACGCTGCCAAAAAAAACTGACTGATTCTGAAAAGAAGCTACTGGCAAGAAAGAATTATATATCTGTATCCATAAATGTATTACTCGGCAGCAAAACATTCCTTATTGACACAGGAGCCGACATATCAATCTTGAAAATAAATGAGTTGAAATCAAGAGATGGAATTCAAGAGCATAATAAATGCAAAATCAAAGGTATCACGCACAGGGTTGCCACCATTGAATGAAATTATAGTGGTAGATCTAACGTTTAGAGGGTAATAGATTTCCTGATAGGGCGGTAGATTTAAAAAAAATTTTTTTTGTACCTCTATACCTTTCAGCTAAGTAAATAAGTAAATTCATAACAATTTTTATTAAAAAAAAAATTCAAATTTTTATTTATTTCTAATACTTTTCTTCCTTCAATGGGAAAGAGCAAAAGATTGGATTTTTCGTTATTACTAATTACTTTCTTCCTGCAATGGAAAATCACAAAAGATTATATATTCCATTATTACTAATAACTTCCGTTAATAACGGAAAATTAAACTCAAAGGTCATTTGATATTGCAGATTCAATAAAATTTTTTATTTCACATATTTTCCAGCTATGAACTTAAAGCTTGCAAAATATTTAATAATATTTGCGAAGGGCTCAAAAATATTACTGGTGGAGTTGCTTATTAACTGTTTCGCATACATAATGCTTTCCACGGTTTTAACATTTATGCGATTTCTTTTTTTACTTTTTACAACATTCATAATTGAAAATACACGATCAGCAGGTATATTTCTCCAAAATTTAACAACATTTCTATGATATACATTTAAAACTCAATTTATCTTTGAATAATACTATCAATGACTTCCATTGTGAATTTAATACTTCTGTGGGTGTGAGAGCTTCGACAATGGGAACAATGCTGGATAGTTTCCGCTTTGAATTGTTTTCGGGATCATATATTATAACAATTGTACTTTCTTTATCAGAAAAATCAAATTTTTTTTTTTATTAATTCATGGCATAACTTTATCATTTTTTAAATTAAAAATTTCATATTCTCGCAGATTTCGCTTCACATGCTCTTCTATTGCAAACCAAAAACATTTGTAACCAGTCTAAATAGTACTCCTTATTTTTATAATTCAGAGCAAAACAAATATGCTCATTTTTAATAAAATTTAGCAAAATTTCTTTAAATGTTTCAGATATTAAAATTTAAAGTAAACGAATCATGTTTTTTTTTCGGATTAAAAGCTCTTGTTTAATTTGTTTACAATGCTCAAAATATATGACAAAAAATACAAGTAAGCTAGATGAATATACGTTAACCATTGAAGAATAAAATCATTTGTATATAAACTTTTTTTCGAAATCAAATAATAAAAAATAATGCTTGAGCGGCGTCCACTGCTCAATAGCAAGATTAACAACTTCCTTATAGGAAAGCCATCGTCATTTGGACAAATTTAAAAGTTCGGATTTTTAAATCGGGTTTTCAACTACTATATTTATCAAAAATACTCGTCATCAGCATAAATTTTTCATATGCTTTAAAATGACCTATCACACTCTGTATCGAAAATGTAACACTTTCTGCATTTTTGTCCCTTTTTTTAAGCATATCCAACGAATGGCTCAAAATGCTCATTTTCAATAGATACTTGCTTACTTGCTGGCATTTATTGAAGTGCAAAAAACGCAGAAAGGACTACGTTTTAAGTACAGAGTGTGTTTAAAGGCTCATTTTAAAGGGAAACTATAAATTTTTTAAGAAGAGGGGGGTTAAAATTTGTACACCATTGGTAAGGTCCAACAATTATCAATCTACGAAATTTTAAATCATCATCACAGGGTGTAACGTTAAGAAGTTACAGGGTGACATATAAAAACATTCCTAATTATTTTTAAATCTCATTATCTTGAAGGCCGATTTCCCCCACCTCCCATACAATTTTTTGCTTGTCTAAGCGTGGCCTATCTATAGCCTTCAGATGCAAAACCACATACGATTTTTTATTTGTAGGTAGTTATAAATGTATATTTGTAAAACATTCTTGATATTTTACTCCTGAATCCCATTGAGATCCCAAGTTAAAATTTTAATATGTTTTAGTGGATAAAATGAGGTATAAAATATAAAAAATAAACAAAATAACAAGTACGTCTACCAGGATATTAAAGGATAAACGATAAAATCCTTATCCTTGATGTCCTTTCTCGCGTATATTTTTAAAATTTTTCTTAGATAGTTTGAAGTACTATCTTTCAAATGAGCTACATTTGACTGTCCTACCATAAATAGAAAAATATATATGAATTTTTAATGAAGTCCAGGACAGCATTTTTGAGAATTTTTGAAACTCGCGAAAGACGCACTGTGAAGGAAAATGTTTAGTTTTAATTTTTCACAAACCCACCAAGTATGTAAAATTTCAAAAAAATTCGTGATGGTTATGTCGATTTAATATGAAATGACCTGATGTTGATTCGCTGTGGTGATCATATTCACATCGTATCAAAATGAACAGCAGGAAAAGATGTCCTTTACAACTTCACTATACGATTTAAGCAATAAACACAGGCACAGACATTCCCTCGATGCACACATAATCAAGATATCCAGCAAGATTCCATATTATAGATGACACATTTCCTGTAATGACTAGTGGAATATGGGAAGAGACTTTCTCATAAAAAATTCTTGTAAGATAGATTACTATAATTTTACCATTTCATTCTTTTTTAATGATACAAAACACACTTTGCCAATGTACACAAAAGTACCTAACTTAAAAGAAATCAAAATTCCTGCTAGATCTGAAATAATACAAGTTATAAAAGCCGATATTACTGAAGATAGTGTAGTTTTAAATGAAGAAATTCAACATTGGCGTAGCCAGCGTTTTGTTGTGGGGTGGGCAGTAGGGGGCACACTGACACAATATTGAAGAAGAATATTCTTCAAGCAAGTATTGTTTTTCAAAAATCTGTATAACTTTCAAAAATGTTAATCAGTGTTAAAACCAAGTTTCCTTACATGAAGCAAACTATTTCATTGATTACCGTTGTTTTTTTCAACCAATGTATGCTTAAATTAAACAACAATAAGAATATTTCCTAAAAACAAGAATAAAATAAGAATAATTTGCTAACATATATTAATATGGTTTTCTAAAAAAAAGTTATTTCAAATTCATGGTTCTAATAAATTGTGAATGTATCCCAATAATATCCCTGAAATTAGAAAATTATTTCTTCAATAAAGCTGGAATTGGTCTAAGACCAATTCTTATGATACCCTATATGAATGCTTGTATGTATCAGTGCAAATTTGATTTTTGAAGTAGTTTTTCGCATATATTTCTAAAACGGTTCGTCGGACAGTAAAAATTATTGTAACCAATTTCATAGGATTTCATAATCTGAAGAACTTTTCAATATAATAAAAACATCTCGGACTGATCGTCTTCACAGTACCTGTACGTAAAAATCCTAAATTTTTATATGGCAACATCAAGAAGGGGTTGCGGAATTTATCCCATTTTTGAAATTATACTCATAATTTTTATGAAAACGCCGTGTACAAAATTTCAGCTCTATACGTCGACTCGTTCTCAAGCGGTGTCTAAATATATAGTGGAAAACCAAAGTTTTGTATGGCAAGGCAATTCAACGAAGGAGTTGCCTGATTTATTCCATTTCCGAACTTAAATTTCCTTTTTTCTCGAAAAGCTCGTGTGCAAAATTTCAGCTTTCTAAGTAAATCCGTTCTGGAGCTATCGTGAGGACGGACAGACATGCAAAAATTAAAATAACTTTGTGAAGCTTGGGTGTCCAATCCATTTAGCTATACCTTCATTATCTCTATGTGTTACAAACGGAATCACAAACTCAGTTTACCCAATAGATTTCATTTAGGGTATAATATTCAGTAAACAGTCCATAATAAAGCAATGCGAAGTACACACGTACGTAAAGTTAGCACCGCAACTTCGTCTGATATAGTTCGGAGCTATCTCATAATTTGTCGTTAATTTGTCGTGAAAACCATAAATTTGTCGTGTCCTTTTTTCTAAAGGAAACTGGATGTGGTGCTAAGTTGACGTCAAGTTAGCAACGCAACTCACTGGAACTTCGCTAAAACTTATGGGAGTGGAAAATTATACATCTTGGAATTTGTCGTGAAAACCAAAAAATTGTCGTATCCTTTTATCTAAAGGAAACTGGATGTAGTGATAAGTTGACGTCAAGTTAGCATCGCAACTCACTGGAACTCGGCCCAAGTTTATCGGATTGGAAAATTTCACATCTTGTTTTTGTCGTTAATTTGTTGCTAATTTGTCATGAAATGCATAAATTTATCGTGTCCTTTTTTCTAAAGGAAACTGGATGTGGTGCTAAGTTTACGTCAAGTTAGCACCGCAACTCACTGGAACTCGGCCAAAACTTATCAGATTGGAAAATTATACATCTTGGAATTTGTCGTGAAAACCATAAATTTGTCGTATCCTTTTTTTCTAAAGGAAACTGGATGTGGTACTAAGTTGACGTCAAGTTAGCACCGCAACTCACTGGAACTCGGCCAAAACTTATCATACTGGAAAATTATACATCTTGGAATTTGTCGTTAATTTGTCATGAAATCCATAAATTTGTCGTGTTCTTTGTTCTAAAGGAAGAGTATGAGTGACTCAGAGTAGACGTCTCAGTTCATGGCTCCTGATTTTTTTTCCGATATTAATCTGTTTCCAAGTTGCTTCTTTGTCCGCGAAGTATCTGACTGTGCTATTTTGATTGCGCTGTTTATTATCCTTTTGTGCACTATATTCGGAAGCGTTGAATTAGTGTGTTTTCTTATAATTTGCAAAGTTCCCGTAATTAAAAGCGGTGTTCAATCATGCCAGAAAATTCTACAGAGATAGCTAAAACCACAATAGAGAGCAAAGTTAGGGGAAATGCTGATGCCCCCTCTCAAGCTGGTCCAACAAATCGTAACACCAGAGGAACAGCGAAGATTACTCATGGCAGTACGAGTTCAATTGACACCAATATATCGGAGCTGAAGGCCAGCCTGGAAGCAAACATTCTCTCCAAAATTGATATTCTTATAAAAAAATGCGAAGCACGCATTTCTTCCCAGCTCGATAATATGTTGAAACCATATAATTCTTGGCTATCTGCTTTGGAAAAATCCGTAAGTAAAATTCAGCAAAATATTTCGCTAGTCCAAAAATCTGGAGTTCTTTGCGATCATCGATCCCAGCGACTCTGCGATATCGTCATCAGAGGTATACCTAAATGTGAGAGTGAAGATCCTCTTAAAATTCTCAGAGGTATCTGCAATGTTATTAAGCATGATGTATCTGGATATGCTGATGCTTTTCGTATCAACAACAAGCGTCGATCATCACACGCCCAAAGCTCTGGTAGTGCTAATAAACATGATATTCCTATCATTGCTAAATTCTCTTGTCACGCCGAACGGAGCTCATTCTTTAAAGCGCTTAATAAGCATGGTACCCTCAAGTTAAACCGCATCGATGGCTTCACTTCTGACAGCGCTGTGTACATTCATGAAGGTCTCATACCCCAAGACCATGCCATACTTCGTGAAGCACTACGCCTGCGCTACATCAACCTCTTGCATGGCGTAATATTTGTGCAGAGAGCAAAAGATGGTCCAGCGCTACGAATAACTGACTTAACGCAACTGGCTGATGTTTGTGCGATCGAGAATACAAATTCGGGAGCCCAAACTTGTTAAATTGGATATGCATCTATGATGCTAGGCCCTGTAATTAAATATGTACTCATACAATTTATACTATGTATGATAAGTCTCAATTCCTGTGGCGTAGAGTTTTTTTCTCTTTATTTTTCTTTTAATGTCAGTGGATATTCTCTTATTTTCACTTCTTGTCTAGTTCTATCTCTTATTCTAAGATTACTCTTTTGTACTTACTTTATAATTAATTGGTTTTGTAAAGAGTTGAGATCCGTGCCATTGTCATATATGCAGGCTTATAATAATATTTGCTTATTCATTGGCCATTTGATTGTTTTGGTGGTCAGCTGTCTGAGAGATCCCCTCAGTCGTTCACTGTTCAATGCCAGCGATTAGTGGTTTTATTACCGTCGAACGGGGTCGGAGTGCTTCTGAATGTTCTATGCCAACGTGCTCGAGGCCTGAATGTTGTTGATTTTAATGCCAGAAGCCTTAAGTCCAAAATTGATGAGTTTCGTGAGATTTTTGTAGGTTCCGACATTCATGCAATTTTAGTCAGTGAATCCTGGTTTCACTCGTCTATTCCATCTTCTTTGGTCTCCTTCCCCGGATATAGGTCTTATCGTAACAATAGAGATTTGAGGATGGGAGGCGGCGTTGTTTTATATGTTAGTGAGGAACTAAAGTCGAGAGTAATTTATAGATCTCACACTTGCAATTTGGAGTTTATTTGTGTTGAAGTGAGTAGTCTAAATGATAAGTGTATTTTGTCAGCTGTATACTGTCCACCCGATTGTTTTAGTATTGAATCCGCCTCAGAGTTTGAAGAAATTATTTCGCACCTAACAAGCACTTACGCAAATGTGATTATAGGTGGTGACTTCAATGTCAATCTCCTTTTAACTAATCCGCGGGTGGAGACTTTCAAGAACTTGATGCAATCATTTCTTCTGAGCACTGTTAAATGTTTACCCACCTACTCTAATACTTCTAACCCTTCTTTACTTGACTTGTTCCTTGTTTCGGATAGTAAATCGGTTCTTTTGCATCAACAGATTACCCCTCCATCAATACTCGATCACGATATGCTTTTTATTATTTACGAATTTCGCATTGCGCAAGGAGAGCTACCAAGACTTTTGCCTATCGTGACCTCGATAACATTAATGTGGATGCCTTGCAACAGGAATGCTCATTTTTATCTTGGGATGAATTTTTTCTCCAGCCTACGATTAATGACAAATTATGCTCTTTTAATGCGTCATCGTCGATTTACTACTAAACATCTTGGCTGCCCATGGTTCTCTCACGAAATCAACATTATGATAAATGAGCGAAATTTCCTTTATCATAAATACTTACGTCTCAGAACTGATGATAATCACAGACGCTATAAGTCTATGCGA
Organism: Dioctria rufipes; assembly: GCA_963924295.1. NCBI lineage: Eukaryota > Metazoa > Arthropoda > Insecta > Diptera > Asilidae > Dioctria > Dioctria rufipes. The sequence continues at coordinate 140,414,012 of OZ002744.1, forward strand.
AACAAAGTGAACTCTAGGATTCGAGCTGCTAAACGTCATTACTTCCGTTCAAAGTTTAATGTGGATCTCCCACCCAAAAAACTTTGGAATAATTTGAAAAAGGCTGCTGTTTTTGGGAAAGAATATGCTGATTGCGATGTTAATCCAGATACGTTAAATACTCATTTCACTTCATAGCAGTCCTCTAACGCTCAGATTTCATCAGGCTATGATACACCTGGCAGTTTTCAGATTAGGTCAGATGGCTGCAGTTTTAACTGTGTTGGTGCTGACGAGATTATGAAGGCTTTTCTTTCCATTAAATCGCTTGCTATCGGACCGGATAAAATCCCCCAAAAATTCATAAAATATATTCTGCCCTGGATTCTCACTCCGCTCTTACATTTATTTGACACTTGTCTTACCACTTCTGAGTTTCCCTCTCTCTGGAAAATCGCTACTGTGATTCCGATAGCTAAGAAAAGTTCCCCTACCGATTTAAACGACTTCAGGCCGGTTAGTCTATTATGATTCCTTTCTAAGGTTTTAGAAAAAATCATGTCCCTTCAGATAATCGAATATCTTCAGAGTAATAATTACTTTACGAGCTGTCAATCAGGTTTTTGCGCCGCTCATAGTTGTGAAACTGCTCCCCTAAAAGTATCGACTGATATTCGCAGGGCTTTGGACGATAATAAATTGTGTCTGTTGGCCTTGCCGGACTTCTCTAAGGCTTTTGATAGTGTTAGCCATGCTAAGTTGCTGTCTAAGTTGTCAGATAGGTTTAGTTTTTCTTCGTCTGTCCATGGCTTAATTTATTCTTTCCTGTCTGATAGATCCCAAGAGGTCAAAGTCGGCGGCTTTATATCTAATGCGCTGCCGTTAACATGTGGCGTCCCCCAGGTATCCATACTTGGTCCAGTATTGTTTTCTACTTACATTAATGACCTCCCTGATGTTATTGAGGATTGCAGTATTCACTTGTATGCGGATGATGTTCAGCTATATTTGGCACGCCCAATAGGCCTTATGGACGATTGTGCAGACCGCGTCAATACAGATTAAGTTAGGGTTTCAAATTGGGCCGTGGAGAATCATTTGGTAATTAATCCTGATAAATCCCAATCGATCGCGATATTTAAAGGGACTATGGATGCTAATGATCTTCCTCCAGTCTTTTTAGATTCGAAGATTTTGCGATATACTGATTCCGTGAGGAACTTGGGAGTTCCTCGATGACGTGCTGTAGCCATATCAATAATGTCGTTCGCTGTATTTATGCGGGTCTCCGCAGACTATGGCTATCGGCTAGTATTCTTTCAAGGCCGTTACGCTTGAAGCTTGTCAAAACACTACTCATGCCTTATTTTACCAGTGGCAGCGTAATTTTTCCTCATTTAGACGCAGTCTGTCGAAGAAAGATCAATGTTGCTTTCAACGACTGTACGCGATTTGTTTTCGGGCTGCAACGCTTTGACCATATTTCTCCACATCGGCACGCTCTACTTGGCTGCTCTTTGAATGTTCATTTGGCTCGCAAGGCTTTAATATTCCTCCATAAATTTATTTATTCAAAAAATCCCACCTACTTGTATATTGAGCTTGTATTCATGCAATCTTCTAGAAATGTGAACATTTTGATACCTCGACACAGACACTCCATTCTGGAGAGCTCTTTCTTCGTTCGAACAGTTCGTGTGTGGAACTCACTTCCCGCTGAATTGCAGGGAACGCGCTCGATGGGTGTCATTCGGAGGCTTATTACCCAATATATCCCTCTCGACAATCTATCTTTATAAATCGCATATACTTTATATGTAACTTTTCCTCCGATCTTGACTCTACAACAATTCTCTTTTTACAATTTTCTACCAATTTATAATGCATTTTCTTCTTTTTTCTTTTTTTCTCTTTTTTCTGTTCTCTTTCTTTTATCATTAACGTTTAATTTTGAATTAGCTATCAAATGTTTCCTTTTTTTTGTTCTATTTTTCTATTATAATTATATATTAGTCTTAGTATTATTATTAATATTGGTAGTAGTCTCTCTCCGCAATATTGTTCGGTACAGGCAAAAGATTATTATATCTTATTGTACTATGGCCTAAGATTAATAAATTGAATTGAAATTGAAATTGAAACTGGATGTGGTGCTAAGTTTACGTCAAGTTAGCACCGCAACTCACTGGAACTCCGCTAAAATTTATCGGATTGGAAAATTATATATATTGGAATTTGTCGTTAATTTGTCGCGAAAACCATATATTTGTCGTATCCTTTTTTCTAAAGGAAACTGGATGTAGTGCTAAGTTGACGTCAAGTTAGCACCGCAACTCACTGGAACTCGGCCCAAGTTTATCGGATTGGAAAATTGCACATCGTGTTTTGGTCGTTAATTTGTTGCTAATTTGTTATGAAATCCATAAATATGTCGTGTCCTTTTTTCTAAAGGAAACTGGATGTGGTGCTAAGTTTACTTCAAGTTAGCACCGCAACTCACTGGAACTCGGCCAAAACTTATCGGATTGGAAAATTATGCATCTTTAAATTTGTCGTTAATTTGTCGTGAAAACCATAAATTTGTCGTATCCTTTTTTTCTAAAGGAAACTGGATGTGGTACTAAGTTTACGTCAAGTTAGCACCGCAACTCACTGGAACTGGGCCAAAACTTATCGGATTGGAGAATTATACATGTTGGAATTTGTCGTTAATTTGTCGTGAAAACCATAAATTTGTCGTATCCTTTTTTCCAAAGGAAGCTGCATGTGGTACTAAGTTGACGTCAAGTTAGCACCGCAACTCACTGGGTCTCGGGCAAGACTTATCGGATTAGAAAGTTATACATCTTGGATCTTGGAATTTGTCGTTAATTTGTCGTGAAAACCATAAATTTGTCGTATCCTTTTTTCTAAAGGAAACTGGATGTGGTGCTAAGTTGCCGTCAAGTTAGCAGCACTACTCACTGGAACTCGGCCAAAACTTTTAGGATTGGAAAATTATACATCTTGGAATTTGTCGTTAATTTGTCGTGAAAACCATAAATTTGTCGGTCCTTTTTTCTAAAGGAATCTGGATGTGGTGCTAAGTTGACGTCAAGCTAGCACCGCAACTCACTGCAACTCGGCCCAAGTTTATCGGATGGGAAAATTTCATATCTTGTTTTTGTCGTTAATTTGTTGTTAATTTGTCATGAAATCCATAAATTTGTCGTATCCTTTTTTCTAAAGGAAGCAGGATATGGTACTAAGTTGACGTCAAGTTAGCACCGCAACTCACTGGGACTCGGCCATAACTAATCGTATTGGAAAATTATACATCTTGGAAGTTGTCGCTAATTTGTTGTGAAAACCATAAATTTGTCGTATCCTTTTTTCTAAAGGAAACTGGATGTGGTGCTAAGTTGACGTCAAGTTAGCATCACAACTCACTGGAACTCGGCCCAAGTTTATCGGACTGGAAAATTATACATCTTGGAATTTGTCGTTAATTTGTCGTGAAAACCATAAATTTGTCGTGTCCTTTTTTCTAAAGGAATCCGGATGCGGTGCTAAGGTGACGTGAAGTTATCACCAGAACTCGCTGAAAATCGGATTACAAAATAATACATCTTAGAATTTGTTATTTATTTGTTTTTATTTTTCTTAAAGCTATAAATTTGTCGTGACCTTTTTTTAAAAAAAAACTGGATGAGGTGCTGGTGTTATCCTGAAAATAAACAAATGCTCTCTTTATTGTTTTTGTTTTTCATTTTATTAATATTTTAATATAAGAAATTATCATAAATATTTATTATAAGTTTCTTATCATTACATATAACAAGCGATGTGGTGTTTAATAAAATTTGGATTTACCTGTTTTGAATAAACCAGTAATGCTGGAAATATTTTAGACATTTTTGAAACTTTCTGTCCGTTATTTTTCAAATCATCATAAAGCAACCAATGATGTCCCCGTTTGCAAAATGTCGTATAATGACCAACAGATGATTCCCCCAAATTAGAGGCTATGTAATTTACTGCTCCCAGGATATCAAAAATTGCGTTAGTTTTTGGATCTTTAAACGATATCGGAACTAAATACAATGACATTATTTTCGCAACTGGGGCAACTTCAAATATGACATATTTCCTGCAACAATAATGTAATTAATATAGAAATACTCAGTGTATGTAGAATTGAAAAAGTACTATTTAGTATTTCATCAAGTCTTATCTTCTTAGCTATTTCCGAAATATTCGCATTTTCTGTCGCGTCGCATTTTTTTCGAACGCATATAGTTTTTATATTTTGTAAGACAGTTTCGTTTACTACATTCTTGAAATCGCAAGTAAGTGTTGTTTGATCAATTTCTACCGTGGCTAGAAATTTTAAACGAGGCTGGCAACTTTTTTCGCAAATACTTAGTTCCTTAAAATTTGGCGTTTTACGGAAGAAATAGTAAGCTAGCGAACCAAAGTTACATGCGCAATCTACAACATCAACGGTGCCCGGTTGTGGATCTATTCCTAACTTTTTAAGTAATATTTCTCCTCTCAATTGGTATGTTTTGGGGTGAATATTGCGCCTTGATATTGTGTCGGTAACAATTTTGAAAATATTGTTTTCTGCCCTGTTCGAATCAATATGTTTTTTAATATAAGTTTTGTCTGTGGCAGCAGCCAAAAGTACTTGAAATATGCTATCAAATGCACATGTATTGACAAACGATAAATCAGCATTGTTAATTTTAACATACTTTAAAGTACGCATTCTCCCATTTTTTCAAATAGGAAGTTTTGATGCTGTAAACGCAATAGAATCGTTAAAATTATGATTAGCTCTATTTAAATACCTCGATTGCATTTTTTTCTTTTCTTTGTTGGCCAAACCTCTCCAATTTTCAGTTTCGTGTAAACCTAATCTGTCTCTCTTGTGCTTCGTATTAAAACAATCTATACATTATTTTCACTCCATATCCTTCCACTTCTCCCATAATACTTTTGGAACACTGCGGGAAAACGTGGACAGATTTGTTACACAAAATACACTTGTGAGCATCAGTTGGAAAATCGCTATTTGCACAGGCTGCACACATTTCACTTAACAATGATGAAACTTGTAGCGGTTTTCGGTTCAGGTTTTGAGGGAAAATTGTCCTAGTTTCTTCTGGCTTGAGAGGGAAATTTTCTTTCTCACTTTCGAAATCATTTTCAATGTCGACATGCTTTTTATACCCTAGATGAAATCATAGGGGTATACTAAGTTTGTCATTCCGTTTGTAACACCTCGAAATAATGATGGTAGAGCAAAATGGATTGGACACCTATTCATAATATTAAAAGTTATTTCGATTTTTGCATGTCCGTCCGTCCGTCTGTCCGTCCGTCCATCCGTCGTCCGTCTGTCCGTCTGTGCGCACGATAACTCGAGAACGCGTATACTTAGATAGCTGAAATTTTGTACGCAGACTTTAAAAAAAAAAGTAAAATTAAGTTCGAAAATGAGCCAAATCCGGCAACTCCTTCGTGGGGTTGCCATATAAAAATTTCGTATTCCGCTATATATTTGGACACTGCCTGAGAACGCGTCGACGTAGAGAGCTGAAATTTCGCACATGATGTTTTTACTACATTAGCAAATAAAATGTCAAAAATGGACTAAATCGGGCAACTCCTTCTTGGTGTTGCCATATAAATATTTCGGTTTTTTACGTATACTTTGAAAACGATCAGTCCAAGACATTTTTATTGTACTAAGAAATTCTGCAGAATACGAAATCCTATAAAATTGGTTATTACCATTTTGTCTGTGCGACAAACTGTTCTAGAAATATATGCGAAAAACAACTTCAAAATCAATACTTGAATAGATCAGTGACCATACGAAATTTAATACGGGCATTCATCTAGGGTATCATAAGAATTGGTCTTAGACCAATTCTAGCTTTTTTACTTGTTTGATGATAAATTGCATACTTTTGTCTGTGGAAAATCGGTATTTGGTTCGAGAGAATTATCGCTGTCCGAACTGATTAAAACATGTTGTTTTCTTTTTCTTGTGAAGGATTCCCCATCCTTGTTCTGCTTATATTCATTTTTTTCTTGAAAGGTAGAATCCTCGCTGTCTTTTAAGATAAATTCACAATCGGGTATTTTTAATTTTCCATCATAGTGCTTTATCAATTTTTGGACAACTACATCCGCTCGTTTGACTTTTCCAGGCAGCACGAAATTCTTAATAATATTGAACTCTCCTTCCAATGGAGCACTACTTGGAATAAAACTACAATATCCAAATTTATTTCTGCATACAGCAGACCAGATTGGAATAGTCGTTAATTTTTCTGAAAGACGATTTGCAAACACTGTGTGTTGACGAGGATTCAACTCATCGCCAATCTCTTTTGCAATAATTTCGTCAACGTCTTCGCGAATTCGCTTTCCCCAATCAAACCATGAACTACTTTTTTCCACACCATCCATATTTAGTAGATTTTCCTCTATTATGGGAATCACATCTTTATTTAAATTGGGATCAATATCACTGGATTCATCGCCTTTTCCATTCTTCTGGTCGTCTTCTCCTTCTATTGACAACGTTGATAAAGTTGCATCAACAATTTCTTCTAATTCGCTTGATTTACTCATAAGTCCTTGTATATATACTTGCGATAGTTTTTGAGTCGGAGCATCATCACAAGCGGTTTCTCTCGGAGAGATTATGAACAGAGCCTTCACCAATTTTTTGGCTGCAGATTTCTCGGTCGTTTGTATCAATTGGCCGATTGCATGTAAATAAAATTTCTTCACGGAAAGACCTGTTGTCTTGAAAAAATCAACCCAATTTTTTATAAAATGAGGTACATCGATTCGTATGTAAGTTCGAGGCATATTAATTTCCAAGCAAGCATTAGCATACTGTTCAACCGAATAATAACCGGTAAAAGCCAAACGACAAGAATTTAGCAAAGCAAGTGACGAATCACAAACCTGTTGTGAATAAAGCTTTTTAATAAATAAAAATAAAATGGATTTTATTGAATATCTATTAATGAGGTATATAGTTTGAAAACCCGCCAATTTTATAGCCTTTTAATAAAATCGCGAAAAAACGTTATTATCTAAAAAAGTTTCGGTATTGTTTTATTGTAGTAGTAGTTTGAATCCTTAGAAAGAATAAAATTTAAGCCTTAGCTTTCGATTTACTCATTAAATAATGTTTGAAAGCGACCTCCCATAATTAAAAAATATATTTTTATTCTTGGGACTTGGCGGGTTTTGAAACGCTCCAAATATGAAACAAATAATATATAATATAGTAATTATCACTTCTTTTGGAATACAAGCTCCTAATTGTATCCACTCCAGAAGCCATGATGTAATTGTTAGTGTGTTGTGGGATTCCGAAATCAAAGTATCTGCTGTGCATTATCCGCGATCACAGCTAGCTACTTCAATGTACAAAAAAATATGTGCTAATGCTTGCCCATCCGCGTGCAGAACGTATTTTATTTTTCTTCCTGAGGAATCGATACATAGTTTGGATCTTTTGATTTTATCGAATTGTTATAAAAACGCAGTTGATTAATGGAGCAAATATGAACACGGAAGGGATCGAATCCAATACTTAGAATTATATTTTTTCCGATTCCACCTTCCCCTTTCATTTTTCCTATAGCCATGATAGGATCCGGGTCTAAATAGCCTTTTTTGGCCCTTTCACTTTTTGCATTCCTCAATACACTCCCGCTATACAAATGTGGTGGCTGAACTTTGTCGCATTCTTCCATATTCTTTCTCGCTAGCTCGGTCCTATATGATTCATCTGATTGGTGACCCAATTGCTCCAAAACGCGCTCTCGTATTTCTCCTCGCAATTGTCTCTTACCACAGTTTTTATCTCCTTTTGTCATAGAACATTGGATTTTCATTAATATGTCATGTTCTGTACTAGGTAAAATAGGGCAATTTAACTGGCTTCCACATTTGCAATGATCTACGGGCGTAAATATATGACAAGTAACAAATAAAAAAATTTGCAATGACCCACGTACGTAAACATTGTGACAAGTAACAAATTAAAAAGAAATTAAACTGAAACTAACATTAAACTGAATCTAACACCGGTATCTACTTGATTCTTGTATTACCCGGGTACCTGTACCTCTGTTCGGGTAGTGCCCGTGTATAACTGGGTACTTATACTCCTGTACCTCTATTCGGGTAGTATCCGGGTATAACTACCCAGTTATACGTGCGTACCCGGGTATCATACCTTACATGAAGTCTCGAATACCCGGGTAGCTTATTACCCGGTCCAAATCATCAGCTTTATTTTCTACCTTATAATTACCGGAAGAAGTTCCTGCAAATTTCTATTGTGAAGACCAGATAATGCTTACAGAAAGGATGAGGCACAGGTAGAAAAACAGGATTTTCTTAAAAATAGCTGCATTTAGGTAGGATCAAATAAGCTTCTCGAACTTCCCTAATCTTGCAAGAAAATGTTATAGTTATTACACGTTTTGCGGGAGAAATCATTAAAATTTAAAAAAATTAAGAATATCTTACCAATGATTTTTGTCCTTAAGGGGTTGACGGAAGAGGGGTGGATAAAATGGACATTCACTCGAAAGCTTGAATGGCTTGTCATCAGCTGAGAGAAATTCGTCTTCATAGAGTGCATAACAATATAGTTACGGCCGGTGATAGGAGAAAAAGCACACAAAATCTCAAAACCTCCCCTTCCCATTCAATTTATTGTTCTTCTCACCAAAACCTATGAAATCCTATGAAATTAATTCATAGTAATAATAAATACCCTGTACAATATACACAATGAAAAAATCTTTCGGAACAGATTGGGATTTTAAGAGTAGTTCTACCACTGCATTGGAGCACAAGGGTATATTCATGGAAAAGGTTACCGAATGCAGACTACGTTCCGCTGAAAAGTATATTGAGGTGCCACTTTTCTTAGTAAACAAACTCAAAATAAAGGTCTTCGGTTTGAAAATTTATATTATATACATAGTAGTGTTGATTAAAAAAAAAAAACTATTCATGATACTAATTTTGAAAATTGAAAAATATCGTAAAATAAGAATTTTATGAAGAAATAAATAAAAAAGCTGGAACTGGTCCAAGACCAATTCTTATGATACCCTAGATGAATGTTCGTTTGTAATTTCGTATGTTCACCCATTTGCGCAAGTTTGATCTTTGAAGTGGTCTTTCGCATATATTTCTAGAACGGCTGGTCGGATAGCAAAACTGATTATAACAAATTCCATAGGACTTCATATTCTGAAGAACTTTTCAGTACAAGAAAAATGTCTAGGGCTGATCATCTTCACAGTATATGTAATCAATATTTTTATATGGCAACACCAAGAAAGAGTTACTCGATCTGGTCCATTTTTGAAACTTTACTATGCTATAAAAACATCATGTACTAAATTGCAGCTCTCTACGTCGACGCGTTCTCAGGCAGTCCCCAAATAAATAGTGAAAAGAAATTTTTGTATAGCAACCTCTTTTTTGTTTTTTTTTTGTAAAGCCTGTGGGCACAGTTCCCTCTATGTGAACGCGTTCTCGAGCTATCGTGCGGACGGACGGACAGACGGACATTTAAAAATCAATATAACTTTTGATTTTATGAATGGGTGTCCAATCCATTTTTCTCTATCATCCTTATTTCTACGTGTTACAAACGGAATGCCAAACTTAGTATACCCTAGTAAAAACGAACACATTTCTGGAGTGACATCTAGAAAATGGCGGAATTTTTTAATAGAATATCACAATTACATAGCTACGATTTTGAGTGAATATCCTAACATTATAATACTTTTGAATTTTGGAACACCCTGAGTTCATACCTACTATTGTACATTGAAAATGAAAACTAGCTCACTTTTGAAGTCACCGCTTGCTTTGTCCTTGTTTACATAGTTTTTTTTTTTAAATGATAGCCGTGCATTAGACGGTGCTCATCATAAAGTTTCTTTATTAGTACTGTCCACTTTTCTGGTTTTAAAATATTCACCGTTCGAAATCGAGATTTTTCTTTTTATTATCCGTATATTTATACTCCGTTTTGGTTATTAATTCATTAAATTCTGTTTTTGTGAAAGTTAAAATCACTACGTAATTTTCTGCTAAACTAGCATCTAACGAATCTTCAACGCACTATCAATTGAAACCGATTTGAACTCCTTTCCTAACAATTCACGTTTAATGTGGTTTCTGTCATTAACTACCATTGAATAAATTGAATCGGGTTTAAGAGTATTGCTTATTTCATTCGAAATCGTAGTCCATATAGGATGTTTTTCCACCAAAATTGTTTCCTTTTCACTATCTTTATCAAACACAATTATCACTAACTTATATTTTATAATTATATCTAGAAGATCTCCCGAATCATACTTCGACGGTCTTCCACGTTTTTTTTTCAACATTTTGTCAGTCTATATGGTTGTTTATTCAACAAAAAAATCACTTCAATATTCTCTTAATATATAAGAAATGAAATTCGTTTTATAGATCGCATTGAAAAATTAAATTCAAAATCAAATTATTGAATCAACTATATCCATAGATCGCTTGCAAATTAAAGGCAGAGATAATATAATGTTTCTGCGATGGATGGAGTTTTCCTCTGCTTGGCCACAGCTTATTTCATGTAAGCTCAATTTAACTGCAAAATTAATAGGATAGTCCTATAAAGTGACTATACCTTCTCTTTCAGCAAACCCACTCCCCAAAACTAATATTTACAAAAGAACTTATTTAAATTGAAAGTGGGATGAAGTTGTATACATGCCATGCAAAAACAAGAAGATTTTAATGGAATAGTCCATTTATTTCTAATTTCATTGTGCAGAGTGGTCCATAATTATTTTGAATAAGTTTTGCATTTGTTTATAATTTTTTGTAAATCAAAAGACATGTTTTTGCTTAGTGTTGTTTTATATGTTATTAATTTTCAAGGCGGCTTTCCAACACAGCACGGATGTATCCGTGGCATGGTAAAATTAAATCCTGCTAGAATATATAAATTATCCTTGGAAAATCCCGTCCGGTTATCACTAACAACTTAGGATATCTCTGTGCCGAATGTGCGGTGTTCGGATTTGCCTTTACTGTGCCCTTCCAACATAGGCATAGTTATGCGTTAAATAATATTAAATTCCAGCTGGAAGAACCATGTGTAGGATTTTAAGATTTTCTGGCATTGTAGAGAATTTTGTTGGTTAGTGCTTATAAAAAAAAGATTCATTTAAACCCCTTGTAATATATAATTTCAATATTTTATCGCATTGTCTAGCTTAGTAACTATAAAAAATCATTTCGTTTTTCTTCTCGTTTTTCTTGGCTTTGCTTGAAATACATTTGAGAAAAACAAATTTAACTTACAGGTATATATTGTTTATTCAAAGCTAGGAACTAGGTATGTAAATTCACAAAAGGAGACTTGATTGTAATAATTATAGCTGAATCAATTTCTAATAAAGCAAGTATAGTTAAAAAAAAAAAGCTGTTAAATATATGTAGGGGACCTCCTCTATTTCTATGTAATTTCACCTGTATATTATCACAAACAGCTTCAAAATTTTTCTTCAACCAAAATCCCTGGTAAAACTAACAAGCCAAGAAGGAGAAATCCTGTCTGCAGATAAGCGACCTAATGATACATCAGACTGCCATAGTTTTCTCAATACTAATCAATATAGTTACTGTCCACAACGCTTTCCCGCCAAGACTTATCAACGCTTTGAAAAATTATAAAGAGAGTATTTGTTCATTTTCAGAATAACGTAACACCTCATCCAATTTAAAAAACAATACAGAAAAAAGTAATTGTGTAAGTTTTGCCCGAGAGTTGCGGTGGTAATTTGACGTCAACTTAGCACTACATCCAGTTTCCTTTAGAAAAAAGGACACGATAAATTTATGGTTTTCACAACAAATTAACGACAAATTCCAAGGTGTATAGTTTTCCAACCCGATAAGTTTTGGCCGAGTTCCCGTGAGTTGCGGTGCTAACTTTACGTCAACTTAGCACCACATTCAATTTCCTTTAGAAAAAAAGGACACGACAAATTTAGGGATTTCATGACAAATTAACGACAAATTAACGACAAATTCCAAGATGTGAAATTTTCGAATCCGATAAGGTTTGGCCGAGTTCCAGTAAGTTGCGGTGCTAACTTGACGTCAACTTAGCACCACATTCAGTTTCCTTTAGAAAAAAGGACACGACAAATTTATGGTTTTCACAACAAATAAACGACAAATTCCAAAATGTATAATTTTCCAATCCGATAAATTTTGGCCGAGTTCCAGTGAGTTGTGGTGCTAACTTGACGTCAACTTAGCACTGCATCCAGTTTCCTTTAGCAAAAAGGACACGACAAATTTATGGTTTTCACGACAAATTAACGACAAATTCCAAGGTGTATAATTTTCCAATCCGATAAGTTTGGCCGAGTTCCAGTGAGTTGCGGTGCTAACTTGATGTCAACTTAGCACCACATTGTTATATATCTAAATTGTCTAAGATAGATATTTTAAAAATAATTATAATTGATTAAATTTATTTAACCAACATACATAAGTATAAAGCTAATCATGCTTAAAATATGGTTAGCTTATCTCTCTGCAAAGCGAAAAATTGCCATCAGCAATTTCGTCACATTCCTTTGCACAAAACCAAAATATTTTCCCATAAGAACGACTTGGGAAAAATAGAAGTTTTAAGTTTCATCCCAAGTCGTTTCATTAGAAAAAAACAAAAGCCCCACGACAAATCGTACCTTCAGTAAGATTTGTCGTAAATACGATATGTATGTACATACATACAAACATACATATCGGGCGCATAAAATTTTACGTCGGTGAAGACTGAAATGATCAAGTCTTCACCGAAAAAAGCTCTTATCAGCGAATTGTCGCGAGCTGCATACATTGTGATCGCAACAATGTATGCACGATAGCACGACGATGGTTGGATATTTATGAAAATATCAAATTTCAATTCCAACCATCGTTCGTCGCGATAATTCTGGGCATGTTTAAACATGCCCAGCGGTAAATAATTTTCTCAGGATAGGAATGCTAATTAAGCACTTTCCTATCCTGAGCAACTAGACTTGCGATTAAAAAGATCCCAGTCGAGCACAGTTGATTTTTGAAAGCGCTCGGGATCGCCACGGCAATTTAAAAGTCCAAACAAAAAAAGAAGAAAGGTTTTTTTTTCTAAAACCCACCTTTTGTGATCGGATCGGTTAGTGATACTTGGCAAGAAGAAAGATAAGTTAAGTGTTGAGTATTAAAAAAAAGAGAAGAAAATAAGTTAAGTGTTTAATGTAACAAAAAAAAGGGAAAAAGTAATTGAGTGAAATAAAAGTGAATAAAGAAAAAAAGTGGAAGACACTAGTCTTTTAATCAAATAATCCCGCTGCCATAGTGCAAGAAGAATACGCCGCTGCCTAAAGGTTGGATAAGTCGATTGGGCAGACTGGCAACAGCCGTGAGTATTCTTGGTTACGTATAGAGATAAACGCCTGAAAAATATATATAACAAATTGGCGCAGCCGGTAGGATAGTGGAAGCCTGCTTTCTAAAAGTCAAAATAGAAAGGCATAAGAGCTTTAAAATCCGCTATCCTGCGAACCTAAGGGGTCCCATTGACTAAGCCACTTAGGCCAAGTCACCCCCAACACTCGGGTAGATACCATCTCTAGGCGCCTCTGCTCCAGGCGGGCAAGCGTTCACCCCAATTAGTGCAAAAGCACCACCGAGGGATACAAGTGAACAGTCTACCGAAGGAAGTGCAAAACCATCCAAAATCTCCCAGAAGGACGAGTACAGATCAGCCAGGACACAGCTCTATAAGCAGCCTGAAGTTTCAGCCAAGCAGACGACCAAACGCTAGCAGTCAACGATCCGGAGTTGAAGAGGAAATCGAAGACGGCTCATAAGCCCCCTTTTCAACTAGATCCAGGGGAAGTTAAGACGGTCCAGGGCCCCCCCAGCTGCAAAAGTAAGCCGAAATCAACCGACAAAGGATTGAGAGGGAACTCGAAGGCGGTTAAAGAAACCCCCCTCTCAATTACAGCAAAGGGACCTAAGCAGGCAAGGAGCCCCCCTTTCACTGAACAGCGCATCATATGCCAGCCGACAATCCTGCTCTACCTCAGCAGGAACCAGAAACAGCAGCGAGGGAAAACTCTCCATCTTTAGCCGACGCGGGATTAACCCCAGGTGCCAATACACAGCACCCCGGTGAAGGTACATCATCCGCTGCAGGAGAAAAACCTCCACAGTTACCCCCAACAGGACCTAGACTTCGAAGCGGAACCGTTCTGCCAGGTCTGAATAGTCAAGTAAGTTTAGCTAAGTTTTTAAATAAATTATACGAGAGAGCGCGGGAATCGGATAAACTGACGATTACCCATTGTGACGCCTTAGATCACAAATTAAAAACAGAGCGTGAGACCAGACTCGTCAAGTTAAAGACCTTAAAGGAAAAAACAATACAGTTCCGAAAGGAACTAGAACAGTTTTCCGAATCTCGGCGCTCACTCAGTTTAGATCTAGAAAAGAATAAGAGTGTTAGGTTAAGTGACAGTGATAGTGATAGCGACAGTGACGGTGAAGTAGCTGAACCAACTCCCGAAGACCTGCTAATCGATTGGCTCGAAGAATCCTTAACGGAAATCAGCCCAGAAACAAGCCCAGCTAGTCCACCCAAATTTCAATTTCCAGTCAATAGACTACACATAATGGTGGATTACGCTAAAGTTGCTAAGCTCACAGCTCAACTCGTTCCCTTATTTTCGGGTGAAAGTACCCCACAATTGGGACGAGAGTTACAAACCTTCATTGGCTGTTGCAAACAAACTATGCAGTGCCTTAATAATGAAGAAAAAGTGGCTTTCATTCAGGTCCTTCCTACAAGACTCAGAGGTGACGCATACCAATTATTCGCTTCAGACGTCCCTGCTTCATTTACTGAAGTAGAGGAACGTTTAAACAGAACGTATCTTCCCCGTGAGACATATCAGGAGCTGGTGAACAAACTAATTACCACCAGACAAAACCCGTTAGAATCTCTCACTGTGTTCATTACAAGATTGAAACAGATGTTGACGATTTGCAACGAGGCAGCGACACAGAAGTATGGAGCTGAGGCAGTCCCTGCTGTGAAAACACAGCTGATGGATTTCGCCAAAAACGCTCTGAAAAGTGGAGTAACTAACCCACACCTGTGTCAATATTTGCTCACGCAGGGAGAAGGCGATCTAGAGTCACTAATTCAAAAAGCCTTGGACATGGAGAAATTACAACAAAGTGCTACATTCGTCCAGACTCCTCTGGTACAAGCTCCTCCAATGGCTCCAGTAGACCCAGATTTACGAGTGAGAGCTTACTATAGAGCTCCTTACTATCAAATGCCATCAACACCTATGTTCGCATCACCTCGAGCTCCAAATCCAACCCAGTTTTCACGCAATGTGAATAACCCAGGTTCATCACAGTCACGACAAAGACCGTTTACACACACTGATGCCAGAAACTCGGATACAGATGCACTGGTCCGTAACATCACGTGTAATTTCTGCCAGCGAAAGGGTCATACATATACAGATTGCCTTAAGCGCAAGAACACCCCTTTCTGCTCAAACTGCAAAATCTATGGACATGACGTCCGTGATTGCAGAAAAAGTCAACAGACCCAACAAATTGTTCCTCCACGCCTCTCCAACAGATCTACACAAGAGCAACACAACACAAAAAGTCCTCAAGTCTTCAATATAAGACTCAAATGCACCTTTTGTGGTCGCCGAGGACATGCAGACGAAGACTGCCGTCAGAAGAAAAAATGGGAAGCCCGGAGTCAGGAAAACGACATGCAGTCGACCCAAAACTCCCCGGCTCGACTATAAACCCAACTAAAAAATTAAAAGGGTCACCTCAAGCGCCCGAATCCGGTGTCCCTACAGTGAAACTTCCACTGGACATAAGCCTTAACGGCCATACAAAACTAGTAGTGGACACTGGCGCTGAGGTTAGTATTATTAAGAAAAGAGCAATTAAAGACCTCAAGATAATTAATTCCAATGAGGCATGCACTTTACAGACCCCTTTTGGAACCGGAAAGACATTGGGAAATTGCAAGGGCAACTTCAATTTTAAAAATAAAATTCCCTGCAAGTTTCAGGTGGTACAAAACCTGCCAGGTCTTTCCGATGACGGCCTATTAGGAAACGACTTCCTGTCAAACAATTGTAATGTTGAAGGCCCAAATAAAGCACTCAAGTTTCCTTGTACGGAAACAAATCCTGAAGAGTTTACTGTGCCCTTGTCATGCAAAACGGACAAGCTGTATTCCAGAAAAGCCGTCGAAGTGAGGTCACTTGCTGAAAAGATGGAACCTAAACATGTTAAGCTATCTACATGCAGTGTCTCCAAGGCATCTCAACAGAGTAATGCTGGCTGCCAGGTTCAACAAGAGCCGACGGAATACGAAAAGAGCTGTCTGGGTGATCAAGAAACCAGCGATATGAGGCAGCATCTGGTTACTTTAGAGGAACCGATATGCATACCTGCTAGGTCACAAATTATCACCACAGTCCCGTTACGAGTGAAGGAAGAAATGCTCTGTTTATCTAAAGAGATAGGCGACGGAGTCTTCCTGGCCAACAGTTTACTCCCTACTGGGAAAGAAACAGTGCTAGTTGCCATACTCAACATTAACAATTTTAAAGGAGTCATCAACAGTTTATTATTACAACTGCTCCCTATACATGACTACGCCGTCATCCCAATAGGAGAAGCCGCTGATACACAACACGTTCTCAAGCCGAATAAATCGCAAGCGAGTAACACAAACATCAGTGAGCCTCCCAAGGCAGAACAGAAGTCAAGCAAAACTTCTTTCTCCAGAATACCTAGATATAAGTTACTAACGCGGCCCAAGAGCCCCACACAAGACGTGTGCGAGCTCAGTAAGACCCGAACAGAGGCAGCAATGACTCCACCGTCCAATAGAGTAAATTATAAAAAAATTTCGAGGCCCCAGAGCCCTATAAAAGATGCGAGCGAGATCCAGAAGCCGGTAAACAAGATGCTGAGGACTCCTCCGTCTAGTTCACCTAGATTTAAGATATATACGAGGCCAAAGAGCCCTATAACAGGTGCGTGTGAGCTCAGTAAGACCTATTCTCAGGCAAAGACGACTCCACCACCCAACCAAGTTAGTGTTAAGAAACAACAGTGGCCCAAGAGCCCTACCAGCAGTGCGTGCGAGCTCAGTAAGACCTATTTAAAGGCAAAGTCGACTCCACCACTTAATAAAATTAGTATTAAGAATACAAGGTGCCCCCTGAGCCCGATAAAAGACGCGTGCGAGATCCGTAAGACCTCATTGAAGGCAAAGTTGGCTCCACCGTCAAATAGTATTAAGAGAACCAATTTTTCACGGCCTATTAGCCAAAATACGAATGCGTGCGAGTACTTGGACCAATGTAAAGTACCCCTAAATTACGGTACTCCACCAATAAAAGAGCAGGAAGCACATGCCCTGCCGACTAGTAAAGTAAGTAAAAATAATCACAAAAAAAGGTTACAACAACCTAAAACTAACATAAGCTTTTCGGAAAACACAGCTATCTTACAACACGTAAAATACTTATTTCCGGATCATGAAGATCCCACACACACTCCGCGAGTCAACAGGTTAGACCAAGAGCTCAGCCTAGACCCAAACCTAAATGCGGAAGAAAAAGCTTCGATATCCGAACTCTGCTACGAGTACAATGATATCTTCTTTCTAAAAGGTGATAAGCTCACATACACAAATGCTATCACCCACAATATCCCTTTAATACAAGATCAAGCGCCCATAAACCAAAAGGCCTACAGACTACCAGAGACCCAGAGACAAGTGATCAACGAGCAATTAAGAGAAATGCTAGAAAACGGGATAGTCCAAACTAGCAAAAGCCCTTGGAATTCACCCTTATTAGTTGTCCCCAAAAAGACGGGACCCGATGGTGAAAAAAGGTGGCGCGTCGTTGTCGATTTTCGCAAATTGAATGAAAAGACAATTGGCGACGCATTTCCGCTACCCCGAATCGAGGATATTCTTGACCAACTAGGTCATGCCAGGTACTTTACCACTCTCGATTTGGCCAACGGCTATCATCAAGTCTTAGTCGACAAAAAAGATCGACATAAGACCGCTTTTAGCACTAATTACGGGCACTACGAATTTAAGCGTATGCCATTCGGACTCAAAGGAGCTCCCGCTACATTCCAACGCCTCATGAACTTCGTTCTGACAGGCCTACAAGGCCTCGAATGTTTCGTTTATCTTGACGACATCGTCATTTACGGGAAAAACCTAAATGACCACAATGATAAACTTCGCAAAGTCTTCGACAAATTGAGAGAGAACAACCTCAAACTGCAGCCAGAGAAGTGCCAGTTCTTGAGAAGAGAAGTTGTTTAC
This sequence comes from Dioctria rufipes, assembly GCA_963924295.1. Lineage (NCBI taxonomy): Eukaryota > Metazoa > Arthropoda > Insecta > Diptera > Asilidae > Dioctria > Dioctria rufipes. The sequence continues at coordinate 140,432,493 of OZ002744.1, forward strand.
CTAGGTCACAAATGCTCTAGCGAAGGTGCATTACCAGACCCCAGCAAAACGGCCTGCGTCCAAACATTTCCTGTTCCCAGAACAGTAAGGCAAGTTCAGTCCTTTTTAGGACTCGCCAATTACTACAGGAAGTTCATTCCGGACTTCTCTAAAATCGTTCGTCCAATCACGAATTTACTCCGCAAGGACGTAAAATTCAATTGGACCGAGAAATGCCAAGAAGCATTTCAAAGCATTAAAAATGCTCTAATTTCCCCACCACTTTTAATCTATCCAGATTTCTCTAAACCCTTCAATCTTACAACGGACGCCAGCAACGAAGCATTAGGCGCCGTGCTTTCCCAAGGAGAAGTGGGAAAAGACCAGCCAATCGCCTATGCAAGCCGAACGCTGAACAAAGCCGAGAGAAATTACTCCACTATTGAAAAGGAGTTATTGGCTATAGTCTGGGCCACTAGGAATTTCCGATGCTACCTCCAAGGCAGAAAATTCACGGTCTACACTGACCACAAGCCTCTCAAAGGGGTCTTTAACGTTAAAGACCCGACTTACCGTTTGGTGAGATTTCACCACAAATTATCAGAATTCGATTATACCATCGAATATAAACCAGGGAAGTATAATACCAATGCGGATGCATTAAGCCGCATTCCACAAGTATTAATCGAAGACAATACAGGCAACACTTTAACGGTACAAGCCCAAGTCCACCACACTATGGACTCAGATGTGGAGGAAAACATTTCCCCAAGTAAAAAGAAAACCAAAAAACCCGCTCATTGCTTCGCCGTGACCAGAGCTCAAAAACAAAGAGCCCAAGAGGCCAATACTAGCTCCAGCGCTGAAACACAGCCTACGGCAGCGGAAGATAAAGAAACTAAACTCCCAGAGGCGGAAATACAACCCCCTGCTACGCTTGAACAAGAAATAAGTCCAGTCAAGGCACCTGAGATAATCACGAGCCCCAAGGAAGTTCAAACAATCCTAAAGGATTACCACGACTCTCCTTTCGGCGGCCATCAGGGTGTCATTAAGACTTATAATAGAATCAGACGCAAGTATTGGTGGAGACACATGCTTAGCGATATAAAAAAGTACATAAAAAAATGCCCTAAGTGCCAAACAATGAAGGCATCGCCACAATTCAAGATGCCAATGGTAATAACGGACATCGCAGAACAACCTTTCGACAAGGTTTACCTCGATATAGTAGGTCCACTAGAAGAGACCATATCAGGTAATAAATATATCTTAACTTTCCAAGATAATCTCACCAAGTTTGTCGATTGGTATGCCATACCAAATGGAGAAGCAGTAACGGTGGCGCAAATCTTTTTCAATGAGATTGTCACGCGTTATCGCATTCCAAAGAGAATAGTCACCGATCAGGGAACTAATTTCCTGAGTGAGCTATTCAAGAAGGTCTGCAAACTGCTAAAAGTAAAGAAGTTACAAACTTCCGCATACCATCCACAGTCTAATGGAGCACTGGAACGTGCCCATAGACCATTAATCGAATATCTGCGTACAATCGTAGACGAAAATCCCAAAACATGGGATCAATTCCTACGAACCGCTGCATTCGTGTACAATAACAGTGTACACGAGGGTACTAAACTAACCCCGATGGATTGCCTTTACGGCTTCACAGCGGATGTCCCATCTAATTTAAAACGGGACCCTGAGCCCGTATATAACCACGAAAGTTATTACCATATGCTCAAATACAGATTACAAAAATCATATGCTACGGCTCGTAAAATTCTCTTAGCCAGCAAACAACGCTCAAAGGCATATTACGACAAAACAGTCAGGCCTCTCACTTTCCACCTAGGAGACAAAGTCCTCCTCAAAAGTGAAAGCCGCAAACACAAATTGTCTCAAATCTGGGTTGGCCCATATCTGGTAACAAATGTACCCAGTCCAACAAACACTACCATAAAAATAGGCAAACGGCAGGTTGTCGTACACAACAACCGTTTAAAGCCCTATTATGAGTAGCATACTGGTACATATATCTTTAGCAAATAAGTTCCCATCATACAAAATTCTACAATTAAATTAAGTTCTTCTAGTTACACACACAAGATCATCTAGTACGACTAATTGACTAACGAAGCCTATCCTTCATTTTCTACAGAACATGAAGAACATATTGGTGTTAATATGTTGCTTTCATCTGGCAATGGGACAAATACAGACGGAACCCTACACAATAAGTCCCCTGAACAATACAGGAATACTATATGAGGACTTAGGAAAATTACAAGTATACCACAGTACATGGAATATACTAACGGAGATCAACCTAAGGGAACTGGACAACCAAACGCTTATGGCAGAACAGGCGGAGCACTTAGTTCACCGACTATGTTCGAATCGCTCTCAAACCGATGAGCTATGCCTGGTCCAACAAAAACACGTTCATTCACTCTTGGAAAATATCAAGAGAAGAACAAGTGTCATTCGAGAAGTGGTCCCCAAATCAAGATCAACAAGATCTATCTTCGATGGAATAGGTAATGCAATGCACTACCTATTCGGGACCATGGACAGCACTAATGAACGAGAGGTATACAGTCGACTCGAGGAGCTCGAAACAAATACAAAAGCACTAGCCGACCTGGAAAGACAGCAGATCAGTGTAGTCAAAACTACACTACAACAAATTCAAAAGCCACTGACATCTCTGCAGGAAAGACAACGTCAAATAAATCTCCAGGTAAATAGAATGCAAAATATCACTGATGATTTACTAATGAGACAATTAAGGCAGGAGATAATTTCAAGCCTGACCCTACAAATTGTCGAGATTGAGTACAGGCAACAAGCCTTACTCGACATAATAATCTCCAGTAAAAATCACCAGTTGCATCCGCTAGTGGTGTCTCCCAAAAGTTTATTAGAGATATACCACAAGTCCCACGCTACTTGCCCAGATGCACAAAATTGTCTCTCCCTGTTATATCAGACAGCGGAAACAAAGGCTCGTATAGTCCAAGACAAATTAGTTATTAGAATACAACTTCCGATTTTCAATTTACCACGAATGAAGTTGTATAGGATACATAGTTTCCCTATCCATGTTAATAAAAAACAATCATTGGTACCCGAAATACAGTACTCGCACGTAGCGCACCAGGTACAGACACAGGATATTCTATTATTAAAAACACAAGATCTTAAAATCTTCAAAAAGATCACTCAATCTTCCAAAGAGGACACTTACATCGCTAAGCTAGGCATTCCCATAACAAAGGCTACAATGTCCAAAGAATGCGTAGTGAAGCTGCTCTTTAATCCATTAAAGGAAGAGCCACAGTGTCAATTTAGAGCGCAAATACCTCCCAGAGACCTACTTATTAAATTAAGTAAACCAAATTCTTGGATATTCTCGTTGATAGAACCAACAATTGTACACCTTCAGTGTACCCAACAATTCCTAACTTCAAAAATAGAAGGCCAAGGAATAATTACTATCAACCATCCCTGTCAATTACAAGTAGGATCACAAATCCTACATTATGAGGCAGAGAATATCCAGCAATTGAGTCTCAAACAACCCAACTACTTCCCAAATATCGCTCCATTAGAGCAAATGGTAGAAAAATATCTTAATGAAACCAAAGAAAAAATACCGTCGGAAGAAATACAGACAGAACTATATTCAGGAGATGACACTAACAGCATCATCCTAGAAGGTACCCAGTCATTAAAAGAACTGGACAAAAAATTAGAAAAAATAGTTCCTCATATCAGTCACCACCCTACACATGTCCTAGCTGCAACATCAGTATCCTTAACTGGTGTTGTCATCACATGTATGGTACTGTACCTGGTCGCCAAATGGCTAGTCCCATTCATAAAAAATTATCGTTCACGCAAGCCTAAGAAAACCCCAGAGGCGGAGGAACAAAGCAAACAATTCGAAATAATCGAACCTACCCCTCTAAAAAGGACCCGCACCCTACCACCTACTAGGTCAGTGCAAGTGGTATAGTGTCACCACTTCAAACGGTCATGAGCACTATCACTAATAGTAGAGCACCTAGAAAATAAATGTAAGCGGTTTCAAAAAACCCTAATAAATAATTTAAAAAAGAGATGTAAGAATAAAAACCAAATGAAAAAAAAAAATATATATATATAGTAAATAATTTAGAGTAAGATAAATTAGGGTATTAAAAACATAAGTACATAATACAAACCCCAAGAGAAAGAAAAAAGATACTCTCCCTCGCTAGCGTTAACGAATAAATATAACAATAAACAATATAAATACAATAAATGATAGTAGATAGAGATAACAAATAGAAAATAAATAGAGTTAATAAAATAAATATATAACAAAAATAACATACCATAGAAACTATATAACCACTAACATTAGAATAAAACGTAAAATTTCTTTTTTTGCATAAAGAAAATAAGTAAATAAATAAGATTAGAATAGGAATGAATATCTGAAAACAAACTTTAGAAAATAAGATGACAAAATCCCTTTTTGTAAAATAAGAAAATATGTCAAGCCAAAAACCAGTGCCAATCCGATCAAGAACCGAACGACCGCGCCGACTAAACCAAAAGTAAAAACAAACAACAAAATCCTGAAAGGGGATGGGAACATTAAGTTAAACTCATTTTTTTTTAGAAAAAAAAAACTTTTTTAATATCAATAAGGAAAGAGTAGAAAAATAGGAAAGATACAAAAAATTTAAAATTTATAAAAAAGTCATAGGGACCACTCAGACACCCTGTTCTTCTGCGTCCCAATCTTCGGGGTCGTCTTCCCGGTCTTCAGGGTCCGCATACTCGCCTCCTTCCCAGTCTGTGGAGGCCATGATACCTCCCACGGCCTCGTCGTATCCCGGCGGCGACCCAAAGGGACTGGCACGTTCCTCGGAGCCTGATGGTGAGGCGGGAGGAGTGCCAAAAAAGGCCTGATAAAGCGCGGCCACGGGGTCATCCCCGGAAAACAGGCAGCAGAAGCAAAAGGATAATTCCCCGCTAATAACCAGAGTGCCTCCTGTAAAGGTTAAATTGTTAGTTTAAAAAAAAAAAAAATAAAGAAATTATATAAGAGGAAACTCACCCGAGGCCGACCATCCCATACCTCCATGAGGAAGCAGGAACAGGTTGGTAGTATAGGAATGCCCGGCCACTGCGGGCTCCATCCATACTACAGCAGGACGCTGACCCCGCTCGTGGAGAAGTAGGCGAATGGGTCCTTCCCACTCGCGGACAACCCGCAGCACACAAATGGTGGTGAGTCTGGCGTTAAAATAGCCGGGAGGAAACCACGGTGTGCGATCTAAATCCACTCGGAACGTCATGTTGAATGAGCCAAAAATCTTAGTGCAATGCCCAAATTTCTTATATCTTCCCGACCATCGATATATAAACAAAATCTTTCTCAACTGAGATAAGACGGACGGCACTAATCAAGAAAGTTAAAACCTAAACATCTGGTCAATGCAATTGCGCTGACGTGCACAAAGTGATTTCTGTCTACACCTTCCCCTGAGTATTATTCCTCTTCAAAGAATAATACTCTTTTTCGAAGGGGGAAGGATTGTTATATATCTAAATTGTCTAAGATAGATATTTTAAAAATAATTATAATTGATTAAATTTATTTAACCAACATACATAAGTATAAAGCTAATCATGCTTAAAATATGGTTAGCTTATCTCTCTGCAAAGCGAAAAATTGCCATCAGCAATTTCGTCACATTCCTTTGCACAAAACCAAAATATTTTCCCATAAGAACGACTTGGGAAAAATAGAAGTTTTAAGTTTCATCCCAAGTCGTTTCATTAGAAAAAAACAAAAGCCCCACGACAAATCGTACCTTCAGTAAGATTTGTCGTAAATACGATATGTATGTACATACATACAAACATACATATCGGGCGCATAAAATTTTACGTCGGTGAAGACTGAAATGATCAAGTCTTCACCGAAAAAAGCTCTTATCAGCGAATTGTCGCGAGCTGCATACATTGTGATCGCAACAATGTATGCACGATAGCACGACGATGGTTGGATATTTATGAAAATATCAAATTTCAATTCCAACCATCGTTCGTCGCGATAATTCTGGGCATGTTTAAACATGCCCAGCGGTAAATAATTTTCTCAGGATAGGAATGCTAATTAAGCACTTTCCTATCCTGAGCAACTAGACTTGCGATTAAAAAGATCCAAGTCGAGCACAGTTGATTTTTGAAAGCGCTCGGGATCGCCACGGCAATTTAAAAGTCCAAACAAAAAAAGAAGAAAGGTTTTTTTTTCTAAAACCCACCTTTTGTGATCGGATCGGTTAGTGATACTTGGCAAGAAGAAAGATAAGTTAAGTGTTGAGTATTAAAAAAAAGAGAAGAAAATAAGTTAAGTGTTTAATGTAACAAAAAAAAGGGAAAAAGTAATTGAGTGAAATAAAAGTGAATAAAGAAAAAAAGTGGAAGACACTAGTCTTTTAATCAAATAATCCCGCTGCCATAGTGCAAGAAGAATACGCCGCTGCCTAAAGGTTGGATAAGTCGATTGGGCAGACTGGCAACAGCCGTGAGTATTCTTGGTTACGTATAGAGATAAACGCCCGAAAAATATATATAACAACATCCAGTTTCCTTTAGAAAAAAGGACACGACAAATTTAGAGATTTCATGACAAGTTAACGACAAATTAACGATAAATTCCAAGATGTGAAATTTTCCAATCCGATAAGGTTTGGCCGAGTTCCAGCGAGTTGCGGTGCTAACTTGACGTCACCTTAGACCACATTCAATTTACTTTAGAAAAAAGGACACGACAAATTTATGGTTTTCACGACAAATTAACGACAAATTCCAAAATGTATAATTTTCCAATCGGATAAATTTTGGCCGAGTTCGAGTGAGTTGCGGTGCTAACTTGATGTCAACTTAGCACTACATCCAGTTTCCTTTAGAATAATAGAATACGACAAATTTATGGTTTTCACGACAAATTTCAAGATGTGAAATTTTCCAATCCGCTTTAAATTTTTTCTTCAACCAAAATCCCCGGTAAAACTAACAACCCAAGAAGGAGAAATTCTGTCTGCAGATAGGCGATCTAATGATACATCAGACTGCCATAGTTTTCTCAATACTAATCAATATATTTACTGTCCACAACGCTTTCCCGCCAAAACTTATCAACGCTTTGAAAAATTATAAAGAGAGTATTTGTTCATTTTCAGAATAACGTAACACCTCATCCAATTTAAAAAACAATACAGTAAAAAGTTATTGTTTCACGACAAATTCCAAGATGTGAAATTTTCCAATCCGATAAGTTTTGGCCAAGTTCCAGTGAGCTGCGGTGCTAACTTGACGCCAACTTAGCACCACATCCAGTTTCCTTTAGAAAAAAGGACACGACAAATTTATGGTTTTCATGACAAATTAACGATAATTACCAAGATGTATAATTTTCCAATCCGATAAGTTTTGCCTGAGTTGCAGAGAGTTGCGGTGCTAATTTGACGTCAACTTAGCACTGCATCCAGTTTCCTTTAGAAAAAAGGACACGACAAATTTATGGTTTTCACGACAAATTAACGACAAATTCCAAGGTGTATAATTTTCCAATCCGATAAGTTTGGCCGAGTTCCAGTGAGTTGCGGTGCTAACTTGATGTCAACTTAGCACCACATCCAGTTTCCTTTAGAAAAAAGGACACGACAAATTTAGAGATTTCATGACAAGTTAACGACAAATTCCAAAATGTATAATTTTCCAATCGGATAAATTTTGGCCGAGTTCCAGTGAGTTGCGGTGCTAACTTGACGTCAACTTAGCACTACATCCAGTTTCCTTTAGAATAATAGAATACGACAAATTTATGGTTTTCACGACAAATTTCAAGATGTGAAATTTTCCAATCCGATAAGTATTGTGAGTTGCGGTGCTAACTTGACGTCAACTTGGCACCACGTCCAGTTTCCATTAGAAAAACGGACACAACAAATTTATGGATTTCATGACAAATTAACGACAAATTAACGACAAATTAACGACAAATTCCAAGATGTGAAATTTTCCAATCTGAAAGGGTTTGGCCGAATTCCAGTGAGTTGCGGTGCTAACTTGACGTCAACTTAGTACCACGTCCAGTTTCGTTTACAAAAAGGACACGACAAATTTATGGTTTTCACGACAAATTAACGACAAAATAAAAGATGTGAAATTTTCCATCCGATAAGTTTTGTCCGGGTTCCAGTACGGGGCGGTGCTAACTTGACGAGAACTGAACACCACATCCAATTTCCTTTAGAAAAAAGGACACAACAAATTTATGGTTTTCACGACAAATTAACGACAAAATCCAAGATGTGAAATTTTCCAATCCGATAAGTTTTCGTCGAGTTCCACTGAGTTGCGGTGCTAACTTGACGTAAACTTAGCACCACATCCAGTTTCCTTTAGATAAAGAGGGCACGACAAATTTATAGATTTTATGACAAATTAACGACAAATTAACGATAAATTCCAAGATGAGAAATTTTCCAATCCGATAAGGTTGGCCGAGTTCCAGTGAGTTGCGGTGCTAACTTGACGTCAACTTAGTACCACATCCAGTTTCATTTAGAAAAAAATGTAAGACAAATTTATGGTTTTCACGACAAATTAACGACAAATTCCAAAATGTATAATTTTCCAATCCGATAAGTTTTGGCCGAGTTTCAGTGAGTTGTGGTGCTAACTTTTACGTCAACTTATTACCACATCCAGTTTCCTTTGCAAAAAAGCACACGACAAATTTATTGTTTTCACAACAAATTAACGACAAAATACAAGTTGTGAAATTTTCCAATCCGATAAGTTTTGGCCGAGTTCCAGTGAGTTGCGGTGCTAACTTTTACGTCAACTTAGTACCACATCCAGTTTCCTTTGCAAAAAAGCACACGACAAATTTATTGTTTTCACAACAAATTAACGACAAAATACAAGTTGTGAAATTTTCCAATCCGATAAGTTTTGGCCGAGTTCCAGTGAGTTGCGGTGCTAACTTTTACGTCAACTTAGTACCACATCCAGTTTCCTTTGCAAAAAAGCACACGACAAATTTATTGTTTTCACAACAAATTAACGACAAAATACAAGTTGTGAAATTTTCCAATCCGATAAGTTTTGGCCGAGTTCCAGTGAGTTGCGGTGCTAACTTTACGTCAACTGAACACCACAAATTTATGGTTTTCACGACAAATTAACGACACTTTCCAAGATGTGAAATGTTCCAATCCGATAGGGTTTGGCGGAGTTCCAGTGAGTTGCGGTGCTAACTTGACGTCAACTTAGTACCACATCCAGTTTCCTTTACAAAAAAGGACACGACAAATTTATGGTTTTCATGACAAATTAACGACAAAATACAAGTTGTAAATTTTCCAATCCGATAAGTTTTGGCCGGGTTCCAGTACGGGGCGGTGCTAACTTGACGATAACTGAACTCCACATCCAGTTTCATTTAGAAAAAAGGATACGAAAAATTTATGGTTTCACGACAAATTAACGACAAATTCCAAGATGTATAATTTTCTAATCCGATAAGTTTTGGCCGAGTTCCAGTGCATCAACTTAGCACAACATCCAGTTTCATTTAGATAAAAGGACACGACAAATTTATGGTTTTCACGACAAATTAACGAAAAATTAACGACAAATTATGAGCTAGCTCCGAACTATATCAGACGAAGTTGCGGTGCTAACTTTACGTACGTGAAGTACACTGTTGTGTGCAAGATATTTGTCTGTTAAGTGGATTTTATATACGTTTAACTGGATGAAGATACAGCAACGAATTGTTTTAAATGTACTTTTATTCATTTTTAAAATAAAGAAGAAATATTACTAGAGATACATATTTACATATCCATTTTCTTTATATAAATGACGTACAAAAAAAAGCTTTAAACAGATTTAAATTATTCTTGCAGAATTTATCGCTGTTCAAACATATTCAACAATTCTTCAATAAGTTAATAGTGCTAACTTCAAAGTTCAATTCCTTAAATTCATACAGTGAGATAGACGAGATTTAAGCAGATCTGTATTAAATCATTAAACGCCATATCTATTGAAATGTTTATTCGATTCGATTAATGAAACATATCCATTGCCAGTTACCACCCCATTAAAACTAGTGGGGCATCTTTCAAAGTTGCAGATCTGCTGAATCAGCTCTTTATCTTCAGATTTGCAAGGAATGGTATTATTTTCTTGATATTCGCAATATCTAAAACTCTCATAAGATATATAAGTTTAAGTAGGGTAAAATCACCAATTGTCGGACAATGTTAAAATGTTCTATAGATAAAGGAGCCACGCTGATTATCCTCAGCTAATCTTAAAATGTGTGCATACAATGGATTGACTTCTTTCTTCTTGTGGGATTAAATGGCTTATAAAAATATTCCGTTACATTGAAAGTACACTTTTGTATAATTCGACGTTATTTTTCTACGTACCAATTTGCGGAAAAATTTAAAGGTCTTGCAAATTATAGTTACTATACTATAGAAATAGAATGATTTATATTCAGAAAAAAAGGATCGCATAAAATTCATATATATCCATCGATTAATGAACTTAATACCATTTTATGGGCAAACCGATGATCCAAAGATTAACAAGTTATGGCCGAATTAGTTGTCAATTGGTTGCTTGCCTGCTTTGGCAACAATTGTTACAAATTTGTTCGTCTTAATTTCAATCTAAAAATTTCTATTTGGAAATTTCTTTGCTTTCTCACTAGCACATAATTAATTACTTTTCCCGAAGTGAATTAAACGAAGGAACTAATGGTTAGATAAATATTATAATATATTCAAAACGTATTTCAGTCAATAAAGTACGAAAAACTCAAAACAAATTCGCTGGAAATGACATTGTCACCTCACGACGTAGCAACACCAAAAATTCCTTTCGAATCGGCCATAGCTTGTTATCTCTGTGTCATGGGCCAACCTACACATATAATAATCACGATCATTCTGCTACACTTGTGCCCAGATGCATATCATCAGAAAAATTTTGATCAACTTACAGTTATTGATATTAATAATAATTGTATCACAAATTCGTAGCATATGATGAGAATTGAATTATTATATTATCATATCGGTTAAGTCTACAATCGAGTTCTAACAAAATAAAATTTCACACGGTCTCCAAATACATATTTCATATTAAAATTGCTGGTAAAATTTTGTCATATCTAAGAGCCAGATTTTGCGTAATGAATTTCTGGTTGTGTTGGTAGTCCATTTTTCATGTATTTACCCGCCATCCCTATTCTAAACAAATTGTCAATTTGCAAAAAGTAAACAAAGGTTTTGTGCGGAGCATCTGTGGTAAAAAATGTTCTTTTTCTACTTTATTTTGAAATAATTCACATAATTAATTTATATAAATCTGCTTCTATTAACAAAAAAGATAATTTAGATAGTGCAGTTGACTCAAAGAGGATTTCCCTAGTTTATAATCGAATTTATATTTGCAAGCACTGACCGAACATTTAATTTTTGTTTTTTTTAATTGATATAAAGATTTTAACAGGCACTAGTGGCACTATAAAACTTTGCACTAAATAAAGTTCAAAGATAAATAGTTTTGAAAAGAATTGATTCGGTACTTGTGTTAAATTTCGCAAAAGAATTTTAAGTTGACTAAATCTGCTCACAAAATAAAATCACATTTGACAAATCTGCACCCAGCTTTGACAAATCTTTCCTGCAGCATCTCACTTACTCTTATATATAATCTCCTGCTCTTGACAAATTACGCTCATGTATACGAATTTTACACGATTAAACCATTCCTGTTTGCTCTGTATTCTAAGATCTGGCTTGCTTATTACCATTCCTGTTTGCTATATATACTAAGGAGTGAGCTATTACTGCACGGCTGTAGCCGACCCGTTAAGGCCTTTTAATTTCCAGTTTTTATGATGTCGCCTTATGGTTTGACGAATAAAGACAAAAAATGTGATATCGCAGATTTACATGCAACGAAAAAGAGCGGCAAATTGATTAATTTTCATAAATAAATGATAATGACAAGTGGCGGAATTTTCAGATTTACTCTCATGTAATACCGCGCTTTTGTGAAAGCACCTTTTGCGGAGATATTGAAAGAGGTCACCAAAATTTGTTCCAAAGTTGTTGCTGTATAATCCTATGTTATTTGAACAGAACATGCTTCTGTTTACACGTTTTGCTCTAAAGAGGGTGGGTGTTATCAGTATTGGGAGATCGTGGGAATCCCATATTCTGGCAATTTTTGCCATTAAGATATTGAAAAGTAGTAAATTTATATGTACTAGCACTGATTACTTTGCGCCTAGTTGTTAATGTACTTTTATAGATATCTCTCCTATATGAATAAAAATTAATTAGTTTTCGAAAGTTACGTGAACTGAACTATTCCTTTTGGTGTATTTCTTAACCTTTTGGTACCTAGGATAAAAATGGTCGGAATTCGCATAATATAATAATTTGTGGGAAAAGTCGCCATTAATTCCCATTTTCGAGAGAATTTTACCCGCAACAATCTCCCAACGCTACTGTAACTCATTCTCTGATGGGCTTGGGAAAATGAGAGTTTTATTCGACTGATAGACATTTAAAATCTCCTTTCTGCACATTGGCCAAAACGACATTTGTCTTTTTCTTAAAAAATTGAGGTAGAGTAGATATACGAAAAATTCATTATTATGAATAATTTGAAAGGATTTTGAAGTTATTCAAAATTTTGCAAATAATTGAATAAAATTAATTATTCTTGTATGTATATCTTACTACATGAAAGAAGAATGAATGAAAGAAAAAATTGCAAATTATTAGTAATACTTGCTTCGTATTTCTGTGGGGGGCACCGAGCCTACATGGCTTCTCTGGGGGGGGGGGGGGGCATTGCCCACCCGTGCCCCTACCTCGCTACGCGCATGAAATTCAAGATGGAATTTATATAGCAAACCATACCCACAAAAGGCATCGCTCATGTTAAAATCCTAAACACTTTAGACAAAGAATTAACTTTATACGAGTATAATCTCAAACCTAAAACAGAACCACTTCAAAATTATTACATTTTCAATATCAAGCAAGAAAATAAAAATAGATACAGTAAACTTCTAAAAGAATTAAATATTGAAAATCTAGATCAATATGCAACCAACTCTATTTTAGACATTTGTAAAAACTTCTCAGACATCTTCTATTTACCAGGTGACAAACACGGTAAATAACGTTTACAATCAAAAAATCTCCACTATTGATAAAAATCCGGTTTATAAAAAAAAACTACAGAGTTCCCCGAACCCAAATTGAGGAAATAAACACTCAGATCGACAGTCTTATTAATGAAGACATAATTGAACCTTCAGTTAGTCCTTATAATTCACCACTGTTGATCGTCCCAAAAAAATCAGATAATGATACTAAAAAATGGCGTCTTGTTGTCGATTTCAGACAATTAAACAAGAAAATTCTAGATGATAAATTTCCATTGACAAGACTTGAAGACGTGCTAGACAAACTCGGAAGAGCTAAATACTTTTCAACACTAGACCTCACAAGTTCTTTTCATCAGATAGAATTAGAAAAGGAATCAAGACCATTAACAGCATTTTCTAGTAACAAGGGACATTATCAATTTGAAAGACTACCATTTGACTTAAAAATTTCCACTAATAGTTTTCAGCGAATGCTCTCAATAGCTTTGGCCGGATTGATTCAGAAGCATTTCTTTATGTGGATGATATCATAATTTTTGGATGCAGTCTAAAGCATCATAACCAAAATTTAATAAAAACTTTTAACAGACTGAGAAAGTACAATCTAAAATTAAATCCGCAAAAATGTAGATTTTTACAAGCAGAAGTTACTTGTTTAGGGCATTTAATAACAGAAAAAGGTGTCAGGACTGATCCCAAAAAATTTGACACAGTATTAAACTACCCCACCCCTGCAAATGCGGATGATGCTAGAAGATTTATCGCTTTCTGTAATTACTACAGCAGATTTATTCCAAACTTTGCTCGTATGGCAAAACCAATAAATTCATTATCCAAAAAGAATACACCATTCATTTGGACAAATGAATGCCAAGAAGCGTTTTCGGCACTTAAATGAAAACTAGTAAATGCACCAATCTTGAAATATCCAAATTTTAACGAAAAATTCATTATAACTACAGATGCTTCATAATTTGCTCTTGGAGCAGTCTTATCCCAAGGTGAAATCGGCTCAGAACTACCAATTTCGTACGCTAGTAGAACATTAACTAAACACGAACTCAATAAACCAATTATTGAAAAAGAACTCCTAGCAATACATTGGGCAATCAATTATTTCAGACCGTACGTATATGGTAAAAAATTCATAGTGGTCACAGACCACAGACCTTTGGTAAGTCTTTTCACTCATAGAAACTCATTTTCCAAGATGACAAGTATAAGGCTTGACTTATCTGATTATGATTTCGAAATCATCTATAAGAAAGGAAGAATGAATACTGTTGCGAGAGTGGCTTTTAAGTTCGTTATTTAAAACACAATATTAAATACTTATTATACAATTTCTTTATTTCACTCTAATCATACAAAATTCATAAACTTTCTATTAATCAACTCAACTCTAATTATCGCTAATACTGTACTTTCAATTATCGCAATCTAATTACAACACTTTCGCACGTTTATTACTTTCACTTGTTAACACTGCAACGTCTAAGACAAGACTCTTATTCTGGCTATGACAACTGTTATATTTATACCCTAGAAACTCTCCAGATTATTCTCGAGTGTTCTATTTGCTTCTTGACTGTTCTATTCATTCTATTCCTGAACCTTCCTGTAGATACCATAATCAATTCTCCGAACCTAAAGTCGTTTATTTCTCCATTGCCAGTAGATGTCACCAGTTGTCTCTTTCTATTGCACGTAACACTGCCCCCTTCTTAAATTTGTTCGTCCCGAACAACAGGTGGTCCACGGTCTTGATGCTCGTAGTATTGACACAAGCGGTCCAAATGAACAATTTTATGCTTGCCGGTTGTGCCACGCTGAATCCTGTATACCACGTCATTAATTCTAGTTACTACTGAAGACGGTCCTTCCCAGTGTTGTTGCAATTTTGGAGAACGTCCCTTACGTTGTCTCGGATTGTAGAGCCAAACAAAATCACCTTCATTAAATCCTGCGGAATTAGCACGTAGGTCATAGCGGGTCTTCATCCGATCAGTATTTGTTGCTAATTTCGTCCTCGTGGCCTCGTGCACATCAGCTAATTGTTGTTTGAGCTCCGATACGTAGTCTTCTGGTAAGTTTTGTTCACCTCTGGGGGTACCGAATTTGAGGTCGCTAGGTAAACACATCTCTCTTCAGAATATGACTTTAGCTGGGGTTTGTCCGGTAGTACTATGAATAGCTGATCTATAAGCCATTAGGAATATAGGAATGTGTCGATCCCAATCGCGTTGATGATAGTCAACTACTTTCTTTAGGTGCTCGATCAATGTTCTGTTGAAGCGCTCTACCATGCCATCAGATTGTGGATGTAGAGGAGTTGTTCTAGTTTTTCTTATTCCCAACATTTTACACATCTCCTGGAAAGTCCGCGATTCGAAGTTCCGTCCTTGGTCCGAATGAAGTTCGTGAGGCACTCCAAACCTACTGACCCAATTCGTTATTATTTGTTCCGCAACTGTGGTTGCCTCTTGATTAGGGATTGCATAAGCTTCAGGCCATTTACTGAAATAGTCAATGGCAACTAGAATATAACGGTTACCGCCATCCGTTTCAGGAAAAGGTCCAGCGATGTCTACAGCTATCCTTTCAAAGGGGGCTCCGACATTATACTTATGCATTTCACCTCTGCTTCTGTGTTGTGGCCCTTTGCAAGCAGCGCAGACAGTGCATCTGCGGCACCACTCCTTCACATCTTCTCGCATATGTAGCCAATAAAACCTTTCCCGTATTTTGGAAATTGTTTTGTTCACTCCCAAATGTCCTCCAGAGGTTCCACCGTGTATTTCTTCTAGAACATCTTTGACGTTTGATGCTGGCACGACTATCTGCATTCGGAAATATTCGCCGTTAGGTGCTTCCCATTTGCGTTTTAATATACCACATTCAACATGAAGAGAGTTCCATTGAGCCCAGTAACTTTTCAGCTTCTCACTCCGTTCCGAAATATCCTTCCAGTCTGGTCTTTCCATATCTTCTTTCCAAGCGAGAATAGGTGAAATGTCCGGATCTTCTCGTTGTGCTGTTCTCATGTCCTCGTTGTCCCAACCTGTAGATGGTTCCACGGTTACCAACTGTATAGTTGCTGTTGTTTCTTTTTCTTCCACCCGTGCGCAATGTTTGCATTCAAGTTTGCATGGACGTCGTGAAAAGCCGTCTGCATTTCCATGGATACGACCTCTTCGGTGTTGGATCTCAAGATCATAAGCCTGGAGTCGCTCTATCCAACTGCAGAAGTCATTTAAGCGCTGCATGGTCGGTGCGAAGGATGAATTTCTGCCCGTAGAGATATTTATGAAAATGTTTTGTTGAACTTACAATAGCAAGTAGCTCTTTTCTTGTAGCACAATAATTTTTCTCTGGCTTTGAAAGTGCTTTGCTATAGTAAGCTACTGGAACTTCTTGACCATTCTCCTCCTGCGAAAGCACTGCACCAATACCTTCATTGCTGGCATCCGTATCTAATATAAATGTTTTTCCCAACTTTGGATAGTGAAGTACTGGAGCTGCACAGAGCTGTTGCTTCAAATTTTCAAAACTTTCGTTGCATTTATCCGACCATATGAACGGCCTTCCCTTTTCTGTAAGTTGATGTAGGCTTCTTGATATATCTGCAAAACCTTTCACGAATCGCCTGTAGTAGGTAGCTAAACCAAGAAAGCTCCGTAATTAATGTTTGTCCTTTGGAACTGGCCAATTTTTGACGGCTTCTATCTTCTCTGGATCGGTTCTTACTCCTTGTGATGAAACTATGTGCCCTAAATATTTAACTTCATCTTTGAATAGAGCACATTTACTCGCACTGAGCTTCAATTTTGCATCTTTGAGTCTTTCAAGTACGTCTCGTAAGTTGTTTTTATGTTCCTTGAATGTCCTTCCGATAACTATTATGTCATCCAAGTAGACAAGACATGTTTTCCAGGTTAAACCACGTAGAACAAATTCCATTAGTCGTTCGAATGTGGCTGGAGCATTACATAACCCAAATGGCATTACTTTGAATTGCCATAAGCCACTGCCAACTGAGAAAGCAGTTTTATCTCGGTCCTCGGGATGTATTTCCACTTGCCAGTAACCACTCTTCAAATCCAATGTGGAAAACCATTGCGCTCCGGAAAGGGTATCCAACGTGTCATCAATCCTTGGTAATGGATAGCTATCTTTTCTCGTCACGTTATTTAGTTGGCGGTAGTCTACGCAGAATCGGGTGCTGCCATCCTTTTTCCTAACCAGAACAACCGGCGATGTCCAAGGGCTGTTAGATTCCTCTATTATGCCTTGTTTCTTCATGGAGTTCATCATGTCTGCAACTTCTGGTTGTTTGGCTAATGGCAATCTTCGTGGTGTCTGTCGAATGGGCCTGGAATCTCCTGTATCGATCCGATGCTGGACAAGATTTGTTTTACCATAGTCATCATCATTCATTGCAAATAATTTCGAAAATTCATCGATTACCTCTTTGGCATCGTTGTGTTGTTGTTCACTTAAGGCACTGGACGAAAGAAGTTTCTGAACCTGTTGGGTAGTAGCTGGTATAAGTTTTGTCTCCCTGATATTACTACCATTATCCAAATTGACGATTTGGTAAACGGGTTCACAATTTCCAATTATAGCACCTTCTTTTAGTTGTACCTCATTTTCGGATGTGTTAAGCACTCTGACTGGTATTAATGTTGCACCTTCTGCCTTCACTAAAGTCTTGCCAACAATGATGCTCGATGTAACTTTGGTGGGGTTAGGCTCCACCAGATAGAATTGGCAGGTCCCGATGTCATCAGTAAGCTTTGTCCATATTAGTGCCTCGGAGCATGGCGAAAGAGTAATATTTTCGCAGACCATCGTCCTTACTTTCGCAAGATGATCTGCTCCTTCTCCTAGTTTCATTGGAATTTCTATGTTCCCATATTTGAGAATCCGCTCTCCGACATCCAGATTTATTTTGTATGTGGTCATGAAATCTATTCCAAGAATGCATTCATCCATTATGTCTGAAACCAGAAAAGTGTGAGGAAATAGTAGTTCGCCTAGTTAAACATCTAAAGTTATTTCTCCAAACGCCCGTGCTGCTGCTCCAGTTGCTGTTCTTAGTAGATATTTGGTGGTATTATGAAGCCATTTGTTCTTAACAAGATCTGTTCTAATAATTGATCTTGTAGCTCCAGTATCGATAGTGACTGCGCAGTCATTTTTTCCTACACTTCCATATATAACAAGACTGCTATTATTTCTCTGCAACTGACCTACTTGAATGATGACTTCGGGGCTGTCGATTCCACCAACCAACTTCTGCCCCACAAAGTTGGTTTTTACTAGATTTCCGACTGATCAACAGGAGAGCTGATGCGACTAGTCGCTGCTTGATATCTAGTCTCTCCATGAATAGCTTGTTCCCTGGCTCGACATCTTTGGCATTCTTCTTCCCCTTTCTGTAGTCTCTTTGAAGGTGCCCTGATCTATTACAATTCGAGCATCGAATGGACACCACGTGAAGGCGGGCTCTGTGATGATTGCACTCTGTTACAAGTACATTCTTCCACTGAAATTTCTCTTACTCGTACTGCACTCCGTGAAGCTTGTCTTGCGGATTCATACGCTAATGCATAGGCTAGTGCTTCTGCTGTTGATTTCTTTCCCGCTAGCCTTAACGCTTGTTGTAAATTTTGATCTACAATAGCGTTCACAAATGCCTCCGTAGCCACTTCATTAAGGAAATCCGCATTTACGCTGGAGTATGAAAGATGCGCTAATTTTTCCACATCAGCCTGCAATTGTGGTAGTGATTCGCCATGCTTTTGAATCCTGTTGCGCAACTGTAGGCGATATACTTGCTGCATGTGTTCATCTCCGTAACGTAATTCTATCGCCTGTACTAATGAAGAGTAATCACGTTGATTTTCAATTGGTACAGTTTGTAAGAGCTCTGACGCAGGAGGTCGAAGTGCTAACACCAGAGCTTTAGCTTTGTCTTCATCATTCCATCCATTTACCTCTGAAGCTGCCTCGAATTGTCTCTTGAAGATATGCCATGAATTTTGTCCATCAAATATTGGAGGTTTCATTCTACCTGCCCCAGATATTTCAACTGCTACGTTTAGAGGCTGACGATGCCTTATTCCTTCCAGATCTGCTTTAAAGTTATCAAGCTGTTCCGTGACATTTTGTTGTACTCCCGACACTTGTTGTCGAACTTCCAACACTTCCTGCTGGATTTCTTCAATTTTCACACTTTGTTCGTCTAATGAACCTTTCAGAAAGATCTTCTGTAAACAAGTTTCTAGACAATTCTGCAGAGAATTCTTTTGTTCAACAAAAGCATTCTTTTGTTCGTCCATAGATTTCTTCTGCTCATCTAACCGGGATTCCAGAGAATTCTTTTGTTCCTCAAAAGCATTCTTTTGCTCATCTAAACGGGATTCCAGAGAATTCTTTTGTTCCTCATTGGAATTCTTCTGTTCATCAAAACGGGCTTCCATAGATTTATTTTGGTCCTCTAGAGAATTCTTTTGTTCGTCAAAACGGGCTTCCATTTTGCTCATTAAAGCACTCAAAAGCTGTTCCATTTTCATTGTAGGCTCTTCTTCAACTTCGGTTTCTTCCAAGTTCTCTTCGAAAACAAATGTTTCAGGATTCTATCCTTCCTCTATCAAAGCTTGTCTGAGTCGCTCGACCAGCACTTTCTTTGCACCTGTCGTTTGTAAATATCGGTTCCCTAACTCCACTTTCAAATCCTGCGTTCGAAGCTCATCGAATTTTCGCCCCATTACTTTAGTAGTAATTCACTTAAAGTTGAATATAAATTATTTTCCAGAGCTTTCAAAATTTAACACAATTTCACAAAATTAATCACAGTTTGAATTTTGAAGTCAATTGCCACCACTTTATTTCGCGAATTTATCCCACTTCTGACACCAGTTGTTGCGAGCGTGGCTTTAAGGTTCGTTATTTAAAACACAATATTAAATACTTATTATACAAGTTCTTTATTTCACTCTAATCATACAAAATTCATAAACTTTCTATTAATCAACTCAACTCTAATTATCGCTAATACTGTACTTTCAATTATCGCAATCTAATTACAACACTTTCGCACGTTTATTACTTTCACTTGTTAACACTGCAACGTCTAAGACAAGACTCTTATTCTGGCTATGACAACTGTTATATTTATACCCTAGAAACTCTCCAGATTATTCTCGAGTGTTCTATTTTCCAGAAGCTTCTTGACTGTTCTATTCATTCTATTCCTGAACCTTCCTGTAGATACCATAATCAATTCTACGAACCTAAAGTCGTTTACTTCTCCATTGCCAGTAGATGTCACCAGTTGTCTGTTTCTATTGCACGGAACAATACTAATGCTGACGCTTTATCAAGAATAAAAATAGATTCTGATATTCTTAAAGCGATGATACCTACATCGAATATAAATATAACAACTAGAGCAATGTCTAAAAATGACAATAAAAATAAGATTAAAGAGAAAGAGACCCAGTATGAATCCCTTACCAACTTAAAGACTGATCAACTTTATGTATGGGAATGCATCTCAATTAATGAAATAAGAAGGATCAAAACATTACGCTTTGAAATCAATAATAGCAGCAAAAAAATAGCTCTAGAAAAAGAAATATTGAAAGTTTGCCAAAGATAATAATTAATAAAAAGGGAGTGATAATCAAAATCAGCAACAATCCATATCACGACTTAGGTTTGGTCTTGGAGACACTGATCTTTGAAATGAAGAAAATGAAAATAGAGTCACTATCGTTAGCGAAAGATGACATCATATTTCAATACATAAATGTCGACAAATTTAAAATAATATTTAATAAGCTGCTGCGCAAGATAAATATGAAAGGTAGGCAAACAGATTTACTGATGAAATAATCAAAAATAATATAATTGAAGAATTCCACAACTCTCCGCATGGAGGACACTCAGGTGTCAAAAGAACCATCAACAAAATTAAACAGAGGTACACATGGAAAAATTTGAACAGAATGGTTAAAAATTACATAAGTAAATGTGAAAAATGTGCTAAAAACAAGATTCTCAAACATACAAAAGAAAGAATGGTGATAACAGAGACACCATCTACAAGCTTTGAGATTATATCTGTAGACACCGTAGTGTTATATACCTAAAATAAATAATATTTTTGCATAAACCTGAAAAAGGGCAAAACATAAAAATAATATTCAATAAATTTTAACATAAGCTAATCATGCTTGAAACATGGTTAGCTTATCTCTTAAATGGGTGAAGAAAATTGCATCAGCAATTTTCCTCACATACCATACATTTTTCTCATAAAACGACTTGGGAAATACAAAAGTTTCAGTTTACAACCCAAGTCGTTTTACTTAAAAATTTCCACGACAAATTTTGCCTTCAGCGAAATTTGTCATTTCAACAATTTAATTAAAAAAATAAATCAAAAAGCAAATCGTACCTTCAGTACAATTTGCCGTGAAAAATTCAATATGTATGTACATACGTACATACCACGATAAGAAACGCGCGCAGCATAAATGCATTGTATGTATATGCGCATCGCGATTTCAAACGGTGGCTGATGTTTTAAAAAGTGTAAGATTACATTTTCGCAGCCATCGTTCAACGCGAATAATTCTGGACATGTTTGAACAAGTCCAGAATTAAAAAGTAAAATTTTCTCAGGATAAGAAAATGCAATTTACCATTTTCTAACCTGAACAACGGCTCTTGATCACGATGAGTGTGATCAAGAGTTGAGTTGATTTCTGAACGTAAAAGCGGCGCGGTCTCGTTTTGAATTTGGTATTAAAAAGTCGAGAAAAAAAAGATGTAACGTGGACGGTCGGTTTTAGATAAGTTTTGATAAGTTGTATGAAATAAAATTTAAGAAGTGGTAATTTCGCCGAGTTCATATTTCTAAGAAACATACAAGAATTGTAATTTCGCCGCGTATAGAAATTGTGTTAAGAAGCATATTAGTCATAAGTTTACCACGTAGACAGTTATTGCAAAATCTAAGTTTTGTGCAAACCAGTTAACAGAGGTGATTTACAATCACAAAATAAATCCTCACAAAAAAAAGGAATAAAAAATGTTTCAATTTCCAATTGGATAACATTGATTTGGCGGTGAACATTAAGTCTAAGTATATTTCGAATTAAATATAACAGTAGGACCACTAAAGACATCAAACGATTACAGATATATACTAACTACACCGTGTGATTTGGCAAAATATATCGAAGCCATTCCATTAAGGAATAAAGAAGCAATAACAGTAGCGAAAGCTCTAGTTAAAGATTGTATTTTAAAATATGGTAATTTTAAAATAATAAAAACTGACATGGGAACAGAATTCGTCAATGAGGTATTCACTAACATATGTAAACATTTAAAAATAACACATGTAACATCAACGCCATACCATCACCAGACTTTAGGTTGAATAGAACGAAATCATAGAGTATTAAATGAATATCTCTTATCATTCACCACAGACTACAACTGGGATGAATGGATTCCGTGTTATACCTTCTGTTATAATACAACACCTCATTCTGATACGGGTTACTCCCCATTCGAATTAATTTTTGGGAAATTATCAACTCTATTCAATAATGTCGAACCTAACGACAACAGCCCAATATACAATTACGAGGACTATGCTAATGAACTTAAATTTCGTTTAACCAAAGCACACGAGAAAGCTAGAAATTCTCTAATCATAGCAAAAACGTACAGAAAAGAAAAAGCTGATAGAAAATTAAATATAATAGATTTAAAAATAGGTAGTTATGTACTATTATATAAGAACGATAAAAGAAAACATGAATGTCCATATAGAGGACCGTATAAGATAAAAAAGATAGAAGGCGTAAATGTATACCTAGAAATAGATAATAAAGTAAAAAAGGTACATAAGAATAGGTTAAAGCAAATAGATTATGAACCTAAGTAAAATATCAATATAAATATGAAATGCAAATAAAAATAATCACTCATAATCCATCATTTTATTAACCCTTTTGTTTTGTCAACATATAAATTAGACAATTACGTAAAATATATTACATATACAAAAAAAAATATAATATAATAATATATAAACATATAAATGTTGTACATTCTGTAGCATTAAGTTAATTTTGCTAATAGGAAACCTTTAATAAGGCTAAGATTTAATAATTTCAAAAGAACATTAATTTAGACAAATGAATAATTTATATTAAATGTATGAAAGAATGTATGAATGAAATAAGTAACTATAGACATTATCTTAAAGCATACTTTTAAGACTTAATATAAGCGTTTACTTCACTCAATATGGCAACACAAAAAAAAAAATTTTAGTCTCACGCAAAAATTTTTTTTTTTCTCTTTACGGTGAGGATGTAGAGCGCAAGTTAAGCGACCTACAACACATAAATATCCACACAGAAAAATGTCAATAATAAAAGAAAGGCAATATGCTATGCGAAGCATTAACATACATTCACTATAAATGAATGAAGCATTCACGGCATGAATGAAATTAAAGTAAACAAGCACAAAAAGAAAGAAAGCAAAAGAATTTACAATTAAAGCTTGTTTACATGACAAAGCGATATAGCCATGCCAGTGAACTCATCATTAAGCAAGCATTAAACATATTGCTGTAAGAACTTTGAGTATTGCAAAACGCTTACTCGGCGCTTTCTGTGTGTGACCGATTCCAGGTGATCGATCGGTGAGAACGTAATTTTTGCAAGCAATATTGATGAAGTAAGCGATAATTTAATTGTATAAAAAGCATGTACTATTGGAAATAAATCAGAGTTATTTTATACTCCACTCTGGTCTTTTATTCAACAGAGCTCCCTTAGCTCCAATATGGATATCTGCCAAGGTAAATAGATCTTTCTGGCTCTCATACTTCTACCTTATTTTGCACTAGAGCTCTTTAGCTCAAAGCCACTTAAGGTTCCATCAATTGAGCTGTCCGCAGCTCTCGTGATTCAAATTAACATTTATATTAAGACCAGACGTAGAGATTTTTGGCTCTTACTTGGTCAAGATCCAAATGTATAGAAGCTTGATATGGCGCTACCATTTGTATCTCCAAGTTAATATAAATATTATTATATCTTCAAGATTCTCATCGGCCATTGGCGATAAATAAAAAGAAGGAAGAAACCTTACAGTTCAGAGATCTAACGTTGTCTGATACATATGTGTGAAAACACTGTAATCCATTTTTCGACGTAACTCAACAGGTGAGCAAAAAAACTTTTAAAATACAATATGATTAACACTATTATTAATTTCAGCAATCAAAAGTTCAGAGATCTAACGTTACACTGTAATGCTATTTTCGACGTAACTAACAGGTGAGCAAAAAACTTTTAAAATACAATATGATTAACACTTGTTGCAATTAGCAACCGAAATTATATATATAATATAATAATAAAAAAATATATATATATAAAAATAAATATAAACAATATAGTTTATAAAAATAAAATACTTATATATACCTGCGGTGGACGGAAATCTGTGCCACTCTTGCCATTTTTTACTCACAAGTAAAAAGATATTGCAGCTAAGTTGCTTCACATTCACAACATTCACCATAAAGTTGTGAGGTGTTCCAGGTCTTACTATATTTAAGCATAGT
The DNA here is from genome assembly GCA_963924295.1 of Dioctria rufipes. NCBI lineage: Eukaryota > Metazoa > Arthropoda > Insecta > Diptera > Asilidae > Dioctria > Dioctria rufipes. The sequence goes on from OZ002744.1 coordinate 140,457,425, forward strand.
AGCATGTATATACATACAGCAAAGTCTGATTGAAATCTCATGTAAGATTTCAAAAGACTGACCATAGTGGAACACCTTGGTGTAATAGAATGTATTTTGGTAAACGGATAAGTAAATAATGTTCTGTCCACGCAAGGACCAGAACATGCTGTAAACACCAGCAAACATAGCTAAAATTAAAAAATTAAAACTTAATCACAACAGTTTTTACAAAAACTTTTATGGCACTTATCTCATCTACTGCAATATCCAGTGCAGGGTTTTGTCGTTGCAGGACGTATATGTCCACACCACCAATAAACACAACGTTGCACAATTGTAGTTATTCACTTTTATCATAATAAATACGAATTATTATGATAAAATAAAAACAAAAACACAACACGAACAAAAATACATTTGTCATTTAATGACAAATGTCAAACCACAACATTTAAATTGTGGCGCCCCCGTCATCTCAAATTCGTAAAACTCCCGCAGCGCCGTGGTGAACTTGCGCAAAGTCGAGAACAATAGCCAGCAACTAAGCGAAGCCACAGAACAATGGGCGGCAGCTGGCCCCAACCATATAAAAAGGGGGCGATTTCAGAAGAAAAATCACTTGTTGCTCGGTATTTCACCAGTAGAGTCAGCTAGCTGGACCATTGCCACTAGCATTTTTTCCCACTTGTGCTAAAATTTTTTGTAGGGTTATTCCCACAATAAGTCTTCACCATACACAGGTAATACAAATAGAAATTTTTTTGGGATATTACCAGAAATTTTCTATTTAATTAAAAACACCACTGAAATATAGAATAAATTCAAGATTTTGGGATATTACCAAATTAAGAATAGACTTCTATAATTTCAGATCTTTTTTCTTCATAAAAAAGGGAAAATATTCTGGGATATTACCAGAGAATTTCTCATTTAAATTTTTTTTATACTGAGATTGGAGAGTTAATTCGCAGTTTTGGGATATTACCAAGCTAAGAATAAAATTCTGCAATCTAAGTTATTTTTTGTCTCATCTTTTTGTAACTAACTATTCAGCAAAGTTAATTTGGGAAATATCCAATTAACTAAGGTTAACGAAAAAGGTTTCACAAAACATTTCATTTCGGGATATATCCAAGTGAAGTGTGGCAGGAAACTCAAGTCAATCGCGAAATCATTAGTATTGGGCGATTTCCATACTAATTAGAAATCCCGGTCAATATCTAGGCTAAATCGGCGGCAAAATTCTTTGGGATATTTCCAGGGATTTTTTTGCTGATTTGGTTTTGGATTCAGGAAAGGGACAATATCTTGGTATTGAACCTTTTGGGAGATTTTCAAGGGTTCAATCCAGAGACCAGAATTAGGCCAAAAACAGGTACAGGGATTAACTACACCATTCAGGGTTGAGTATACGACAGGAAATAAATAAGTATAAAACTTACTAATCTTTTTTTGTTTCAAGAAGATTTTAATTAACTCCTTTTTTTATATTGAATTTTCCAAAAGAATTTGAATTGCTATTCATTTTTTGCGCTTTACTAATTTGTTCCTTTCTCTTATTGCAGATAATTAACGATAAGTAGAGGTTAAGAATCAAAGTAATAATTAAGATTTTTTTTAGAATTACTTCATTTTTTTTGGTGTTAATTTTATTGTTTTTTCTTTCTTTGAATTTAATTATTATTTATTTGTTAGAATTATTGTTAGTTTGTAAGAATACAAAATAAACGTATTAAAAGCAGGTTAATTCTTTCAATCAGCAAGTTACCTATTTTTTTACTTCCATTTTTCATTTTCATTTAATTTTTTTATGTACAGCCATAGGAGCTGTAACAACACTATTATTAATTTCAGTAATCAAAAGTTCAGAGATCCAACGTTGTCTGATACATATGTGTGAAAACACTGTAATCCATTTTTCGACGTAACTCAACAGGTGAGCAATAAACTTTTAAAATACGATAATTTTCACTTATGGTAATTTTAGGCAGCACATCTAAGGAAATCCAGAGCTATCCAATTCGCGAAACAACTCAACAGGTGAGCGAATAAACTTTTCAAATGGAAAAACCGCGAGACCAACCAAAAGGAATCGTACACCGGTGTTCACGAGTAGATTTCCTCACATGACCTGGGGGCCTATTCTTGAATTACGAATGGTTTTCACGAATTCGTTATATAACGAATGGTTGATAACGAATCTTGAACCTCTTCGTTATACAAGTCGAAGTGGTGAAAAAGTATTTCAACATAACGAGTGTGGTAAGATTAAATCTGTCAATTTACAAATTGAATATTATCAGCTGTTTCATATTTTAAAATATAATTTGTAAAAAATGGCAAGCTTAAAGAATCTATGGACTATCAATTACAATTCCTGCACCCTTAATTCAACGCTAGATAGAAAAAAAGGTTGCAGGAGGACCTCCACCAGTGCCATGCAAATGTTTTTTATGCCGCCGCAGATTTTCCTTTTACCACACATTTTAATCCTGCCAAATCTGGAAATTTTCTATTACCTTTGTTTCGAATATAATATCATAAAAAAAAAAAACTTTTCTAGTTCTTTTGTGCTTCGGGTATGGAAATTAATACTGATTTTATTTTGCCACAATTCCGTGGCATCTTTTGAACTGAAAGAGTTCTCATATTTACCAAATCTCAGTTTCTGGTTTTCCTTTAAAAACTCAATTAATTTAGTTTTTTGAGCATATGATATTTTCGCACATCTTTTATCTCCCATTATCACCCATAAAGTAGCAGCTGATTCACTCTTCGTTTGGCATAACGAATGGTTGAACCCACTCGTTAAATAACGAAGGGTTTGCGTTCGGTATATAACGAATGCGGATTTCAAGAATACCACAAGTCTCGATTCCGAATGGTTTTGACAGTATAACGAATACGGAATGTGCCTTCGTTATTCAAGAATAGGCCCCCTGATCGCCAGCAGCACTTCACTTCCACTCCTCTTTTCAGCTTACGAACCGTCTCATGTACCACTCGTTTTTTTAATCCCCCGCTACTCAACCACATTCGAGCGCTCCAGCCGACACCAACCCAGCTGTTCAGCCCACGTACTGAACATTACTCCCTCGTTGAATCCAGCTAGTTCTTCCCTGAAAATAAACAAAAAGCAATCCACAAAGAATCAAATTCCAGTGGAAAGAATTCAGAATACAAACCTAATTAATCACCAAAAAATACTCAAATTTCCTCCAACAATCCAAAGGTCCACGATGACTTTTATAATCTAAAAATAACAAAATATTATTAACAGAATGAATTAAATTAACAAAACAATATAAAACTTAGCAAATACACAATTCTTCGTGTATACACAAATTTGATATGTCATAACTCTGACATTACGTCAACCAGATGCTCTCGTAGCAGCAACTGGTATAAAACGTCGCTTTGGTAACGCCATGAGGAGTTCATCACATGACCATCTTCTGCAGCTATAAAAAGGCGGCGAACGATAGCAAAAGTACCCATTTCCAAGTCAGAGTTGATCTGATTAAGTCCTAAGCCTTGGAGTCTGTTCTGAGCAAAATCCTTATCCAAACCAGAAGTTAATTCTGAAATTCCATATAGAAGTTAATTCTACAGCAAAAAATTGAGGTTGATTCAAATCCTAAAACAGAAGTTAATTCTGGCCGTAATAAATATTTGAGGTTGACTCAATCCCAAAACAGAAGTTAATTCTGGTTAAACAAATATTTGAGGTTAACTCAATTCTACACACAGAAGTTAATTCTGGCCGTCCTACATACTTGACGTTAACTCAATCAATAAAACAGAAGTTAATTCTGGCTGTCACAAATATTTGAGGTTAACTCAATTCTAAAACAGAAGTTGATTCTGGCCAAACAAATATTTGAGGTTAACTCAAACTATCATATAGGAATTGATCCTAAAACAAATATATTACTTGATGTTAACTCAAGTACGTCGGCTAGGAGTTAATCCTAAAAGATTGCAAAATGTGAGGTTAACTCAAGCAATCTCACACAGGAGTTAATCCGAAAGTCTAGACGACTTTATACAAAAGTGAGAATAGATCTGTTTTCAGAGGTTAACGCTGCAATAAATATTTACATTCAGAAGTTAATTCTGATCAAGGTGGAAAGAATTTCCATCCCAAACGTAGCAGTACTCAGATCACTGCACTTATAAAGGCGCACAACATCACAAGTGCCATAATTACGATCCAACACGCAACAATATTCCAGTTTGCTGCAATTGAAAAGGTACACATACGATAAACGTCATCAGTGCTGCCTTCATGCCCGCACGTACCAGCTCGACAAAAAACTACACAACAGAAGCAGAATAGTTGGCTACGTCCATCAATATCACCTATAGCAACCATACAAGTTGTTATAATCGTGAAATAATACATTCCGTATTATACCTCGACTGCCCTCACGTAACAGCTCAAGCAGAGAACTTCACAACTGCCCTCACGTAGTAGTTCAAGTGAAACCGACTAATTCTTCAAATTAGATCAAATCTACAACTGTCTCGTGCCTACTCACCACACTCGCAACGAAGCCAAAGCTACACCGACATTTTATTTTTAAAGAGCAACGCAACAAAAGCGCAGCTACGCCGACATTTTTTTTTATTGAATTTGTTTGAATTGTTGTTTGTATTGAAATTTTTATTAGGTTTTAATGAACTCGTGAATTTTATTTTAATGATAAGACTTAATGAATTGTGATATATTTGTAAGGAACTTGAATTAGCATTGAATAAAAAATAAAATTTTACATATTTGAACATCCGAACTGAGTTATCCATAAACCGGCACCCCATGAATCACACATCCACATACAGTCCACTATAGAGAATTTTCACCAGCAGCTCCTGCGCGACTCTACATGCTGTGGCGATTACATTAGATTTTCGCGCGTGCGTATAAGTATTGTGTGCAACTTATTGCTACTTAATACGTGCTGACGCGTAGCCCCCGGAATATAATACAAGCCATGAAGTGGTCGAAGGTACCGACACATTAAAAGGCCTTAACGTGCCGGATACAGTATGCAGTAAGAGCTCACTCTCACTCGTTTTTGTATACTCGTCATGGAGGAAAAACTAAAATTTAATTTTAAACTGGTCCTAAAACCCAAAACTGTTGCTTCTACAACAAAATGAAGTTAAAACAAATTGCAGCCACATATGTTTTCTTTCTAATAGCTAAAAAAATAAATTGCATTTAGAACAAATTTATGGAAATTATAGCGTTTGAACAAAATACAAGCAACTTTTTTGTGAAAAACTCCTGCAATAAGACAAGGCAAAAAGACTGTGGATGTCGCCTGCTGACCGGCCCGCTGCTATCTTTTTTCAACTTTGTTTATGGCTTATATATTCCGGGGGTTACGGCTGACGGCAGAAAAATCGTCGGTTCTTCTTTCGCTGTGTTGCACTGGCAAGCGGCAATTGGTGGATTTGAGAAATCATGGGATATTTAAGGCTAGGCGAGTTGCCGTTTGTCGATTGGAATTTTCGTTGACAAACGGTATACCGACTAGAATTTTTCATACAGAAGATGTTGCGACGATGCCAAATTTTGAAATTTTTTCTTTCTAGGAGGTTTAAGGTTTGCGGTTTCTTCTTTCAGGATTTCTCGGAAAGCTTATAATTTGTGCGCGTTCTGCACAAATTAAATTCTTTCCCTTTTAACATGATTTATTTATTTTCTCTTTGCTTTTTCCTCTTCTTTCAAGGTTTAATCGGAAAGCTTATAATTTGTGCACGTTCTGCACAAATAAATTCTTTCCCTTTACTTCTCAGAAAAAAAAAAAAAAAATAGCAAAGTGCTACTTTGTGAAGATCGTGTAAAACTTCTGCCCCTTTCCAGGTACCCGAGATATTGAAATACAACTAAGAGAAAGTGGACAACAATAAAAAAAAAATTAACGGAAGAGAAGCAGGAGAAGAAAAAAAATGTTTAAGATAAAAACAAAAGGACAGAAAAAAAACGGAAAGTAGCGTGAGGGCAAAACCCTACACTGGCAAGGAGACAATGAAAGGCATGCGTTTCACCAGAGGAACGCAAACACCCGGAGTGGCAGACAATTAAATGAGCTAGAGTTAAGCTCGAACCAGTCATCAAGCAGTACATTGAGGCTTGAAAACACCAACGAAACTGCAAGAATGAGGACGGGACCAATTTCGGATGGACGCCGTCCTCAGACCATCAAGAAATCAAGAATAATATCAATGTCAAGGGGAAAGAGGACGAACGTTCTCATATCTTTATAAGTATTTTGAGCGCTGAAGTATAGGCCCTTTTGGATAGTGGTGCATAGTACGAAGTAGGAATGAAGGGAATAAAATTTTTAGAGGATCTTAACATGAAGGCAGGCAATGAAATTTGCAAACCAATGTATACAACCGATGCGACTCGACATGATGTGGTAAGGGTATTCTACACCCCAGTGAAATTCAAAGGCATGGTTAGAATTTTGAAGGTCTTGGCGGTGCCAACTATAAACAAAGGTGTCATTTTGGGTGTCGATTTTTGGAAAAGCTTTCAGGTATCGGTGCAACACCGGCTCGGCAGGTGGGAGATTAATGAAATAATGGTGTCGGAAGATTATGGGTAGAGATGTAAGAACGCTTTATCAGATGAACAAGTACTTAAGGTAAATACTTGCAAGAATCGTTTTAAAATTTAAGCGACGGGAAGTTGGGAAGAACACATTTATTGAAGCACCACATAAACACGGGGAATGCGGAGCCCATTGTACAGAGGGACTACCAGGTATCTCCAGCCGTACAAGAAAGATTTGTTAGAGAAATACAACGAATGTTGAATCTGGAGGTGACAGAACCGTCGTTCAGTCCATGGTGTTCGCCAGTGGTACTGGTCAAAAAGGCAAACGGAGCCGACAAGTTGTGCATAGACAGTCGCAAACTCAACAAGGTCACGAAGCGTTCAGCGTATCCATTACCTCGTATACATGGGGTCCTGGCTCGTTTGAACAGAACACGCTATCTCACAAAGATTGATCTTAAGGATGCCTTCTGGTAAATACCACTAAGTGAAGAATCTAAAGAAAAGACCGCTTTCTGCATACCTGGAGTTGGCCAGTATCAGTTCAAGATGTTGCCTTTTGGGTTGTGCAATACTGCAGCTAGCTTACAACAGTTGATGGATAGGTTGTCTGGCTATTCAGATGCAGTGTTTCCATACCTGGACGATATCATTGTAGCAACGGAAATTTTCGAGGAGCATGTGGAAGTATTAGATTGGGTTACTAGCAGACCGGAGCAAGCGAAGTTGACAGTAAATTTTGAGAAGGGCCAGTTTGCACGAACGTCTTTAAAATATTTGGGATTTGTAGTAGATGGTAAAGGCTTGAGAACAGATCTTGCCAAAGTGGAGGTGACGTTAAATTTCCTTAAGCCAAAGAACTGTACAGAAATGAAACGCTTTATTGGGTTAGCATCGTGGTATAGGCACTTTGTACCTAAGTTCGCTGCAATCGTGGCACCCTTGCACGATCTGACAAAGGGAAAGCAAAAGAGAAAAATTCTAACGTGGACAACGGAAGCAGATGAAGCATTTATAGAGTTAAAATCCAAGTTAGTTGAATCTCCGGTGTTAACTAACCCTGACTTCAGTAAACCATTCTTCGTGCAGTGTGACGCATCTAATCACGCTATTGGCGCGGTCTTGGTACAGCAAATGGAAGCGGGTGAAGAGCGACCGATTGCATACGCAAGCCGAAAGTTACGAGGCGCAGAAATCAATTACACGACCACGGAAAAGGAGTGTCTGAGCATTGTGTTTGCAGTGCAGAAATTCCGGGGGTACATAGAAGGCTACAAGTTTTTCATAATGACGGATCATTCCGCCCTAACTTGGCTCTTTCGGCAACAAGTCCTATCAGGAAGGCTAGCGAGGTGGGTGATGAAATTGCAATCATTTGAGCTTAAGGTTAACTATGTGAAAGGCAAGGAAAATGTATATCCCCGATGCTCTCTCCAGAAAACCTGAGCTTAGCTTGTTGGAGTGTGTTCCTCATGAAGGTGATAAATGGTATCAAGAAATGATGCAGCTTGTGAGAGATAAACCTGAGAGAATGAATAGATGGAAAATTGTCGACGGCGATCTATTCATAAAAGACATCAAAGTAAATGGGTTTTCAGAAGTTCAGTGGAAAAGGGTCGTTCCGAAGTCGTCACAAATTGCAATATTAAATGAGTGTCACGATGCACCTCATTCGGGACATTTGGACATTTCTGTTGCGATATTACTGGCTTGGAGTTGAGAGAGATGTGGAGCGGTATGTTAAGTCATGTGAGGTCTGTCTGTCTTCCAAGACTCCAAAGCACATAGTCTATAGTCCTATGGGAAGATTTCGTAAGGCGGTGACACCTTGGCACATTGTAGCTTTAGATCTAATGGGTCCATTTCCGAGATCAACCAAAGGCAACGCATATCTGCTGTTCATTTGTGATTGGTTCACCCAGTATGTATGTATCTTTCCGTTACGCGCCGCGACAACTCCGAAAGTTACTCAGATCTTGGAGGAAAAGATCTCTCTAGAATTCGGTGTCCCCGAGGTAATCATATCAGATAATGGAGAGCCGTTTGACTGCAATCTATATATTAAAGGAGTATCACGTGCCCAAGTTCTGGTTGAACTGTAGATATCACCCTGGTGTACAGGGGCAGTACTGATCACGAAGGAGGAGAGGACGTACTGCTGGTATGAAAGGTATCCGATTCTTTCAATCCGAGAAAGTTGGAGAGTAGGTCTTACTGGTAGACAATTTTTTTTTAGAGATCGAAAGTTTTGCGGGACATTGTAAGCTCAAGTTCCATTGACGGAAGCCACAGTTGGGGGATAAGACATGACAGGTTTAGCACTATTTGTGCTCGCTAAGTCACAATTATGGACGAGTGGTAAACTTAGGACAGGTCCAGTTAGGCACGCCATGTGCTCACTAGGCCATGATCGAGATCAAATTGTTAAACTGAGGGAGATGACAGGCCCAGCACTATATGTGTTCACTAGGTCTGTTAAAAATGGGTTTGAGTCCTGCAACGAGAGTATCAAACAGTGCGTCGTCTCAAACTAAAGGTAATGTTATGTGGAACTTAGATGTACGTGAACAGTACTAGAACTTTCACCTGGGGAACGGCGGTAAGTGCGCAGAATCGGAAATAATGAAATGTGAGAGTAAATTTAACTAAATGGGACAGTCAAAAGTTTCCTGATGAAGAATGAAACTTTATCGAGGTAAGGGGGGAATGTAACAAACCTTGTCGTTACAAAAGGAAGCCGTATCCTTATACAATTTCAGAGCAGCCCGCAGGGAGGGAAGCTTGCCACATTAAAAGGTGCTGGGCAAGACTAACTCTATTCATACGGGGCAAGAATTCGTTTAAATTTCTTCATGTTTCGTAGCGTACTACCTGGATTCTCAGAATTCAGTTGGAACGTGATTTTATTAAATGTGAGCGTAGATTTTATTAAATGTTACTTAAAGTCCTACCATTCGTCACAGGCCTACAGGTGTAAAGCCATCTGATTGGCACCATTGCCCCTAAGTTTATCACGTCAAACTGGAGTTAAAGTGGGCACAAAAATTTGTGTAATATGCCGCAAAATGTCATACCAATAATATCGTCTGTTTAATGAAGACTAAGTTTTATCGTGGGTATTTATAAAAGAATTTTCCACTCTCATACTTATGAATTAATATAAAATATTCAATTAAGAGATTAATCTGTCTTATATCCTGAAATAAATCACCTGAAATTGATTACCCGGTCTAGTTCGCAGAGACCGCTAAAGGGATAATATTACAGTAGGCCGCAAGCCGGAAGTAGTAACATCAGTATTCAAACCTTTAAGCGCTACCACATGTAATGTTGTGGTTTCAGTTCAATTAATGTTTGAATCCATTCACAATTGTCGAAATGTGTTTCACAAAGATCGAGCCGCGTTTAAATTTCAGCAGCCGTAGCCGCCACCAACTTTGTGTCCACGAATATCTTTAACTTTGTCTGTTACATTGTTACCACCACGCGCTGGGCACGCAACTCTGTTATTCTTGGTACCTTAGCCACACTATCATAGTCCGAATCACTCATTTTATTTTATTAGTGCTCAAATTTATTACGATTCAGTACCTGGAGCTATTTATCACACCACTTAATACTTAAAACTGATTATTTCAATTGCGCTTAACGCACGAGTATAATTGCAAACGTGTACTTATGTTCAATAAGTCTCAAAGGCACGATATATGTATAGACGTTCGTTGTATTATTTGCAATGAATCGCAAAAGTTCAAAATATGCAAGTTCTTTGCTTCCAACAAATATATCGGGACTAGAACCCCTCTCGATATTAATGTCAATCTTCCGTCTATGCGCAGTCTGTTAACAACTACAAAGCAAAATCCACATGAGTTAATTTATCCTATTATAATAAGATTACCTCCGTCAGGAAAAGAAGCAAATTCACTTCAATAATGTCAGTACAATGAGAATGTACGACAAAGACGATCGAATTTATCGTGATGAGTGTGATCCTTGCACAAGTAAGTATCCCAGTTGATAGAGTTAAAATGACGTTTTTCAAATGGAGCGTTGTGATTCGTCGGCAAGCTATGAAGTGCGGTGCAACGCGAAGTTGCACTTCAGTAGATGATTATATCAGTCAATATTGCTGCATCAATTCGTAATAAGTGATGCTAGATTAGACGAGAATAGTTGTCTTACAGCCGATTGCTGTTGATGCGACGAATATGTGATTATGACGCATTACATGCACCGATTTGTGCAATGAATGAGGCTAGATTAGCCGAAACTGATTGCCTTACAACCGATTGCTGTTGATACGATGAATATGTGGTTATGACGCGTCACGAGAACCGATTTGTGCAATTCCACGATATGATTTTTTCGCTTAAATTCTCGATTTTTCTCAATCACTACTAATCAAATTCGCTACTTGTTGGATCCTTTCTCTTTTAGTTAGACGAATGAGCTAATATCGCACTCAAGCGGATCGCGAAAATGAAACTCGAACTCGTGTAAGCACACAACTATCACGTCGGGGTCACCAAATGTTAGTAAATCAAGCATTTTTGATTTCGAATTTGTGTTCCTATTTATTAAAGAAAACACGATTGTATAGCTTACACTACCTTAATAACACCTTATTCGATTTTTAGCATTTCGAAAATTATACGTCCACTCCTCGCAAGATTCTAACCAAAATAGATTGAGTTATACAAAAAATGGTGGCTTAGTGCCTTACAATATTAGAGTTCTTCTTCTTCTTCTTGAGCCTTTGTTGTAGCAAGTGGAGGTATTCCGGTGGCCATCGATCCCAGAAGTGCTGTCGAATAACCTTAAGCCTCTGCCAGCGAGTAAGTCGATTTAATTTCAGCTCTCCACAATCTGGTTCAATTATACCTGTTAGAGGAGAACTGACTAAAAAATGAGCAGGTGTTAAGGCACAGTAATCATGTGGATCAGGTGAGATAGGAGTAAGAGGTCTCGAATACAAAATTGCTTCAATTTGGCAGACAACAGTAGATAGTTCTTCAACAGTTAGACCTGCTTCACGCAAGCTCCATCGCAAATGATATTTTGCCAACTTTACACAACTCTCCCATAGTCCACCGAAATGAGGAGACAGTGGTGGAGGAATTTCCACTGAATTCCTTCATCTCGATAAGAGTTCTCCACCAGACTGACATGTTCCCTTGACTCAAATGGCTGTCGTAATGCTGCTAGCTCCTTTCGCGCTCCAACGAAGTTCATAGCGTTATGGCAAAAAATAGTAAGGCAAATGCCCCTTCTGGATATGAATCGCTTCAACGCTAGAAGAAATGATTGGGTATTGAGATCGGATACGACCTCTAAATGAACGGCTTTTACTGCGAAGTATACGAATAAACAAATGTTTGCTTTTGTACTTTGCTTTCTTCGATTTCAATACCTTATCCAAAACGGACCACAAAAATCCATTCCGGTGTTAACGAATGGGCGGCTGGGTTGCACCCTTTCTTTAGGCAGACTTCCCATGATTTGCTGGATAGTTTTGGGATTTGTTTGACTGCATACGTTGCACCTTCTAAGAACTGTACGTATGGCTGTCTTTCCACTAATAGGCCAATATCGACTTCGTACAATTGATAACAGGGTTTGTTGGCCTGCATGAAAATTTTGGAGATGTAGGTGTCGAATTATTGCATCGGTGAAATAGTGTTTCTGAGGCAGCACTATCTGATGTCGGGTGTCGTACGGGAGTCCTGAGTGTTTCAGTCTTCCTCCTACTTCAATTAGTCCTTGTTCATCCAGAAATGGAGCGAGACTCTTTAGACGAGAGCTCACAGGGACCGCTTGCCCTTTCTGCAGATGCAAGTAGTCCTCCCGGAATTCCTTTACTTTTATCATCCTTATTACCGCTCTGGTAGCAATCTCTATTTCACTGGTAGTTAGCGCGGACACAACTCGTTCAACTTGCATGCAAATATCAGCGAAGCGAAATAAATAAGCGAAAAAACGTTGGAGTTTTGAGAATGTGTTCCGAAAATTACAATTTTCTGCAATATCGCTGACATTACATGCGAAGAACGAAATTTTGGATATGCGCGTTTCAGGAATATCGTTGAAGGAAGTCGGCGAATATGCAACTGGACAGTTTTCCGAAGACTGAGAAAGAAAACTTGGTCCGGCACTCCAAAGCTTTGAGCTACATAGCTCCGAAACAGAAGCTCCACGGCTGCCAATATCAGCAGGATTTAACGATGTTGGTACGTGATTTCATCGGCAATTCTCCGTAAGCTACTGAATCTTTGCAACTCGATTCGCGACAAATATAGTCCACTTAGAGGGGTATGCGGACAACCAAGATAAAACCACACTTGAATCCGTCCAACAGTAAGTAGTAGCCTGATATAATTCCGACGACTTACGTATCCGATGTAACATTTCGGCTAGCAGCAGAGCAGCACAAAGTTCTAAGCGTGGGATAGATGTAGACTTCAGGGGCGCTACCTATCGATAGTGAGGGGGTTATTGATGCTAACCGCAACTCGTCACATCGATTTATCCAAATATTTATTTTGAAGTATGTTCAAAACAGAATGAAAATGATATATTAGTATTAGTACAATAATTAAAAGATTTATTTTTATTTTATATATATATATTATATTTTGTAATCTCTTTGTATAAGGCTCTTTTAGGATAGAATAATTATATTCTTATTTTTTATTCCTTTTATATTCTTTTTACTGATTTATTTATATTATTTTTTAAGTCTTTACAATTCTGACTATCGTGCAACAAGATCTGAATTTTTCGTTGACATCCTTTATTTTCTAAAACTTTTTGTGTACTTAGATTTATAGCAACTTAGTTTATTTTCTATACATTTTATTTTTACAAGGTGTCTGTAGATGCGATGAAATTTTAGCGTGTAGTTTACAGTACACTATCTAATGCTAATTTACTATGTAGTCAAACGTATAGATGTGCTACATACCTTTGATTTAGTGCATAGCAGGCGAATGGCTACTCCTTGCTGACAGTTCTCTGATCGTATATACACGCATGCCCCATAGGCCTCTGAACTTGCGTCTGAGAAACAATGAATTTGTAGCTGGGCATGATGTAACGTGATGCATCGGGGTATGTTTATACTTGACAAATTTTTCAGCTTTGAATTTTTACCACATATCATTTAGATGTAAATGGAGCGATTCGTCCCACGATAATTTAAGTTTCCACAGGCTCTGTATGAACACCTTGACTATTACAGGGTTATTAATCCGAGCGGATCATATAACCGCGCTATTTCCGAAAGTACCCTTCGCCGGGTATATGATTCGCAAGGTCCTGGGTCTTTATAACTAAACCAAAACGCATCAGCATGCGGTTGCCAGATCAGGCCTAGAGTCTTTACGACATTGTCCTCTTCGATCTGAGTAAACGTTTCCATATGTTCTTCAGGAATTCCTTCCAATATAAGCGAACTGTTGGAGCACCACTTCCGCATGGAAAACCCTCCCTTATGTAATAAACTGACTACCTGGTTTCTGATTTCCAACAGTTCTTCGATGGAATTTGACCCAGTGAAGAGATCGTCCATATAAAAATTTCTTCGAATAATAAGAGCACCGATAGGAAGTTGTTCTTGTTCCTCTAAAGCCAATTGATGAAGGGTACGGACTGCTAAAAATGAAGCAGGTGCAGTACCATAAATTATCGTTACCAATCGAAATATTTGTAGAGATTCATGCGGTGAGTCCCTCCAAAGAATACATTGCCAAAAGGTATCTTTATCATCCATGAGGACTTGCCTATACATTTTTGATATGTCGGCAGTGAAGACAAATTGATACATACGAAAGCGGATTAATAAATCGAACAAATCATCTTGAAGCTTAGGACCCTTTAGTAAAACATCATTTAATGAATGTCCTGAAGAAGTTGTTGCCGAAGCATCAAATACGAATCGCAACTTCGTGGTAGAGCTTTCAGCCTTTCTGTCGCCATGATGAGGTAGGAAGTTCGTTCAAGCTGGCATCCTCTTTAAATCGACGGGGATCATGTGACCTAGCGTCAAGTATTCTGACATAAACGATGAATATTGGAGCCTTAACTCCTCATCTCTTTCTAACTTGTGCTCTATACTGTGAAATCTCTGCTTAGCGATCTCGAATGATGATCCAAGCAGTTGGGGGTTGTCCCGAAAAGGTAGGCAGACAACAAATCTACCGGAAGTTAAGCGTCTAACAGTTTTATTACTGTTAAAATTATTAATTAACTGGATCACCAGGAGTTAGATAGGCGTTAGAATTAAAAGATGAGCGTTAATTTTAATCACTTTATTCTGTTCTCATACAATTCTAGTTCAGGGCTCTGCGCGATTTAAAAGCGGACTGATCGTACAAAAACTATGTTAAGCTTATGAGGCTGCTACAAATATGTGTTAAAGAGAATAAATGCATACAGACATAGTAATGTGTGCAATAAGAGAAAGTATAAACGACTGCTGAATTTCAGTATGCTCTTCTTTTTTAACATCCTCCGGCCGGCGATGAGTCTAGGACCTCAAGAGGATACAGATGCTGGACCGCCCGCCGCATCCTAGAACCATTATGAAGTCGTAGAAGGCAAGCTCGAACTCGACCATCGCGACCAGGAAACACATTTTCAATAACTGCAAGCTTCCACAATATTCTCGGTGTTAAACCATCATGAACAATAACCACATCTCCAATTCTTACATTTGACGAAAAACTGTGATTTGTATGATGTGCTGATCTTAAACGCTGAAGATATTCAGTTTTAAAACGTTTTGAGAATGAATTTGTTAGCTTTAGCCGTGTTCTCCACAAAAAACGTATATCGCTGTCGCTAACGTTGGCAGGCGTCAAACTGATGACAGTAGGAATAGACCCGGTCAAAAAGTGAGCCGGCGTTAACGGCGTTAAGTCAAGGG
The DNA here is from genome assembly GCA_963924295.1 of Dioctria rufipes. Taxonomy (NCBI): domain Eukaryota; kingdom Metazoa; phylum Arthropoda; class Insecta; order Diptera; family Asilidae; genus Dioctria; species Dioctria rufipes. The sequence continues at coordinate 140,472,904 of OZ002744.1, forward strand.
GATCCTCGTTAACATACGTTAACGGTCGCGCATTTATCACTGATTCTGCTTCCACCAGAAATGTTTGTAGTTGATCCACACCAAGTACTGCTCGGTCAATCGTTGCCTTTAAAATATCTTTAACGGTCTTGATGAGACGCTCCCAGAAGCCTCCCCACCATGCAGCTCGTTCAACTATGAATTGCCAAGCAACACCTTGGTTTGAAATATAATCTTGTACCTCTTCAGAACATATACTGGTACTAAGCTGCCTGAATTCTAAACTAGCTCGTTTAAATGTTTTAGCGTTATCAGATATTATGGTTTTTGGTATCCCCCGACGACTAAAAAATCGTCGCAGAGCTAAAATGCAAGAAGGAGTACTCAGATCAGACACCAATTCCATGTGGACTGCTCTAACTACTGCACAAGTAAATAAAAGAATGTAAACCTTCTTTGTTTTGACTTCATCTGACGAAATCCGAACGTATAGCGGGCCAGCAAAATCAATCCCGGTGGTTTCAAAAGGTCTAGTAGTAGTCAGTCTGTTCCTCGGTAAAGGAGCAAAGGGCTGCGAGATAGGTTTACCACGAAGACGTTTACATATTGTACAATTGTTGATAACAGCCTTAATTTTTTGACGACCCCTTATAATCCAGAATTTCTCTCGTAATCGTGTTAAAACAATGTTAACTCCGCCGTGCAATGTACGTAGATGCATGTCTGCTATAATAATAGTTGTGAGATGCGTTGACTTCGGAATGATGATAGGAAAAGATTCGTTGAAAGTTAGATCAGAATTTTCCAAACGACTACCAAGTCGAATGATCCCTTCCTCATCCATTACCGGGTTTAATGTTAAAATCTTTGATGATTGAGGCACAGCATCCTTCCTTCGTAGCAATGCAACTTCTTCAGGATATTGCTCACTCTGAATATACTTAATCCATAGATTTTCAGCCCTCTCAAGTTCCCTCACTATAAGATATTTGTATGGAGCGGGTTTTTTTTTCAAAGAGTCTGTGAAGCGTAGAACGTATGCTGTTACTCGAAGGAGTCTTCTGTAGTTACTGAAATCCTCTATCCTTAGTATCGAAGAAGTGGGAATTGTTTTCGCTGGTTCAGCTGATGCTTGCAAGCATAAAGAATCTTGGAGACAATTATCGTCAAAGTTAAACTTAGGCCAAGTGTCGTAATGATGAGATAACCACCTAGGTCCTTCGATCCACATTGACGAGCTGACCAAATTTCTTCCAGTTAATCCGCGGGTAAGTAAATCAGCAGGATTTGTCTCGCTTGGGCAATATCTCCAATCTGAGGGGGTTGTAATTTGACGTATTTCCTGAACTCGTTGTGTAACGTATTGGTATTTGTGTCGATCATTATTTATCCAATGAAGAGCTATTTTGGAATCGGACCATATATTTCTGGAATCAAAACTTGTATTTAATTGCTTGTATATATAATTAGAGAGGCGTGCAGCGATAAGAGCTGCTGTTAGCTCTAGTCTAGGTATTGTTAAATCACCACCCTTTTCACCCTTTAACGGTGCAACCCGACTCTTCGAACACACGTACATAACCTTTATCGATCCTTCTTCGTTTTCGCTCCTAACGTAGGAAACCGCTCCATAAGCTTTAGGACTTGCATCACAAAATACGTGCAATTGTCGATTGATTATATTGTGGGATACGAAAACGTATCGAGGGATAGTTAAATCCATTAAAATTGGCATATCGGAAAGGCATATATCCCATGATGTTTGCAACTTACTTGGAATTGCCTCATCCCAGTCGCAACGAAGCCGCCAAAGATCTTGAAATAAAATTTTAAGCTTTATGGTAAAGGGGCCAATTAAACCCAATGGATCAAATATTTTCGCGATAAACTGCAAAACTTTTCTTTTTGTCCAAATCGTTGAAGGCATATTAGAGAGCTCTTGAAGATCGACAGTAATTTCATCTGATAGACAGTACCATTTAATGCCAAGTACCTTTTGAACGTTATCAACTACTTTGAAATGCTGACGTAATTGGAAATTATTTGAATTCCACTTGCGAATATTCATGCAAGCTCCTTGAAGAATGGTACACGTTTCCTTATAAAAGCGGTAAGCAAAATCATAACTATCTAAACTTACCACCAGGTCATCCATGTAAAAGAAATTACTTAGCATTTCGCAAGTCTCTGGATACTTCTCGTGCTCTTGTTGAAAATGTTTTTTCAATGTCGCACATAGCAGAAACGGGCTACAAGCCACACCCAAAGTTAAACGCGTCATACGATAAGTAGCTAATTCTGGTAGTTTTGTAGTATCCGTAATGCTTTCATTAAACCACAGAAAACGGTGAACATCGCGATCTTCCTTAGATAGGGAAATTTGAAGGAAAGCCTTTTCAATATCGGCCACTAATCCTATCTTGCCTATTCGGAAATTTAGGAGCATATACATAACATCAGGGATTAAGTTCGGTCCCGATAATAATTGAGAATTTAAAGAAAGACTGTTACCTGAGTTAGCAGAGGCGTCAAACACAATTCGCGTTTTTGTTGTAGCTTTATCTTCCCTGTATATAGCTCGGTGAGGCATATAATAAACCCGCGAAGCTGTTGTTAAACCTTCTTCAACTCTTTCCGCTATTCCTCTCGTTATAAAATTCCACATCTCGCGATCATATTCCAGCAGTTTCGATGGTTCTCTGGACATTCGTTGAACTAACTTCGACAGTCGTTGCCTTGCACCACTAAAATAGCTATCTAAAACACAATCGACGCTTTTCCACAATAAAGAACATTCGTAGCGGTTATTGTTTTTCGTTATGTATTTATCAAAATCTTTATTTATCGTTTCTTCACTAATATTGCTCTTAATTCCGACTGTCTCTAAGTCCCAGAAGTTTTTTAAATCGACATCATCAAGTACACAGGCCTGTAAGGTAACAGTTGCTGATGTAGATAAAACTAAATTCTCACAAAATGAGTCTGTAGCTGGCCCCTGAAGGGTCCAACCGAAAATTGAATCAATAGCAGTAAGATTCTCATAAATTTGTTGGGAGGAATGACGTACAATACTCCAAAAATAATCAGCGCCTATTAAAACACTGATGCCAGGTTCAAGGTACCCAGATCTGTGATCATCTGCCAAAACATATCGTGATAGAGCAGGGCAATCGACAGGCGGCGTGGGTATAATGTCTAAGCAAATTTCTGGCACCACTATTGCTAAAATTGTCACTAACTGATTGTCGTATTGAGATTTTAAAACGACACGCACACGATCAAAGGCTTTTGTTGGAATTGTTTTAGAGCAACCGAAAGAAAAAATTCTAATATCCACTTTGTCAATTATTTGTAAGCCCAGTTTGTCAGCCACGCTTTGCCTTATATACGACCTTTGACTACCACCGTCTATTATTATTCGAATAAACACCGATTTTCTTTTATATATATCAGTTGAGGATGCGAGTACACATGCAGTTTGCAGATAAACATCTGAAGAATTCTGTGCTGACGGCGAGCACAAATTTGTTGTCATTTGGGAAGTGATTTCACTTCTGTCTTTTGCGTTACGCTCAGCTGTTTGATTATCACTGTACTTCACTGACTGTTTTATTGTAGGTTTAGCGAAAAAATTCGGATCACACAAAGATGTTGCGTGATGACCCTTACATTTCTCGCATGATATATTTCTAATTAAGCAATTTCTGGATCCATGACCTCGACGAGTGCATCTGAAACACCTACCGTCTCGTTTCAACATTTCTTTTCGCTGAGAAATCGAGTGAGGAGCGTTGCATTGCTGTGTAGTATGAGAAAGAGACTTACAAAAATAACATTTCTGATGTACTGTTGGCGTTAGTAAGCCGGCTGCAGTTTTATAAGGCCTACCGTTACCTCCTTGAAAGCTAGTGCGATTAGCTCGTGTTGATGTAGATGTAGACGTTGGCGATGTAGTCTGCATTGACTTCTCCAAAGACTCAACTTCTCTTTTTAGATACTTCAAAATGCTCTTCACTTGTTCATCTCCGCCATAAGTGCAGCTGCTGCCGCATTCGCTCTGTGTTGAAGCCATCTCCTCTTTATCAGTTACTTCAATTTTTGCGTTAATCTTCTCTTCTCCTTGATGCTCCTCGTTGTCTGTTGCACGATGAAAATCGATTACCAGCTCCGTTGGCATACATCGCAAGATGATAGATTTTAAAATTACGGAGTATTGCGATGGCGGTAACCCGAGAGCTGTTAAAGACCTTGTGCTAGCTGTAGCGCTGTTATAGAGGCGGCGCAGTCCAACAATATCTCGACGTGACGAAACTTTCGGTAACTCCATTAGCTGCTGGATAGAATGATCAATCAATTTTTCTTTATCCCCATATTCCTCTTGAAGCATGGAAATTGCCGCATCGTAATTAGAGTCTGATGGTATAAATCCAGCAATTGAGTCTGCTGCTCTTCCTGTAAGATGCGTTTGTAAATAATTGAACTTGTCCGCTCCAGACAAGTCGGTCCTTACGTGGACTGAAGAGCGAAAACGTTCCCAAAATGGCGTCCAGTCTTTAATATCCCCAGAGAATGATTTTAAAATAAGTTTCGGCAACTTAGCCGAATTTGAATATTTGCTCTGCATGCCTAGAGGTTGTGCAAGTCTATCAGAAGATGGAATATTATTAATGCGATTTTGATATTCCCGTACTTTAAGTAGACGTTGTCTGAGGCGTGCAGTAATAGCCACAGCTTTGTCGTCGTATTCAGCAATCGCTTCGAATTCCTTTTGCATTTCTTCGGGCTTTAATAATGCACGGACTTCAGTATTCGCTTTCTTAAGATTTTCTCGCGCTACCGTTATTCGATCGATAAAAGCGGATAGTTCTTCTTCGATTGAATCCATGCTTTCCCCGTTGGATTTACTTACCCGCGATTCCGGTGTTATTAAATACTCGGTCGCATTTTTGTATAATTTAGTTATCTGCCCACGATAAGCAGATCGCGCAGCGATTTCCATTATCCGTGTTAATCTAATTTCGATTTTACAGAAAACTTTCGTACCGTTACTTTCGTTAGGCCCTTAAACTCGTTTATTCCCGCAGCGTTAATTCCCGGGTTTCGGCACCAAAATGTTAAAATTATTAATTAACTGGATCACCAGGAGTTAGATAGGCGTTAGAATTAAAAGATGAGCGTTAATTTTAATCACTTTATTCTATTCTCATACAATTCTAGTTCAGGGCTCTGCGCGATTTAAAAGCGGACTGATCGTACAAAAACTATGTTAAGCTTATGAGGCTGCTACAAATATGTGTTAAAGAGAATAAATGCATACAGACATAGTAATGAGTGCAATAAGAGAAAGTATAAACGACTGCTGAATTTCAGTATGCTCTTCTTTTTTAACAATTACAATGTTCTTCGCAACTTGTCTCATCGTCCGTCCTAGGTATAGCAGGTAAATCATGACGCTCTACAGAATCTTTCGACCAACTCTTCCAACACACCATCTTCACCTACTGCTTCCGCTAACCTAAGGCCGGTAGTACAGAGATATGAAGAACTACCACCCGCCACGATCCATCCCAGTAGCGTTTTCTGAAAAATCGGTTTCCTTCCAGCTTAATTTGACCTACACGTAGAAGATCGTAAAATAGCTCAGCACCAATAAGTATATCAACGCGTTGTTTTGAATTGAACTTCGGATCTGCTAGTCGCAAATTTGACGGCACATTCCAACTGGAAATATTTACAAATCTACTGGGATGGTAGTCGGTTATTTTAGGTAACACTATTGCTTCTAAACTACATCTAATATCATTTGTACAAGATTTGACTTCTAAATGGGTTGCAAGCAAATTTAACTGGCGTGCTAGTCAGACCGATGCCATCGATAGATCCCTCATATTTCTGAGAATTTAGTCTAAGCCGTCGCCACAGATACTCCGTAATAAAATGATTCTGTGACGCTGAATCCAGTACCGCACGACAAGAAAAAAAATATACGTAATGATCTCTTACCTGAATTAATGCCATTCCTAGTAGGACCTCATACTGCTGATGTCACTTAAAACTTCCGAACACTCCGTTGATGAACTAGTCAGGCACGAATTACTCATTGAAGGCTTTGGATAATTAGAGTCTTCAATATTGGGGACGCCTTCCTTAGTAGTACTAGATGGCTTACTTTCGGCCATGTGAAGTAAGATGTGGTGGCTCAAATAACAGTGCTCACATCTTGCTGCCTTGCACCTCTTGACCAAATGTCCCGGCTTTAAGCATACAATACATAGTCTCATACGCTTTACATCAAAGTAGCGCTTGTGCGGGTCTAACTTTAAAAACTGGGAACAGTTGACTAAATCATGATTGCTACTTTTACATAGGAGACCCTTCGACTCAGAGCATGCAGTAATCAATGTGACTTTAGAGTTAGATTTGTTACCTGGCTGATACCTTGGTTTTGACTTAATCGCACATTCGGTATTCTCCAAGGCCTGACATCTCTTTCTTAGAAAACTGTCCATTTCTTCCCAATTTGGTATTACATCCAAGGGGGCTTCATCTTCACATTTACTTATAGTTGCAGCATCCATCCTTTGACAAAGTAAGTGTATTAAAAAGCCATCTGATATCTGTTCCTTGGAACCTAAAGACAGTATAGCTCTCAAATGTGCATTAATACTATCGCTTATGCGTCTGAGCCCTTCCGCTGTTCCTTTAGTAGCAAATTCTAGCTTGAAAAGTTCACTAATATGCGTTTGAAACACTAGACGTTTGTTCTCATACCGAGCGCGCAAAAGTCTTAAAGCGACCGAATAGTTTTCCGCGGTAATTTCAATTGATTGTAAAGTCTGTCTGGACGAGTCCGTTAACGACGCCTGCATGTGCTGCAATTTTTCGACAGGTGTTAAATCGTCACATTTGTCCACTATAGTTTGGATCATGTTATAAAAATCAGGCCACTCAATTAATTTCCCCGAAAACTTGGGTAATTCGATTTTAGGTAACGGCTGCCTACTACGATATAACGCAAAAGACTGTGATAAATCAACAGAAGCACGCGGCTGTGGCGTCTTCTTTGTTTTAGTATCAGTTCATCGAGATTTTATGGAACAATGGGTTTCAGTGAATATATCTCGCTTATCAAGACAAATTTCCGACTCATCTATACCTTCAATTAATGTGTGAATCCTTTCACAATTGTCGAAATATGATTCACAAAGATCGAGCCGCGTTTAAATTTCAGCAGCCGTAGCCGCCACCAACTTTGTGTCCACGAATGTCTTTAACTTTCTCTGTTGCATTGTTACCACCCCGCGCTGGGCACGCAACTCTGTTATTCTTGTGACCTTAGACACACTATCATAGTCCGAATCACTCATTTTATATTATTAGTGCTCAAATCTACTACGATTCAGTACCTGGAGTTATTTATCACACCTCTTAATACTTAAAACTGATTATGTAGTGAATAAAAAGATGGGTTTAACGACCTTGTGAACGTTTATTTATTTATTTTCGTTTTTTGCATATATTTCGGTCCTTTGTTTGGGCCATCTTCAGGGTATACAATACTGCAATAAAGTATTTTGTCATCATGGGCGCTTATGGCTATTATTATAGGATATTGTGTACTTACATATAATTAATTCTTCTTTACATATTTTAAATCAATGTTCTTATTAAATTTTTCACACAGAAACTAAGTAAAAAGCTAAAAAGCTATCACAGTCAATAAAATAAAAATATAAAAATAAAAATGATACTAGGTACATATATGAAAATAAATTAAATAAATAAATAACTAAATAAATTAACATTGAACAGATCGGTGTTTATGTCGTCAGTATACTGAATAACCTGTGCTATTTTGTAGAATGTGTTGTCAGTTAATCCCGTGCCATTTCTTTGTGTGTATTAATGAGGTGCTTATACTGGTGGTTTATGTATGACGTGTCGACTTTAAAATTAACTGCCTCCGGTTTGTGGTATTGTATATATAGGGATTCTATGTTTTTTCTCCTTTTCCAGTATTTTTCCTTGTTGAGAATTGTAACATTGTCAAAATTAAATTTATGTTGCTCTTCCATCGCATGTTGAAGGCATGCTGTCTTGTAGTATCTAGTTGCTTGATTATCGATGCTTCGCGTAGCTGACTTGAGGTCGTTTTTATGCTCCCTTATCCTAGTTTTAATATCCCTACCTGTCTCACCTATGTATGAGCGTCCGCATTCAGAATCAACCTCATAAACTACACCGCAGCAAGGTGTATCTATTTTTGTTTTGGTGTTACTAAAGAGGTTACTTAATTTCCATGTTGGTTTTAGACCAAGTCTAATATTGCTGTTAATGTTCCTCAATTTGTTTGTAATATTCTCTGTCACGTTAGGGATGTATGTGAATCGTTTGTATATGATCGTTTCATTTTTTTCTTTCTCAAGCATTTCCTGTTCATTGTTTTCTGTCAATGTTTGCTTCCTGTATTTAACTTTATTTATGATACGTGTGATTATGTGTGAGGGATAATTATTGTCGTGAAGTATTTTACGGATAATCTCGTAGTTTTTAGTGTGTAGATGATTATCACTTAATCTAATGATTCTGTTGGCTAGAGCATATCCTATGTTCTGTTTCATTTTATTGGGGTGCGCAAGAATAGAAGCAAATTCACTTCAGTACAACGAGAATGTACGACAAAGACGATCGAATTTATCGTGATGAGTGTGCTCCTTGCACAAGTAAGTGTCCCAGTTGACAGAGTTAAAATGACGTTTTTCAAATGCAGCGTTGTGATTCGTCGGCAAGCTATGAAGTGCGGTGCAACGCAAAGTTGCACTTCAGTAGACTATTATATCAGTCAATATTGCTGCATCAATATGCAAAAAGTGATGCTAGATTAGACGAGAATGGTTGTCTTACAGCCGATTACTGTTGTGTTGATGCGACGAATATGTGATTATGACGCATTACATGCACCGATTTGTGCAATGAATGATGCTAGATTAGCCGAAAGTGATTGCCTTACAACCGATTACTGTTGATACGATGAATATGTGGTTATGACGCGTCACGAGCACTGATTTGTGCAATTCCACGATATGATGTTTTCGCTTAAATTCTCGATTTTTCTCAACCACTACTAATCAAATTCGCTACTTGTTGGATCTTTTCTCTTTGGGTTAGACCAGTGGTTCCCAAACTTATTTGGCTTACCGCCCCCTTTCCAGAAAAAATATTACTCAGCGCCCCCAGTAAATTTTTATTTTTAAATTTTAATAGCAATTAAGCAGAAAGATATACTCATGTATTATTGTTTCTACTTTTTCGTAAAGAAAGGTGTAAATTAGAAGCATTGAAGTTTGAAATTATGAAACTATTTATTGAACTCAGAATAGAAAGGTAATACAAAAAAAGTTAAAACATTCGAAATTATCTTAATGAGATGGATGAACCTGGTATGTTGCTACCAATTTAGTAATCCTCGGCTCTATTTTCATCAGCAGTAATCGTAAATCACCGCGATTGACTATTTGTAATCGGTTTCTTTTTTTGTTAATAAATTGGTTACCGCACTTAATCCACGTTCCACTAACTATGATGACGGAAATGCAATTAAGAACTTTTGAATTACAGCCCATATTTCAGAGATTTCAGAGATTCTTCTGTGTTTGCACTTGAAAAAGGATCCAAAATCCAATCAGGTATATTCATTTTCAAAATATCATCAAATCGTTGATTAAAATTTGAATGGAGGGCATCCAAGTGCTCACAATAAGAAACTATGTCTTCATCTTTTTTTTCTGCTGCTGATAAATTTGGGAATTGGCTGAAATCCTCTCGTCCAAAATTTCGTTTGTACAGAAGAAGTTTTGTCACAAATGCAGAAATAACAGATTTTGTTTTTATTAAATTCAGTTCATCACCTTGAAGCTGAAAATTGCTTTCATTAAATTTTTGAAACAAGTCGGTCAAGTAAGCTATGTCACTTTTGGATTGAATTAAATTGGATCGTAAAGAATCATTTTTATCTATCAAAAAGTCAAGCACCGAGTTAAACAGCTTGTAAAACCTATTTAAACACGCACCTTTTGACAACTAACGAACGTCTCTATGAAGCAGCAAACGATTAAATTCTTCATCATTTTCAATACAAAGCTGTTTAAATAATCTGTCATTCAATGATTTGCTTCTGATTGTGTTGATAGCTTTAATTACATATTGTAATTAATTATGTAGGCGAGCAATTCAATTTTTGGCAACTAGATGTTGACGATGGATGATAGAATGTACTGTGAATACATTGAGAACCTCCTTTTTTAAATATGCAAGAAAACCCCTGTGGCGCCCTACCATCGCTGGAGCACCATCTGTGGCTACTGATAAGATATTAATCAGAGGTATTTCTTTTTCTTTAAAAAACTCATCCAATGCATGAAATATTGATTCTCCTTTAATATCAGTTTGCAAATATTTAGCAAACAATAATTCTTGGCAAATTTGTTCTTCCTTTATGAACCGCACGTATGCTAAAAATAAAGCTGCATTTCCTAACAAAGTTGACTCATCAAGTATAATAGAAAACTGAGATGTTTTTAGAAGAGATACAAAATGCATAGTCAAGCTCAATAAGTCAACGACCGTAATTTCATTCTAATATGCAATTTCTACCTTCACCTAGTTATTGAATTCTTACGTTCATCAAATTTCTATGTCAGCAATTGCATGGAAGTGCAAGTGAAATTACGGTCGGTGACATTACCTACAAATTAAATTTATGCTGATCTTGTTATTATATTTCTTAATATAAATTTTTGTTTTGTTTGGTTTGGTTTATTGTATTTATATGTATATATGTATGATTAATTGTATAAATAAGCGAATTGAACTAATAAAATGATTAATTGATTATCCGACAGCACTTGATCGAGTTTCATTAATTCAGTCAGTTTTCAATATAAACATTGGTCCTTCGAGTTTGCTTTGTTGAACTTAGTGTCTTCAAAGCAGTACAAAATTTCTGTAGAACTTAGTGTCTGCAGTTAAGTGTTATTCAGCGCAGAAATTCCTGTTGAACTTAGTGTCCTCAGGCAATTTATTTACTAATAAAAAAGATTTTTTTCAGTCCTAATACCTCAAACAATATTGGCGAGCGAGAAGCGAAGAATTACGTTCAACCTAGCAACATCAGTTCATCAGCTACTCGATAATTCAACAAATATATACTGCTATGGAGCAGTTAATTAAAGCAAATAAGGCAGATGCTGTAAAACTTCAGAGATTTATCACAAACTACACCAAAGACTCTGACGTACGTAAAACAAGGGATTATTTTGAAACCCGCTTGATTAAAATAAGCAAGCTCTGGGAAAGTTTCGACAAGAGAAATGATGATCTGGAGCTATACCGTGAAACTAATTCAGAACAGCCATACTTTAAAGAGAATTTTTATGACACCGTGGAAAAATTGTATGAAGAAACACGGGAGATGTTAGAAAATTCCTTAGCGGATGTAATGTCAAGAGCGAAAATCACTGAAGTATTGCAAGATCAACTGAAGGTAATTAAGAAGCAATATGCCATTATAGAAACTCTACAAAAGGCATCAGTTTCAATCAGAGAAGAGATTAAACAAGAGGTATCTGCAGCTTACTGCATGCAAAAAATCAAGTTGGTAAATGACTATTGGGAGCACCTTGTCCGAAACCATGGAGAGATTATGTCGATGGGTAGAACAAAACACGAATATATGGAGAATGATGTATTCTCAAGCATTGAGGAGACCTATCAAACTACCACAATTCAACTACAAGAAGTATTGAATAAATTAAATCCTCAATCTAAAAATACGATAAGCACCAACGAGTCAAAAGGAACACAGATAAAGTTGCCAAGAGTCGATATTCCGTCATTTAACGGTGACTATATCAAGTGGCAATCATTGTCCGGAGCTCAAAAAATATTTTATCTCAAAGGCAATCTCATAGGTGACCCAATTGAACTCATACAGCATCTACAAATAACAAATGAAAACTTTGAGACGGCCTGGGAAATTCTTGAAAAAAGATACAACAATAAGAGGACTCTCTTGACAGCGCAATTAAATCTACTTCTAAAACAACCTTCACTATTCAAAGAATCATCGGAAGGCTTGAAGAAGTTACATGATGTGACAATTGAATGTCTAGAGAGCATCAAAAATCTAGGCATAGACACGAAAAATTGGGATCCATTGATCATACACATCATCATAACAAAATTGGATAAGGAAACTCACCGAATCTATGAACAATCAGTGGCCACACCAAGAGAAGTTCAAGAGCTAAGCAAATTTCTTGAATTCCTAGAAAATCGATTTCGAGGTCTTGAAGCAGTAGAGCCATTGAAACCAAAACAACCCGAAAGAAATGGGAGAAATACAAAAGTATACCTGGGAATGATTTCAAAGCATTGCGCTATCTGTGGAGAAAATCACAGAATATATCATTGCGAAACATTTAGTAAGCTAAGCGTACAACAACGATTGAAAGCGGTAAAAAAGGCAAACCTTTGCCAGAACTGCCTAGTAAAAGGCCACAATATACTACAATGTAAAAGCCGGTACACCTGCAAGTTATGCCAGAAAAAACACCACACTCTTTTACATTACCAAAACCAGCAGGCACCATGTTATCAACAAAGTAATAACTATCCAAGAAAGGAAGCCAGTCGAGATGATAGCTCACCAAACGAAGCGGTTGCAGCCCACTTTGCGAAGAAATCAAAGGGGTATGACGTACTACTGGCAACCGCTCTCATACAAGTAACTAATAAATCAGGAGATGCTGTGCTACTCAGGGCATTACTTGACCAAGGGTCTCAAGCAACGTTCATTACTGAGAATGCAGCTCAACAATTAAGATTACCTAGAAGAAAAATTCAAGCCACAGTTTCCGGTCTTGGGTGCTCCAGTCCAGGAATCACAAAATCCAGTATAGAGATTACAGTAACGCCACGATTTAAATCTACATTCTCTCTCACAACCACAGCCCTGGTATTAAAAAATCTGACAAGAAAATTGCCTGCAAATAAAATCATTCCAACTAACTGGACGCATACCGAAAACCTGGTTTTGGCAGATCCTACGTTCCATAAGCCGGGAAGGATTGACGTCATATTAGGAGCAGAAGTATTCGGGAAGGTAATACTAGGCAACCTTCTGCGTGGAACTGAAGATGCTCCCGTGGCCCAACAAACAGAGCTGGGATGGATATTATCTGGAGCTATTAGTAACAGCAACAACGAGAATAAGCTTATTTGCATGGTAACAGAAATAGATATAACCAGCGAGCTGCAGAGATTTTGGGAATGCGAAGAACTGGCAGCCGAAACTATTACCACACCAGAAGACATTTCTTGTGAAAGTTACTACCAGCAAACGCACAGACGAGACGAGAATGGTCGATATATCGTACGCCTTCCATTTAAACAAAATCCTAAAGAAGCCAATTTGAGCAGATCTAGAGAACTAGCGCTTGCCCGACTGTTCCAAATGGAGCGAAAATTTAACCAAGACAAAGTATTTGAAACCATGTATAAGGATTTTATGAAAGAATACCAACGCTTAGGTCATATGGTTCCAGCCGAAGATGATGGTGAGATAAAATACTACCTACCTCACCATGCGGTTTTCAAACAAGACAGTACAACAACCAAATTACGTGTAGTCTTTGACGCTTCGGCCAAAAGAAACAACACCAGATGTCTAAATGATATCATGATGACCGGTCCTCAACTACAAGGAAGCCTAATCTCCATTCTGTTAAGATCGAGAAAACATAAAATAGTATTCACGGCGGATATAGAAAAAATGTACCGCCAGATAAAAGTGGATGTGAGAGATCAGAAGTATCAATGTATTCTTTGGCGAGAGTCGCCAAATCACCCTATCAAGGAATATAAGCTGACAACCGTTACTTACGGCACAAACTCAGCACCGTTTCTTGCAATACGTACTCTGCAGCAACTCGCGCAAGATGAAGAAAAACATTACCCTATCGCATCCAGAATCATACTGAGCGATACTTATGTGGACGACGTAGTCTCAGGAGGCGCTTCCATGGATGAAGCAATAGAATCTTGTCAGCAGTTAATAAACATGCTAAAGGGCGGAGGTTTCAAGCTTCGCAAGTGGACAAGCAATAAATTCAAGGTTGTTAAGAATATACCCTATGAGTTTCGAGAACAACCTAGCTTTATAGATTTCCAAAAAGAACAGACAATTAAGGCACTTGGAGTGCACTGGAACCCTATAACCGACAATTTCAAAATACACGTTTCGATAAGCATGAACGACAACCCCACAACAAAGCGGAACGTAGCGTCCGACGCGGCGAAAATCTTTGATCCTGTTGGATTACTATCGCCGGTAGTCATGTCAATCAAAATTCTCCTACAGAACATTTGGCTAGAGAAGTCGTCCTGGGATGAACCATTATCAAGTACATTATTAACTAGATGGTTACAAATAAAGTCTGAACTCCCAAAATTAGAAGAAATTGAAATCCCGCGATGGATTGGGTTCACAGGAAAAGACACTAGCTGCGAGCTTCACGGGTTTTCAGATGCGTCAGAAAAGGGCTACAGTGCAGTAATATATCTGCGAATTACACGCAAATCGCATGTTCAGACACACCTAATAACAGCCAAAACTAAGGTAGCCCCACTGAAAACAAAGCTGACTATTCCAAGATTAGAATTATGTGGAGCAACGCTACTCGCTAGACTGATAAACGAGACTAGAAAAAGCCTAGAAATCGATGACTTAAAGTGCTATGCCTGGACAGATTCAATGATAGTTCTGTCATGGATACAAGAAGATGCGCATAAGTGGCAAACATTTGTGGGGAATCGAGTTGCACAAATACATGGATTATCAGACCGAAATACATGGTTTTACGTGCAATCATCCGAGAACCCTGCCGACATCGCCTCTAGAGGAATATCGCCATCGCTGCTTAAAAATCATACTCTTTGGTGGCATGGACCTTCTTGGCTTAGCTCCAAGGAAATATCGTTTCCATCAAACCCAAAGAAGACAACTGACCTAGAGAAGAAAGTGTTGACAGCTCATTCTTGTTATGATTCCAAAGCCGAACACGAGAAAGATGACCTTCAAGATCTAAACTTACATCAAGAGTTGCTCGTAAGATTTTCAACATTAGGAAAATTACAAAGAGTAACAGCATACATTAAAAGGTTTATACAAAATATGAAGGTAAGCAAGGCGAACCGTACATCTGGGTACTTGACAATAAATGAAATCGAAGAAGCACTAGTACCACTAGTGAAGACTACCCAACAGCAAGTCTTTAAAGATGAAATAGCCCAGTTATCAATAGAACAACCACTAAATAAGAAGAGCAGATTACTTCCTCTATCGCCGTTTATAGACTCTAAGGGGATATTACGAGTAGGCGGGAGATTACATCAAGCAGAACTATCATACGATCGCAAGCATCCTATTATACTGCCCTACAAAAGCCGGCTGACAACACTAGTGATGGACAAAATGCATAAACTTACCTTACATGGTGGAAACACCTTGACTTTGGAAGTCATAAGACAGCGATTCTGGATATTAAATGGCCTGAAAGCAGTTAAAGGGTTCATACATCAATGTATAAGCTGTCATAGAAACAAAACAAAAATTTATATTAAGAAATAAAATAACAAGATCAGCATAAATTTAATTTGTAGGTAATGTCACCTCAAATGACCGAACAAATGATGGGAATGTTACCTAAGGCAAGAGTGATCTCTACTCGACCCTTCAGCCAGTCGGGGGTAGATTATGCTGGACCATTCGAACTTTTACTGGCCAGAGGAAGAGGAAAAATATCGCACAAGGGCTATGTAGCAATATTCGTCTGTTTAACGACAAAAGCGATTCACTTGGAGGTAGTAACCGACCTCACATCTCAGGCATTTATAGCTGCCTTCAAACGATTTGTCGCGAGAAGAGGACACATCGCTCATATTTACAGCGATAATGCAACTAATTTCGTTGGCGCTAATAACATACTTAGCAAAATACACACACAAAAATCGTATAAAGATGACGTGCAGAATGCACTACAAGAAATCGGCACACAATGGCACTTCATTCCTCCAGCCTCCCCTCATTTTGGTGGCTTATGGGAAGCGGGCGTCAAAGCTATGAAACATCATATGCGCCGTGTAGTAGGTGATAACAGGCTGACATATGAGGAAATGTGTACACTCATGACTCAAATTGAGGCATGCTTAAATTCGCGACCGCTGTGCCCAATATCCGAAGATCCTGAAAGCTTGGAAGTGCTTACTCCAGGTCACTTCTTGACTGGCTCTTCATTACTTGCCGTACCTGAAAGAAATCATCTTGAAAATAATCCAAATGCTCTTGATAAATGGCAACGGGTAGGACGGATGCATCAGGATTTCTGGAGAAAGTGGTCATCCGAATACCTCTCAAGGCTACAGCAACGTCCTAAATGGACTCAACGACAACCAAATCTACGAATTGGAAATCTGGTACTTATTAAAGACGAACAGCTTCCACCAACAAAATGGGCACTTGGCCGAGTGATAGAAACGCACCCTGGACTCGATGAGCTAACTAGAGTAGTAACACTACAAACAAGGGGATCAAGGATCAAACGACCAGTCACTAAATTGTCGCTGCTTCCTATAATCGACAATCACATGAATGAATCGGTTGATCCAAAGAGACTCCTGCATCAAACAAATGAAGAAACTACTACGATAGAGACGGTTCCCAATCCTGTGTCCGATAGCAAAATAATTAATTCGCATTGCATTCAAAGCTCGAACAAAAGGCCGAGGTGCTCAGATTCACTACATGAAGATAGAAATGTTAAACGCATCCGACAGCCAAATACAATTCCACCTCATAACTCAAGCTCACTGAGTAAATCATGGCTAACCTTCATGATATTGGCATTGCTCACTATATTAGTTATAGGCCAGCAACCTGATAAACCATATAGTATAACCAGGTTTAAAGAACAAGAAGGAATATATTTTGAAGACGTATCAGAGATCCAGCTATATTCAAGCGAATGGAATCTTATCATTTACTATGACTTGTCATCATATTGGAAGGAGTTCACAGGGATAAGAAAATCAGTGCAAAGGCTTACAGAAACCTGCCAACAAAACACCCATCTAACAATACCAAAAGAACTATGTAACGCTACAATTTTACAGTTACAACATCAGTATGGTGAATCCTATCAAATTAATGATGTATTACAACAACAAAATGAAAATGAAAGATTTAGAACCAAACGAGCTCCTCTTGAAATAGTGGGCTCAATCGCAAACAGTTTATTTGGTATCCTTGATCAAGGGTTTGCGGAGAGATACGAAGAGCAAATTCAGAACATCAAGGAAAATGAAGCTCTATTGAAAGAACTGCTAATGAATCAAACATCCATTGCTGAACACACAATTAATGTCATAAAGAAGAATAGCGAGACGTTAAATCATCAAATCACTATCTTGGAACATCATATACAGACAATTACAAATGGACTTAATACAGCTGACGAAGTCTTAAAAACTACGCAAGCCTTTACGTCGGCAGTATTACTAGTAACCCTAAATCTGATAAACTTTCAACATATGCAAAAGAGCTTACTAGCTGTAGTAACCGACACAAAACACGGAAGGCTCAACACACTACTGCTCACACCCATTCAGCTTCGTGAACAACTAAGCATAATTAAAGAGCACCTGCCAAAACATCTTAGAGTACCAGGAGATGAAACTTCGAAATCATTACTGCCAATATACAATTCAATGCATGTTAAGATGCGCATCACGCAAAGGAATGTATTATTTGACGTTCGAATTCCATTGCTCAATGCAGAAATATATCGGCTATTCAAACTTACGCCTATACCTGTGAAACATGCAGATCAGTTCATACACATTCAACCCTCAACACAATACCTGGCTGTAAACCTCCATAAGGACCGCTTTACACCATTAAAAGAGGAAGATATCAAGGAATGCATACAATTATTAGAGGCCCAATTAATTTGTAATCTAAAACAGCCTATATATAGTGCGCAATCGAATCAAAGCAGATGTGAGATAGAACTGCTTAATCACCAGGGAAAATTGTCATCCTTCTGTCAATTACGAAATATACCATTGAAGAAAATGTAGTATAAGCTACATACACCAAGTACTTGGATCTTTATAATGGATGAAATAACTCATTTCGACATCATATGTGGAACAACGATCCACCCTATAATCCTTGAAGAGAGTGGGATTATACAAATACAGCCCACCTGTATGATAAAGCATCCAACATTATTCATAAGTGCAAACAATCAACAACCAGGAGCATTAAACTCGTCATTCATACCGGAGCAAAAAATTATTTCTACGCACATTGGTGAATATTTAGCAAGTCCAAATACTACCAATAATTCCATTCCCTTGCTAATTAAAGAGATCAAGGCTGATGATATTGAAGAGCTCCATAAGGCAATTAAAACTCAACAACAACATATCGCGAGAATTCCTCACCTGCATCGTCACCACATACATCATTATGTTGGATTCTATACATTGGCAGCTATCTTAATCATCAGTGTGGGGTCCTATTTCTTGTGGAAAAAGCGACGAAACAACATGATGCCACAACTAGGCCCACCTCAACCAACCCCAAGACGAGCAGGATCCAGGTCACAAGAGAAACTCGGTACTATCTTGGAGGTACCCCGACTTGATAATGTGAGGCGGGAGAATGTAGAGATACAAAATGCATAGTCAAGCTCAATAAGTCAACGACCGTAATTTCATTCTAATATGTAATTTCTACCTTCACCTAGTTATTGAATTCTTACGTTCATCAAATTTCTATGTCAGCAATTGCATGGAAGTGCAAGTGAAATTACGGTCGGTGACATTACCTACAAATTAAATTTATGCTGATCTTGTTATTTTATTTCTTAATATAAATTTTTGTTTTGTTTGGTTTGGTTTATTGTATTTATATGTATATATGTATGATTAATTGTATAAATAAGCGAATTGAACTAATAAAATGATTAATTGATTATCCGACAGCACTTGATCGAGTTTCATTAATTCAGTCAGTTTTCAATATAAACATAGTCACACAATGAATCTTCAACATCTTGAGCCATTTCATCAATTCTTCTTTGCACTGTATTATTGCGCAAAGAAATTTTTTTGATAATATCAGATGCTGGCTTGTGTAGCACAGTACGTATTACTTCACTTATAGCCGGTATAATTAGTTCTTCACCAATAGTATGAGGTTTTCCCGATTTGGCAATCATTAACGAAGTATTGTAAGAAGCAAGTAAGCCATCGCCATCTTATGTGGTTGCGGTTGAAAACAGTTTTGCCAATGTCGGTTGTTTAATAAATTTTTCTTTTAGTGTTCGAAAATAAGATAAATCCTGATATTTTTTATCGCCATGAATTTTAGTCAAATGTTCTTGAAGTCTAGAAGGCTCCATAGCTTCGTTTGATAAAACTTTCTGGCAAATCAGGCACATTGGTAATGTATTGTTTAAAGGCGACTCAATAAAGCCATATTTCAAATATTCGATATTATATTGTCTACATTTTTTCTTTGGTTGATCCATTATTATCTGTAGAAAAAATAGAATTTTTATGGCGGTATTTTTAATTACACAATATGTTTTTTTTTATTTTTGTAAAAAACAAACCACTATTAATGAAATAAATAAACATGATATTATTAATTGTAAAGCGCATATAATTATTACAAGATAAATAAATAATACTCACTAATTATAGTCGCACTATTTGTTAGTTAACATTAACTTGTCACAATATCACAACAATCTAACTTAGAGTTATATTACGCCGTAATTTTCCCGTAATAATTACTGATTCATAGCGTGTTCCAAAATGTGCTGGTACTGCGTTACTGCTGCAAACGTAAGCAATGCTTCGCTCCAATATAAAATCAACGATGTCTCGACCTGAAGTAGGGAAGGCCGCAATTTTTTCTTAGAAATTTACTTGAAATTTCTTCCTTCTAATTTTTATGCATTGGTCAAGACCGACATCAATGCCTCGCTCCAATATAAAATCAACGATGAATCGACCTGATGTAGGAAAGGCAGAAATTTTTTTTTAGAAATTTACTGGAAATTTTTCCTTTAGAATTTATATCCATTTTTGGAGGCAAACGGGTGCTTGAGCCACTAAAGCTGGCTTCCCACGACGCGTGGTCTCACACGCCGCGCCGCGCGAGCACAAGCCAACGCGCCGTGGGAAGGGTCCGGCTCGTGGTGGCGCGAGCTTGCCTGTGCTGGCGCACCCGATCCATTTCGAGTCGGTAACTTCAAAGGCGCGGCGCGAGCGTGCGCGAGATGGCTCGAGGCGGCGCGTGACATTTACTCTTCATTTCGGCGGCACCGCCCGCAAATCAACTCGAGCCAACACACGCCGTGGGAAGTGTATAGGCGCGGCGCGAGCTGACGAGCGCTCGTAGCAGGCTTCCCACGGCGTGTGATTTCACGGGCAGCGCTGCGCGAGCACGAGCTGGCTTGGCTCGTGAAATCACGCGCCTTGGGAAGCCACCTTAACAATTATTATGAGCGAAGACGCGTAGATGAGCAATAAGCATTCATTTGTTCTTAGAAATTTACAGAAAATTTTCGGCAGAATTTTTTTTGATTGGTGGCCGAGTGGATTTATTTTCAGATACAATGTGTGCCGTTGTCGATCGGGCCTCCAAAAATGTATATTTATTCTAAAAAAAAAGTTGCGGCCTTTCCTATATCAGATCGAGTCGTTGATTTTATATTGGAACGAGGCATTGCTGTCGGTCTCGACCAATGCATAATAATTCCAAGGAAGAAATGAATACATAAGTCAAGTTTTCTAAATCTTCTCTTCTTCCCTTTATGCTTTTACTGCCTCGTAGCAGGCTTCCCACGGCGTGTGATTTCATGGGCACCGCCGCGCGAGCACGAGCTGGCTTAGCTCGTGAAATCACGCGCCGTGGGAAGCCACCTTAACAATTATTATGAGCGAAGACGCGTAGATGAGCAATAAGCATTCATTTGTTCTTAGAAATTTACAGAAAATTTACGGCAGAATTTTTTTTAGATTGGTGGCCGACTGGATTTATTTTCAGATACAATGTGTGCCGTTGTCGGTCGGGCCTCCAAAAATGTATATTTATTCTAAAGAAAAAGTTGCGGCCTTTCCTATATCAGGTCGAGTCGTTGATTTTATATTGGAACGAGGCATTGCTGTCGGTCTCGACCAATGCATAATAATTCCAAGGAAGAAATGAATACATAAATCAAGTTTTCTAAATCTTCTCTTCTTCCCTTTATGCTTTTACTGCCCCTTACAGTTATTCATCGTCCCAAATGCACCTGCGGCCATCACCGCCCCCCTGGATTGCTCCAGTGCCCACCAGGTTGCGGTAGCGCACACTTTGGGAATCACTGGGTTAGACGAATGAGCTAATATTGCGCTCAAGCGGATCGCGTAATCCAAACTCGAACACGTGTAAGCACACAACTATCACGTCGGGGTCACCAAATGTTAGTAAATCAAGCATTTTTGATTTCGAATTTGTGTTCCTATTTATTAAAGAAAACACGATTGTATAGCTTACACTACCTTAATAACACCTTATTCGATTTTTAGCATTTCGAAAATTATACGTCCACTCCTCGCAAGATTCTAACCAAAAGAGAATGAGTTATACAAAAAATGTTGGCTTAGTGCCTTACAATATAAGAGTTCTTCTGCTGCTTTTCATTATAAGATGATACATTCAGATAGTGGACAAAGATAAACAATTCATTATAAGTTATAACCTACCAATTGTTATTTAAGATATGCATACATGGTTCAATTAGGTTCAAGAATATCCAAAGCATAACATTAACATGCATTAGAATTAGATACAGACCAAAGTATATGGATTAGCCTTAGTAGTAGGTAGATATAAATAATAATATACAAACAAAATAAATAGAATATGTACCTACTTAACCAGTACAAGCACCTAAAAGCAAATAGTTGATACTCAGTTGTACTGAGAAAAGAAATATTAATAAGAGAAAGAATAAAATAATAGAATTAAAGTAGCACTAATGATCTATTCAGAGATAAGGTACAACAACGATACCGTAAAATACATTACATAAATTTGGAAATAATAAAATTCAAATCAAAGGTAATTAGAATATAGCAAAAAGGTTCGACAAAAAAACAATTATAAGTAGATAAAGGGGGTTTACCAGGCAAAAGTGTTTTAACAAGCTTAAAATTAAATTAACAAAATAATTGTATGTGAAAAATATAATATTAGAATAACAACACCAATCTAGCGTAACAAATAAATAGATATTGAAAATAAATTCTTGTTAAATAGGTTAAAAATACATTACTAGTATTTAATAGAACATGCAAAAACAAAAAAATTTGTAAACTCAACCGAAACCGCCCGACGGAACCAACCCAGCCAAGCCAAGCCTTAACAACATAAAAAAAATAATTGATTAACTGGGGTAGAAAAAATTAGATTTATTATCGGGTAAGTAATTTTATATTCAGATAACTTAATCTCACGGGATAGTAGCTCCAAAATTCAAGAATTTAGAGAAATAGTTCCGGAACTTCTAGAATTCATAACAAAGGCAATACGGTTGAAATGACACATAAATTATGAATATTTAATAATAATAATTTAATCGTCATAGTCAAAAGAATTGTGAAGAACAGAGAGGGTGAGAGTGAAATATTATCCCATTACAAAAAAAAATATGTCAAGAACTATCACTAAGGGCTAGTTTTCTCATACGTAAGCGGAAAGTTCTGGCATTTTATTCCATTTGCTATCGAATATCGTTGTTAAGTTGAAATCAAATTTCCCTATCTTTTAAGAATTAAATCCGAAAGAGACCTATTAAAAAAGAAAAACCGACCAAGACCAGAGCCGCCAGAATATCTAAAAGGGAGAGGAAAATATACAAAAAGGAAGGGAAGGAAGAGAAATGAAAATTAATTTTTTTATCATAATTTTTTTTATTGTAATTATTATTTTTTTGTATTTAGTTTTGTTTTTTTTTTTTTTATAATGGGCAAAATGAAGGAAGGAAAAAGCAAATAAAAAACAAAAGGGGGATGCTGAGTACTCCATCCGTTTAAGATTCCCAATCCTCGTGTTCAACCCCGAGGGAGGGAGGCGTGGCCATCAGTGTTCGAAGGATGTGCGTGACAGCCGTCTCGAAAACCGGGGGACAACAGGCGCCAAGCCCGTGCCTGCCTGTCATGTTAAGAGTGCCACCTCGAAAGGGAACAGGAAAATGTGAACATAAGTGACATAGGCGCCAAAGTAAGGTTAATAGTAGTAGTCACCTCGCACAACCCAGGCCTTTCCTTGGTGGGAATACAAAGGTAAATCCACCCAGTAGGTGCGGCCGGCAACGGCATCCTCCCCCCACATAGTAAAGGGTCACTCCCCTCGCCACAGCAGCACCAGGCGGATTGGTCCCCGCCACCCGGGGATCACGTGGACCACGAAAATAGTGCTGGCCACAGTACTAAGGCTCGTCGGGATGTGCAAGTGTACGCTGCTCACTTTAATCGAGAGCAGCATCACTTGGAGATGGGTACCAAAGAAAAAAAGAAATGGATATGGAGTTTGACCACTGTTGCGAGAACTAAAACTCAAGTGAGCCATGACCAAAAAATCTTCCACCCAAGCCATCACAATTATCGAAACAAGAAAGTAGCAGGCCAGCAATAGTAATCTGACTCCTAGGATAAGGAATTCAGACCCAATTAGCGCCAACAACTGCTTCCCCTGAGAATTATTCCTCTTCAAAAAATAATTCTCTTTTTATCAGGGGGAAGGATTGTTACATATATCAAATATGCCTAAAAAGATATCTGAACAAAGGCAATAAACAATTATTTAAAATATTTCATGCATAAATTTTCATATAACCTATGAATAGCATATCTATTCAATCAGTGAAGAAAATTGCATCAGCAATTTTCTTCACACACCATTCGTTTAAACAAAATTATTCCAATGGCAAATCTTGCCTTCAGCAAAATTTTCCAGTAGAAATTATTAAAATTAGAAAATTTTAAATAAAAGACGAATCGTACCTTCAGTACGTACATACATATAGAGAACACAAGCTTTCGCGATAAGAAATGCCCGCCGCGAATTTACATTATATGTATACGCGCCGCAATTTCAAGCGACGGGTCGGTGGCTGATGTTTATAAAAACATAATTACAATTTTTCAAGCCACCGTCCATCGAAAAATATTCTGGACTTGTTTAATCAAGTCCAGAATAAATCAAAACTTTTCTCAGGCTAGAAAAGCAAACTATGCTTTTTCTACCTTGAACGACGGCTCTTGATCGCGACGAAAGTGATTAAGAGCGCAGTCGAATTTTATAACGGAAGCAGTCGAGTTTTGACAACAAACGGGGTTGATTTTTAACAAACGGCGAGCACGGATGGATGTTTTTTTTACTAGGATGCGGTTGGATTGGTCGAAGTTGTGTGTAAAACTTGGATGCAGTTTCTTCGACGGGTCAACAGTTCGAAACGGAAAATTATTAAACAGAAAAAATAGAAGTTATTCGGCGGTTCGGAAAACTAGTGATTAAAAAAAGAAAAGTTTGTAAAGTCGAATAAGTTTTTGTAAAAGTAATATACAAGCTATTAAAAAAGGGAAAGTTGATAGAAAATAATTAGTTAAATTAATAAAATAAGTAAAAAACGAGTTTTCAAACAAAACTAAGGCCAAGTCGCATGAAAAAGTAGAAAATAAACCTTTCTTCACACACAGATGTGGACTCAGATTTTATTCGCTGACAATCACCGATATATTTCAGTATGATCAATCAGAGGTAATAAATGATTTGATTCATGAGGAGAAAGAATATTCAAGAGAAATGTCCCAATCAAAAAATCTGAGTCCACCTCTGACATTTCTCTTCATGAATCAAATCACTTATTACCTCTGATTGATCATACTGAAATATATCGGTGATTGTCAGCGAATAAAATCTGAGTCCACCTCTGTGTGTGAAGAAAAGTTTATTTTCTACTTTTTCATGCGACCTCAGTTTTTCCGATGATTTTCCCGCTTTTCCGGGTTTTCGATGGAGTTTTCCACAAAAGCAACTTTATGCAACTCATTTCGCTCTACAACTTTGTCTTAGGTTGCAAAACGCTTAAACGCTTCCTTGGTTGGAAAAACTCCTGAAAAGCGTTTTACATGAATTTTCCTCGATTTTTTCTGCAAGTTTTTACCATTGTCGGAGAGAAAGTAATGATGCCAGTTGATAGCAAACTTGATCCTGCATAATTTAGAAAACTTTTTTACCGGAAAATTTTCCGGAAAAGTCGGAAAATTCCGGAAAGTTTTTCGGAAAAATCGGAAAACTCTGCATTTTACCTGAAACAGATTTATCACTAATCAAATTTGTACCAAGTTTTCAAATGATTTTTCCCGATTTTCCGGGTTTTCCATGGAAATTTCCGGTTCAAATATTGACAGAAAGTGGGTCTACGAGAGTGTCGAAAATAGTAAAGAAATAGACAAATTCGTGTACGAGTTAAAGGGAATGGCTGGCCTCAAAAAAGGAAAAGCTTGTAAAAGAGCTCAATGTTATATAAGTGGGAAATAAATTGAAAAGAGTCTAAAATTCACAGAAGTCTTTGGAATACAACGAGACAATAGTCCCACAAAGAGGAATATATAACAAAGCTGTAAGTACGCCCCCTTTCGACGTACCTTGAAGAGGAATACATAACAGTTTGTAGGTAGCTTAGGTAGGTATGTAGCCTATTTAGGTAGCATAGGTTGGAAAGTAGCTTATGTAGGTAGGTAGGTAGCTTAGATAGGTAGGTAGGTAGGTAGGTAGCTTAGGTAGGCAGGTAACTAGCTTATGCAGGTAGGTAGCTCAGTTAGGTATGTTAATAACTTAGGTAGGTAGGTAGCTAGCTTACGTAGGTAGGTAGCTTAGGTAGGTAGGTATGTAGCTTAGGTAGGTAAGTAGCTCACGTATGTGGGTAGTTAAGTTGGTAGGTAGATAGCTTAGGTTGATTGCTTAGGTAGGTAAGTAGTTAATGTAGGTAGCTTAGGTAGCTTAGGTAGGTAGGTAGGTAGGTAGATTAAGTAGGAAGGTAGCTTAGGTAGGTAGGTAGCTTAGATAGGTAGGTAGGTAGCTTAGGTAGGTAGGTTACATAGACGGGTAGGTAGGTAGCTTAGGTATGTAGGTAGTTTAGGCAGGTTGGTAGATAGCTTACGGAGGTAGGTACCTTAGGTAGGTAGGTAGCTAAGGTACTTGTGGTACGTAGCTTATGTTGGTGGGTAACGTAGGTAGGTAGGTAGGTAGATTTAGTAGTTAGCTTAGGTAGGTAGGTAGGTAACAAAAGTAGGTAGGTAGCTTAAGTAGCTTGGAAGCCTAGGTAGCTACGTAGCTTATTTAAGTAAGTAGATTGGGTAGGTAGGGAGTGTAGCGTCGTAAATCCATACATATAAATATATAGTATATATATACAAAATTCATAATTAACAAATCATTCTAAAAGAATAAAAAGTGAGGAAAAGTTGTTTTTATATAAAATTAAGAAATAGCATAAATAGCAACTGTAAACAATACACTTAATATTTTAGATTTAATGTACAGATATTTTGCAACAGTAGAAATTTCATATAAAATAAGAAATGTATTCAGCATCTAAGTATGCATAGGAGTATATATATAGAAGTGTCATCAGAAAAATAAAAATATTAGTATTCAGAATTTCATGTAAATAAGTCTACAACAAAATAAAATATACTGCAGTCCAAAATTATATCCACATAAAAAAAATTAAAAAAGGAAATAAAAATAAATTTCTTGCTATGATAATAAAAATAAAAATCTTTTTATTATTATTATCCATTTCTTGTTTAGACATGAAAAGAGAAAAAACTAAACAATAATTTTTCTTTTCGCATATGTACGAGAAAAACTGGTGTATCTATAAGCTGATACACTTATTGTAAAATTGATGTTTGAAAAGTAATAAAAAGTTTTCCGCTGTACAACTACAATTCGCGCCTCCAACATCAATATTGGTGACCCCGACGTGATTACGAAAACATCAACATTCGTCAGCATATATAATCGTCATAATGGTTCCATCAAAAAGAGATCAAGAAAGCATCAATTACGAACACATCACCATCAAGATTGGTGTCCCCGAAATAGCATCAAGCAAATACTAACACGATCTTTGGCTTCCCTCACTAGTGGTAAGGAATCAATAAAATCAATGAATTCAGAAGAAAGAAGCAAATAAAAAATGAAGGAATCAGTAGGAAGATATAAACAAAAGAAAATCAAGAGATCAAAAAGAAAAACAAAGGCTCTAAATAGTATTTACTACTGACTTATAAGAATGGACTGAGCGTATTGCCATTTTCCTATAGGAAAGAATGGCACAAGTTTTACAGTTCTCTCTTTCGCGCTATGGCAGAGCTGGAGCTACCAACACAATATATTGTTCACTGAACGTTTACTTATGCCATTTCATGTTTTTATGTTGGCTGCAGAGGAAATCGCCGCAGAAAGAATAAAGTAAAGATAGTGTCATGCGCCGTCTCTCTTGCCGATACAAAGGATTCAGTTAAGAATAACTTTTGAAAATTAAAGTCGAAATTAGTTCAATTTCTTATAAGTGTGCTTATAAGCGGTTAAAATATCACTTGGACACTTTAAAAAAAAAATTACCAACATATAATATATTTTCTTTTTCGCGATAACTTCCAATATATGTATATACATATATATACATACACTTACACGAATAATTTTAATTGTAATAATTACGGTTAAGAAGTTCTTCCTCTTACGTATTTAAAAAAAAAAAAAAAAAATTTATCGCGAAACTTATCGAAAAGTACCGCGAGTGTAAAATTCGAGTGCTAAACATAATTTTTTTTTGTAATACTAAAAAGAGGTGATTTTTGGGTGATATCAGGAAAATTCCTAACGAAAATATTGGAGAGAATCCAGAGATACAAGATACAGCAGTTCTGAATGCCGTTGCGGTTAAATTGCCTTTATTTTGGGCACCATGCCCTCAAGCATGGTTTATCCATGTAGAATCACAATTTACCTCAGCTTTAGCATTTAAAATTAGGTAGCTGCATGAACAATTTGGTCGTCCTGCTTCTCCTTCCACCTCTTCCTCATTTAACTATAAATAGTATTCTCTATAAAAAAAAAGAACAATTATACTTTTGTTTCCAGTAATTTTTCAAAACTAAATAAATTGCCTATCTTCTTAATTCCACCATCTCGTCTTCCTCATCTGTTTCGTAATCCTTATCACACTCTAAAACTCCTATTAAATGCGTACACTTTCTAATTAATTCTTCACATGTACAATAATTGTTAATTATTTCATTTTGGAGTCCAAATGACACATCGTATGATTTTTAATGTAGTTGGCTAACAACTTCTATAAAAATTCCATATTTTGCAGGCGCTACTAAAAATCTCCTGTAAGCCATAGAGACTAATACCTCCGTATTTCAATAGGAATGTTTTCCATAAATTCTTCGTGTTCTTGTACCGCAGCAAAGATAGCAAATAAATACATTGCTGCTAAATTTTAAATATCGCAACGCAAATTAAACTAAAAGTAGAAATTAGACTGTTACGCAAGCCACTTTAACGAAACAATGAATAGTTATGAAAATGCGAAATTCTTAATTTCAACGCAACTTAAATTTAGTCGACTACATCCAGCTTCTTTAATTTAACTAGCATTCAGAAATATTGAAACAAATGCCAAATTTCGTATTTGGTATTGCTTCGCTATGCACTTCTATTGTAATTACAGTATGGTTTGCCAATTCATTGATAATATTCTCATAATACGTAAAAATTTGAATCATTATGTTCGGGCAGATGAATAACAATAGATTCATATATTGCAGAATTTACTAGAATTAATGATGGATAAAGTAGAATTTTAAGAACTTTTATTTTTAACGATTCTAAATCAAATTAATAAATACAAGAAGAAAAAACAACCGCCTCGTCCGGGGTTTGAAACCGGGACCTTCCGCTTGCCGGGCGACTGCTCTTACCACTGAGCTAACGAGACAGATGATTTTCCCCCTTGCATTTATCAATTTGTTACTAGCCTACTAAGCCACGATTTGATTTCAGCTGGCATTAACCAGTAACGATGAAAACGCACAAATAAATTGTAAATTCAATTTTTTATTTTATTTTTTCCCGGACGGGAATCGAACCTACACTTGCTAGAATCAGTCAATGATGGATAAAGAAGAATTTTAAGAACTTTTATTTTTAACGATTCTAAATCAAATTAATAAATACAAGAAGAAAAAACAAAAAAATAAAATAAAAATCAAAATTGAATTTGTGAAATTAATTAGTTGAGTTTGTTGACAATTTGGATATTTTTGAACGGATTACGAGTTACTGAAGGATTGTGAAATTTTTGGTTGTGTTTAACCACTAACGAATACGAATTTACGAGTTGGTAATCGCCAATTGGATTTATTTCACTAACTTAGAAAATTGGGCCGAAAAGGGAATATTTTTATATGAGACTTTTTCGAATACGATGGTGAGAAAGAAGAAAGTGTGTGTAAAAATTGTGGCAAAATCTTTAAAGGTAGCTATGCGTGCAATTTGAAAAGGCACATTATTGTTAATCATAATGACTTGTACAATGAGTACGAGCAAATGACTGAACATGAAGAACAGAGTGATAAGAAGGTTAGTTTCCGAGTGGAACTATCGACGGAAGAAGTAAAGAATGCTTGTATGAGTTTGGTGACAAAGGAATCGTTGCAGTTTCTATTCTCGATTCGCAGGCATTTAAAGTCCTCACAAGACAAGATTTCAAAGGAGTTAACGTTCTTTCCATCACTTCCAAAAATATTATGGACTTCGTCACTTATCAAGCTGAATCTATAAAGAAAAATATAAAAAAAGGCTCAAATATACTCAATAACAACGGATAATGGACGCAATATGATAAAAGCAGTTGAACTTTTATCAACAGCATATCCGAATGCTGAAGGTAATGAAGATTTTTGAGAAGAAAGTGAAAGCGAACTTATCACTCACAATATTTCTTTAGATAACGTTTATTGAGTTAAATGTGCCGCGCATACATTGCAGCAAGCAATAAAAGACTTTTTAGCGGAAAGTTACAAAGACACCATAAGTCATGCTCGTCAAGTAGTTAAAGCCTTGAGCACACCATCTTTCAGGATGCTTAAAATATTCAGTAGTTTTAGTAGTATAGCCATGAGGGTTCTCGATCACTTTTTCCATACAAAAAGTGTCCGGAAAATTCCAAATATTTTGGTGGTTCTGGACCGGGGTTCTGGGCCACTGGGGGAATCCGTCTAGTGGTCTACGTCACAGGGCCTGCCTGGGGAATTCCTTCTGGATCACTGAGGGTTCTGGGAGGGGGCGGAGAGGGGGTAAGGGGCTTTTGTACTGCAATTTTGACATTA
The DNA here is from genome assembly GCA_963924295.1 of Dioctria rufipes. Classification (NCBI taxonomy): domain Eukaryota; kingdom Metazoa; phylum Arthropoda; class Insecta; order Diptera; family Asilidae; genus Dioctria; species Dioctria rufipes. Next base: position 140,503,477 of record OZ002744.1, read on the forward strand.
TCTTGAAGTTTTCTTTTAGGAGGATACTTATGCCAACAACAACAACCAATGTAGGTATGTTGACTTGTCCGATAATCAAATTCTGAATAATGTAAACAAAATCGCAACCGAGTAAAGTAAACAAATTGAGCGATATTTACACACACACACACCAGGGGCCAGGTGGCTGGTAGCTTGAGTATGACGTCATCTGGTTGGCTGATCCCCTCAGCTGATTAAGCTCTGTCATAGCTGATTTTTTAAATAAAATAATGTTGGATTTTGCTGGAATCGAACCGAGAACGCTTGGTTTTGTAAAATCCGATGCGCTCTACCATGAGACCATGGAGGTGTTCTATGAATATTCCTTAAAGTTGCTATATATGGCTAGAGTTCTATACCAGAGGTGGGGGATTAACCGGTACTACCGGGATGTGTCATTTGGTCTTGACTGCACCCTAGAAAGTATAGGGTCAGTTTGACCAGACAGATGTGACGTCACCGACCCTGAGGTCATTGACCTTTGACCCTTGACCTTTGACATTTGACCTTTGACCTTTGACCTTTGACCCGTGACCTTTGACCTTTGACCCTGACCCTGATGTCATTGACCTTCACACACACACTCACACGCACACGATGCAATTTGAGGTATTACGTCACAACTCACAAGTCCTTGCTCATGACATTGGCGTCTCAAGCTCTATCTTAGCTGAAATAAAAAATTGGCTTTGTGTTGGAATCGAACCGAGAACGCCTGGTGTGAAAATCAACAAAAAAAAAGAAACCCCAAGACTTATATCATTGAAAAATTGTGTCAATGGATTCTAGATGGTGGGTATGTGGAGGGGGATAATAAAGATAGGGAGGGGGGGTAATGAAATTTTCATCAGAAATCCTCTACGGGCTCTGGTTTTCGAGATATTAGCGTATTAATAATGCAAGTTATGGCAATTAGCACCTTGATTGGAAATTAGCTAAGGGGTTTGTCATGCTTGAAGTTTTCTTAGCTGAGCAGATAACGAATTTCACAACATGGCATCATCACCTCGGTTTTTGTTGTTTCACCTTGGTTTTGCTGAACGGAAGTTGCAGATATCGATCATCACAAGATTTGTAAGCAAATTTTCACATCCTGTTGTAAACAACAGCACATTTATTCTTATCATGTAATTTGATACCACACTTCCTGTAAGCCGCCCAATTCCAAGAATTTTACTGATCGACACGTTTCATTGGAATTCGTAAACAAATTTTCAATCCTGCTGTAAACAAAGTTAAGCAATATCAGCACATTTATTCTTTTCATGTAATTTGATACCACACTTCCTGTAGGCAGTCAAAAAAAATTTTATTGTTCCAAGAATTTTACCAATCGAAACATTTCATTGGAATGTAAACAAATTTTTACATTTTCTTGTATGTAAACAATCTCATTTGAAAAATTCGACCAGCAGAATAAAATAATCAAATTAATTTGAATGATTTTTTTATCGTGTAATTCGATATCATCTCAGCCTGTAAGCAAATTCATTGGAATTCATCCTGTGCAATTTTAGCAGCAGGATCATTCATGTTTACAAACCGTTGCTATAAAAGCGCAAGCAAACTCTTGAGGAGCACCAGTCAGTTTTAGTGAGTCTCAGTGATAGTTTAAAAACATAAAAATAAAATAAAAATGACAACCGCGCTAGTAAATAAAAGTTTTTCAGTAATTGAAATTTTGCGAAAAGATGTGTTGAAGTGTTTAACAAATTCAGATAATAAAGACTATATTGTTAAAAAATGCAACAGAAACATACATAAATTTCAAGTTGCATTTCGGAAGTGCAATAAGAGTGCTAGGAAACGACATTTCGAGAGCTGTCTCGAGCAAATTAAAGCATTGAGGGCACTATTGAGAAATCCCCGTCGAGGTGGAGGATTTACCCGTGTAAGAAGAAGTGATTTTGTAAAGTGGGAGGAAATAAAGACAGCGTTCGCAGACAGAATTCGACAAGGTGTTATTGCAAATTTAAAACATATCGATCCGAACCTATTTATGCAAGACGCTGCCAAATTATTTACGCGTCTTGTTAAAAATACCTTAAAACATTATTTTAATATTAAAGTTTCTACAACGTTTTGCGGTGAATTTGTTAAAGAAACTGGTGACAATGAAATGATAAAAGACGTTAAATATTTCCAAGCGAGAACTGCTCCAATTAGTGCAGATGACAATTTAAAGGAGTGGTTTAAATCAAACGTTTCGGATTCAATACACACTCAGCTGGAAGATTTCCATTTCCAGGAAAAAGACAATGACTGGGCACTGCACTCAATAATACATCTAGCAGTACACATCAACAAGTTTGAGCAGCTTCGAGGATCTTCGTATATACCCCTACCAAAGGAAATTGCATCAAAGAAAGCTTGCATCAATGTGCAAAATAATGAAGAAGCATGCTTCGCATGGGCCGTAACATCAGCGCTATATCCTGTAAATATTAACACCAATAGGACCTCATCGTATCCACATTACTCTACAGTACTTAATTTAACTGGGATAACATTTCCCATGACACTTAGGCAAATTACACAATTTGAGGACCGGAACGATTTATCAATAAACGTGTTCATCCTGGAGAAAGAGCATTTCCTCACCACAGTTCCAGTTAGACTTACGAAACACAGAATGGAGCGACATGTAAATCTCTTAATGCTACAAGATGACTAGGACCAGGCTGATGATCATATGGATGATGATGATGATGCTGGCAGATATCATTTCTGTTGGATTAAAGATCTTTCCCGACTCATATCGGCACAAACTTCAAAACATAAGTGTAGAAAGTATATATGCCACAGATGTTTGCTCTACTTTTACTCTGAAGAAAAATTAGCATCACACACTCCCGAATGCGAGAAGCAAAATGATCGCAGAATTATGTTTCCATCAGAGGAAAAGAAATGGCTGGAATTTAAGAATTATAACCATAAGAATCCAGTCCTGTTTTGTGTGTATGCCGATCTTGAGTCAATATTGAAGCCGATTAAGGGAAACGATCAAAATACACAGCGAATCCAGGAACATGAAGTTCATAGCATAGGCTTCTATTTCCACTGCAAACATGATGCTAAGCTCTCATATTACAGAGCATATCGAGGCAAGGACTGTCAAAAATGGTTTGCATTAGAATTGCAAAAGATTGCATCCATAGCTGTACAGGAAAAGCTGAACATCAGGCCAATGCAGCCCCTGAAAATATTTGCTGCCATATATGTGAAAAAACGTTTGCAGCTGATGAGGAACGAGTTCGGGATCATTGCCACTTAACAGGAAAATATCGAGGACCAGCGCATAATGCATGCAATCTCATGTATCAAGATTGCTCCATAGTTCCAGTCATTTTTCACAATTTATCGGGATATGATACCCACTTCATTATTAGGGATATAGCTACATCTTTCCCAGGAAAAGTTGATCTCTTGCCAATAAACAAGGAAAGATATATCTCGTTCACCAAGCACATGGACGGCAGCCACATAAAATTCAAATTCATCGATTCCTTCCGTTTTATGGCTGAATCTTTAGATAAGCTTTCATCATTGCTGCCAATGGATAAATTGATGAGTGGGATAAATTGGATTTCCGGAACTTGCCAACACAAGAAGCGTTCTACAATAAACTGACTGACAGTGCTATATCTCCTGGGGACTACAATCATGCTGAAAAGGTCTGGCAAAAATCTGAAATACAATCACTTGGTGAATACTCAGATCTATACCTTAAGACTGATGTTCTACTATTGGCCGATGTGTTTGAGAACTTTCGAGAAGTGTGCATGAAGACATACAATTTAGATCCAGCACATTATGACACCATGCCAGGCTTAACATGGGATGCTATGCTAAAATACACTAATGTCAAATTAGAGCTGATAACCGACGTAGATATACTGCTATTCATAGAGAGAGGCATTCGAGGTGGTATAAGTCAATGTTCGAACAGATATAGCAAAGCAAATAATAAATATATTGATGATTTTAAGCCTGAGGAGAAAGAGAAATACTTGATGTATTATGATGTGAATAACCTGTATGGATGGGTCATGTCACAACATTTACCAGCCGGAGGATTCAAATGGGTTGATGTTCCCAATATTGACGTTTCCGAAATTCCTGATGATTCTCCAACTGGATACATATTCGAAGTCGACTTGGATTATCCTCAACATCTACATGATAAACATAAGGACTTATCGTTTTGCTCTGAGCATGCAGCACCACCTGGAGCAAAATTAGAAAAGCTTCTGACAACATTACATTCAAAAATTAAATATGTTATACACTACCGAAACTTGAAGCAATGCTTATCACATGGACTCATCCTGAAAGAAGTGCACCGGGTACTTCAATTCGATCAATCAGCTTGGCTTAAACCATATATTGACTTAAATACCACCAAACGGATGCAGGCTACAAGCGATCATGAGAAGGACAGCTATAAGAAGATGAATAATGCAGATTTTGGTAAGACCATGGAAAATGTGCGCAAGTATAGCGATATCAAGCTTTGCGTAAAGTGGGAAGGTCGCTATGGTGCAAAAGCTCGGATTGCGGCACCCAACATCCACAGTGCAACGATATTTGATGAGAATTTAGTTGCTGTGGAATTAAGGCGACTCAAAATTTTATTCAATAAGCCTCTCTATATTGGAATGGCAATTATGGAAATTTCAAAGATAAAGTAAAGTCATGTATACAGATACAGATTCTCTAATATATGAACTTGAAGAGAAAAATGCATATGAGTTCATGGCTGAAAATATAAACAAATTTGATACAAGTGATTACCCAGAAGATAACCAGTTCGATTTACCGCTCATGAATAAAAAGATTCCTGGTCTAATGAAGGATGTGCTTAATGGGAAAATCATGAGCGAATTTGTAGGTTTGCGCTCGAAAATGTACAGTCTGCGTATAAACGATGGTAAAACTGTAAAGAAAGCAAAAGGAGTAAAGACTAATGTAGTCCAGAGGCATATCAATTTCGAAGACTACGTCGAATGTTTGAATAACAAGCGAGTATTAACTGCTAATCAGAGCTCCATACGATCACATAACCATAATGTCTACACGTTCTACCAAAAGAAGATTGCATTGAGTCCATATGATAACAAGCGGTATATTATGAGTGGGACAACGGATACTCTACCATGGGGACATTACTCTATTCAATCAGAACAGCAAGGAGCAGACGCAGAAAACATATAATCTAAGCCTAGTCTGAGATATGTATTGTAAACAAAAATTGTATTATAGCTAAAATACCATTTAATGAAATAGTTTGTTTTAATTGTAGGTATTATAGTATAAGTTATACATTATTGTAAAATAAAGAAAGTGTTATTACAGTTATAAGGAAACCGATTAAAGCAATTGAATGATACACTACGAATTAAATGTTAATATTTTTCAATTAATAATAAATCAATAATGATATTTCATATATGGTATTCTTTTTATTCAATTTCGCTACTAAGTCCAGAGCTCCCGAATAATATTTGCCCACTCCAGCGAGCTCCTAATCGGGCGGTTGAGCGTTTTACCCAGAATGTTAGGACGGCTTGTGAAAAAAAAACATTTACACGTGGGCTCAACCTTGACCCCCGGCACCACCTTTGAAACCGGAAGGGCGTCTGACCCTTGACCTTCATCCGGAAGTGTATTATATATAAGTGCATAAACAAGCACATCACAGGGAACTCCGATTTGGCTGATGATGAGGATTCCGTCTGTCGATCAGACCAGTTTGTTATCTGGCCTATTAAAAAGCTGTTAAGCTGTTATCAGACCTGTTCGAAAAGCTGTTAAGCTGTTATCAGACCTGTTCGAAAAGCTGTTAAGCTGTTATCAGACCTGTTCGCAAAGCTGTTTAGCTGTTATCAGACCTGTTTAAAAGCTGTTAAACTGTTATCAGAGCTGTTTGAAAAGCTGTTAAGCTATTATTTAACCTGTTTAAAAGCTGTTAAGCTGTTATCAGACCTGTTCGAAAAGCTGTTAAGCTGTTATCAGACCTGTTCGAAAAGCTGTTAAGCTGTTATCAGAGCTGTTCGAAAAGCTGTTTAGCTGTTATCAGACCTGTTCGAAAAGCCGTTAAGCTGTTATCAGAAATGTTCGAAAAGCTGTTTAGCTGTTATCAGACCTGTTTAAAAAGCTGTTAAGCTGTTATCAGACCTGTTTAAAAGCTGTTAAGCTGTTATCAGACCTGTTTAAAAAGCTGTTCCGGATGAATGTCAAGGACTTGATGCCCTTCCTGTAATTATGGATCTATTTTGAGAAATACCAATGCACTAGTCCCATGCCTTTATGCTGTATAAGTTTACTGATTATAGATTTAAAGCCGCTCTATTACCTTTTATTTGTCCATCGTAAGCATAATCACGTTTATATTCATTGGTATCTCTCAAGATAGTCCCATGCCTTTATGCTGTATAAGTTTACTGATTATAGCTTTATACTTAGCCGTTCTAGTACCTTTCATTTGTCCATCTTCAGCATATTCACTTTTATATGCATTGGTATCCCTCAAAATAGATCCATAATTACACGAAGGGCATCAAGTCCTTGACCATCATCCGGAACAGCTTTTTAAACAGGTCTGATAACAGCTTAACAGCTTTTAAACAGGTCTGATAACCAGCTTAACAGCTTTTCGAACAGGTCTGATAACAGCTAAACAGCTTTTCGAACAGCTCTGATAACAGCTTAACAGCTTTTCGAACAGGTCTGATAATGATAATGATCGTATGGAGCTCTGATTAGCAGTTAATACTCGCTTGTTATTCAAACATTTGACGTAGTCTTCGAAATTGATATGCCTCTGGACTACATTAGTCTTTACTCCTTTTGCTTTCTTTACAGTTTTACCATCGTTTATACGCAGACTGTACATTTTCGAGCGCAAGCCTACAAATTCGCTCATGATTTTCCTATTAAGCTCATCCTTCATTAGACCAGGAATCATTTTATTCATGAACGGTAAATCGAACTGGTTATCTTCTGGGTAATCACTTGTATCAAATTTGTTTATATTTTCAGCCATGAACTCATATGCATTTTTCTCTTCAAGTTCATATATTAGAGAATCTGTATCTGTATACATGACTTTACATTTATCTCCAAATTGACGCTGCATAAAACTGTAATGGAAATCGTAGAGGCATATCTTTGAAATTTCCATAATTGCCATTCCAATATAGAGAGGCTTATTGAATAAGATTTTGAGTAGCCTTAATTCAACAGCAACTAAATTCTCATCAAATATCGTTGCACTGTGGAAGTTGGGTGCCGCAATCCGAGCTTTTGCACCATAGCGACCTTCCCACTTTACGCAAAGCTTGATATCGCTATACTTGCGCACATTTTCCATGGTCTTACCAAAAGCTGCATTATTCATCTTCTTATAGCTGTCCTTCTCATGATCGCTTGTAGCCTGCATCCGTTTGGTGGTATTTAAGTCAATATATGGTTTAAGTCAAGCTGATTGATCGAATTGAAGTACCCGGTGCACTTTTTTCAGGATGAGTCCATGTGATAAGCATTGCTTCAAGTTTCGGTAGTGTATAACATATTTAATTTTTGAATGTAATGTTGTCAGAAGCTTTTCTAATTTTGCTCCAGGTGGTGCTGCATGCTCAGAGCAAAACGGTAAGTCCTTACGTTTATCATGTAGATGTTGAGGATAATCCAAGTCGACTTCGAATATGTATCCAGTTGGAGAATCACCAGGAATTTCGGAAACGTCAATATTGGGAACATCAACCCATTTGAATCCTTCGGTTGGTAAATGTTGTGACATGGCCCATCCATAAAGGTTATTCACATCATAATACATCAAGTATTTCTCTTTCTCCTCAGGCTTAAAATCATCCATATATTTGTTATTTGCTTTACTATATCTGTTCGAACATTGACTTATACCACCTCGAATGCCTCTCTCTATGAATAGCAGTATATCTACGTCGGTTATCAGCTCTAATTTGACATTAGTGTATTTTAGCATAGCATCCCATGTTAAGCCTGGCATGGTGTAATAATGTGCTGGATCTAAATTGTATGTCTTCATGCACACTTCTCGAAAGTTCTCAAACACATCAGCCAATAGTAGAACATCAGTCTTAAGGTATAGATCTGAGTATTCACCAAGTGCTTGTATTTCAAATTTTTGCCAGACCTTTTCAGCATGATTGTAGTCCCCAGGAGATATAGCACTGTCAGTCAGTTTATTGTAGAACGCTTCTTGGCAAGTTCCGGAAATCCAATTTATCCCACTCATCAATAAAATCATATGGGAAGACACCTTTGCGTGTAAGAAGTTTGATAGTGTCATCATTCAATCCCCGCCATACTGATCTTGTAGTGTTCAATTTATCCATTGGCAGCAATGACGAAAGCTTATCTAAAGATTCAGCCATAAAACGGAAGGAATCGATGAATCTGAATTTTATGTGGCTGCCGTCCATGTGCTTGGTGAACGAGATATATCTTTCCTTGTTTATTGGCAAGAGATCAACTTTTCCTGGGAAAGACGTAGCTATATCCCTAATAATGAAGTGGGCATCATATCCGGATAAATTGTGAAAAATGACTGGAACTATGGAGCAATCTTGATACATGAGATTGCATGCATTATGTCCTGGTCCTCGATATTTTCCTGTTAAGTGGCAATGATCCCGAACTCGTTCCTCATCAGCTGCAAACGTTTTTTCACATATATGGCAGCAAATATTTTCCATGTGTGAACGTCGTTCCTCTTTAGTCAGGGGCTGCATTGGCCTGATGTTCAGCTTTTCCTGTACAGCTATGGATGCAATCTTTTACAATTCTAATGCAAACCATTTTTGACAGTCCTTGCCTCGATATGCTCTGTAATATGAGAGCTTAGCATCATGTTTGCAGTGGAAATAGAAGCCTATGCTATGAACTTCATGTTCCTGGATTCGCTGTGTATTTTGATCGTGTACATCTGTCTGGTCAAACTGACCCTATACTTACTAGGGTGCAGTCAAGACCAAATGACACATCCCGGTAGTACCTGTTAATCCCCCACCTCTGGTATAGAACTCTAGCCATATATAGCAACTTTAAAGAATATTCATAGAACACCTCCATGGTCTCATGGTAGAGCGCATCAGATTTTACAAAACCAAGCGTTCTCGGTTCGATTCCAGCAAAATCCAACATTATTTTATTTAAAAAATCAGCTATGACAGAGCTTAATCAGCTGAGGGGATCAGCCAACCAGATGACGTCATACTCTGGTTAGTCAGACGGTATTAAAGTAATTCGCCCTGTGATGTAGACCTGTGCGAAGAGGTGATATCAAACTACCAGCCACCTGGCCCCTGGTGTGTGTGTGTGTGTGTGTAAATATCGCTCAATTTGTTTACTTTACTCGGTTGCGATTTTGTTTACATTATTCAGAATTTGATTATCGGACATATCCAAGTCAACATACCTACATTGGTCGTTGTTGTTGGCATAAGTATCCTCCTAAAAGAAAACTTCAAGATAATGTCAAAATTGTAGTACAAAAGCCCCCTTACCCCCTCTCCGCCCCCTCCCAGAACCCTCAGTGATCCAGAAGGATTTCCCCAGGCAGGCCCTGTGACGTAGACCACTAGACGGATTCCCCCAGTGGCCCAGAACCCCGGTCCAGAACCACCAAAATAGTTGGAATTTTCCGGACACTTTTTGTATGGAAAAAGTGATCCAGAACCCCCATAGCTATAATACTAGTTTTAATATAATTAGTTGTAATTTTGCTACATTTAGATACAGCATATCTATATCCAATTTAAGAAAGCCACAATTAGATGTTGTGACACGCTGGAATTCTACATTCACCATGCTGGAAAGAATTCTTGCTTTGAAAGATTTTTGTACCGAACATCTTGAGGGTACACCGTAAAAAATCATGAACTAGCTTTGTGGAAAATTACTATGCTTAAAATAGTCACTACCCCTTAAAATGTATGTATATACACATAATCATTAAGAAATTAAATACTTTTTAAGTAATCTGCAAACTTCCTACTTTTAATTGCAAAAATAAGTAAAGTAAGTAATTTTTTAGATAATTTATGTGATTTTAGATTTAAATATATAGACGTTTTGTATCGTACTGTAAATTTGTGTAAAATTACATACAGTACTGTGATTTTACATTTAATCATACCAAACTCTTGTATCGTACTGTAGTTTACGTAAAATTCCATATATTACTGTGATTTTACCTTTAATCATACAAAACTTTTGTATTGTACTGTAAATTTGTGTGAAATTCCACAAAATACTGTAATTTGCATTGAATTCCCCATATTTAAAAAGGAAATTTCAATAAAACATAAGTAGCGACGTTTGCATTTATCTCTATTCTTTCCTTCAGTACTCTGATCATGCTCATACATTTATCAGGATGCGTTACTATGAATTATGATACGGGAATGCGGTCGCCGGTCAGTGTATAGTTTGATTTTGTGGAGTGCAGTCATAAAACATGTACAAAAATGTTCCTAGTTTCGATCCTAACAGTTACATTAAAAACCGTTTTAAAAATCAAAAAATTTTTTTAGGTACGCAGTATTTTTATAATTGCATTTCGCTCAAAAAAACTCAATCATGGAAATACTGCATACCTACAAATATTTATTGATTTTTGAAATGATGATTTCTTAGGTAGCGGTTAGCATCGAAACTAGTATAACTTCTATTATGTGTTGATTGTTAATCTATACTTATTAGCGCCATGGTCATAAGAATTGGTCTTAGACCAATTCTAGCTTTGTTACTTGTTTATGTATGTAATTTATTAATTTCCGGACGAAACATTACATTGGCAATTGATAAATTATATATATAATTACAAAGCTATTGGTAAATTGACATATTGTGTACTTTACATACGGAATTGAGGAATTCATAAATAATGTAAAATTACAACCTTATGTAACTTATTTCCACAGCATGATGTAAATTTACATATCGCATTTTACATCGGAAATTGAAAAATGCGTAAAAAGTGCAAAATTACATAAAACTTATGTGACTTACTTCCACAACATTACGTAAATTTACATATCGCATTTTACATCGGAAATTTAAAAATGCATAAACAATGTAAAATTACATACAGTGCGAAATTGTTTTACAGTGCAGTTGTTGCAGTTGTAATACGCATAAATTTGTGTAAATTTACGTTACCATTGTTGGAAATTCGCTGCCTATTATAGGAGCGGAATTTTCAATAGATATTTTTTACGGTGTATGTAGTTTAACCCTTTCGGCCATAGAGTGGGAGGAGATAGGGGACCTTGTTGCAACATTAGGCCCCTTTAATTCAGCATCATTAAAGCTCCAATAAGAGCAGCTCCTCCTTGGAGACTTTTATAAATTATGGCTCGAACTCAAGGTAGACTTGTGAGCTGTGCGCAGTGCCATATCAAACAGGATACTCCAATATTTAGAGCGTAGGGAACCTACATTACTGGATAGTGAAACTATGATTTCTGCCCTGTTTCTAGATCCAAGGCTTCGCCATTTGCTAAGGAAGGAAAAGAATGCTCTGGCAAAAAAGCATTTGAAAGGCATTGTTTCCAGTATGCTATCTTTAATAAAGGTATGTAAAGGTTATCACTTAAAGAAACATTAAGAGATTTCAATATTTTATTAGTTCTAGAGATAAAGATTTTTTCCTTTGTAATGTCTTATTTAAAATTTAAAACTAATTATATCTGACTTTAATTCTATTAACTTAATTTTTTTATACCAAAACCGCGATAGTTCGCTAATTTGCTACCCTGAATAATTGGGGCCTATCGTAATCTATATTTTCAGCTTCGCCTTTTTATACTAGCTAGCGATGTCACACCTAGAAATCTCTGCACAAGTATACAAGTTATTTCTTCTTTTAGTCTCTAGAGTTAATCAATACTTAGATAAGGGCTTGCTTTGTGTTTTTGCTCATAATAAATATGATAAAGAATTATCATAAGTTATAGCGTTACCTATATGTAAACTTTATAATAGCTACAATTTTAATAAAAAGATGAGGGCGAAAACGAAAAGATGGGTTGGAGCAGCCGCTTAACAAATAAAGCACTCAATTTCATTGGTTTCAGTCTAGTAGTTTTCAGTTCGTACATACTTTAATATAACTAGAATTTTACCGACTTGGGCTTCCATGATTGATATCTTCATAGTTTTGTTAGTCACTCCATACAAAATCCGATAATCTCCGATTTGGATGAAATTTTCACAGTTTCTAGGGATTACCAAAATAGCTCACCCATATTTCCTTCCCGCGAGGGGATTAGAAATTTCGTGATTTAACGATGAAGTATCATTTTCAAGAAATCACATCGTTCGGTGTTGCAATATTTTTTTGCGAAAAATTATAAAGTATTAAGAACGATTCACACCTCCGCGACAGCGATAACGTAGCGATAGCGAAAATGAAGCGACAGCGATAGATCGCTACACATAGTTTTGAATGGAAATTCTCACACCAACGCGATAGATCATAGTGATACAAAGAATTGCTGTAGCGTTTGATCAGCGATAGAATTGTTCATTGCTGCATGCCCAATTTAAGTCGTCTATCGCGAGTTGTGAGATCAAAATAGATAGTGCAAATCCAAGTGGGTGTTGAAAAATGAATTAAAATCATATAAAGGAATACCCAATTTTATGTGATCTGAATTTAAAACATTATAAAAATAATAAAAAAAATGGACAGAGTTGGGGTTGATATTGCCAAGGAGTTGAATACAGGTTGGGGTTAGCTTAAGAGTATTGGCGACTTGGCCACTGGGAACCTGCGGACACAACGACCAGAGTTGATTTACTGTGCCCTTTCCTACAGGGTAAATCTAGCCTAAAATTCAAGTGGGAAATATTAAACGAAGTGAGGTTATAGTACAAAAACCTTGTTGGATTTGGAAAATTTCTTCCATTGGTCTTGTTCCATTAACTTTAAAATTTATCAAACTGGGAATCCTTAATAGACAATCCAGGTATATGAGGTGTTCTTTGAACTTGGTCAGGCAATCATTCGGTGGTATTCTTCTATCAAACCGTATTCAAATTTCATCTCTAATGCTGAAACATTTAAAACATCTGCGTCATTACTTTTTACATGGCTTTCAAAGTCTATGTATAAAAATTTATATTCGATATCAACGATGATCACTAACACAAACATTTGCAAACTGAAAAAATAATTCGAGCTAGTACACATTGAGTTGACAGATAATAGTAGCATGTCCACCATCGATACTAGCCAATACAATTGGGGAACTGTAATTTGTCCCATATTCAGATTTTTCTCAAATGTCTTTATTTAGTTCAGGCATATGCATGTAACTATCGCCGTGATCTATTGCGTTGGTGTGAAAGGAATTGTGTCGCTATGATTATCGCGATCGCGGCGGTGTGAATCGACCTTAAGCATCATTTGGCATATGAATTAGAAAAATCTCTTGCTCCTTTCTCGAGATATGATTTCTTGAAAATTATGCTTCATCGTTAAATCACGAAATTTCTAACCCACTAGTGAGGGGAAAATATGGGTGAGCTATGTTGGTATTCCCTACAAGAAAGTTTCGTCCAAATCGGAGATGCTCGGGTTCCAAGGTGATTGGTTTTGTGTGGAATGGCTGTTATATTCAATAATATCGTGAACACATGTAATGTGGAATATATCTATAATGGAATCTCTTTGAACACCTATGTATAATTCTTGGTTTATTATATTATTAATGTAAGATTTTATTATTCTAGCAACAAATTAATAACGAACTACCATGCTCATCCAGGGATATGGGAGAGAGTCCAGTTTTCATCGACGAATCTTCTGTTCAAAGTTGTACTTCTCTTTTAGGGCAATCAATTATTGAATTAGAGATTGATTCATCCTCATAAGGTGAAACTAGCGTCAACTTTTAGTTGATTGCAGCAAGGAACGAAATCGAGTCATAAAAAAAAAGCGAGTTGACACAGAGTCGAACCTATTGGACTATTGGGAAGGCAACAAACATAAGACTTCCTTCTTATATAGAGTAGCAATGATTTTGCATGGTGTTCCAGCCACACAAGTCAGCGTAGAAAGAGCGTTTTCTGCGCTGAAGTTAATTCTTAGTTACCTGAGATATAACTTGTCAGATACAAATTTGAGAAAATTGTGTTTCGTTAAATTAAATACAAATTGATAAAAAATACGTAATTTTTGTAAAATATTCGTGTTTTATCTATACAATTTTGTTTGTATTTCTTGAAGATGCAACAGAACATCTACTAAACAATATGAACAATATTATTACACAAAGCAATGAGATAATAGCAAAGGAAGGCTCCAGGAAAATATTATGAAACAAATACCCAATAAAGAAGAATTTTAAGAACTTTTATTTTTAACGATTCTAAATCGAATTAATAAATGCAAGAAGAAAAAACAACCGCCTCGTCCGGGGTTTGAAACCGGGCCTTCCGCTTGCCGGGCGACTGCTCTTACCACTGAGCTAACCAGACAGATAATTTTCCGTCTTACATTTATCAATTTGTCACTAGCCTACTAAGCCATGATTTGCTTTCAGCTGGCATTAACCAGTAACGATGAAAGCGCACAAATAAATTGTAAATGCAATTTTTATTTATTTTTTCCCGGACGGGAATCGAACCTACATTTGTTAGAATCAGTCAATGGTGGATAAAGAAGAATTTTAAGAACTTTTATTTATAACGATTGTAAATCAAATTAATTTAGAATTTAGAATCGTTAAAAATAAAAGTTCTTAAAATTCTTCTTTATCCATCATTGACTGATTCTAACAAGTGTAGGTTCGATTCCTGTCCGGGAAAAAATATTTGTGCGCTTTTATCGTTACTGGTTAATGCCAGCTGAAAGCAAATCATAGCTTAGTAGGCTAGTGACAAATTGATAAATGCAAGAGGGAAAATTTTAAGAACTTTTATTTTTAACGATTCTAAATTAAATTAATTTAGAATTTAGAATCGTTAAAAATAAAAGTTCTTAAAATTCTTCTTTATCCATCATTGACTGATTCTAACAAGTGTAGGTTCGATTCCTGTCCGAGAAAAAATAAATAAAAATTGAATTTACAATTTATTTGTGCGCTTTCATCGTTACTGCTTAATGCCAGCTGAAATCAAATCGTGGCTTAGTAGGCTAGTGACAAATTGATAAATGCAAAAGGGAAAATCATCTGTCTCATTAGCTCAGTGGTAAGCGCAGTTGCACGGCAAGCGGAAGGTCCCGGTTTCAAACCCCGGACGAGGCGGTTGTTTTTACTTCTTGTATTTATTAATTTGATTTAGAATCGTTAAAAATAAAAGCTCTTAAAATTCTTCTTTATCCATCATTGACTGATTCTAACAAGTGTAGGTTCGATTCCCGTCCGAGAATAAATAAATAAATACCCAATAGTTTAAAAAATATTGTGCATTCAGTTTCGAGCTAAAGCAATGATTTATTATAGGATGTAGAAGGGTAAGGGTAACATAAAATTGCTTGATCTGTGCCCAATCTCTTTTAATGTATATAGGTATGTATGTGGGAATCTTTTGAAAAATTGCAAACTCCGCTTGATATAAACAAAAACAAACTTTAATTTAATGAATTCAATGTATAAAAGTTTATTTAATAGGATGATAATACTGATGGGCGGCGAGGACGTCTGCCCTTACTTCTTCTGTTTCCGGTGCGAGAGTATTTCGTGTTCCCCGTTTCTCTGTTTCCTCAGCTCAGAAATCCCATATCGGCGGGTACGGTCGGCAAATGGGTGATGTGGAGTTTACAATTTTGGAATCCCACAGTTCGGTCTCGAAAATCATGCCAACAAATAAGCTACGAATGGTTCAAATAACGGGAACTGAAAATAGACAAGCATAGTTCTGTCGTGTTTTAATCGTATCGTCAAAGTGTCAATTCAGTCCTTGTACCTCAGCACCTTTTAGTGTCGGTCAGATTCATCTGTCTCGTATCTTAGCGCTTCCAATATACGTTCAAGGTGCTAATGTATCTCAATTACACAATATTTCTCTAATTAACTCTCACATCTGAACTCACTCTGATACCTCTGCTCCCATTACATGCTCGTGGTGTCTCAAACCCTTATATTCTCGTGATACATCCGTATCTGAAAGAGCTTCTTAGCGCTTTAACTAAATAATGATATCTCCGACGTTCAAATCCTCAACAGGTACTTCCTCGGTAAGTCTGCGCAGGGATAAAAATGTCACATCTGGGGTTTTAAATTTTGGAGATATTGCTATGAACTCTCTTGCTCCACTTCATCATCGTTCGAACTATCGTCGTTGGAGTTGTCATATATCTCTTCATACAATGTCTATGGCTTCATGCAGTCACAGATCACGGTCGTTTTTCTGGGTCCCTCGTGATTTCCAATTTTAGTAACGTCATAGCGATCGTGAATGTTTATCCTTGACACTCTATATGGACCTAAGTATTTGAGTGGGATCTCTAAGTATTTGAGTGGGATCTTCAACGTCATACCAAACTGTGCTCCTATCGCAATTAAATCTGTAACTTGATACTTAATCGGATCTTTTCTTTTTCGATTAAATTCTCTTTTATATTTGCCCTGAATTCGTAAAATATTTTGCTTGGATTCTTCGCGAATTTCGTCTCGTTCTTGATTAAATAAGTATAATAACTCTTCAGAAATAATTTCCGCAAGCTGAAAGTCTTCTACGTTCCGCGTCTTCACTCCAAAAAGAATTTCAAATGGGGTTCTTTTGATACTGCGCTGCCAGGTAGAATTTAAGCAACGCTGAATACCTCCAGTGAACTTGTACCATTGCTATGAATTCTTGATACTGAGTTTCGTCAAGACTGAAATTATGATGCGGTTGATCCTCTCAACCTGACCATTATCTCGTGGCACACTTGTGGTTTCAAGGGCATGTTGAATCTTCCCTCTCTCTCAATATCCTTTGTAATGTAAAAGTGGTTACCGTTAAGTGCTGATCAGTTATTGCAAAATATATAACCCAGAAAAGCAATTGCGAGACAATTGAATTCTTTAAGGGTATCGACCTATAAGGCATCGATTATTTACTTTCGCAATAGCTGATCAACTTTAAATTTATAAAATACGCTAATTCCGCTGATCCTACAATATGAAGCAACAAATGAAAGTAGGTCAGTGCGAAAGCGTGAAGAAAGGTTTTGGAAAGAACTGAGGGCGAGTCATTGAATACGGGCGATTGAAGACGGTCGAAAAAAGATACATCGGGCAAGTGTTAAACGGAGAGGATTTAATTTGAGATAAGATAGAAAAGTCGTTTGTTAATAAAATAAGTGAAAAAGCCTGATAAATACACGTATAAAATTAAAAACTTTTCGGTTGTTTTCTTTCTAAAACCAATTCCCATCCTAAAAGAAATATACCTACCTCTACAAATTGGCGCAGCCGGTAGGATGGGAAAGTGAAAAAATTAATATTTTATAAATGTGTATTTACCAAGTGAACTTAAAAGAAAAGAAAATATAAAAAAAAAAGAGAAAGAAAAAACAAAAGAAAACAATACAGTGCGACTTATATATATATAAATATAAAACAAACAAAAAACTACAACGGCAATAACAAAGCACGTGAAAGTGGAAAAAAGTGGAGAAACAAGACACCAGATCTAACCATCGTCTGTAAGTCAGCCAATTTTGTAAATATATACATACATACATATAAGTACCGATTATATCATTCACATAATATTTTAAACATAAAAACAAAAATCAGATTTTGTTAACTTCGTAGGTATATATGTAGGTACTTAATTGATAACACAGAACAAGGTATATAAAAAAAAAAAAAACACAAATTAGCTATATATGTATATATATGTACGTAAGGGCTTGAATAAAATCGAATCTCTCTGTAATTATCGTGAAAAAAAAAATGTGTTAGGAAAACTCAACTTACTTAATTCGTAATATGAGCAGACAATAATTATCGTGTAAAAAAAAAAAAAAATCAGTTAAAAAAAAAATTCTACTTACGTTTTTTGTTTTTACATTTCGTAATATGAAAAAACAAGATAACCACGTTTCTGTAGATCACACATAAATGTCTTTTGCCTATTTTTTCCCAGATCTAGCCCGAACTTCTGGTAGCCGCACTCGACGATCAAGTCTCCCCCAATTGCCCCTAGAGCATATTACTCCCACTAAAGAATACGAGTATCTTTGTGAAAGAATAGATTCACTTTCTTTAGATAATTTAAGTTCCCCTGAACTTACAAGAGAAAGTGTTGAAATCCCTGCTTCAGAAATTGCAGTCTTTCAAGAAGCAACAAGCTCAATTCCAAATTCGTGCGATCAAGTTTCAAAACAAACAATCCAAACTAGATTTAGCGATTGCAAGTTAAGAAGTGGTGTCGTTTACAAGCGCGGTCATATTAACTCATATCCCATAGAAAAAACTCCCGTAAGTGGCATAGTCAAAGAAGCAACAATATTCGCACACCCCGGTTCAAGAAATTCTGATAAAAGTACAATGATAGCACTGGAGCGAATAAGTAAACTCGTCAATAACGTCGTCCCCATTTTTCACGGTGACAGACGAAATAATCTCGCAAATGATCTGCAAATATTTTTAGATTGCTGTAAGCAGGTACATGATGCTTTACCTACAGATGAGGAGAAAGGCATTCTGATACCGTTATTGAAAACTAAGTTGAGAGGGGAAGCCTACGACTTAGTAAAACACCTACAAATAAAAAAAATCACCGAATTTGAGTCGCTTTTATTAAATTCATTCACCCCAGAAAAGTCCATTAATGATATAATAAGCGACATACGACGGTGTATACAATTGCCGGGAGAAACTGTTAATGCGTTCGGAACTAAACTGAGTATGCTTTTGGTGGAATGCAAAAGAGCTATTAATAACAAGTATCCCGAAAATAATCAGGCATTAATAGGTGAAATTGAGGAGGAAGCGTGTTATGTTTTTAAGACAGGCATCCTCAGCCCCATAATAAGACAAAGCTTGCTAGGTAATGCGGATAAACGTCTTGAGGAGCTAATCAAAATTGCCCAAAGAATTGAAAAGACTGAAGATCGACAAGTTCAGAGTCGACAAATTGGTTTTAGTTGGCAGACTTCTCCTATTTCCTCCCCAAATACATTGAGCGAAATAGAAATCAGACAACTTAAAGATCTCTTGCGTGATACTGCGCTCAGTCACAATGTCCAAGAGAAACTTATACCGTCAAAAAGTCAGTGTTCATCTTATCCTTCCACACTCACCCCTGTACGACCAGAATCACACAATGATATAAGAATTATGGACGTTAAGAGAAATCTGTCTACCCCTCAAGAAAACGCACGTGTTTTTCCAGGAGCTCACATCATCCAAACGTCAGCACCCCGTATCAATAGAAGAAGTTACATCAAGAAATGTAGTTTCTGTGAGAAAGACGGCCACACTTATCAAGAGTGCCGGACCCGACGACGCACCCCATACTGTACAATTTGTCGAAGCTATGGTCATATTTTCCAAAACTGCTCAGTAACAAAAGAAAGGAAAACTCAGGTAAATGCAAACCCCACACCAGTAAAATGTGATTGGTGTGAAAGGCTCTATCATACTATAACAGAGTGTCGAGCAAAAAAATCTTGGGAAAAAAAGCAGAACCAAATAAACCACAATCATTCGGGAAACTAAAGGGGGCTAGCCTACTGCGCCCTATGGCTAACCCTTCTACAGATGGGTGCAATAAATTTAAGAAAAATCAACTTATTCCTAATACTCCCACCTTTACTACCATTCCCTTGCAAAATAATGCAAAAACTAAGAATGAAGCAGTAATCGAACTACCATTAAATATTTCAAAAACAGGCACCGTTAAACTTTTGGTCGATACGGGAGCTGAAGTAAGTATTTTAAAAAAAGACAGCTTGAGCAGCAATACTGCCATAAATTCTCAAAAAATACTTCACCTCTCAGGATTATATGGTGGTAATGACACAACGCTTGGTTCTTGCATAGGAATATTTCTTATAGGGGAAGGTCTAAAATGTGAGTTTAATATCTGTAACGCTAACAGCTCTGTTCCTTTCGATGGTATATTAGGCCGTAACTTTCTATGGCGGAATGCAAATATTCTCACAACTGAAGGCATTTTACACTTCCCGTACAACGATAGCAACCCAATCGACCTAAAAATCCCTTTTTTAAATAAAACAGTAGCGAAAACATTAGATCATAAGCATAAACCTAATGCAAAATATTCACTATCATCTGATCCTAATGCAATAATTACTAGCACACACTACACCAACCATAGTAAAGGAAAACAATCAAATATTTCCAATTCCTTAACCTCAAGCAAAGAAACAAACATAAACACTGATTTTCTTTATGACACTGCGACGCGGATTCCACCGCGATCAGAAATGGTATTAGAAATACCAGCAGATAACTGTGATGGTGAAATGTTTTGTTTCTCACAAGAGGTTTTACCCGGCCTTCTCACAGCCAATTCGTTAATACAGCCACAAAATGGAAAGATAAGGTTAAGTGTAATAAATACGCATGACAGGGAAATTGCACTACCACATTTCGAACCAAAGTTCGAACCTTTACAAAACTTCACTACTTTTAAACTGGAGAAGACACAGATAAACCAGTTAAATGTTTCCACAAAAAATCGTCTCGATAGACTATCAACGGAAATAAATACTGATCTAACGCATAATATCGAAGAGCTGGAAGCGATAAAAAATTTATGTGAAGAGTATAATGATTTATTTTATTTAGAAGGTGACCCGTTACCTTACTCCACTGCCGCATGTCACACTATTCCTGTAAAATCCGACCAAGCACCAATAAACCAAAGGCCTTACCGTTTACCTGACATTCATAAAAACGAAATCAATAAACAAATAGACAAAATGATTAAAGATAACATTATTATTCCAAGCAACAGCCCATGGAACTCACCGTTATTAGTAGTCCCAAAGAAACCTGGCCCAGATGGTAAAAAACGTTGGAGACTCGTTATAGATTTCCGAAAACTTAATCAACAAACAATCGGAGATGCATTCCCTTTACCAAGAATAGACGATATTTTAGACCAACTAGGAAATTCCCGTTATTTTTCAACCTTGGATTTAGCGAGCGGTTACCATCAAATATTAATGGACCCTTCCGACTGTGAAAAAACTGCTTTTAGCACGTCATATGGTCATTATGAATTCCTTCGCATGCCTTTCGGTTTAAAAACAGCTCCAGCGACATTCCAACGCGCAATGAATCATGTACTAACCGGCTTACAGGGATTGAAGTGTTTTGTTTACCTAGATGATATAGTCGTCTACGGAAAAAACCTAGAAGACCATATGAAAAAACTAAAGGAAGTATTTGATAGACTCAGGGAATATAATTTAAGACTTCAACCTAATAAATGCCACTTCCTTAGGAAAGAAGTAGTATACTTAGGCCACAAATGTACACAAGGTGGTTGTGCCCCTGATACAGACAAAATCAAATGTGTTCAAGAATTCCCTATACCCAGAACAATTAAACAACTGCAAAGTTTTTTAGGTTTAGCTAATTACTATAGAAAGTTTATAGCAAATTTCTCTAACATCGCAGAGCCTTTGACAAAAATGTTGCGCGGAAAACAAAAATTCGCTTGGTCACCGAGAAGTGAAGTAGCCTTCCAAGAAATTAAAAAAGCGTTAACCACACCTCCTCTTTTGGCTTATCCTGACTTTACAAAAGCTTTTAATGTTACAACTGATGCTAGCAACGAAGCATTAGGTGCGGTCCTATCTCAAGGACTCCCAGGTCGTGATCGTCCCATTGCGTACGCTAGTCGCACCCTCAATAATGCAGAGAGACGCTACTCAACTATAGAAAAGGAGTTGTTAGCCATAGTTTGGGCTGTAAAAAATTTTCGATGTTACCTTCTTGGAAGAAAATTTTCGGTCTATACTGACCATCAGCCACTGTTGGGGGTATTCAATATAAAAGACCCCACTTCAAGACTGATACGATTTCACCATAAACTTTCGGAATTCGACTACGAAATCAAGTACAAGCCAGGTCGAAAAAACTCCAACGCGGACGCCTTAAGCCGCATACCTCAGGAAGAAAATTCTATACTAGTCACCACCAGATCTCAAAACAAGAAACCAGAAACATCGAAAGACATCGAAAATCTAAACCAAAAAGGAATGATAAGCGAAGAAGACTCGGTTT
The DNA here is from genome assembly GCA_963924295.1 of Dioctria rufipes. Lineage (NCBI taxonomy): Eukaryota > Metazoa > Arthropoda > Insecta > Diptera > Asilidae > Dioctria > Dioctria rufipes. The sequence continues at coordinate 140,525,748 of OZ002744.1, forward strand.
TAAGCTTGGGAACAGAATATCTAGATGATTTATCTATTTCAGGAGAAAACGCTACTCAGTATCAGATTATTACTGATGAAAAAGATATCAACGAAATATTAAAAGCATTTCATATGAACCCATTGGGGGGTCACCAAGGCATTGCACGGACATATCATCGCATTCGACGACAATACAGGTGGAAGAATATGTTGAAAGATGTAGTCAAATTCATTAAATCCTGTCCTAAATGTCAGAAAAACAAACATAGTAAGCAAATTCGAATGCCAATGGTAATGCCGGATACAGCAAAAAGGCCTTTCGACAAAGTGTATCTCGATATAGTAGGTCCACTTCCTGTGACAAACCAAGGAAATAAGTACATACTTACATTTGAGGATGACCTAACAAGGTTTATGGATTGCTACGCTATACCCGATGGAGAAGCGGCCACTGTGGCGAAAACGTTTTATGAAGAGATAATAACACGCTATAGAATACCGAAGAAATTAGTAACTGATCAAGGCTCTAATTTTATGAGTGACTTATTTAAGCGTTTATGTAAATTCCTGAAAATTCAAAAACTCAACACTTCTGCGTATCACCCTCAATCGAATGGTGCTTTGGAAAGATCCCATCGGCCATTAGGGGAATACTTGAGAAACTTTGTTAGCGAGAACCCTCATACTTGGGATGAATGGCTAAGAGAGGCTGTCCATGTACACAACAACACTAAGCATTCCTCGACATGTTTAACGCCAATGGATTGTCTTTTTGGGTTTACGGCTGAGTTACCGACAAATATTAAGCGCCAGCCCGAACCAATATATGACCACGAAAACTACTTCTACAGCCTTCGAAACAAAATTCAACAAGCCCATAATATTGCTAGAAAAAATCTCATAAATAGTAAAGCGGTTAATAAAAAATATTATGACAGAACAATCCGTGAGGAATCATTCCTAATAGGTGATATGGTCCTTTTGAAAAATGATCGGAAGGTGAAAACTGTTCATGCTAATCGATTGAAAAAATTTCAAAAATAAAGTTAACTTAGCCTACACAAACACCCTGAATATGTACAATGTACATTAACAAAAAAACAAAATTTTTTTTTATATTACTGAATTTACGATTTTTATTCCTTATCAGGTACTAACTAAAAATGCAATTACTTACTATGTTTGCATTGGGAGCGCTCAATTTAGTTAGAGCAGAGGTTCCATTTACCCGAACCCAGGTAGACAATACAGGTATCATTTTTGAAGAAGCTAGTAAAGCGCTCCTATACAAGGACCAGTGGACCATTCTCACTGCAGTAAATTTGTCACGAGTTTCCGTGTGGGAGGAATACTTGGATTGGAGTGAAAATATTGTGGTAACAATTTGCAATCAGTATATAGTTTTAAACATAAATCAAACCTGTAAACGAGATATAAAAAATGTACAATATATATCAGGTAAAATAAGATTAGCCCTAAGTAAAATAGAAATGAAACCTAGAAATAAACAGCGGCGGTCATTATTCGATGGTATAGGGTCGTTTGCTAATTTCCTCTTCGGAACGATGGATCAAGAAGATGCGAAAGAGATTTACTCTAGGCTAGACAATTTAGAAGGGGATAATAAGCAAACTTTAGATTTAGTGAAAGAGCAAATTAGCCTAATAAAAGCAAATTACGAGGACAATAATGAAACACTTGAAAAATTCAACAGAGACTTACAAGAAATTAAAAACCAAACTATGACCATGCTAAACCTTTTTAATGAAACAATAGCAAAAATACTTTCAGAGAATTCAATCATAAAATGGCAACTTTCCTTGGATGAAACCACAATGAATATTATTATTCACCTGCAAGAAATTGAGCGCCAAATTGAAAATCTTTATATCATTCTTAGTAGTTTGAGCAGCAAGCAGTTACACCCGTTAGTGCTTAGTTACGCTCAACTTGCGGAGCTAATGGAAAATCTGCCCACAACTTATCCACTTAGTGAGACACTTCAAAACCCGTTCTTGTTACAGCAGTTGGCTACGGTCGAAAGCTTTGTTGACCAGCAGAAATTAATATGCAAAATTATAATACCACTACTCCAAAAAGAGTGGTTTTCTCTTAAAAAAGCGTATCCTCTCCCCGTAATTAGCAAGGGAAACGTTTCAGTGCATTATGAGATACCAGAGGATTACTTACTTACAGATAACGGAGCAAATAACTTTATTATGCTAGTCGAATCTCAAGTAAAAAACTGTAAGAAGGTTACCCTTGGTATTACCAAAGAAATTTTAGCCTGCCATTTTATGCTCCCCATCTATACTGCACCTGATAATCATTGTCTTATATTACTTTACAAGGGTTGGCCAGAGGCTAACCAAGCATGCACTATTTCGCATATACTCCAAGAGCACGACTCGCTTATCAAAATGGTCACACAAAATTCTTGGCTTTATTTAATAGTGAAAGAAATTACTGCGACTATTGAGTGTGAAGATTTCAGAACAGTCATAAAGTTAGTTGGTAAAGGTATACTAAATCTAAAACCGAAATGTATTATGAAAATCGGGAATGTACTTCTCACAACTACTAACACCTTTGTTCGAAATGTCTCAATAGAATCGATTGAGTTGATACCGAAAGTTGATTTCGAATTAGAGACACATGAACTGTTCAAACAACAAAATCCAATTTTCACGGCCGAAATGAAATTGCAGTTAACGAATCACCAAACGCACTCCAACTACCTCGAAATACAAAAAAATAAACTAAAAAACTTCCAGTTAAAGGTAGAACAAGTAGAAAAAGACCGGACTTTACGATCGCAAAGGCAAAACCAAAGGAGTCATTCAATTGTCTTCGGAGTTTCGATATGTCTCCTTGCCATACTGTCAATAGTGTTAATAATAAAATTAGCAAGGATTGCTAGATCAAATAGCAATTTACAAAGCAGGTTTCCGAGTATTAACAGGAAAATTTTCAAAACTAATAGTTTAGTTAAAATACAGCAAAACGATATAACTCCAGAAATTGAAAATAAGACAAATACAAAAGAAACCCCGGTTGACCCAAATTGCCAATCTATTTCCAGCAAACAAACTAATAACCCCGAAATCAAGACACCATCGATACCATTAACTACCCCTACTATGAAATATTTTCGTGCGGGAGAAAAGACTAATATTAGTGACTTTGAAATAATTTAATAATAATAAAAAAAAAAAAAAAAGTGGATATTTTGTTATTTACGACAAAAGGAATTAATTATTTACTCAAAGTTTTAAATGCAAAAGCGTAAGTTGAATTAATTAATTGGATTTTTTTTTAAGAATTTATAAATTTTTCTAAGGTGTTGTAATAATATATAATAAACGTAAATAAGTATAAACAAATATTTGGGGTATATTATAAAGTAATAATAAAGTTTTAATAGAACAACTATACGAATTATAAACGTTAAGATTAATCCATGTAACAAAAAAAAAAAACAAAAAAAAAAACATATATATCAATTGTTAAAACTTTTTATAGACATTTATTTTTGTATGCTTTATACTGATCAATGTGAGTAAAGTAAATCGACAGGAATAAAATAAAATTCCATATTACGAGAAGGATTATAAATAATAGCTACACACAAATTATATTATGTAATTTCTTATTTCTTATATTTGTAATAAAAAAAAAAAAAGTGTATTAGTTTCGTTGATCATAGTTTTTTTTTTATAGCAGAATGTTTCTATAAAAATATGAAAAAAAAAAAATTTATAAAGAAAACGCAGAAAATAATATAAATAAAAATATCAGAAAGTGAAAAATAGAAAAAGTAATTAGAAATTATATATTAAATGTGAGGTGACCCATGTGTTACAACTACATAATGAAAATAAAACAAAAATATGATAAAATAATATGTTATATGTAAAAGAAAAACAAAGGAAAAAGGTATCTATAATATATATATATATATAAAAGCGAATTGTATATTATGAATTTATTTCCGTTACAGTAGAAAAAGAAACTCTTTCTTAGTTAAAGATGTGGTCTTCAGGTATTTCCAAAACCTATCACTTATCTTTTTGGCTTCTACATATTTTCGTCACTTATAATAACGAACCACTACATATAATACAACCCCAAAATTCATACCCTAATGAAGGCTTACAGCCTTCGCTTCAAAGGGGGGGAGGAATGTAATGTAAAAGTGGTTACCGTTAAGTGCTGATCAGTTATTGCAAAATATATAACCCAGAAAAGCAATTGCGAGACAATTGAATTCTTTAAGGGTATCGACCTATAAGGCATCGATTATTTACTTTCGCAATAGCTGATCAACTTTAAATTTATAAAATACGCTAATTCCGCTGATCCTACAATATGAAGCAACAAATGAAAGTAGGTCAGTGCGAAAGCGTGAAGAAAGGTTTTGGAAAGAACTGAGGGCGAGTCATTGAATACGGGCGATTGAAGACGGTCGAAAAAAGATACATCGGGCAAGTGTTAAACGGAGAGGATTTAATTTGAGATAAGATAGAAAAGTCGTTTGTTAATAAAATAAGTGAAAAAGCCTGATAAATACACGTATAAAATTAAAAACTTTTCGGTTGTTTTCTTTCTAAAACCAATTCCCATCCTAAAAGAAATATACCTACCTCTACACCTTGAAAAACTTTTGAAGTAAAGGCAGCTCCTCTATCGGGTATTATTTGCTTTGGGCATCCAAAAATGTTCTTTTGCAACCCTAACTTCTCGATTACATCTTTTGATGTAACCGTTTTGACCGAATAAATCCACGCGAATTTGCTAAAGCTGTCAACAATGTTGAAGATATATCGATATCCCTTTTTAGTTGTTGTTAAAGGACCAAGGTGATCCACATGATAGCATGTTAATGGATTATCTTCTTTCGGTAAAAGATTCAGGCGACCTTCCTGTTTACCTGATTTCCTTTCAGCGAGAATTGCATACCCTAATTAGGTCTGCAGTCTGCAATCTTTTCCTTTAGTTTTGGGATGTAGTATTCTCTTGAGAGAAGCTAATACATTTTTCGATGTCCGAAATGACCTTGCTTGGCGCTGATTTAACTTAACATTTTTTGTGCATTCCACGAGGGACGCACAATAGTTTCACTCCATCTCTCTCCTTGAATTTGACTCACTCCGCGTTCAATTGTTTAATTGTCGTAGGGTTCCTTTTCCAAAATTTGTGCTATAATTTTCAAGTGCTCATCTTTCATTTGGGCAGCTTCGATTCGGTTTATGATCTCATTGCTTACATTCATGCTCACGGGATAACGACGTAATGAGTTGACATGCTTCATCGTGTTCCAAGTCGATGTTCCACCTCGTAGTTAAAGTCCTGAAGGTATAATGCCCAACTGGCTACCCTCGGTGGTAAATCCTCTTTTCTCATCGTCATCTGGAAGGCCGAGTAATCTGTAACAATCTTGAAGTAAATGCCTCACGCTGCTTCTCCCCAAAGCTCGAAAGATAATCTTTTCGAAGTAGATCATTTAAGGGTTTCGCTATGAGGGCGTAGTCTGGTATGAATTTGCGAAAATATCCTGACAATCCCAGAAAGCTTTGTAGTTTCTTAATATCGGTTGGTTCAGGACATTTTCTCACTGCCGTAACTTTCGTACTCGATGGCTTAGTTCTCCCTTCTGATATTTCATATCCTAGATATTCTGTGCTTGTGCGAAGAAACTTACACTTACGCCATCTGATACGCAAGCCATGTTTGCATGCTTTCTGTAAAGTCAAGTTCAACCACTGAAGTTCCTCATTTTCATCTTTCGCAAGAACGATGATGTCATCTATGTAAACAAGTATGAAGTTCTTCTGAATTGGATTCTTGAAAATGAGATTGACAAATTTCTGAAATATCGTTGGTGATGTGCACAGCCCGAATGGCATCCTCAAGAACTCATATTGGCCACTTGGGGTAAAAAAACTCGAATATTTTCTCGAATTCTCGGAGGCTGCAACATGGAAGAAGCCATTTTCCAAGTCCAATGTAGAAAATATTCTTGCTCCATGTAACTGATTCAGGTGGTCTTTGATTAGTGGAAGAGGCAATCTATCCCGTCTGACGTGTTTATTTAATTTACGATAATCTATACAAAGACGCTTACTTCCATCCTTTTTGTCGACTAAGACCACAGGGCTTGAGAATTCGGACTCACTGGGCTGGATTATTCGTTCATTTAGCCAATTGTCAATCTACTTCTCAACATCTTCCTTGTCAGCTGGTGCCAGCCTTCTAGGCCTCGAAGTTAGATTTGTATTAGGATGCACCTAATTCCGGTTCGCTTAACTCTTCATTGAAGTATTGTAGCGCATCAAATACCAATCAATCAAATATTTTCAATAAAATATTTTCATCAAATTCACACGCTCTAAAAACAACAAAAAACTTTGAAATCAAAAGAATGAGAACAAGCATGCAAAAACATAATCACATTTATTATGATTCATGCATAATTTCCATTCATGAAAATTATTGTAATGGCAAGGGCAATGCACCTCAGTGCGACACACGCCAGTTTGCTGACACGGCATTTCACACCATTCATGCATTACACTGACCTCAGTGAACTCGAATGTGGGAAATGTTGTGAATGTGCAACATGGCCAAATTTTAATTTGGAAATATTGATTGCGCTACTCCGGGTGAATAATCTATATTGCAATAAATTAACTAATTGGTAGATTTATACACTAGGAAGGGGTAGCGATTAAATATATATATATAGAACTTGATTCGAAATAAAGACAGTACGTTTTAGAGAAGAAAAGTGTTTTAATATCAATTCCTCTCTCTAATAACTTCGGCAGTCTTTGACGCCATAAATCGTGCGAATATCGGCTGAGCATTCTCGCCTGCACTTCAGTATTAATATCGGCTGAGCTTTCTCGCCTGCACTCCAGAATTAATTTCGGCTGAGCAATCTCGCCCACTACGAAAGGCAGTCTCTGACACCAATAGCCACTCATAGACAAGGAGAAACGTTGCACCACATCCATCCACGGGATAATCATTACATGGCGACCCTGCACCACGAACCAAGAAGCATACGAGACCAACTGAAAGAAGAATTGGAAAGAAACCCTAAGGCTGGACCAAAACCGCTAACAATCGAGGAATACAGAGCAAGAAGAGCCAAGCAGCAGGAGAAGCAAAATCAGCAAGAAGAACAAGAAAGACAACAGCGAAAACAGCGACCAAAGAGAACGAGGGCAGGAAAAGCAGTCAAACATAGACGGAATATCGCGGACCTATATCGGCTGGCAAGCCTGTCAGTAACAAAAAAGGAAAAAAATTACTTCCTCGAGACGATACGCTTGAACAATCAAGAATACAAGAAGATAAATAATGGGAGGAAAGGAGTCCAAACCAACGAATATCGTGGCAAACAACGCAGCAACAGCAACGACCACAAATTTATTTGTCAGCACCTTTGAGGACCACATCTCAGACATCAAATACTTATTAAGTACCATTATTTCAATTATTGTTGTAGTCATTATTTACAATTATATGTTATGAAAAAGAAAATTAATTCAATAATAAATAAAAAGGTCAGCAAAACAATACAGGTATAAGATGATATGTACATAAATAAATAAATAAATAAACAAGTATAATGCACATTAAGTCGTAGTTGTATAATGAATAAATTGAAAACCACAATAAAAGAATTAGAAAGAATATTAGACAATTTTAAGAAAACTCCATACAGAGAATATAGTGCAGAAAATCTGTTAATGAAAAGAAATAAAACAGATGAGCTAAAAATTGAATTCAGAGAGATATACGGTGGACTGTCAAAAGAAGATAAACAGATCAGCCAACCAATAAAAGATAAATTTCAGGTGATATACGAAGAAGTAGAGACACATATCAAGAACAAGACAAAAGAAATCTTAACAGAAGAAGGAGACAACGACGAGAGAAACACTAGTGATTTAAGGGATAAAAATACAAAAAACTCTGAAAGTGCAAAATTTGACAAAATGGCTTTGTTTGACATGCCATTAACAATGAAAGTGGTAACTGAGTTCGATGGAGATCCAAAGAATCTAACAAACTTCATTAATCTCATAGAATTCCTTCATGATTCAATAGAAAGTGCAGATGAAAAGAAAAAGCTAATCAACTTCGTGATTAAAACAAAAATTTCACAAAAGGTACGTAACAAAATCTGCAACGAACCGACACCAACATCACTGTCAGAACTTAAAACATTGTTCCAAAAGATATGCAGAACTAACAGGAATCCTCTCAAAATTCAAACTGAACTAGCCAAGAGCTACCAAGGTGAAAGACCAGTGCAAGACTTTGCTAACAAGATTGAATCGCTGGCAGCAGAACTAAACAACATCCAAATAATCGAACAAGGAGAAGAGAACCGGCAAATAATTGCTAAATTAAATGATCAGCTAGCACTAAATGCTTTTAAGTCAGGCTTAAGAGAACCATTTAAAACCACAGTATTTGCCGCACAACCCAAAACCTTATCAGCCGCTGTACAACTTGCGACAGAGATTGACACTGAGAACAGACAATCAGGAAACATCCTAAGATTCTCTTCACACCCAACACGATTCACAGACTACAATCGCAATCGAAACTTTCACCAGAACAACAACAGAAGAGGACACAACTTCCAAGCATACAGAAACACGCAAGGGAACCAATACAGTGATAGATATAATCACCAAAATCAAGCAAGAAGGAACATCTACATCCCATCAAGACAAAACCACAATCAAAATACAACACATTTTAACAATGTACGCACACAAAATAGAATTCCAGAAACACGGAATCAGAATCGTCCATTTTTTAGACGAATAAATGTATTGAATTCGGGAAACGGACAAGGAGTCCCCGAAACACAGCTTTCAGGGGACAACGAATATCAAACAAACAATGCATAAAGATGCATAAATTCATGGTCAAAAACCTGACCAACTATGTAAATATAAAAGGCGATGCAACATCAAGGAATGCATCATGGTTCATAGATACGGGAGCGGATATATCAGTAATTAAGAAAAATAGCTTAATAGATCACTTAGAATTAAGAGAAGAATCCTGCAGAATAACAGGAGTAACAGAAGGTGAAATTAAAACAATTGGAACATTAAACATGAAATTTGAGGTCGAAGGAGACATAATAGAACACAAATTACATGTCGTAGAAGATAATTTCCCAATCTCTACGGATGGATTAATTGGACTAGACTTTTTGACCAAATTCGGATGCAAACTCGACTATGAACAATTCATTCTAACAATTTGCACAGAAAATAACAACATTGAGATACCAATCATGACTAGGATCCCAGAAGTAAAAACCATCACAATTCCAGCAAGATCGCAAATATATCAAGCAATGGATATAAAAGTAAACGAAGACAGCATAGTTTTGAGCCAAGAACTCCAGCATGGAATTTTTATTGCAAATGCAGACGCACTATCCAGGATAAAGCTTAACTCGGATATGCTTAAAGAAATGATACCAACAGCGCAAATTAAAATAACAACGAGGAATAGATCAAAGGAAGCAAAAGAATCAGAAGCATGCGAAAAACTTGGAGATATTAAAAGTGTCGATGAATCGTCAGGCCAACTTTTCATCTACGAATGCACTTCAATCTCCGAAATAAGAAACGTAAAACAATTAAAATTCATAAAGATAAAGGAGGACGTCCAAAGAAGAAAGTATAATAAAAAGAAGAGTATACTCATATCAAAAAATGAAGTTGCGATCGAGTACTGCGATAATCTGAATCTGAACTTAGGATCGATATTGGAGAAGCTTACTCACGCGATGATTGACAACGAAATTCAAACGCTAGCAATCTCAAAAGAAGAAGAAATATTTAAAAAAGTCGACATAGAAGAATTTAAGAAGAAGTTTAATGATCTGCAGAAGGGAATTAAAATAAAAGAAAAGAAAAGTTTGCGCATGATAATATTTAAACCACCAAGAAGGATACTAAACAAGGAAGAACAATTAAGCATAATCAAACAATTTCATGACACTCCATACACAGGTGGACATTCAGGAGTCAAACGCACAATTAATAAGATTAAACAAAGATTCTGTTGGAAAAATCTCAGCAAAATGGTCAAAACTTACGTAAATAACTGTGAGAAATGTAAGTGCAATAAAATAATAAGGAACACCAAAGAAAGAATGATAGAAACTAACACACCAAGTCAAAGTTTCGAAATATTAGAAGTTGACACAGTAGGACCCATTAAACAAAGTAAATTCTACAGATACATCCTGACATGTCAATGTCAACTAACAAAATATGTAGAAGCATTCCCCATGGAGAATAAAGAGGCCAAAACAGTCGCAAAGATATTAGTCGAAAGAATAATCTTGAAATATGGAACCTTCAAAATCCTAAAAACGGACCTAGGCACCGAATTTGTCAACCAATTAATCTCAGAGGTATGCAAAATTTTCAAAATAGACCAAGTCACCTCAACTCCGTTTCACCACGAAACTCTAGGTGCAATTGAAAGGAATCATCGTGTACTGAACGAATACATATTATCAATAGCTCAGAATGGCGAATGGGATGAATGGTTACCCTATTACACATTCTGCTACAATATCACACCTCACTCCGAAACCAAAATTTCACCACACGAACTAATATTCGGCAAATTAGCATCGCTTCCAGACACATTAGATCAAAACAGGACAGATCCGATCTACAATCTAGAAGACTATTCAAAAGAACTAAAGTTCCGACTACAAGAAAGTCAAAGAATAGCCAAAGCACTATTGGAGAATTCTAAAAAGAAAAGAAGCGAAAATCTTAGCATAATTACTAACCCACTAAAAATTAAGATAGGAGATAAAGTATTGTTAAAAGTAGGAAATAAGAGAAAGAATGAACCCCCATATAAAGGGCCATACATTGTAATTGATACGAATAACGTTAACACTAAGATAAAGATAGATAAAATAATAAAAGAAGTACATAATAATCGGCTAAAAAAAATTTAAGGTTCACCATAAGTAGCATGTAACAATCGAATTGGCTGTATAGATAAGAATTAGATAAAATATACGAATCATTTCATAGGAGTATTAGATAGAAAACTACACTATAAGATTAAAACAAAAATTTTCCTTTAATAAAGCAAAATTTTTTTTCCATAAGAGGAGGGATGTAGCGCATCAAATACCAATCAATCAAATATTTTCAATAAAATATTTTCATCAAATTCACACGCTCTAAAAACAACAAAAAACTTTGAAATCAAAAGAATGAGAACAAGCATGCAAAAACATAATCACATTTATTATGATTCATGCATAATTTCCATTCATGAAAATTATTGTAATGGCAAGGGCAATGCACCTCAGTGCGACACACGCCAGTTTGCTGACACGGCATTTCACACCATTCATGCATTACACTGACCTCAGTGAACTCGAATGTGGGAAATGTTGTGAATGTGCAACATGGCCAAATTTTAATTTGGAAATATTGATTGCGCTACTCCGGGTGAATAATCTATATTGCAATAAATTAACTAATTGGTAGATTTATACACTAGGAAGGGGTAGCGATTAAATATATATATATAGAACTTGATTCGAAATAAAGACAGTACGTTTTAGAGAAGAAAAGTGTTTTAATATCAATTCCTCTCTCTAATAACTTCGGCAGTCTTTGACGCCATAAATCGTGCGAATATCGGCTGAGCATTCTCGCCTGCACTTCAGTATTAATATCGGCTGAGCTTTCTCGCCTGCACTCCAGAATTAATTTCGGCTGAGCAATCTCGCCCACTACGAAAGGCAGTCTCTGACACCAATAGCCACTCATAGACAAGGAGAAACGTTGCACCACATCCATCCACGGGATAATCATTACAGTATGTTTCATTGGTCAAATTCTCTTCCTTTGTTACCAAAACTCCTCCCTTAAGCAGAATATGTGTTCCGTCTAGTATGTCACGTCTAACAAGCATTTCAGATCGTACGTATCTCTCCGATAGAACATCAATGGATGCCTGAAATATTTGGCCGTCTATACCCACATCAGCAACAAAGGTACCTAAAGCTTTTACTGGTGACTCTGAAAGTCCTCGTATTATAGTACTCATTCCTATTATGCGCGGCAAAGCTAACTCCACATAGACATTAGCTCGTAATTGTGTGAGGTCACTACCCGCATCGATTATACCTTGCACCCGCTTCCCGTTAACAAGAATTTGTTTGAGTGATGAACTAAATATGTATGTTTTGGGTCGCGAAACTTTTACGTAATTGCTCTGTTTTTGTTTTTGTGGGCATTCAGCCGACTTGTGTCCTTACCCTTTGCAATAGACACACCTAAATCCGGCCTCTCGACCATTATGTTATATGTATTTTTTACTTTTGGTACTCACCGCCTCCACTCTTCTCCTATTGTTGGCGATGGTAGTCCTTAATTGGGGTTCGATTCACTGATTGAATACACACAACTTACATTGACCTTTTCTTTATTTTTTTTTCTCAAATTTTTCACTTATTGAAAGTTTACAACCACCATGCTACATTCTAATGGATATTCCTCACTTTTATAATGTTTCCCCTTTTTTTTTCTTTTTACTTCTGCCGTAACCGACCACCACTCCCCAACCACCGCGTATATAAAACGTTTTTATTCCATTATTTCTTCAAACTTTATAATTCAACTTTTGTGCTACCGCCGCGTAGATAGAACTTTTTTTCAACTATATCTTCAAACTTTATAATTCAACTTTGCTCTCTTAGATTTCAAATTCAACCCGTTTCGCATAAAAATTTCGACTACGAAGTTCTTCCCGAGATCTTTCAAAAACCCAACTCGGCTCTTGATCACTTTCGTCGCGATCAAGAGCCCTCGTTCAGGGTAGAAAATGCATAGTTGCATTTCTTACCCTGAGAAAATTTTCGTTTATCCTGGATTTGTTTAAACAAGTCCAGAATATTTTTCGTTGGACGATGGCTTGAAATTTGATGTTTTTATAAACATCAGCCACCGTCTCGTCGATTGAAATTGCGGCGCGCGTATACATATAATGTATTTTCGCGGCGCGCATTTCTGATCGTGAAAGCTTTTTTTGATATGTATGTACGTTCGTATATACATATAGTAATTTTTACGACAAATCGTACTGAAGGTACGGTTTGCCTTTGGTTTTATTCTTTTTTAATTAAATATTTCTACTGACAAATTTTGCTGAAGGCAAAATTTGTCAAGGTAACTTTTTGAAAAACGAAATGGTATGTGAAGAAAATTGCTGATGCAATTTTCTTCACTGATTAAATTGATAAGCTAACCATGTTTTAGGCATGGTTAGTTTACGTGAAAATTTTATGGATGAACTCTTTTATATTTTAGAAATTTTTTGATACCCTTTTTTAGTAATATTTTTGGTATGCAGGATTTGGTACGTAACAATCCTTCCCCCTTTTCAAAACGAGAGTTATTATTAGAAGAGTAATAACTCTTGGTGAAGGTCATTTTTGCGATTAGCATATGCAGAACTTTTTTTGCTTTGTTTGTATTTGGGTCTCTTATCGGGGTGTCCGATTACCGTTTTGCTAGGTTGGTTACTTTGTCTTGGCAATGGATCGCAATGATTAAATTCTCTGCCCGGTTTTATTCGAGTTTTGATCTTGCAGTTAGGATGTTGTTCGCCATCAAAGTTCACAATCAACCCTGGCGCAGCCCTGCGGGCCTCAGTTCTGTGGCCAATTTAATTTTCGTGGTCCACGTGATCCCTGGGTGGCGGGTCCCGATTCGCCTGGTGCTTTTACGACGAGGGCAGCGGCTCTTCACTATGTGGGGCGCGGATGCCGTGGCTGGCTACAGCTACTGGGCTGACATACCCCTGTATCCCCACCAAGGGCAGGCGTGGGTTGTGCGAGGTAAGTCCTGATAATAATTGATTTAGCACGTTGACCATCTATATTTACTCTTTTTCTTTTATTCAGGCGGTACCCTCAACATAACCGGCCGGCACGGACTCTGCGCATGCTGCCATCCCGTATTCGAATCAGCCGTTACAGGCATTGTACGCAATTTGATGGCCACCCCACCCCCTTTAGAAGTCGAGGATGACTCCGAGGAGGACTGGGCATGATATCCCTGCGGGAAGCTCTTTTTTTTAATTTGATTCATTTGCTTATACCTTTCCTGTCTTTCTTCTCTTTTCCTTTTTTGCTTGTATCCATAAAAAAACAAATAAAAAAAATAAACAAAAAAAAACAAAAAAAATAAAATAAAATCAAATGTTTTGTTTTCTGAATTTGCTACCCTAGGCTGGTTTCGTCGGTGGTTTTTTTTTTGGTTCTCATTAGGGGGTTCGGATCTTGGTCGGTTTTGGCTTCGGTTGGGCTGTACAGAATTACTTTGGGGCTTTTTTTTGTGTTTTCCTTATACGTATTCATTAATATTATTTACTATTTTATTTATTATGTTATTTGTTTGATCCTAATCTTACAAAAATTATTAGTATTTTTTTTTGTACTTAGTAGCCTGGTATTGGTTGTCTATTTGTTTTATTTTCTCTTATTTATTTATTTTGTTATATAATTCTGATCCATAAATGCTATTATTTTATCAAGTTTTATTCATAATTAAATCTAATGTATTCTAATTTTTTACCACTCTATCTATTTTTATATAATTATTATTATTATTTCCCCCCTTTTTTTTTATATATATATTACTAATGTATAGTTTATTAAGACATTGCTACATTTTTTTTTTCAGTTTTGGTTCCCTGTCCCTATATATATACTTTTTATTACCAGGGCTACTTTTTGTTTGTCCATCGTTTGAACAACATTGTTTAAATTGATTTGTTGGGCCATGCTGACAGTGTCGGTGTTCTCTTATGCCGACTTAAACTAATTGAACTGATTTGGTCCTGGGGAGTGATCGAGCTCGTTTTAAGGTAGGTGCAGGAGCGTGGGTTTGCTCTTCTAAAGGAATTCCCTCTAATGAAATTTCGGGGTTACCTTGTGGTTGATTTCTCTGTTGTTTCATCTTGATGACAACAGGGTGTAAGTATTTTACTGCCGCAACAATCATTAGGGCCAGAACTAGTAGGCTCGTGAATGATAGAGAAGTTGTGGACAGGATATGTGAGTTTTTACTCGATACCTTTTCCTGGTATTTAATAATCTTGCCTCTAATTTCCTCTAGTGAATGCGTGTCCTGGTAGACTGATTTGTGAATATCGTCTCCCGTTAAAATTTCCATTGAAACTTGCGTTTGGTTTTGAGATTCTGGTAAAATGTCGGCCAGACTCAAATTCAATAAGGATTGATTAAATTGTGGAAATTGTTTGGGTTGAATTATATTCAGCTGGCGTTTACTTTGACCTTCATATTTGAGCACTTTGTTACTTATTTGCACTTGACACGGTTGTGCTATCTCAAGTATCCCTTGTCCTTCCAGTTTGGAGATCACAAAGTGATCTGGACATGTGGTATGTAACACCGTGGAGGTAATAAATGAAAATAGCCACGTATTGGGCTTGCTTATTTTGATCAGCATGTCTTTTTGGGGGATTTGTACCCTGGACCTGCATTTGGGCATTTCATTTAAAGGATTGTATAGTAGTTTAATGGCACATTCGTTGGATGTTGTCGCTTTGATTATAGGCGTGTTCAGTCGGCCTACATACGTGCTTTCTTCCAAATTACTTATTATTTTCGTAAAGTTTTTCATATTCTCGCTTTTTAATATGAGAAATTCCTGAGTTTTTGCGCTATTGGCTATGTATGAATAACCAGGGTCTGGAATTAATGAATAATTTGCTGACTTGGGTACAGGATAGCATTGAATCTGTTGTAGCCTCATTTTTGGCAAATTAAAAATTGGGAGAGTAATTCTCACCACCAATTTATTCTGCATAAGTAGTGACTGAGCTCCGGCTGTCTGATATTAGACATTAGGAGTGGATGAATATGATTGGCTTTACTAGCCATTATTATATCCAGGAGGGCTTGTTGTCGATATTCAACTTCGATGATTTGGAGCAATAAGCTTGATATAATCTCTTGTCTCAGTTGCCTCCTAGTTAAATCATCGGCCACATGGTGGAGATCGTTTATCTGGTGGGCTATTTTTTGTTGTCTGTCTATTAACATAGCCAGCGGTTTTTGAATCTTTTCCAAGGTAGTTTTTACAACACTGATTTGTTGATTCTCTAGCTCGGCTAGGGCTTGTGTATTCGATTCAAGTTCTTCTAACCTGCTGTAAATTTCTTTCTCGTTATTGCTGTCCATAGTTCCAAACAAATAGTGCATGGCATTGCCTATTCCATCAAACAGCGATCTAACCTTGTGTTTTCCTGGTACTAGTTCCCTTATAGTTTCCGTGCGCTTTCGTACGCTGTCTATTATAGCGTGTATGTGTAGTTGCTGTACGTTACACAGGTCTTCTGGGTTTGTTATATTTATGCAGAGTTGATGCACTAAGTGCTCTGCATATTCTGCTAGCCTTATCTGGGTATCCAACTCATCTAAATCTATCTCGGTGAGTACATTCCAGGTGTCATGATATACCATGAGGTTTCCTAGGTCCTCGAAAAATATACCCGAGCCATTTAGCTGGGTTATTACATAGGTTTTTTCAGAGCTTTCTCCTGTTGTGTACTGGATGAGGATGGCTATTATAATTAATTGTAGCGCCATTTCTGTGTGCAAAACGGAAGAAGAAGATAGTCCTGTAAGTATGGTGGTACTTTGATTGTGCCGTTTTAAACTGGGCAGTGGAGTGACTCCACCGCAATTGTTCCTGAGGTATTGAAATGAGGTTTAATGGACCCTGTAGTAGGAATTTCAAGTCAACCTGGTTCGTTTTTGTTCAACATGCTTTTACTCGAAATATGGTTTTAAACGATTATTATGTACCGTTACGGTACGTTTTCCAATTTTGATGGTGGTATTCACACCACTTGGTATTGCAATTACCTGATAAGGTCCTACCCAGATTTGAGAAAGCTTATGTTTTCTGCTTTCATTCTTGATGAGGACCTCGTCTTCTACATGGAAAGTTAGGGGCCGTACTGTCTTATCGTAGTACCCCTTTAAGCGCTGTTTACTTGCCAATAAGTTCTTTCGTGCCGTAGCCTATGATTTTTGGAGCTTATACTTCAGTATATGATAATAGCTCTCATGATTGTAAACGGGTTCGGGATCCCGTTTTAAATTTGATGGGACATCCGCTGTGAACCCGTATAGGCAGTCCATTGGGGTAAGTTTAGTACCCTCGTGTACACTGTTGTTGTACACGAATGCAGCGGTTCGTAGGTATTGGTCCCATGTTTTGGGATTTTCATCTACGATTGTTCGCAGGTATTCTATTAGGGGTCTATGAGCATCCTCTAGTGCTCCATTAGACTGTGGGTGGTATGCTGAAGTCTGTAACTTCTTTACCTTTAGAAGCTTACATACTCTTTTGAATAGCTCACTCAGAAAATTTGTTCCCTGATCGGTGAGTATTCTTTTGGGTATGCGATAGCGCGTGACGATTTCATCAAAGAAAACCTGCGATACTGTGACTGCTTCTGCATTAGGTATTGCATACCAGTCGACAAATTTTGTTAAATTATCTTGGAAGCTCAAGATATATTTGTTACCTGATGTGGTCTCTTCTAATGGACCTACAATATCGAGGTAAACTTTGTCGAACGGTTGTTCTACGATGTCCGTGATAACCATTGGAATTTTATATTGTGGAGATGCTTTCATCGTCTGGCACTTAGGTCATTTTTTAATGTATTTCTTGATGTCGCTAAGCATGTGTCTCCACCAATACTTGCGTCTTATATGTTTGTATGTTATGTTATGTTATGACACCTTGATGGCCACCAAATGGAGAATCGTGATAATCTTTTAAGATTGTTTGGATCTCCGTGGGGCTCGTAATGACTTCGGGTGTCTTGCCAGTACTTACTTTTTGCTCAAGCGATGCTGGGGGGTGAACATCTGCCTCCGTAAGTTGAATGTAGTTTTGGTCCGCTTTCGTGTGCTCTTCTGTCTCCACACTGGTGTTATTTATTGTCTCTTGAGCCTGTTGCTTCTGAGCTCGAGTCACGACGAAACAATGAGCGTATTTCTTCTTTTTCTTATTATTTGTGGAATTGTCTTCCTCCACATCTGAGTCCATCGTGTGGTGGACTAGGGCTTTTACCGTTAAGGTATTGCCTAAACTGTCTTCCTTTAATGCGTGAGGGATGCGACTTAGCGCATCTGCATTAGTGTTGTACTTCCCAGGTTTGTATTCGATATTGTAGTCGAATTCGGATAATTTGTGGTGAAATCTCACCAAACGGGAAGTAGGGTCTTTCACATTGAAGACACCTTTGAGAGGTTTATGGTCAGTATAGACCGTGAATTTCCGGCCTTGAAGATAGCACCTAAAATTCTTGGTAGCCCAGACAATAGCCAATAAATCTTTCTCTATAGTAGAGTAATTTCTTTCGGCTTTGTTTAATGTGCGGCTTGCATAGGCAATGGGCTGGTCCTTTCCGACTTCTCCTTTGTTACGTGGTGAACTCTGGATGTAGGGGATGTGGTGGCCTAGAAAATAAAGAAAATATTTAAATATAATTGCTATAATATATCCCAAGGGGATTACTTATGTGTACGTGTTGGTTTCGTCTTGTCTTGCCTCCTCAAGTAATAAATTTGGTTGATTCTGCAAAGATTTTCACATCACTTTCAGATCGTGAGCACTATAAAGAAATTACTCACCCTCCCGAAGGCTGGAAACACCTCCATGGATTGCAATATCGATTTTGAACGATACTTTCCTCACCTGAAGTTACCAAGGATACTACTGCGTCGCTGTGAGTCCTGGAAGATATATATGTACGTTTAAGGAGAGTGAGCTTTTCGAATTCCAAATAATACCTAGTATATCCGCCGATATAAGGAATTCTTGGAATCAGAGGATCGTTGCCCCTATAAGCTGCTTTAATAATGATTTTGTCACAAATAGTATTGGAAAACCCAAGTTGGTCCTGAAATTAGAATTAAGTAGAATTAAGTTTAATAAGCATATTTAATGAATTTAAAATTTCATTTACCTTTATAAAGATGATGTAAGGCAGGCAGAGGTACCGCGCGAAGTTCTTCTGAATACCTTAGAAGTGGAAATGCAATGATATTTATCTTTATTTAGATAATTAGTGTTTTCGAAAATTGAAAATAATTTACCTGACCCAGTCCCCCCTTCTCACGCACAATAAAGTAGTAGAGCACAGCCGTTTAAATAATTTAATCACAAACAGAAAAGCGACATGATTTCTTCTGCACAACATGAATTTTCTGAAGTTTTATATCGTTATTGGGGCTGCCCGTAGCCCAAAGCGTAAATCGAAATGCAAAAAAAAGAATATGGCACTAAACACACGAATTCTTGCAAATAAGCAAACGATCGGCAATTTCAGAATAAAAATAAAAATCAAATTTTATTCACCAAAGCAGAACTGAATCAAGCCGATTCGGAAAAGTACTAGAGATAAAGGCCGGAAGTTCAAAATAGTGGGCTTTTCCTATAAAAAGCTTTGGTAGGTGAAGCGGGCAGTCTCGGAAAAAAAGGTCAGTCGAGTGTCAAAGTGTCAAGCGAATCGACGAGGTCTAAGAAGGAAGAGTTTTTTTAAATATAAAAGAAAAAAAAAGAACAAAGTAATAGTCGAGAAGTTCAAAGAATAGAAGGAAAAAAAAAGATTAAAAGAAATTAGAAAGGAAATAGCTTTACCAAGTGGTTCAAAGCAGGAAAAAAAAGGAGGGAAGGAAAGCCTTTAAACAAAGAGGATTGGAAGGAACGTCGTTTGTGGGGAGGTCTTGGGTCGGCGCGGGATAACTGCAGTAAAATTGGAAAATTCATAAAGAGAAAAAGATAAGTATTACTTTTCCACTTATTAAATGCAGCTCAAAGTTGAGCATAAAATTGTTCTTGCATTCGGGATTTATAAATATAGTGTTGAATATATTTTTTTATTCGCGTGCTACCTCCCTTGCCAGTTTAATTGTTTCGGGCTCGATTAGTCTGAGTCACATTACGTGTGAAATTTCGATAAGTAGTTCATCCATAGATTTAGAGTTTCAATTATAACGTTTGGTCGACTAAAAGAAAGAAGTGATAAATATAAAGCTCTGTGTTCTTACTTAAGAGTTCGTGGACTCGAAAGAAAAACCACGTGGCGCCCAACAGGTGTTAAGGCCCAGCGCATATAACCCCACCCTTCTCCAGCTCTAGCCGGGTGGACACCTTACGCGGTTAAAAGTCTGCGTAACACCTTGAGAAAGAACAGCTCCTAGAGCCTCGTTACTTGCGTCTGTAGTAAGGTTAAAAGATTTCGAAAAATCGGGGTAAATTAAAAGAGGTGGAGAAATTAAAGCATTCTTTATGCTTTGAAATGCTTCCTGGCATTTCTCTGTCCAAGTGAATTTTACATCCTTTCGGAGTAAATTCGTGATTGGACGTACAATTTTGGAGAAGTCTGGGATGAATTTCTTGTGGTAATTGGCAAGTCCTAAAAATAACTGAACACGCCTTACTGTTCTTGGAACAGGAAATGTTTGGACGCAGGCCGTCTTATTTGGGTCTGGTAGGGATCCTTCCCTAGAACATTTATGTCCTAGGGAAACAACTTCTCTTCGTAGAAACTGGCACTTCTCTGGCTGCAGTTTCAAGTTGTTCCTTCTGAACTTATTGAAGACTTTCCTCAACTTTTTGTTGTGGTCATTTAAATTTTTTCCATAGATGACAATGTCATCTAGGTAGACAAAACATTCGAGGCCTTGTAGGCCTGTTAATACGAAATTCATTAGGCGTTGAAATGTGGCGGGGGTTCCTTTGAGCCCGAATGGCATACGCTTGAACTCGTAGTGCCCATAACTTGTGCTGAAAGCAGTTTTATGTCGATCTTTTTTGTCGACAAGAACTTGGTGATAACCGTTGGCCAAATCGAGTGTGGTGAAATACCTTGCATGACCCAGTTGGTCAAGAATATCCTCGATTCTGGGTAGCGGAAATGCGTCTCCAATTGTCTTTTCGTTTAATTTACGAAAATCGACAACGACGCGCCACCTTTTTTCACCGTCAGGTCCCGCTTTCTTGGGGACAACTAGTAGAGGTGAATTCCAAGGGCTTTTACTAGACTGGACTATCGCGCTGTCTAGCATTTCTTTTAGCTGTCCGTTAATGAATTTCCGCTGTGTTTCAGGTAAGCGGTACATTTTTTGATTGATTGGTGCTTGATCTTGCACCAATGGAATATTATGCGTTATCGCATTTGTATAGGTGAGTTTGTCACCTTTGAGGAAGAAGATATCGTTATACTCTTCGCAGAGTTCTGATATCGAAATTTTGTCCTCCGCGGTCAAACTAGGGTCTAGGCTGAGTTCTTGCTCTAGCCTAGAAATACGCGGGTATTGTTTTGGGTTGTCCGGAGTCTCATAATCCGGGTATAGATATCGTACATGTTGTAAAATGGCTGATTTTTCAGCGGAACCTTGGTTGGACTTACTCTTGCTTTTATGTTTTTGACCTGTAAGTAGATGAGGCTTTTGTGATTCCTTTTGAGACTTTGTTGTGCTGTAGATAGCATGTTGCAGGGTATTTGCCTCCTGCTTTGCCGACGGCTGGGTTTTGTACACCTGTGTGGTCTTTGCCTTAGGTTGTGTGCTATACTCATGCGCGTTAATGCTATTGCTGTTTGACCATATGGAATTTTTTGTGCTGTGGGACGGTGGATTAATATGCACCTTTAATATAGGCTTTAGCGACTCGCTACCGTTCTTATATGGCCGTTGTTTGTTTAATAGTGATTTATGCCTCGGGATTTTGGACGGAAGAGCTATATGCACCTTTTTGGCAGGCTTTGGACACTCAGTTTCGTCTCTTGTGTTGTTTGATATTGCCTCTATATTTGGTACGGGAATGTGCGTATGGTTGTGGTCTTTTGTGTATGTTAATGGGACTATTGTGTAGTCATTTATTGGATATAGCTGTAACTTTAAGCTATGTACGACTACTTGATGACTGTTAGCGTTGAGAATACTAACCAACACTAATTCTTCTCCAGAAGATAGCAAACTGTTTGCCAAGAAGACTCCATCGCTTATCTCTTGTGATAAACAGAGCATTTCTTCTTGAGCTTGTAACGGGACTGGGGCAACAATTTGAGAGCGCGCAGGTATGCAGATTGGTTCCTTAAAGTTAACCAATTGCTGCCTGAATTCATCGGTCTCTTGTTCGCCCAGACAGCCTTTTTCACATTCATTTAGCTCTTTTGTTGCTTGGCAGCCAGCTTTTCTCGTTTGAGAAGCTTTGAAGACACTGCAGATGGATAGTTCAGCCTGTTTAGACTCTACCGTTTCTCCAAGTGTTCTTACTTCGACTGCTTTTTCAGAATATAGCTTGTCCGTTTCAAACTCTAATGGCAAAGCAAATTCGTCTGGGTTAGTTTCCGTGCGAGGAAACCTTAGTGCCCTATTAGGACCCTCAACGTTACAGTTTTTTGCTAGGAAATCATTTCCTAGAAGTCCATCATCGGAAAGGCCAGGCAAGTTCTTTACGACTTGAAACTTGCAGGGAATTTTGTTTTTGAAAACGAAGTTTCCCTGGCAATTTCCCAGCGTCTTTCCGGTACCAAATGGGGTCTGAAGTGTGCATGCCTCATTGTGGTTAATTCCTTTGGGATCTTTTAATGACCTTTGCTTTATTATACTTACCTCAGCGCCTGTGTCTACTACTAGTTTAGTTTGGCCGTTCAGGCCTACGTCTAAAGGAAGTTTTACTGTAGCAACACTGGAATCGGGCTGCTGAGGGGATCCTATTTTATTAGATGGGAGATTTATAGTCGAGCCTGGGAAGTTTGGGTCGACTGTACGTCGTTTCCCTGACTCCGGGCTTCCCATTTACGTTTTTGTTGACAGTTATTTACTGCATGTCCAGAACGACCACAAAATTCACATTTCTTACGTACATTATAGACCCTTGAGTTGTTGGAACCTGGTGGGTCTCTTGGTCGTTGATTTGATGCTATAGTATTGTTATGTGGTCTCTGGAAACTGTTATTGTTTCTTCTGCAGTCACGTACGTCGTGATTATACATTTTGCAGTTCACACAATAAGGTGTATTTTTCCTTTTGAGGCAATCGGCATATGTGTGGCCTCTTAAATTACAAAAACTACAAGTCACTTTATTTAAATAGGTATTTTTATTTTTTACATTATAATTTTTATCTGGCGGTCTTGGTTCCTGTTTAATATATGTTGTGCCGGCCTGTGTGAGCTGTGACGTTGGTATGTGACTGCTTGGGTTAGTGGTTATATTGTGTTGCCGTGGATCTTGTGAGTAGGGTATGATTCCAGGATAATATACGCTTTGATTTACTAGAGTACTATTTTGAGTTAATTGTGCGTTATTGGGTACACTGGTACAGGCAGAATTTGGCAATGTATTCTGCATCATGTTCGTTTGGAATTTTTCTGGAGGTTGCAGGAATAGAGCACTTTGCTGGAGACGCTCCATGTCAGGTGATCTTTGTACTAATTCATCTACAGTGCCGTCGGTCATGGTCAGAAGGTAGTGGCACATATATGGAAAAGTCCTCGAGCTGCGTTTTAATAGCTGGTGCTGCCGTGGCTCCATATTTGGACTCTGCTGCTTCATTACATAGTGCCAGCATCTGTTTCACTCGTGCCGTGAAGGCTGTGAGGTTTTCCAAAGGATACTGCCTTGTAGTGATTAATTTATTTACCAATTCCTGGTAAGTTTCTCTAGGCAGGTATGTGCGATTTAGCCGTTCTTATACCTCTTTGAAAGTAGTAGGCATATTTGAGGCGAAAATCTGGTAAGCTTCGCCTCTAAGTCTGGTGGGGAAGATTTGTAGGAAAGCTGCTAACTCTTCCACCGAAATGCACTGGATTACCTGCCAGCAGCATCCTAAGAAAGTTTGGAGCTCAAGGCTCAATTTTGGGTGTTGTTCTCCCTAAAATAGGGGAACTAGCTGGGCAGTTAGCTTTGCTATTTTCGCGTAATCTGCCATATTTGGAATAGGGGTTTTCGAACTCGAAATTGGCACTAATGGGGAGCTAGTATCTTCGTTGCTGGTTTCCAGAACGGAGGCGCCCAGCCAATTTAAGAGGATTTGAATCGCGGTGGAATCACTGACACTGTCTTCGTTGGCACTCTCTTTTAAGGCTACACTATTATTTTGTGTTATATCTACTTCGAGGGAGTGCGAAAATTCTCCGAACTCCTTTAAGTTCTTTTGGAACTTCTCTGTGTTAATTTTAAATTTTTCGATTGTTTCCAATCTTTCTTTTCTCGACTTTTCGATCTGCTTTTCTACTGAGTCGCACTGATTCACAGAGAGTTCGGAGGAGTTTCGCAGTGTCTCTTCCAAATTTTTTAAATATATTTCTAAATTTAACTTATGCCTTACTTGTTGGGGACCTGTCAGATTGTCCCACTCCTAAGGGTGACTCCTCTTGTTGTTGAATTTGTTGGGGGAGTTTGTTCTCCACCCTCTATTGCGGATGTTGCTCCCTCGTTGCCTCCTTTGTTCCGGGACGGAACTTCCTGTGCGTCGCCCGGTGAGGTGGATTATTGTGGAGTTGGTAGAGATGGTAATATTTCCTGCGGCGTCTCCTGGTGGGAGCTTACTTCGCTCATGGACCGCCGTGTGTAAAATTTGCAGCTAAGGGGGCTTCTGCTGTCTTAAGTCCCTTGGTTCAAATTGAGAGGGGGGCTTATTGCCTTCTTCGAGGTCCCTATCAATTCAGGATCGCTGGTTCTGTTGCTTGAAGTTCTTTTGCTGCCGGGGGGGCCGTGGCTTTATTAAATTCCCCTGGATAAAAGCTGAAAGGGGGGCGCGTTGCCTACTTCGAAGTCCCTTTTAGCTCTGGATCGTGGATTGCTGTGTAGCTGATCTTCCTTCACCAGTCTGGTTGGTATTTCCTTCTTAGTGTGGGCGTCTATTATGTCTTCGTTTGGGCTGGGATGATGCCCGCTCTTGTCCCACGTTGGCACTTGTGTGCTTTGATGAGGGGGTGGCTGCGTGTTTTTCAAACAGAGGCAGTTAAGGCTGTCCGACCCCGAGCGTTGGGGGCGATTAGACCAAACTGGCCTAATCTAATTAACCCCTTTGGTTCTCTGTAGGATAACGGCTTTTCACGCTCTTAAGTTTTTCTTGACTTTGGAAAACTGGCTTCCGCTATCCTACCGGCTGCGCCAATTGTTATATATATTTTTGACTTTTGGTACTCACCGCCTCCACTCTTCTCCAATTGTTGGCGATGGTAGTCCTTAATTGGAGTTCAATTCACTGATTGAACGCACACAACTTACATTGCCCTTTTCTTTATTTACTTTTTTTCTCAAATTTTTCACTTATTGAAATTTTACAACCACCATGCTACATTCTAATGGATACTCCTCACTTTTATAATGTTCCCCCTTTTTTTTCTTTTTACTTCTGCCGTAACCGACCACCACTCCCCAACCACCGCGTATATAAAACCTTTTTATTCCATTATTTCTTCAAACTTTATAATTCAACTTTTGTGCTACCGCCGCGTAGATAGAACTTTTTTTTCAACTATATCTTCAAACTTTATAATTCAAATTTGCTCTCCTAGATTTCAAATTCAACCCGTTTCGCATAAAAATTTCTACTGCGACGTTCTTCCCGAGATCTTTCAAAAACCCAACTCGGCTCTTGATCACTTTCGTCGCGATCAAGAGCCCTCGTTCAGGGTAGAAAATGCGTAGTTGCATTTCTTACCCTGAGAAAATTTCCGTTTATTCTGGACTTGTTTAAACAAGTCCAGAATATTTTTCGTTGGACGAGGGCTTGAAATTTGATGTTTTTATAAACATCAGCCACCCTCTCGTCGATTGAAATTGCGGCGCGCGTATACATATAATGTATTTTCGCGGCGCGCATTTCTGATCGTGAAAGCTTTTTTTTGATATGTATGTAGGGGGGTGGGCAGTTAGAACAGCGATGTTGTTTTTATAAAAGGTTAAACACTTTCAAAATAAGTATGAACAAATCTTTTATTAACTCAAATTAAATTCAGAAAGGTATTGAAAGTAGAACGCGAAATATTTACACGTGAGAAAATAATAATAATAGGAAAATAATCAGCTTTTCTATATGAAATGAAATTAACACCCGGCTCAAGAGAACCCTTTACGTCTTTTTTTTTGCTTATCGGTTACTTGTCGACTGTACTGACTGTTAATGGCTAGAAATTACTCGGAATGTGATTTTCGGTTACTGTTTGATGAAGAGTACCGCTTATCGATAATGAGCTGGTTGATGATATTGTTACAAAATCTCCTTCTATTGTACATCGACCAGCATCGGGCCAAAATCTGATGGATTGCCAGCACAGTCACTCAATGGACTAGGGGTTCGGTTTGTGGCGTCGAGGACGAGCGGTATCCAGACCGTTAGAATTACCGTTGAGCTATTGCCAGTGGGAGGGCGGCGATATTCGGGCTACCATTTAAAGTGAATTGGATACCTGTAAGTCCGCCTTGGAAGCCTCTCCTGGGGGGCTAATTTTGACGTTACTGGAGTCTTTATAACACAGGGGCTTTCTCCTCCTTTTCTTCTTGTTTTTATTATCTTCCTCCTCTTTATTTTTATATTTTTTTTTCTTCTTTTGTTTTACTTGTTGGTTAAAATTAAAACTTCTTACTTTACTTCTTTTCGAATTATCACTTTATCTTTATTTCTTTGCAAATTATCACATTTTTTACAATGACCAGACTTGTTCTTAAGATGGCGGGTTACTATATCACAATCTATTTTTCGCGGGCCTACGTGACTTACCCTATCTCTATTCTTCCTGCGATCTGGTACTACCATTCATTCTGGCCGCTTCAGCGGCCTCTATTTTTACAAGGGCTATTCAGATTTTACTTTTTAATTCTTACTACATGTCAAAATTTATTTTACATCTCATTTTTAATACCTGTCAGTAGTTTGATTTTCAATTCCTAATATTTGTCAAAATTTGTTTTACATTTCATTTTTAATACTAGTCAAAATTTATTTTACATTTCATTTTTTATACATGTCAGTACTTTGATTTTCAATTCATAATACTTGTTAAAAATTTATCTTACACTTCATTTTTAATACATGTCAGTACTTTGATTTTCTATTCTTAATACATGTCAAAATTTGTTTTACATTTCATTTTTAATACAAGTCAAAATTTATTTTACATTTCATTTTTAATACATGTCAGTACTTTGATATTCAATTCATAATACTTGTTAAAAATTTATCTTACACTTCATTTTTAGTACATGTCAGTACTTTGATTTTCAATTCCTAATACTTGCTACAAATTTATCTTACACTTCATTTTTAGTACATGTCAGTACTTTGATTTTCTATTCTTAATACATGTCAAAATTTGTTTTTCATTTCATTTTTAATACAAGTCAGGCTAGTTTTAATCATTCCTGGCCTGGAGGTGAGTAATATTCCACCTTTACGGGATATCTGTCAGAGTTTTAATTTGAATTTCAAGTTTCTCTATTTGCCAAAGTTTTTCCTTTAGTTCTAGATTTTATATCGGTCAAGATTTTAATGCAATTTGAAATTTCCATATTTCGAGGTTTTTCATTCAATTTAAACTTGCTATATCTGTCAAAGTCCTAATTCGAATTTCAAGTTTCTATATTTGCCAAAGTTTTTCCTTTAGTTCTAGATTTTATCTCGATCAAGATTTTAATACAATTTTAAATTTCTATATTTCGAGGTTTTTCATTCAATTTGAGCTTGCTATATCTGTCAAAGTCGAATTTCAAGTTTCTATATTTGCCAAAGTTTTTCCTTTAGTTCTAGATTTTATCTCGATCAAGATTTTAGTACAATTTTAAATTTCTATATTTCGAGGCTTATCATTCAATTTGAACTTTCTCTATCTGTCAAAGTTTTAATTTGCTACGATTATTTACTGACTTTGAGTTGTCATACTTATCAAAATTCTATTCTTGGGTAAAACTGAAAATTATCTGCTGATATTCACTTTCTATCTGTCTGAATTGATTTGCGTTTGTGTAAGTCCAGCAAACTGCCTCAGCTTTATGCTGCTACGTGTGGGCTTCGCCCTCTATACCATCGTCTTACGCAGTTTATTTCTGAACGAGCTAGATGTCGCGCGGAATTGTGGAAATCGAATTGAGTTCAATGCCTATCTCCGTGTGGTCAGCTGACTGAAATGTCAAGTCTGATTAAGTGATCAAATTTATTGTTTTGATTATCAGGAAATGATTGGTCACGAAATTTAACATGCATTGCTGTTGCAAAGCAACTCACTTTTGAAATAATCAAATTTCCGGAGGAATCAGAATCAGATTCATTGGAATGGCATCAACTTGAAGAAATTTCTCATGAAAGTCGCTGCCATGCCATTAGTAGAGATTTCTCTAGCTGTTCACCCGAAAGTTGTCATCTTATGTGCTGTTGGTGCTGATTTTATTTTACGAATATTTCGCAATGAAGAATTGTGCTACTGTTCAGCAATTCAGAGGACATTCAGGCTATGTAATTGATGTTGTCTGGGAACCGGGAGGTGAGTTTTTCTTTTCGTGATTCTGTTACACTACCCCCCCCCCCCCCTTCACAAGCTTGTAGCTCCGTCCAAGCTAACTCATCTCTCGCTGGGGTTGGTAGGCTTGACACTAGTACATACCACGGATCACCGAAATAATGAAGAGAGGATAGGAAAGTTAAAACGTCCACTGAAAGATAGCCCAGAAGGGGTTAGAGCTATAGACGGTTGATCAAAATGCATCTACTCATTTCAGGTAGAGTTGGGTTCTACTAGGATCGTGTCCTTTTAAATTATATTCAGCCACCACGTATTATAGAAAGAATGAAGGAAGGATAGGAAAGTTAAAACGTCCACTGAAAGATAACCCAGAAGGGGTATAGACGGTCAATCAAAATTCATCTACTCATTTAAGGTAGAGATGGGTTCTACTAGGATCGTGTCCTTTTAAATTATATTCAGCCATCACGTATTATAGAAAGAATGAAGGAAGGATAGGAAAGTTAAAACGTCCACTGAAAGATAACCCAGAAGGGGTTAGAGCTATAGACGGTCAATCAAAATTCATCTACTCATTTAAGGTAGAGATGGGTTCTACAAGGATCGTGTCCTTTTAAATTATATTCAGCCACCACGTATTATAGAAAGAATGAAGAAGGATAGGAAAGTTAAAACCTTCAACGAAGGTTAACTCAGAAGGAGTTAGTGAGAAATTATCTGCTCATTTAAGGCAGAGGCAGGTTAAACAAGGATCGTGTCCTTATAAGTTTTATTCAGCCACCACGTATTTTAGAAAGAATGAAGAAGAGAAATCACTACGGCTTTATCCGGCTTGATCTGTGCATGGCGACTCTGAGACACATCTCCAAAGTTACGCCGATCCTTGGTCAAAGCTCGATATCGGTCTCGGTACGAAAATCAAAGGTGCACTCGCAGCCCAGCAACCCAAAAAATCTGATCTACCAGTACACCTCCGGCCCCCAACACCAAGACCAGTCGGAGAAGCCTCTGCAACCAGTAACCTAACCAACTGATTGCAGGACCTCTTCCGCGCGGGCAACTCCCTCTGACCGCAGATCGACATTCGTTTGAGGGTGTGCGTCAAGGTCCCCATCAGGGGTTAAAATTTCGAAGACAGTCTTTACTGTGGAATTCCTACGGCAGCGTGGCCTACGTAGGGTACCATGTGGGAGGAGTTTTGACTCATTGTCAAGCAAGGGAGTGTGAAAAAAAAATGGACTAATTTATAAGAGGTATACCGGCCGCTAGGTTGGGTAGGTCCTAAGCGGCACATTGGTATCCTGTAGTTACCAGTTAAGCTGGCTGGATGCCTTCTTAGGGGTACCAGGAAGTATTAGTGGTTATAGCGGGAGGTCGTTTCTTTCGCGGTATGGTGCCAGTCTGTCGACGTGAACGGTTCGCATCTTTCCACCTTGACATTTTTTTATTTTGAACACCACTTCGGTTACAGCGTCGGTAATTTTGTATGGCCCATCCCAGTCGCACTGCAGCTTTGGGCACCGCCCAATTACGCGTCGTGGGAAATACAACCAAACAAGTTGACCTACTTGGAAACTGGGTTTCTTTGACCGCAAGTCATAGTATGTCTTCATACGCCGGCTAGCGGTGTTCAACATGACCCGATTACTCTCATGAATCGCATTCAGTGTCGTGGTCAGATTGTCAAGGTAATCGCTAATCGACATAACTTCAGTAGGTGGGCTTCCTAAGACCATCTCCAGTGGCAAACGAAGTTCTCGCCCGAAAAGAAGTTTAGCCGGTGTCTGTTTAGTGCTATCTTGCACACTCGCGCGATATGATAGCAGTAGGTACGGAACATACTGGTCCCATTCTCTTTGGTGCGAATTCAAAAATTTCGCTAAGTAGTCAAGAATTGTTCGGTTAAATCTTTCGACTAAACCGTCCGACTGTGGGTGTAGAGCTGTTGTGCGCGTTTTCTCGACCCCGAACTTCTGCATTACTTCCTGGAAGACGGCGCTTTCAAAATTTCTGCCTTGGTCTGAATGGAGCTGCAGTGGGGCCCCATGCCGGCTGAAAACGGCTGAAATGAGTGCATCCGATACGGTCTCGGCTGTCTGATCTGGTACTGGAATTGCTTCGGGCCACTTAGTGAAGTAGTCCATATAGACTTAGTGAAGTAGTCCATATAGACTACCTTTATTGGTCTTTGGTAGTGGTCCCAATATGTCTACAGCGACTCTTTCGAAAGGTGCACCAATGTTGCATACCTGTAGAGGAGCTCGCCGTCTTGGCCGCTGCCCTTTCCGCGCTTGACACTGTAGACATCCAGCACACCAGTCCTTTACATCAGTACTACTACCCACCCAACAATATTTCTGTCGAAGCTTACCTAGAGTCTTGTCAATGCCGAAGTGTCCACCACCTAGAGAATCGTGTACCTGATTGAGGACAATTTTTCGAAGAGATTTTGGGACTAGGATTTGTTTTATAGTCTCAGTCCCTTGACTGATTAGTCTGACGACGATGTTATTTTCCAGTCTCAGAACAGACCACATTGACCAGTACGCTTTAATGTCCGGGCTGACCCGTAGTCAGCCAACTGCGAATGTGTCGTAATGTGAGGTCATCCTCTTAGTGTTGAGCTATATCGTCTTGCGCGGTAACCAGACGAATAGTGATGGTGTCTTTCTCTTCGAGCCGCTGACAATACTGACATTCAGTCGTTTAACAAGGACGACGCGACATTGCATCTGCGTTACTGTGACTTTTACCTGAACGGTGCATGATTTCAAAATCATAGGCCTGCATGCGTTCTATCCATCTTGCTACTTGTCCTTCGGGACTCCTAAAGTTCATCAACCATCTCAAAGATGCATGGTCTGTTCGAATTATGAACTTTTTTCCCAGTAAGTAGGGCTGAAAATGTGAGCAGGCTTTGACTATCGCAACCAATTCTTTCCTGGTGACACAGTAGTTTCGCTCCGGGGACTGAATGTCTTGCTGTGGTACTCCACCACGTGTTCCATCCCGTCCTTAACTTGCGAGAGAATAGCTCCCCAAGCGTGTTGACTGGCGTCTGTGTCCAAGATAAAAGGTAAATTTTCGTCAGGCTGAGTGAGGATAGGTGCAGTGGTTAAGCGGTCTTTCAACTCTTCGAACGCTTCTTGACAAGCGTCTGACCAGATAAATTTTCGACCTTTCTCCGTAAGCTCTGTTAGTGGCTTCGCAATAGCTGAGAAATTTTTCACAAACCGCCTATAGTAAGCACACAGACCGAGGAATGACTGTATATCCCTTCGTGTTTGCGGTTTGGGCCAACTACTAATGGCATTCGTTTTGTCGGGGTCCGTTGATAATCCAGAGTCACTGATGACGTGTCCCAAGAACTTCACCTCTCTCTGACACAACTGACACTTCTTCGGTGAAATTTTTAGATTTGCTACTCTTAATCGGGCTAAGACAAGGCGGAGATTTTCTACCATTTGTTCGAACGTGGGGCCATGTACGATGACATCGTCCAAATATACTAGGCACGCCTGAGGTGGAATTCCTTGGAGGACGATTTCCATGAGCCTCTGAAAGGTTGCAGGGGAATTAGTTAGTCCAAATGGCATAACTGAAAACTCCCCGAATCCACTGCCTGTAGTGAACGCGGTCTTTTCACGGTCTTCTTCTTCCACTTCTACTTGCCAGTAGCCTGACTGTAAATCCAATGTCGAGAACCAAGTTGAACCGGCGAGTGCATCAAGAGTTAGATCAATACGTGGCAGCGGATATGAATCTTTTTTGGTGACCTCGTTTAGTCGCCTGTAGTCGACGCAAAATCTAGTCGAGCCATCCCTTTTCTTAACCAGAACCACTGGAGAGGTCCACGGGCTGTTAGATGGATTTATAACACCTTGGCTTCTCATATCGTGTACTAGATTTTCTGCCTCCTGACGCTTCGCTAGCGGAAGCCTCCTTGGGGGCTGCTTAATTGGTTAACTGCCGCCCACGTCGATCCGATGCCTCATTATCGTGGCTCGGCCGAGTTCAGTTTTGGTTTTCGCAAAAACGTCTTGATGTTCCATGAGTAGTTTTTCCAGTATTATTTTCTGTTGATTATCAAGGTGTACAGTTGTGGGTTCCAGCAAGAGGCATAATTCAGGTGGTAAACTATTCAAGTTAGGTTTTAATTCCTCGGACGGACTGACAATGTCTGCAGGCACTTCAACATCTGCCAAAGAGGTGTTAGCTTTGAGTTTGACCGGGTTATCGGTTAAGTTTGTCACACGAACTATCAGATTTCCATTGTTGAACTGGCAGACTGCTGGTTCCATCCAGAGAGAAGATGAGACATACTTTGGAGATATTAAAACAATTTTGCGTTCAACCACTAACGGGTTGTAAAGTGTTACGAAGCAGGATGACTCAGCGGGTATTATATCGTCCTGTATTGTTCTAACAAAAATGTCAGTGCTCTCTTCCTCGATTATCGGAACCAGTTCGTGAGCTATCTTAATAGTGTGCTTGGCTAAGTCAATTGAACATCTGTGGCCTGCAAGAAAATCCATCCCAATGATGCAGTCGTCAAAGACATCAGCTACGTAGAAGGTGTGTGTTGTGGTAAAATTTTTAATAGCTACTGGCAGCTCAATGACGCCGTCCACTATGCTCGTTCCTCCAGTGACGTTTCGAATCCGCGTTAAAGTTGGGTTGAGGCTATAAGGGTATTGCAAGCGATCCAGTATTCTTCTGTGCAGAATAGAATGCGTCGCTCCTGTATCCACGATCATGTGGCAGACAATTCTTTCAATATTTCCTTTGATTTTGATGGTACTGCAAATCGTACCTTGGCTTACTGTTATAACTGGTGGGGCTGGTAGCCTCGGAACTAGCGACTCCTTCGGACCTCGTTTTCTTACGTCGTTTTGCACTTTTTGTGTAGGGGTAATGTTCGGTGTGTTGATTATGGGGTTGTGGTGTAGTGTGTTAGTGACTGTTGTGCACGTGGTTATTGAGTTAGTGGGTGGTGGATGGTTTATTAGAGGCTTAGTGCGAAGTGGACGGTAGATTAGTGTGTTAGTGAGAAAGGAGGAGTGAGTTAGTGTGTTAGTGGGAAGGTAGGAGTTGGTTAATGTGTTAGTCGGAAGAGGACGGTTGATTAGTGTGTTAGTGGGTGTTTCATGGGTCGTTAGGGTGTTAGTGGGGAGTGGGTGGCTTGTTAGTAGGTTAGTTCTGGGTGTGCGGGTAATTAGCGAGTTAGTGGGTGGTGGATGGCGGATTGAGCAATGACAGGTTGATGTTTTAGTGCTCAAGGTGCTGGTGAGAGGTGCATGTGTAGTTTTTTCGATAATCCTATTCAATTCTCGGAGGCTAGTTATGACTGGAACGTTGATACCTGCTCGGCCGAGGACGTACTGGCGAGTGGAACTGGGAGCGTGTGGGAGGTATGCTGGTCTCTGCTCCCTGAGATCAGCTGACCTGCGTTTAAAGCTCCTGATAAGTTAGACGCAGTGATATTCCTGGTATATTCTCTGCTTCCGGATAGCTGCTGTGTTTGTGCTGGTTGCAAGTTAGACGGTGGGTCGTTTCGTGCTCCAAGAGTAGGTGCTGTATTATTCCTACCTCCTTCGATTGGTATTAGCAGAATGTTGATTGCTCTGTTAGTAGGGCGGCCTCCAACCAGGTCGAATACTACCCTGTTGCCAGGAGCTATTTCGGTTTCCGGGTTTACAACTGAACTCTGAAAGTTGGCAAAATGGAAGAAGACGTCTACTTGACCTTCATCTCGCACGATAAACCCGTACCTTCTTCGAAAGTCGCACCGGCGGATGATCCCCGTGACGTTTTGGGCTAACAGGCTGGGTTTCGAGGAGATGCTGGCGGATGTAGGAGCTGTTGAATTTGGCTGAGCTAGCTGCGGCTCCCTCACGCTAGCTCGTTCGCGTTTCCCGATGAATTCCGTGCTGAATTTCTTCCCAATTGTTCTCTTCTGGAGTCCGGCGGTTCTCGCGGTGGTAGTCTATTATTACTAGTTGCGACTGCAACTCGTATATTGCGTCTCGCCGCTCTGGTTGCTCGATGATTCGCTACTATCCGAAATGCGGTTTGTACTGCGTCTTGCAGAGTAGGTGGGTTAAAATCTCGCACTCTTTCTTGAACATCTAAGTTGAAAATCCCGTCTAGGAAATGTTCCAACGCGATCTGATCCCTCGCATCCTCTGGACAATATGCGAACTTGAGCCTAGTCAGCCGTAAAAGATCAGTGGCAAATTCTGAAAAGCTCTCCCCATTCTTCTGGACTCTGGTGCTAATCTGTACGTGACTTACTGATTGCTTATATTCTGCACCGAATTGTATAGAGAGCGCATTCCGCGCTTTGCTATAAGACCTCCTGGCCTCTTGATTCAGCGTCTCATAGAAGCCCAAAGCCATGCCGCGCAGAGAGGCAGCTAAGTAATGTGCTTTGGTCTCGTCGTCCCAACCGTTTGTTTCCGCAATCGCTTCGAAGTGCAACTCGCAGTGATTCCACTGAGCCTTGCCGTCGTACTCCGTCGGTGAAAGCGTCGGCTTTCTTATGGGCCTGTCACTAACTGTATGCTGTGGTCGAGGAGGTAGTGACAACGACGGCTCTCGTGATAGCTTAGGCTCCGCAGGATTAGAACATGAGCATGCGGCGGTATTTGTTACAGGCGATTTCTGCTTGCAGTTATCTTTAACTTCTTCTGGAATTTTACCGGACGTCGGGGTGGATTGACTACTCGGTGGTGGAATATCAACTGTCCTATCAACGGATGGTGCGTTTTGTTGAACCTCGGTATCATCCATTACTTTATGGGCGAACGCCGATGGGCTTAGGACTGATATATCGGACATCTGCCTCCGTAGTGTACTTAACTCTTCTTGGAAGGACGTATGCTGCCCCTTTAGAGCTTTCACCTCATTGCTGACTTCTTCAATTGTATGTGACTGCGCACTAAACTTATCGTTCAACTCATCGAGCTTTTGCAGAATTTTATCCAGCTGCTCCTCCGTCATTCTACCCAGTCGCTACTTGTTCTCCGCTTAGAAATGCGAGTTGTCGCCAATCGAACTCAAAAAGTTTAGGCCGTGTATCGTGTGCTAGACTCGTCACAGACGAAATGTCGGAAATATTCCTCAATTGCGTATAACGAATTGAGACGTTGGATCCGAGAAGTATTTGGCGCTGCCTGCCTTTCCTCGACTGAATACCAGTACTTTCCAAAAGCTTTCGTGATTTCTGAAGCCGTCAACGGGTAAGTGAATGAAATCTATCAAGTTTAAGGAGGACTGATTAATTCTCCCTGTGTACTTTCAGTTATTTGCGGCCCAACTATAGAACCCTTCGGGAATTACTTGAGACTTCCGAAGTCGTCTATTTCAAGTGTCGAGCTTAATACGTTGAAGAAACTTTAGAATTAACTTTATGTGTTTTCGACAATTTACAACTGAACACGAAACTTTTCAGAAGTTATTCGAGGCTCCTGCTAGTGTCGTCCACTAATATAGAAAGATTCATAAACCAAACTAAGACGATTTCATGTTCATTTTTAGCGGCCAGCTACAAAACATAAGACCTTTCAGAAATTGTTCGGCCCTTCTAAAATCGTAGCCGCCGGGTACAGAAAACTTATCAATGTTAGTAGAGATTTAGAATTTAGATCAAGTATCCTCGATTATTTATTGCCGAACTTAAGACTCTTCAAAAGGTATTTGATATTTCTGAAGTCGTTGTCTCAAAACATTGAGAATCTTATCCAGTTGACGACGATTTCAATTTTATCTTGACTCTTCGCGGTTACCCGCTATAGAATCCAAAAACTCCCAGCGTTATCTGATGTTTCCGAATTCGTCGACAACAAAGTTGGAAAACATTATCAGAAAAATCCGGAAATTTCTTCGTATATCCTCAATCGTTGGCGATCAAGTATAAAATTCCTTCTCTTAACTCGATGACGTCCAGTACAGAGAATTTAATAGAAATATGAGAGACCCTAAAATTATTTCCGGATTCCCAATCGTCGGCTCTCCAACATAAAATTCTTTTGGGAAATATTTGGGTACCTCGCAAGTCTTTCACGATAAGTAAAGAAATCTCGATAATATTTACGGGTGATAAACGGTCAAGGAATGAATTAGACACCAGAAATATTTCCCACCAAACCCTAAATCCGTCGATTTCCAACTATAGAAAATCTTTTTGTTGAAACATTGAATTTGTTGCTTACACACTATAGAAGAGTTTCCTCTAAAACTGTCGACTTTAATTTCCAAATATAGACAATCTTCTGCTCTACTTCAAATCTTGATTTCGCAATGCCTAATGTTTTGTGTATTATCACCACACTTTGATACAGCCCAGCCAATATAGAGGATATTTCCCCCCTTCGGGTCAATGAAAACTCAATCAGATTATTCTCGTCCAAGATTCAGGCTTGGTTAACGAACGTAGATTAACAAAACTCCAAGCACAAACTATGAAAGCATTTATCTCTGACCGTTCGGTTCAAAACTCAATGGAATTATCGATTCTCAAGTTTAATTACCGCACGTGGACAAATACAAGGCACCAATATAGGAAATCTCGTCTCTATCTCGTCCCCCCGCGGTTGCTAGACGGGTCTAAAAATTATTTTGGATTTTATATGTCGTTGTTTGTCAGGTATGATCCAAGATGGGTAATATTTCCGTTTCGAACAATTGAAGAAATATCAAAAACAATGTTTGAGGCTTCACCAACCTTACACCGGCAAACGCAAAACAAAGAAAAACAAAAAAAAAATTGAAACCTATAGCAGCAATGATCAGCGTAGGATATATAGCAGAATTATCCATACAGCAAATATAGCCAATTAGCCACTACAGCAGTGTAAAAGACCAGTAAATATAGAAATTTTAATCCATATAGCAAATAATTAGCAAATATAGCAACTATAACAATTCAATAAATCGGTAAATATAGTAATTTAATCAATATAGCAAAGAGTTGCTGCATATAGCAACTATAATAATTTAATAAATCGGTAAATTTAGTAATTTAATCAATATAGCAAAGAGTTGCTACATATAGCAACTATAATAATTTAATAAATCGGTAAATTTAGTAATTTAATCAATATAGCAAAGAGTTGCTGCATATAGCAACTATAATAATTTAATAAATCGGTAAATTTAGTAATTTAATCAATATAGCAAAGAGTTGCTACATATAGCAACTATAATAATTTAATAAATCGGTAAATTTAGTAATTTAATCAATATAGCAAAGAGTTGCTACATATAGCAACTATAATAATTTAATAAATCGGTAAATTTAGTAATTTAATCAATATAGCAAAGAGTTGCTGCATATAGCAACTATAATAATACTAATAGCACGGCAAGATAATCACGTCGACCACTAGTGCACAATTTGGATGTGGAAATCAGCTCAGTGGTAAATTATTAGCATCTCTGCAACTGGGAATATAATCCGGGTTTTCGCCAACAAGCTCCTCTTCAATTGATCCACAAATTTGACGTGGTAGATTCGACGAAATAGTTGGATGTTAGTGGGGTCCCTGTTACGGGATTTGGTGTACCCCACACTTGGCACCAAAATGTTACAAAATCTCCTTCTATTGTACATCGACCAGCATCGGGCCAAAATCTGATGGATTGCCAGCCCAGTCACTCAATGGACTAGGGGTTCGGTTTGTGGCGCCGAGGAAGAGCGGTATCCAGACCGTTAGAATTACCGTTGAGCTATTGCCAGTGCGAGGGCGGCGATATTCGGGCTACCTGAATGCACCGCGCTCACCCAAAACATTTAAAGTGAATTGGTTACCTGTAAGTCCGCCTTGGAAGCCTCGCCTGGGGGGCTAATTTTGACGTTACTGGAGTCTTTATAACACAGGGGCTTTCTCCTCCTTTTCTTCTTGTTTTTATTATCTTCCTCCTCTTTATTTTTATATTTTTTTTTCTTCTTTTGTTTTACTTGTTGGTTAAAATTAAAACTTCTTACTTTACTTCTTTTTGAATTCTCACTTTATCTTTATTTCTTTGCAAATTATCACATTTTTTACAATGACCAGACTTGTTCTTAAGATGGCGGGTTACTATATCACAATCTATTTTTCGCGGGCCTACGTGACTTACCCTATCTCTATTCTTCCTGCAATCTGGTACTACCATTCATTCTGGCCGCTTCAGCGGCCTCTATTTTTACAAGGGCTATTCAGATTTTACTTTTTAATTCTTACTACATGTCAAAATTTATTTTACATCTCATTTTTAATACCTGTCAGTACTTTGATTTTCAATTCCTAATATTTGTCAAAATTTGTTTTACATTTCATTTTTAATACTAGTCAAAATTTATTTTACATTTCATTTTTTATACATGTCAGTACTTTGATTTTCAATTCATAATACTTGTTAAAAATTTATCTTACACTTCATTTTTAATACATGTCAGTACTTTGATTTTCTATTCTTAATACATGTCAAAATTTGTTTTACATTTCATTTTTAATACAAGTCAAAATTTATTTTACATTTCATTTTTAATACATGTCAGTACTTTGATTTTCAATTCATAATACTTGTTAAAAATTTATCTTACACTTCATTTTTAGTACATGTCAGTACTTTGATTTTCAATTCCTAATACTTGCTACAAATTTATCTTACACTTCATTTTTAGTACATGTCAGTACTTTGATTTTCTATTCTTAATACATGTCAAAATTTGTTTTACATTTCATTTTTAATACAAGTCAGGCTAGTTTTAATCATTCCTGGCCTGGAGGTGAGTAATATTCCACCTTTACGGGATATCTGTCAGAGTTTTAATTTGAATTTCAAGTTTCTCTATTTGCCAAAGTTTTTCCTTTAGTTCTAGATTTTATATCGGTCAAGATTTTAATGCAATTTGAAATTTCCATATTTCGAGGTTTTTCATTCAATTTAAACTTGCTATATCTGTCAAAGTCCTAATTCGAATTTCAAGTTTCTATATTTGCCAAAGTTTTTCCTTTAGTTCTTGATTTTATCTCGATCAAGATTTTAATACAATTTTAAATTTCTATATTTCGAGGTTTTTCATTCAATTTGAGCTTGCTATATCTGTCAAAGTCGAATTTCAAGTTTCTATATTTGCCAAAGTTTTTCCTTTAGTTCTAGATTTTATCTCGATCAAGATTTTAGTACAATTTTAAATTTCTATATTTCGAGGCTTTTCATTCAATTTGAACTTTCTCTATCTGTCAAAGTTTTAATTTGCTACGATTATTTACTGACTTTGAGTTGTCATACTTATCAAAATTCTATTCTTGGGTAAAACTGAAAATTATCTGCTGATATTCACTTTCTATCTGTCTGAATTGATTTGCGTTTGTGTAAGTCCAGCAAACTGCCTCAGCTTTGTGCTGCTACGTGTGGCTTCGCCCTCTATACCATCGTCTTACGCAGTTTATTTCTGAACGAGCTAGATGTCGCGCGGAATTGTGGAAATCGAATTGAGTTCAATGCCTATCTCCGTGTGGTCAGCTGACTGAAATGTCAAGTCTGATTAAGTGATCAAATTTATTGTTTTGATTATCAGGAAATGATTGGTCACGAAATTTAGCATGCATTGCTGTTGCAAAGCAACTCACTTTTGAAATAATCAAATTTCCGGAGGAATCAGAATCAGATTCATTGGAATGGCATCAACTTGAAGAAATTTCTCATGAAAGTCGCTGCCATGCCATTAGTAGAGATTTCTCTGGCTGTTCACCCGAAAGTTGTCATTTTATGTGCTGTTGGTGCTGATTTTATTTTACGAATATTTCGCAATGAAGAATTGTGCTACTGTTCAGCAATTCAGAGGACATTCAGGCTATGTAATTGATGTTGTCTGGGAACCGGGAGGTGAGTTTTTCTTTTCGTGATTCTGTTACAATATATTGCATTTATTTTGACGAGACGAGTCTGGTTAGATGAGAAGTGGAGAATGGTTCCTACATTCGGCCATCCTGAATTTCGTCTGACCCAGACGAATCTGCATCCGCATCTTCCTCATTCGACCAAGGCTTCATATAGTCTCCTGCTGTAGTTGTGACTCCAGGTCCCTCGTGGTTTCCAACTTTTCTGACCTCAAATCGATCCTTTGCCTTAACTTTTATTACCTCGTATGGTCCTAGAAATTTGGGATATAATTTGTCGCCTGGTATGAACTGTGTGCATTTAATAGCAACTAAGTCATGTACGTCATATTTTCTTGACGGTTATCGCTTTTTTTTAGAATAATCTTGATATTCTTTTTGAATTTTATTTATTTGTTCCTTGGCTTGTTGTCTCATTTCTTGTCGCATTTCCTCTAATTCTTGTACAATAGCTTCTTCCAATAAATTTTTCAAGAGCTGATCTTCTGGTCTGGTCATCTTTACACCGATCATTAGTTCAAATGGTGTTTTTCCGGTAGCACGTGATTGCGTTGAATTTAAAAAGCGTTGCAAATTAGGTACATGTTTGAACCATCTTCGTGGATCTTCTACTGACATCTTTGAAAGGACTCCAATAATTATTTATTCCGGACTGGAATCGAACCTACACTTTTAGAATCGGTCAATGATGGAGAATTGAAGAATTTTTAAGAATTTTTATTTTTAACGATTCCAAATCATATTACAAATACAAGAAGAAAAAACAACCGTCTCATCCGGGGTTTGAAACCGGGACCTTCCGCTTGCCGGGCGACTGCTCTTACCACTGAGCTAACGAGACAGATGATTTTCCCTCTTGCATTTATCAATTTGTAATTAGCCTACTAAGCCACGTTGCTTTCAGCTGGCATTAACCAGTAACGATGAAAGCGCACAAATAAATTGTAAATTCAATTTTTATTTATTCCGGACTGGAATCGAACCTACACTTTTAGAATCGGTCAATGATGGAGAATTGAAGAATTTTAAGAATTATTATTTTTAACGATTCCAAATCAAATTACAAATTCAAGAAGAAACAAGTAAAAAAGCTAGAATTGGTCTAAGACCAATTCTTAGGATACCCTAGATGAATGCCCATATTAAATTTCGTATGGTCACCGATCTATTCAAGTATTGATTTTGAAGTTGTTTTTTGCATATATTTCTAGAACGGTTTGTCGCACAGACAAAATGATTATAACCAATTTTATAGGATTTCGTATTCTGCAGAAGTTTTTAGTACCATAAAAATGTCTTGCACTGATCGTTTTCAAAGTATACGTAAAAAACCGAAATTTTTATATGGCAACACCAAGAAAGAGTTGCCCGATTTAGTCCATTTTCGACATTTTATTTGCTAATGTAGTAAAAACATCATGCACGAAATTTCAGCTTTCTACGTCGACGCGTTCTCAGGCAGTGTCCAAATATATAGCGGAAAACGAAATTTTTATATGGCAACCACACGAAGGAGTTGCCCGATTTGTCTCATTTTGGAACTTAATTTTCCTTTTTGTTTTTAAAGTCCGTGTACAAAATTTCAGCTCTTTAAGTATACGCGTTCTCGAGTTATCCTGCGCACAGACGGATAGACGGACGGACGGACATGCAAAAATCGAAATAACTTTTAATATTATGAATGGGTGTCCAATCCATTTTTCTCTACCATCATTATTTCGAGGTGTTACAAACGGAATGACAAACTTAGTATACCCCTATGATTTCATCTAGGGTATAAAAACAACCGTCTCATCCGGGGTTTGAAACGGGGACCTTCCGCTTGCCGGGCGACTGCTCTTACCACTGAGCTAACGAGACAGATGATTTTCCCTCTTGCATTTATCAATTTGTAATTAGCCTACTAAGCCACGTTGCTTTCAGCTGGCATTAACCAGTAACGATGAAAGCGCACAAATAAATTGTAAATTCAATTTTTATTTATTCCGGACTGGAATCGAACCTACACTTTTAGAATCGGTCAATGATGGAGAATTGAAGAATTTTTAAGAATTTTTATTTTTAACGATTCCAAATCAAATTACAAATACAAGAAGAAAAACAACCGTCTCATCCGGGGTTTGAAACCGGGACCTTCCGCTTGCCGGGCGACTGCTCTTACCACTGAGCTAACGAGACAGATGATTTTCCCTCTTGCATTTATCAATTTGTAATTAGCCTACTAAGCCACGTTGCTTTCAGCTGGCATTAACCAGTAACGATGAAAGCGCAGAAATAAATTGTAAATTTAATTTTTATTTATTCCGGACTGGAATCGAACCTACACTTTTAGAATCGGTCAAGGATGGAGAATGGAAGAATTTTTAAGAATTTTTATTTTTTATTTTTAACGATTCCAAATCAAATTACAAATACAAGAAGAAAAAATTTGATTTGGAATCGTTAAAAATAAAAATTCTTAAAAATTCTTCAATTCTCCATCATTGACCGATTCTAAAAGTGTAGGTTCGATTCCAGTCCGGAATAAATAAAAATTGAATTTACAATTTATTTGTGCGCTTTCATCGTTACTGGTTAATGCCAGCTGAAAGCAACGTGCCTTAGTAGGCCAATTACAAATTGATAAATGCAAGAGGGAAAATCATCTGTCTCGTTAGCTCAGTGGTAAGAGCAGTCGCCCGGCAAGCGGAAGGTCCCGGTTTCAAACCCCGGATGAGACGGTTGTGTTTTCTTCTTGTATTTGTAATTTGATTTGGAATCGTTAAAAATAAAAATTCTTAAAAATTCTTCAATACTCCAATAATTGTCTGATTTAGACGTTCCACCTGACCATTTCCTCTGGGAACTCCAGTGGTTACAAGAACGTGGTTGATGTTTTGGTCTACGCAATACGATCGAAAAGCATTTGAAGTAAAAGCTGTTCCTTTATCCGATATAATCCGATGGGGGTTACCAAAGGTTTCACTTTGCGTTGTTAATCTTTTAAGAACTTCATCAGCCGTAGTCGCCTTGACGGGATACAGCCAGCAGAACTTGGTGAAAGCATCTATGACTACAAACAGGTAGGCGTAATTCTTTGCGGTTGACGGTAATGGGCCAAGATGGTCTACATGATAAGTATGTAAAGGTATGTCTGTCTTCTCAATTGGGTTTAAATATCCTTCGGGCTTTCCATGTTTTCTTGACGCTAGTATACATCTTACACAATTAGAAATGATGCTTTCCACTTTCCTCGGTAAGTCTGGAATATAATAGTCTTGTCGTATTATCGTTTGTACCTTTCGGGAACTTATGTGGCCCTGCTCATGGACGTTGCGAATTATATCCTTTTGAATCGTCTTTGGTATAACAAGAAGATAATTTCCTTCCACAAATTTGTATAGAACATTGCTTCTTAGAATATAGTATTCAAATTCTCTTTCCTTTATTAGTTCGGTAATTAATTTACAGGATTCATCTCTCCCTTGAGCTTGACTGATTCTCATGAGTAATCCATTTTCTATTGAAAATACTGCTGGGTAACGACTTAATGCGTCTACGTGCCGCATCGTTGATCCTACGCGATGATGTACAGTACAATTGTACTCTTCTAATAAGAGAGCCCATCTAGCAACTCGACTACTTAAGTCCTTCTTTTTCATAGTTAATTCGAAAGCTTTGCAATCTGTAAAAATTTTAAACTGTAGGCCAAGCAGATAAGTTCGCAATTTTTTGAGTGACTTTATGATGGATAAAACCTCTAACTCATAACTGGAGTAGTTCTTTTCTGTATCAGTTGTTTTAAAGCTGAGGTATAAAACAGGATGGAACTTCTGATCTTCATTATGTTTTTGCAGTAGTACAGCTCCATATCCAGATCTACTTGCGTCAGTATGGAGTTCAGTTTCTTGTAAAGGATTGAATAGTTTTAAAACCGAAGTATTACATAATCTGTCCTTAAGTAAATTAAATGCATCTTGTGCCGTTGAATTAAATGTAAAAGGCACATCCTTTCTGGTTAGATCAGTAAGAGGCTTTGCTATGTGTGAGTAATGCGGTATAAACTTTCGGAAAAATCCTGATAAGCCCAAAAAACTTTGTACCTGCTTGACAGTCTTGGGTATGGGAAATCCTTTCACGGCTCTTATCTTTTCTTCAGACGGTTTTATATTTCCAGCTTCGATCATATGTCCCAGGAACTGCACATTTCGTTGCATAAACTTGCATTTAGACCACTTTATTACAAGTCCGCTCTCGCTAGCTACTTGGAGAGTTTGCCTAAATTTGTCGTAATTTTCTTCCTCGTCCACTGATGGAATTATATTATCATC
Organism: Dioctria rufipes; assembly: GCA_963924295.1. Lineage (NCBI taxonomy): Eukaryota > Metazoa > Arthropoda > Insecta > Diptera > Asilidae > Dioctria > Dioctria rufipes. The sequence continues at coordinate 140,570,543 of OZ002744.1, forward strand.
CATATAGATTAACAAGACATCTTTTCTGATTAGTGGTTGAAATAACGTGTTAACGTACCTCTGGAAGACTGACGGTGAATTGCAGAGTCCAAATGGTGCTTTACAGAACTCAAATTGGGCATCAGGCGTAACGAAAGATGTGAATTTGCGACACTCTTCTCTAATATTCACATGAAAGAATCCGTTTCTAAGATCAAGTGTCGTAAAGACCTGGGCGCTGTACAAACTTTCCAAAATTTCTTCAATATTTGGTAAGGCATACCGATCTCTTACGATTTTCTTATTTAACCGACGATAATCGATACATAACCTAAGGGAACCATCCTTTTTCTTCGCGAGAACTATAGGGCTGGCGAAATCCGAATAACTGCACCTTACAATTCCTTCATCTATCCATTCTTGAATTTGCTGATTCACTATTTGCTTTTCTTTAGGAGCAAGCCTACGTGCCTTCTGGTAAACCGGGATTTCATCATGAAGACAAATTGACATCTCCACGCAGGATTCGGTAGGTTTTACAGGGTTATAAGTCAAGATTAGTTCTTTCACCTTCTTTTGCATTTCACTGATTTTAATTTCCTCCACACTTTCTATATTCTTTTGATGGATCAAGTTTACAATGTCTATATTTTGCAGGAAATCTGATGTATCTTCCTCGATGTTTAAGTATTTTTCCTTTTTTAATGTAGCTTTACCGTTTTTTACTGTTAAAGTGGCATCCTTCAGTAAATCTTTTCCAACAATTATGTCTGGACTAAGCCATAGGTCTGGAACAATGTGGCACTTGACATTATAGCTTTCTCCATCGATACCCAGAATAGCAGTACATGATCCTAACGTTTTCTTTAAATGCTGACCGAAACCCGTTAAGTAAATACTGGAATTTTTATCCGTTGCAATCTGTGTATCGATCTGTACTCTTTCTTTCATTATTGAGGCATCACTTCCTGTATCGATTAATGCAAGATATTGTTTATCGTTGATCGTAACTTTAATGTGTAGTTCTGGGGTGCTTATAATGTTTACTTGACTTTCAGCTAAGTGTTTATTTTGCTTTGGTACAGGACAATTTGGTGCGATGTGACCAAATTCGTTACAATTAAAGCATCGCGCTCCTTTTGCTTTGTGGGGGCAGTTGGGATTTCCATGCCCTTTTCCTCCGCAATTCGTACATCTAACTTTAGGTTGACTATATTTATTCTTTTCGAAAGTTGCTTTCTGTTCAGGCTTTGGGAATCTTTTAGCTGCTTCACTTTTCATAGTCTCATAAATTTTAAGTTTTTTCTTGAGTTCATCTAAGGTCTTTGATTCGTATAAAAAAGTTTTATTAATAATTTCATCCGATATTCCCGCAATAATGTACATAATTATTGATTCCTCATCAACGTTACCTCTGTTCGCAGTTTGCTTCATTGAGTACATGTATTCAAGATAAGTTTCATGTTTAGATTTCTTTCGATTTTCGAGACGTCGATGGATACTTAAACTGGAAGCAGTTTCTCCAAACTCTTTTGATAAAAAATTTTTCAGCTGTTCCCAGCTGTGCACATTAATTGTCGCTTCTACTGAGAGCTTGGCCGCACCTCGAAGCAGCCTTCTCATATACAGATATTTGCGAATATCACTCCACCCGCAAACAGCTGCTATATCTTCAAAATTCTTAATCCACACTGATATATTTCCTGAAGTTTCTCCATTAAATGTCTCCAAAGATTCTTCGACGTCCCTAAACAGAAAACTGCAACCCTGTGCATCAATTTGTGTTGTATGCATGGCTTTGTTTGCACTTTCACTTTCTTTTAATGGAATTGATCTCTCTTGGCCTATTAAATTTCCCTTTACTTTATTTTTTTCTGAATCTTGACTAATGTGCTTTGAATTCTCTTTTGTAATATCTTGATAGTGCTCATCAACTTTATTCTTTTCTGAAGTAGTTTTTGTTAAAAATAAATTTGTTTGGCTTACCGTGTTTTTTTCTCTTTTATTTATTTCAGATACCTGATCGCTTTGCGAATCCTCTTCACTACTAGTCTTATCTTCTTCTCCGTCACTTTCTTCAATAATGTTTTTGTCTTTCGAGTTTTCTTCACTGCTATCTAAATTTTCATCTTGAACTGCACTATATAATCTATTCACTAGATCTTCTTTAGTTCTATAACTATGAGATAAACCACGGTCTCTCAAAATGGTTTGCAATTGAATTGTAGTTAGTTTTTTTAGGTCTTCCATAAAATATCAGTTCACTTTTATCCGCGATATTTTCTAATAAATTGAAAACAAGGTCATAAAAAAAAATTGTGTTTCTAGAAAAATTCAATTATTTAGTACCGTTTGCAAAGAAGCGTTTTAACACAACAATGTATTTCAAGTGCAATTGTCTTTGAAAGAACCGCTTTATTAAAACGAAATTTTTATGCAAAACGTTTGATATTCAATCGGGGTCACTTTTAACAAAATTTCCGTTAGCACTAAAATCTATCTTCATACCAATGCACAATAGGTTATGAATTTGCTTTTCTACTGCCGTAATTAAAAAAAAAATTTCAAATATTTAGCACGTGCACTTTTCACTGGGCTTAACCATGAATTTCTTTAATTATTTTTCTTTTGTTTAACACTTTATGTACCCATTTTTTGGTTTTTAAACACTTCTGACACCATGTGTAGGGGGGTGGGTAGTTAGAACAGCGAGGTTGTTTTTATAAATGGTTAAACACTTTCAAAATAAGTATGAACAAATGTTTTATTAACTCAAATTAAATTCACAAAGGTATTGAAAGTAGAACGCGAAATATTTACACGTGAGAAAATAATAATAATAGGAAAATAATCAGCTTTTCTATATGAAATGAAATTAACACCCGGCTCAAGAGAATTCTTTACGTCTTTTTTTTTGCTTACCGGTTACTTGTCGACTGTACTGACTGTTAATGGCTAGAAATTACTCGGAATGTGATTTTCGGTTACTGTTTGATGAAGAGTACCGCTTATCGATAATGAGCTGGTTGATGATATATTGCATTTATTGTGACGAGACGAGTCTGGTTAGATGAGAAGTGGAGAATGGTTCCTACATGTATGTACGTTCGTATATACATATGGTAATTTTTACGACAAATCGTACTGAAGGTACGGTTTGCCTTTGGTTTTATTCTTTTTTAATTAATTATTTATTGCTGAAGGCAAAATTTGTCATGGGAACTTTTTGAAAAACGAGATGGTATGTGAAGAAAATTGCATCAGCAATTTTCTTCACTGATTAAATTGATAAGTTAACCATGTTTTAGGCATGGTTAGTTCACGTGAAAATTGTATGGATGAATTCTTTTATATTTTAGAAATTTTTTGATACCCTTTTTTAGTAATATTTTTGGTATGCAGCATTTGGTACGTAACAATTACAATTTTTTGCTTTATGCCCTCTCATACCTCAGTTAAAACATTTTCTTTTCCTGTCTTTTTATTATTCTTGAGTTTTCATGTATTTGTATCATTGCGTCGTGCGAGTTGTATTTTCTCTCTATAGTTTTTATAAAGGTCCTACGTACTTTTAAATTCTTTATTTTGACACTCTATACAATAGTACGTTATTGTGATGACTATCATCAATGCCATCAATGACATATTGAATTATACCCGATTCTTCTACTTGTCCCTTCGCACCTATTTCACGCATTTTTAAAAAATATTCGTAAGCTGACTCATCCCTATTTTGTTAACGCGCACTCAATTTCCGATGGGTATCTGCACTACTTATTACTTCAGAAAATTCGCTCAGTAAAAATTGATTTAATTCGCACCATGATCAAAGATTTGGCTGAGATCTAATTGTCAATTTCGCGGAACCGGTCAGTAGCCTCTTCGCGTACAACAAATACTCAAGATCAGTTCAACTTATAAACGCACCCATATTTTCTAAATCTTGAACCCAATGTTTAATATTATATTCGTCACTACCCGAAAATTATGAAAGCGTATTCGATACATCCTGTGAGGAAAAGTTTAATAACCGCGATCGGTCGACTACTGTTCTTGAATGTCTTGCCATGTTATCATCTCGTTGACTTAACTCTTCAAATCTTTTTTCTCTCAACAATAAAACGCTTTTTCTACGTTGTAACGTTGCTTCTCGTTTCGAGAATAATTCTGGAATTTCTTCGGTTAAATGTAGTGTTTCTGGAATAGAATTTTGTATGGTACTCGATCGAAGCCTCTTTTTATTTTTAGCCATTTTATACAATAGCCTTTCTTGATTTATTGGTAAAAATCAATAATGACACTAAGCTATTATTTTTCGGACTGAAATTATGTAATATTATAATTTAATTGTTTATATTATAACTTAAATAGAAAGTCCAACAAACTACAATAAAGTTTTTAGAATTAAAAGTCATTTACTGCAAAATAGATCTCTGTGAGCTCCTAGGAGTATGCTACTATTTGACAAGACCGTGAAATCAATTATTTATGATCCTTACTGTACCAAACTTTATGGTTTCAACACTGACTAACGCTCATTTAGTACAAAGAGCGTACTTTGACAGTTTTCTGAGCCTCCTGACACTTCTTGGGGCCCTGATTAAGACCAATCCAATATGCAACTGTAAAAAATAACAAACAAAGCACTTTTCACCGCTGATAAACCAAATGACAAACCATTAGAGCACTTTTCTCAACAATAATTCACTTATGTGAACCAGCAACAGTTCGTAAATATACATAAATTTTTACTTTTCCACTTCGACAATTTCATTTCATTACAAATGTTGATACTCCAACTCTGAAATTTTTATCCAGTTTTACACAGGCTGAAGTTTACGATTTCAATGCATATCCCACGTTGGTTGCGATTCCTCCGTGCAATTACTCGAAGTTTTTATATCGTACCCCTACGATTTATCCCTTCCCCTCTTGCGGCAGATTAACTCGCCTCTCGCCGCTTTCCATCCATCCCCGACGAACAAAAAATTGCAAACTCCGCTTGATATAAACAAAAACAAAATTTAATTTATTGAATTCAATGTATAAACGTTTATTTAATAGGATGATAACACTGATGGAAATAGATGGCGGTGGCGGCGATGACGTCTGCCCTTATTTCTTCTGTTGCCGGTGCGAGAGTGTTTCGTGTTCCCCGTTTCTGTCTTCCTCAGCTCAGTAATCCAATATTGGCTGGTACGGTCAGCAAATGGGTGATGTGGAGTTTACAATTTTGGAATCACACATGTATACGCACCAAGTTTTAAGATTCAAGAATGAATTCCTTCACATTTGCAGATTTTAAAATTTCAAACCCCCCTTCAAATAAGGAAAAGGGGGTTCCCCTCATCCGATTTTGCGCATATTCAAATATTCAAACTAGATGCCTAAAGTCATATTCTGAGTTCTCAAAATAAGTTCAACTCTTCACATTGCTTCGTTCTTCCACAATAATTGTGATGAGAAGCGTTCTTATATGCATAAATCTTAGCAAAAGGCTTATAACATTATTTAAAAAAAATCTGAAAAATTACGAAAATTATCACTGTATCCTACTACCCAAGAAGTACCGAAAACCAATGTTAGTAATAATATGCAACGCAATTTGGACCTGGAATACTGTTTTGTGTTTTATTTTTGATCGACAAAATAAAACTCAACCGATAATGATTATTTCTGATTCCAAATTATAAAAATCAGACCTGAGTTTTATTTTAATAAAACTCAAGTCTAATGATTATTGATGATTTTAAGACGAAAAACTGAAATGAGAGTTTTATTCGTGAGTGAATGGCGTAAAACTCAAATATAATGATTAATAGTGATTTAAAAATTAAAACTCAAATTTTAATTTTTACTGGTGATTGAGAAAGTAAAATTTGGATAATGATGATTAAAGCGTAATTTTTACTATTTGAATCGTAATGATTGCGGTCCCTGGTTACAAGTAACATATTCCTGTACTCTATATTTGATAATTAGATTGGTTTGTAGTAACGTACCCTTACATGTGTGGGCCATCGCTGAATTGTTACCAAGCCTCTGACAAGTTACTGTTATTTGCTCTGCGATGAACTGGATATTCTGGAATTCGGACTTGAAATTTGTCATGTAATAGTATGTCACTATCTTCCACTCGTTGGTGTAGAGGTGGGCCCTGCCAATTTCCTCAAAATAAATGCCTGCGTGGCATTTAGCTGAGCTGAGCCGTAGACGAAAGGGATGAAAATCAAAATGAATGCTGCATGCATCATTCTGGAAAGCTGGAAAATGATACTCTATAAATGGAATGATTTTTGGGATGAATGAAATTACTGGCATTAATGTGTGAAAAGTTTCAAGTCATTACTATGGACTCTTTTATTTTTGTTGTTGACCTTTGTGGTGGAATTTTCGAGGGAATTAATCTCCATTATCTCATACGGATCTGACCATAATGGTGAGAACTTATTATCTCTCACCCTGCTCTTGAGTAAGACTTTATCACCAGTATTAAATGATTTTTGGACGGAGTTCTTGTCTTATTGTATTTTAGATTTTTCTTTATTTGACATGGCCATGCTTTTAGCTATTTTGAAGCTACGCTGTAGACGCGCTTTTAACTCGTTTGCATAATTGTCATAATTATAGCAAACGATTGGAGGAGATTTTAAATTGTTTGGAATTTCGGCTGCGAATCCGTAAAGGAGTTCGCGAGGAGTATTACTAATACTCGAATGAGGGGTGGTATTGTATTAAAGTATGTCATATGGAATCCATGTATCCCAGTCCTAAGGATCTTTAGCTACATAAGAGCGGAGGTATTCCGCTAAGGTTCTGTGGCTTCTCTCCAATGCACCATTCGTTTGAGGGTGATATGGAGTAGTTTTGAGCCTTTTAATTCTCAGCAACTTAGATACTTCGGCGAAAATGCCACTTATAATCTGTGAGGATACATTCTGGAATACCATGCCGACAAACTATTGTTGTTGTGAAGGCTTGCGCTACTGTCTTAGACTCGACGTCGACTATGGGGATAGACTCGGAAAATTTTGTAAGGTCGTCTTGGAATGTAAGGAGATATTTATTTCCAGAATGTGAAATTGGGATAGGTCCTACAACATCTAGGTACACTCTTCCGAAGGGTTTGGAGCTAATGCTCGAGATTTTCATAAGAATTTTAGGGTTTCTGGATGCTTTGTTCACATTTCCTTACATATTTGACCACGTCGTCTTATATACCAGGCCAGTAAAACTACTTTTTAATTATTACCTCTTGGTGGCCTCTCGTCGGTAGTGAATGAAAATCTGTTAGAACTTGTTCGATATCATTAATGTCGAATAAATGTTTAATAGAATCCTGATGGAGTTTAATGTTTATTTGTTTAGTAGCGCAAACCTTGGTAAAATGTTTTTAATAATTATTATAAGGAAGGAAATATTTATTTGTTTTAACTGATTTGCTTCTGTGTATTAGCAGTTAAAATCATTTCGAGGTCTGATCTATTTTCGAATCCAACACTCTTTCAAGTTCAGTATCTTGCATGGGCAAAATGAAAAATTTAGGATTGTTTGTTGACGGTGGAGCTTTAAAAAAAAAAAAAAAAAAAAAAAAATGACTATCAGAACCAGCTTAACACAAGCTCGCTGCATGGACACGTTTAATAAAATAAACTGTCAACAATACATGCGTTTCATCACTTAGTCGGTGTTAGTATTAGTATGTTAAACTAAACATAGCCCAAACACCGAATGAGATGACATGCAATGCGACATGGAAATAGAAAATCAAGTATTAAATAGACGTTTTTTTAAAACATGCTTGGATATGCCAACGTCAAAATGCTCAGCCTTAATATTAACAACAATACACATGCGATTGATGGGTTCATACATACTAAAGTTGGATCTTGCGGAGTTAACATGCAACAGAGGTAACCTTCTCAGATTGTGCCTGCTATCGCGCAAAGAGATTTTGCTAAGCAGTACGGGAGAATCAATATTCGCGTTTAAGAGTTGATGCACAAAAGTTACATCGGCAACCATGCGACGTTTTTCAAGGGAGTGCATATTCAAAAGCTTCAAGCGATCCTCATAAGGTGGAAGAATTAATGAATTATTCCAGGGTAGGTGCCTAAGAGCGAAGCGCAGGAAGTTCCGCTGAACAGATTCGATGCGGTCGATGTGTGTACCGTAAAATGGAGACCAGACCTGGCTAGCGTATTCAAGGAGAGGTCTCACAAAACAAGTGTACAAACGCAATGTTATGGTGGGATTCGAGAATTCTCGAGACCAACGTTTGATAAAGCCCAGCATAGAGTTACTCTTAGATACCATGTAGTTAATGTGAGAGATAAAATTCAATCTATGGTCACATTTGACACCCAAGTCACAAACAGCACCCTCGCGACGGCGAATCGTGGAATCCGAGAACACATAATCATAAGTGATCGGTTTCTGATTCCTGTGGAAAGTCATAACCTCACATTTGTCGATATTGAGAGCCAAATTATTGTTTTTGCACCAAACGTAAAACTTGTGAAGTTCATCCTGTATCAGTTCACAATCGTTAACAGATTTAATCTGAGCGAAAAGTTTAATATCGTCAGCATAAATCAATACTTTGCAGTGCCTCACAACAGAGACAATGTCGTCAATAGATAGAATAAAAAACAACGGCCCAAGTGACTCCCTTGAGGTACGCCGGACGAAGCTTTCAGGACTCTAGAGATGGAACGCCGGAATAATATTTGATATGTTCTGTTATTCAAATAAGACTCCGTCCATTTTATAACTGTTGGGTGAAACCCATACTTTTCCATTTTAAAGAGTATCACAGAGTGAGATAACTTGTCGAACGCTTTACTAAAATCAGTATAAATACATGTCTGATAACCTTTTGCAAACCCGCGAATGGTATCCGAGACAAATTCCAACAAGTTAGTGGTTGTGGACCTGCCCGAAATAAACCCATGCTGGTTTGAAGAAAGCAAATTCTTGCAGGAAATTGATAGCTGAGAGTAAATGATAGATTCGAACAATTTAGGCATACAAGACAATTTTGCGATAGGCCTATAGTTAGAAATTTCACTTTTACTACCTTTTTTGTGGATAGGTATGATAAAAGAATTTTTCCAGAGTTGAGGAATGTAATGGGGTAATAATACTCGTGCTGGGAATGTTCTGATTCGCCTGAGCTCCAGCTGGATTCCTAGTTACTACATTTTCGCAGGTGGTAGGTTCTGCAAAATATTTGCTACTATCTGGAATTGCTCCACTGAGAGGGTCTTCTTTAGTACTGAACTTGCCTGACTTGTGAACTCTTTTGTAGTCATATTCCTCAGGACGTATTCTCCATCGATAGCTAAGAGCTCTTTCTCTATAGTTGAGTAACGAGTCTACGCACCATTGAGAACTTAACTCACATAGACGATTGGTTGATCTCCTTGATCATCAACTTGTGAAAGAACAGTTCCGATGGCGTAGTCACTGAATTCTTTGTCGAAATTCGAATAAGATAGAATTGGTGCTGAAATTAATTTATTTCTCAATTCGCAGAATGCGTCATAGTAAATTGCATCGAACTTGAAAGGCCTATCTTTTTTCAAAAGATTTGTAAGTGGTTTGGCTATCTACAACAATTTGGTATAAAGCGGCGATAGTAGCCGACGAAACCAAGGAAGGCTTTAATATCTTAATCCTTCTTCGGTCTGGGATAGGATTGAACTGATTTAATCCTTGCGGGGTCTGGTTTGACTCCATTTTCGGTAATAATGTGCCCTATCTACATAATTTCTTTCCTTAGGAAATGGACAAGTGGGTTGAAGTTTAAGGTTGAAGTTGCGCAGACGGCTGAATACTGCTGTGAGTCTAGAGTTGCGATCTTTGAGATTGTATCCATGGACTACACTATCGTCCATGTAAACGAAGCAATAGATGCCTTCAAGGCCAGATAAAACATTATTCATGGCTCGATTGTATTCGTAGTGGCCGCAGGTTGTGCTAAAGGCAGTTTTTTCCTTGTACTTCGAGTCCATTTTTATCTGGTGGAATCCACTGGCTAAGTCGAGTGTGGTAAGATATTTCGATTTCCCCAACTGGTCCAATATATCAGTGATATTAGGCGGTGGGTACGCATCGCCAACAGTAATGTCGTTAATACGACGAAAGTCTATCACTACTCGCCACTTTTTGTTTCCATTTTCATCTGGTTTTTTGGGAACCAGAAGAAGTGGAGAATTCCAGGGACTATGTGAAGGTCTGATGATGTCTGACTCAAGTATTTAGGTGGGTGGTTTGTCTTGGAGTGTCTCGATTTTGTGGGTAATCGCATCTGTATATGAAAGGAAATACCCTTTTAGATAGAAAGATTATTGAATTCCCTACAGATGTTGGGAATACTCTCAGATTCCTCTGAATTGCAGTGCAGTGATCCAATTTGATAAGGTTTTGCAGTTTCATTATTCTGAACTTTCAGAGTCTGTGGAGATTGTCACAAAGTCGTCCCAGTCTTGGTAAACTGGGTTCACCTCGAAGGGCCCAGATCGGCGTGCTCCTCATTTGTGTTGAGGATTAGGACTTTCGCCATACCATTGACTGGTTTTACTATCGAATTTCCAAGAAACCAAACTGGTCTTATTTCCTTCTTGAAACAGAGCGATTGATGTTGAATAGGAGTAGTTGGAATTTCAATAATATACTCTGATCGAGCCGGAATTTGAATTGATTTATGTAGATCCGATTGTTTCGGATTTTTAATAGGAAGGAGATCTGATTCCGACTCGATGTAATTTGAAAAAGTTAAACATTTATTGATATTCCTTGACTTCTTTGATTTATTCGTGGAATTCATTTTTTGTGAACTTATTGATGAAGGAGATAGAATTTTACAAGATTTAGCCGCCTGTGCGGCTATTGATGCAACTACATTTTTATGTTCTACTCTTTTATTTTATTGTAGTCTCATATTTTGTAAAAATATTAATGAAGATTGATTGTCATAGCTTTCTAGTTCCATTCCCTTTGGAACTGTTGATGAAGGTACATTTCGTTTTACCTTTCATTTTGGATTCACTCCTTGTGAAGCATTGGATGGAGATAGATTCTTATAATTTTTCAGTTGGAGAATGCCATCTCCGTACACAGTAAACTTTTAGTTTTAGACTTGCTTTCTGGGTCTTCGTTTTTCAAATAAACATATGGATAATTAGTAGTTGTTCTATGATGGTTCTGCGACACTTTTTTAAGCCTCCAGGATTTCGCCACAGATGGCGCCACCGTCGCTAGGTGGTGTAAATCCATACTAAATGTGGGTTTGTGCCTTGGATGTACTGGTTTATGTCTTGGATGTTGGGGATACGAGACCAATTTGGGGGATACGAGACCACTTTAAGCACTCTCCAGCATAGGGAAATAGCATAGGATTTCGATTTTGTTTCTGAAGTTCACCTATTTTTCATCTCGAATCTTGGGCACACGAGAGAACTTTGGGAATACGAGAGCACTTTGGGGATACGACACCACTTTAAGTACTCTCCAGCATAGGGAAATAGCATAGGATTTCGATTTTGTGTCTGGAGTTCGGTTATTTTTCATCTCAGACTCGTAGCCTCTAAATTGACATCAATTTTTTCATCTCGAGTTTTGGGGGTACGAGATCACTTTCAGTTCTATATATTTGTGAAGGGGGTGGGAACCTTTATTGATGGACTTGGTCTTGACTGCGCCCTAGCGGCATTAGCCGGTACTACCAGCATGTTCCGGTACTACAGTTTTCTTGGATAGATATGTGGTGCGCCTAAATGTAGGCTTTTGGTTTTGAACTAATATTAGTAATAACTAAAGTTAACGCTAGGAAATTATTGTTCATGCCAATGGATTCTAGATGGGTGGTTTGCGAGAGGGTATTATGGTATAGGAGAGGGAGGGGGTAATGAAATTTTCATCAGAAATCCTCTACGGGCTCTGGTTTTCGAGATATTAGCGTATTAATAATTCAAGTTATTTTTGTTCATGCCAATGGATTCTAGGTGGTGTAGGGTGGGAGGGGGGACGAAATTCTCATCAGAAATCCTCTACGGGATAGCCATTTCTTGAGAAAGGTTACCTAGCGGCATTAGCCGGAACTACTAGCATGCCTTGGTTTTGCTGTTTTCTTTTATTAGCGGGGAAGTTCTAGATATCAGCATGACGTCATCTTGGTTTTGTTGTTTTCAAGTGCTGTTGTGGATATCAGCATCATTCGAATTTCACAACATCATATCACCTTGGCTTGATGTTTTCCTAGCAAATTACTATTATTATTGGGTCCTGGGGGTGCGTGTATTGAAAAGTCACAGTTGCTCTTTCGAGTGCAAGCACCATTTCTTGAGCAAGGTCCCCTAGCGGCATTAGCAGGTACTACATATATTGTTCATTTCGGGCTTGGGGATACGAGATTACTTTCAGCACTCTCCAGCATAGGGAAATAGCATAGGATTCCGATTTTGTTGCTGGAGTTCACTTATTTTTCATCTCGAGTTTTGGGGATACGAGATCACTTTCAGCACTCTCCAGCATAGGGAAATAGCATAGATGTTCGATTTTATTTCTGGAGTTCACTTATTTTTTATTTCGGCGATCGTAGCTGTAAATATTATAAACAAGAGTGATCATGGTATGATATTCAATATCTAAAAATCGATTACGGTTGCTTGGGATGTTAAGAAAAATGAAGTAATGGAAATTAAATTTTCGATGTAGATGTGTGTGTGTGTGTGTGTATGTTGAAAAGTCACTATGGGTTTCGAGATATTAGCGATTTTACCTTTTCGGTATAATTAATAGTAGTAATAATTCAAGTTAACCTTATGATATTTTTTTTTGTTCATGCCAATAGTATTAGTACTAGGGGAGTAGTTATTCTATGCCGGTTCTGCGACACTTTTTGAGCCTCCAGGATTTCGCCACAGCTGGCGCCACCGCCGCTAGGTGGTTTGAGTCCATACTAATCTAGGTTTGTGCCTTGGCTGTATTGGTTTGTGTCTTGGATGCACCATTGAGTCTCGACTGCGCCCTAGCGGGATTAACCGGTACTACCGGGAAGTGTCATGTGGTCTTGGCTGCGCCCTAGTGGCATTAGCCGGTACTACCAGCATGCTCCCCATTGTGCCTTGGATGCACTATTATGTCCTGGATGCGCCATTGAGTCTCGACTGCGCCCTAGCGGGATTAACCGGTACTACCGGGAACTGTCATTTGGTCTTGGCTGCACTCTAGTGGCATTAGCCGGTACTACTAGCATGTTCCCCATTGTGCCTTGGATGCACTATTGTATCTTGGATGCGCCATTGACTCTCGACGCGCCCTAGCGGGATTAACCGGTACTACGGGGATGTGTCATTTGGTCTTGGCTGCGCCCTACTACCAGCATGCTCCCGTACTACGGTTTTCTTAGATAGATATGTGGTGCACCTAAATGTAGGCTTTTGGTTTTGAACTGATAATTAAAGTTAATAGTAGGAAATTTTTGTTCATGCCAATGGATTCTAGATGGGTGGTATGTGGAGGGGGGATAGGATAGGGGGTAAGAAAATTTTCATCAGAAATCCTCTACGAGCTCTGGTTTGCGAGATATTAGCGTATTAATATTTCAAGTTATTTTTGCTCATGAAAATGGATTCTTGGCGGTGTGGGGTGGGAGGTGGAACGAAATTTTCATCAGAAATCCTCTACGGGCTTTGGTTTTTGAGATATTAGCGACATTTGTTCAAACAATTAGCTAATTGGCAATTATGTAATTACTAATTGGCAATTAGCAGCTTGGTTGGTAATTAGCTAATTGGCAATTAGTAATGTGGTTTGATGCGCTTTACTGGAATTCTCATAAAATAAACAAATTTAAGTAATATCAAAACTTGCTGTAAATATTTAATAGAAAAGTTCAAGTTTAAGGTAAAAATATGGTTGCTGTGAGGTGTATTGATACAATTTCTTTTGCTGAAAATAATATTGTCAAACCAAATTAAATTTCAATATTTATTCACATCAAATTAATTATGTATTTCCAAATCTTAAGTTATAAACTTTTTCCCTATTTTCTATATTCAAAATTGGTAGCAATTTAAGTGAAGTTCTATGAATTCTATCTTGGAAACGAAAGCGGTCCAGAGCATAGGTCTCCCAAGGTCCTTTTCTGGGCTCATATTCAATTATATAAACTTGTGGAGCACTAGTACTAAACGTAACTTTCATTATCACTAATAATTTAGAAATATTAATAATAAATACTAGTTTCACATTATTGATTTTTTTATTTAACGAACATAATAATTAATTGGGTACAGATTAATATCATGGCGCATAAACTCTATTTTAAACGTTCGGCCGATAGGACCTCTATTTATAACATAAAAATCTCTTGCAGTATTTATCTCCATTATAGTGTCATCAGTAATTGTGCTGTACCGTGCAGGAAGGAAAAGTTGACAGTCCTCCAAGTCCAGGATGATGCGAGATACAAATGCAGTCTTACATCTTCTGGCACCTAGAATCTTGTATTCCTTATTAAATTCCATTTCAGATGTCTTTAGAGAAGGTGGGTACTGCTCCAGTTTCTTCAGTTCCAACATTGCGTTTGCCAATTCAGATTACTTTCTCCTTGGTTGTTTATCGTTTGAACTCCAAAATTAAACTGATTGCAAATCTGATTCAGCTCCTCAATTTATAGTCATGATTCCAAAACAAGTTTAATCCTGTTTAAAGCAAATTTGCAATATCAGCACATTAAGCTGAATGATTCATGCAATTTGATACCACACTTCCTGGTTATTCTATGCCGGTTCTGCGACACTTTTTGAGTCTCCAGGATTTCGCCACAGATGGCTAGGTGGTTTGAGTCCATAATAAATGTAGGTTGCGCCTTGGCTATATTGGTGTGTGTCTTGGATACACCGTTGTGTCTTGGGTGCACCATTGAGTCTCGACTGCGCCTTAGCGGGATTAACCGGTACTACCGGGATGTATCATTTGGTCTTGAGTGCGCCCTAGCGGCACTAGCAGGTACTACCAGCATGCTCCGGTACTACGGTTTTCTAGCGACATCTGTTCGGGCGCAAACGCCATTTCTTGAGTAAGGTTCCCTAGCGGCCTTAGCCGGAACTACCAGCATGCCTTGGTTTTGCTGTTTTCTTTTATTAGCGGCAGAGTTCAGCATCATTCGAATTTCACAACATGACATCACCATGAACAGATTCTAGAAGATGCCAGTGAGACATTAGCCGATACTGCCAGCATGCTCTGGTACTACGGCTTTCTTGGATGTGTGGTACGGTTCTCTTTGATATGTGAAGATTTTTGCTTCACTTTTAGCCCACACCTGGCAGCATGCTACGGTTTTTTGGAAGTTTTTTGCTTCACTTTTTCCAACACGTGGCAGGATGCTACGGTTTTGGGAAGTTTTTTGCTTCACTTTTTTGGATGTGTGGTGTTCCTAAATGTAGGCTTTTATTGTTTTCAAGTGTTGCGCCTGGTTTTGAATTAATATTAGTAATAATTAAAGTTAATAGTAGGAAATTTTTGTGTTGCGCCTGGTTTTGAATTAATATTAGTAATAATTAAAGTTAATAGTAGGAAATTTTTGTTCATGCCAATGGATTCTAGATGGGTGGTATGTGGAGGGGATAATAAAGATAGGGAGGGGGGGGGGGGTAATGAAATTTCTATCAGAAATCCTCTACGGGGTCTGGTTTTCGAGATATTAGCGTATTAATAATTCAAGTTATTTTTGCTAATGGAAATGGATTCTTGGTGGTGTGGGGTGGGAGGGTGAACGAAATTTTCATCAGATATCCTCTACGGGCTCTGGTTTTCGAGATATTAGCGTATTAATAATCCAAGTTATTTTTGCTCATGGAGATGGATTCTTGGCGGTGTGGGGTGGGAGTTTTCATCAGAAATCCTCTACGGGCTTTGGTTTTCGAGATATTGGCGATATCTGTTTGGGCGCAAACCCCATTTCTTGAGTAAGGAACCCTAGCGGCCTTAGTCGGAACTACCAGAGTTCTAGATGTCGGCATGACGTCATCATGGTTTTGCTTCACCTAAATAAGTTTTCTTAGAATGGAAGTTGTAGATATCGGCATCATTCGTATTTCACAACATGACGTCACCATGAACAGATTCTAGAAGATGTCAGTGAGGGTTCTGGGGTATGTGTATATTGAAAAGTCTTATGTTTTATAAAGATTTGTTTTTATTTCCAATAAAATTTCTTATTATAAAAGTATTTCTTATAGCACATTGTCCAATATGAACTTTGCAAGATGGCGCATTTGTGTTAATCTCTATTAGTTTTCCACAGTTGTATTCATATTCGACATTGATAATGATTTCACCCTCTCCAACTATCTTCTGCATCCAATGAACTTTTTCAGCTCCCTTTACATATATGGTTTTGTTTCGAAGCAGTGGCTCAACTATAGTGTACAGCTTGTGATACGGTATGTAGCCATAATCCCAGCGGAATCCATGAAAATTGTGTTGAAGCCATTTTGCTTGTCTCTTTTTTGCTGAAGTCAAATCTTTGTATCTGAACGGTGGTTGAAATATAAAGTGCTGCATCTGGGTTTCATTGTATAAAATTGCCAGTTCTTTAGTGATAAATTCATTGAGCTTTGTTTTGAATCCTTGGACGTCTACGACGCCAGCCATCTTCTTAATTTAACTTTCTAACTTCACTTGTCAGCGGACTGTAATCCACTATTCGATCGTGTAGAAGCAGACAATATGCTGTTGTATTAGCTGGTATATTTTCAGATGTCTTGAATTCTAGCCTTATGTCAACAGGTCCAGTTTTTATTGTTTCATTTTGATGTGAGTAACCAATGACAGCGATCGGAGCATCGATTTTGACCCTTTCCCATGTGAGCAACGTCTGATACTGATGACCATTGTATGAATGTGTAAACTTTATATACATCTCATACAGCAATGCGTATCTATTCAAATCAAATTTCAAATTCAAATCATCGTAGGGATATGACTCAAATGAACTGTAACATCGGTGAGTTTGCAGTGATCAAACTTGCTAGCATCTTTGGTTTTATCGTTCCTTCGATCCGTTTGTAATGCTAAGATGATAAATCGAGGTTCCTCCTGTTGAGTGGAAGTCTTAACTGACCAGGTTTGATGCATGGATTCCGGTAGTACTGGATTCTCATATATATCCCAGCTGCGGAATGGTATTTGTGTCGGGCGACCTCTCCCGATAATTTTAAATAGTTGCAGCTTTTCATCAACGGATACTATAACATGCGAAATGCTCCATTGAAGTTTGTTAATTTCAATTTTCATATCATCTGCGGGCAATATAATGGCATTATCGTCTGTCCTGCTCCGAATCAATATGAGTTCATGTTTGGAATTTATCAGAATTTTCTTGTAATCTTCAGCGAATCCCAATAAATATTTCAGAGGTACACAATAGTTAAACAGTCCATTGGCTGGTATAACGGATGAATCTGGTGACCAGCTGCCGTTCAGTAGTATCTTGCTTACATTTGTATTTAACGATACGTAGTTTTTTAATGTTGTCGCAATCCCAAGATTTCTTGTACGGTAGATTTCCACTGCATTCAATTCATAGCGTATTTCCTCAAAAAGAAATGGTAGAGCGTTGTTAGCTAATTTTGCGGTTGCTGAGACGGTTCCATCCAGCTTAGTTAGAGATCCCTCAATGTAAAGTAAACTCCTGCTGGGTAGAAGATTCAGGTCCTGATGTTGTATAGATAAACGGATTTCATCGCTGTTTTTAAATGATGTTAGAAATGGTACTTTGGAGTGATGTTCAAATTTAGTAACACTGTTATCAAAGCGAGCGTCTGGTGCAATATCTAGCATTCCTTTATTCATTGTTTCAGCGTTAAGCCTATCGATTGTAAATATGCTGTATTTGCAGGTGTTGATGTAGGATTTACCGCTTCAAGGTTATCCGCTGACTAATGATCTTGTCTGCTCCGAACTCGTATTTATCATTATTGTATATCAACATGCTGCTCCTCTGAAGTTGATTAAGTCACCGTCTTGGTCAAGGAACTTCAATGTTACAGAACTTATACGTTTGGTGTTCACAGGCAAATTGCTCCACTATTTTATACCCAGGCCCAACGTTCGGGGAAAACTCGTGGAGAGTGTGTACTTGTGTGTTGTTGAAGAATGATCCTGATATAATATTACATTCGATGCATATAGTATTTACTTTAATGATGTTGATTGGCAACTCTGATGTATGCTCTATATTAGCAGATAAGTTTCTTTTACTGAATCCTAGCAGAGGAGCTATGGATCTCTGTTTTTCAAAATGTATTTCTTCAGTTGCCTTAACTTCACTCTTCAATGTATTATTGTTAGCCTTTATCACAAACTTTATCCTTCTCCCTTCTTTATCCAAGTATCCTTGTACATATTTTGCTATATCATCAATCTCATAGGATCCAACAGGTATCTCAACAACCTCATGCCCTACATGAACCAGATTATTGCTCACATCAATATTTGGTATAGAGTTGTATGTTTGAAAATCAATTAATCCACAAACATAATCCGTTGCTTGCTCAAGCGGGGGAAAGTACTCAACAGTGAGTAGAGATGAATTTCCCGTGAGAGTAAGTGTTAATGACATGGCGGTTGATAATGAACTGTCACAATTTCAATATAGATACATTTATTTATAGATAATAATTAATGCCTATAACAATAATATAAAAACTCCAAACATAAATGACCGCAAATTACTGCATCATAATCCTGATAAGAAATGTAGTCGTGCGTAATATTACTACCCAAGTAGTTTATGAGTTCGCTTGATGGTTGGAGCTATCAAGGTATTCGATGTTATCACCTTTCTTGTAGTACGCTACCCAGTGTGTACCTGCTCCAGTTGATATGTCCAAATTAACAATAGCGCTTTCTCGCTTCCATGGCTTTTTAGGTAGATTATCACGCATAAATACTCCTCTGAAGTGCGGCAAGTGTGTGGTATACTTGTGATGATCCAACTCGTTTCGCGGTATTTTGGGTAGCGTCTTTAATAGTTTTTTGGGAACACGTTAACATCCGCGGCCATCCTCCGATTTTCGTCAAACTTTGCTCACTCATTCAATTAACTCACAAATAACGAATATCAAAATAATTTTGAGAGGTAACTTATATTTTATGAGATATTTAACTTTAAAATTCCCGAAATTTACACTACACACTTCACAAAATGTTTGACATTTTCACAATTAATTTACTCTTCTTCTTCCTTTAAGTGCACAACAAGCATGAAATTCATCTTATTGATGGGTATATGCAACCTTTTGAATAGTCGGGTTACCAGCATTGCATTTTTTTATTTATTAAAGAACCACACACACTTACATACAAACTGTCAGCCAGGGCCGGCAGGCAGGACACACACACACACACACACACACACACACACACACACACACACACACACACACACAGAGGCAGAGGCACACACACACACGCGCGTTGCAGCTCTTAGTGTAGCTTCCATCAAGTCTTTTGGTTTTTTGATTTTTAAAATCTTACGTGCAGTTCGTACTGCTTCTCGGAACGTGGGTTGGCGTTTATTTTTAGCCTTAAAACCCACACCTAGCTTAATTTTAGCCTTCATTGCGTTTGTTATAAGCCAGGCGTTGGCACGTTCACTCAAATTTGCATCCGTAGATTTTGCACGCTGCCAGGCTTTTTCAGCTAATATTTTATCAGCTATATGTCGATCACTTCTATGTTTATGTCGCGAGTATGCTATATCATGTTCCTTGCAGTCTGCGTCCAGTGGATTAATGCCTGGATCTCCTCTCGCCAATCTTTTTGGTAACTTTGTTCCTGGTCCACAATACTGGAATCCCGGTAGATGTAATTCTACAAGTAATTTGTTGATGACTAAATTTAATAGTCCTCTGCCCCCTTTCAAAGATTTTCTGGAGCGCTACGATTTGTGATCCGACATCTTATAAGGTTCCGATGATACTGTTGAAATGTATTATAAGCAGGTGTATTTATAGGAATCTTGTTAGTCTTCAATATGCGGTTCATTAAACAACAACAAGCTTTTGCTGTTCGAAATGCTGATGTAGCTGTTATGAAGGTGAAAAAGAAGCATGGTCCCCTATTGCCTAATAGTATAAGGAGTATCATTGTTGGACCATCTAATTGTGGAAAAACTAATGTTATGATAAGTTTGCTGGAACATTCAAATGGTCTGAGTTATGAAAATATTTACATATATTCAAAATCTTTACATCAAGCAAAGTATGAATACTTGAAGCGAGTGATGACTCCCATATCAGGATTGGGGTATTATACGTTCTCAAACAACTGCGACGTTCTAGCACCAGAGGAAGCCAAATCACATTCAGTGTTTATTTTCGATGATGTAGCATGTAAAAAGTAAGATAATGTGCGATCCTATTTTTGCATGGGTCGCCACGAAGATATAGACAGCTTCTATCTCTGTCAAACATATACGCATATACCAAAGCACTTACTACGTGCTAATTTAATCATCTTATTCAAGCAAGATGACTTGAATTTAAAACATATCTATACCGATCATGTGAATACAGACATGAAGTTTGATAAATTTCGAAGAGCCTGTGCTGAGTGTTGGAAGGATGAATATGGTTTCTTGATGATTGATAAGGATAGCTCATTAAAAGATAAAACATGCGAAATCTTCATAAGTCGAATCTGTAACTCAGACGAAAGCACACCGAATCCTGTGGACCTGTGTGTAGATGAAAGCTGTTCACCTATTATCAGACCTGTTTGAAAAGCTGTTAAGCTGTCATCAGAGCTTTTTGAAAAGCTGTTAAGCTATTATCAGAGCTGTTTGGAAAGCTGTTAAGCTGTTATCAGAGCTGTTTTATTAGCTGTTAAGCTGTTATCGGAGCTGTTTGGAAAGCTGTTAAGCTGTTATCAGAGCTGTTTAGAAAACTGTTAAGCTGTTATCAGAGCTGTTTGGAAAGCTGTTAAGTTGTTAGCAGAGCTGTTTGGAAAGCTGTTAAGCAGTTATCAGAGCTGTTTGAAGAGCTGTTATGCTGTTATCAGAGCGGTTTAAAAGCTGTTAAGCTGTTATCAGAGCTATTTGGAAAGATGTTATTGAGTTAATAACGAAGATGAATGAAAATCTATTAAAAGAAATTATCAAGACTAGGAATGCAGTGCAAAGGAAACTAAAAGCCCTAAGGATGGGAAAAATTAAAGCAGAAGCTCGACTTGAAGAAACCTTTAAGCCAATCACTAAACCCTTAAAAGATTTTGTTAGAACAGTTCAATACGAGCCGCCGGAACTTTTCGAACAGCTCTGATAACAGCTTAACAGCTTTCAAACAGGTCTGATAACAGCTTAACAGCTTTTCAAACAGTTCTGATAACATTTTAACAGATTTTCGAACAGCTCTGATAACAGCTTAACAGCTTTCAAACAGCCCTGATAACAGCTTAACAGCTTTTCAAACACGTCTGATATAGTTAGGCCCACCACACCAATATTAAGAAGATAAATTTGCCATATTCTTATCGAAGCTGAATAATGGTCAAATTGTAGCCTCTAAGACTCGACACTGTGGGCTCCAAAAGGTTACCCAAGAGCAGACACTTTCGGTTAAGGTTAAGGTGACGTCAGATGTCAAGGACAAATTGCTGCCTCCAAGACCACGTGGCAAATACATATAAATACCAGTTTCATAACTTGTTTTTCAGTTGATGTTTTGCTCTTTACCCAAACAGACCGCTGTTGCCAAGCTAATTACGTAATAATTTCAACATGAGTTCTAAGAATACTACAAACCTTCTAAAACTTACGGATGAAAGTCGTAAAGAATATTCATATAAGGCTCAGTCTGCAGCTGTGAAATCGATGCTTTCTACAAATAAAGAAGAAAGTTTTTCATCTAAAAACGAGTCGGTTGTCCCCTACCAACAGCTCGGTAAATCAGGATATTTGAGCAAAGATCGCAAAAAGTAAAGACGGAGAGATGTTATGTATGAAAATGGTGCACAAGGAATTTTCTAAAGCCATCTTGGTCTAAAGGCATAAGTAATATTCTTAAGAGTGATAATTGAAGCAAGAATGATTATTGCTTACATCGGGTGTCGCTTTCAAGCAAATTTGTTGTTTGCAGATTAAGTGAATCTACTTTGCTTATGTAATCCATAGGTATCACTTTTGATCTATATCATGCAGCTTTCTTAATCATAATATGTGATTTTTTCAGATGTGGCTGCTCAAACCACTTTCAGGCTAGGCTAGCACGGTCATGCCATTACACATTATCACTAAAAATTTGGTGAAAAGTCTGTTAATGTATCCATAAAAAGTTCACTACTCATCTAAGTCAACATATCATACTCTATTAGTATCATCCTACATTGATATCATAGCTCATCAAAGTTTTACATTTAACCCAACCAAAAAGAAATTTTATTGACAATAAAAAAATAATTTTTCATAAAACCTAAGGCTTTTTCAATACACACACACACACCTACATCGAAAGTTTTCTGATACGGCTTTAATTTCCATTATTTCCATTACTTCATATTTCGTAACATCCCAGGCAGCCGTGATCTATTTTTAGATACCGAATATCATAGCATGATCACTCTTGTTTATAAAAGATTTTTAATCCACAACTTACTTTATAGTTGTTGTTGTATTTTTTTTTCAGCAAAAGAAATTTTCAATTATAACTTCCACTATTCTAAGACATCATATCCTACAGATTCATATCAGTTGTTGTTGTTTTCAGCTAAAGAAATTGGGAATCTTACATAAATCGCTAAATTTGTTTACTTTACTCGGCTGCTGTGAGAATTTTTTTACATTGATTGAATTTGTTTACTTTACTGGACTGTGCGAATTTGTTTATGAAAGGAATCAAATTAGAAACATTGCACCTGAAGAGTAAAATCAGGCATTTACTAATCTCAATTTCTTATCTAAGTCAACATATCTACCTACATTCACCCCAATCAGCTTCGCCTGATCTATTTTTAGATATATGATCACATGGTATAATCTTGTTTATAAAGGACACTTACAGATTAATATCATCAAATCTTTAATCCACAACTTAGTTTATATTTGTTCTTGTTTTTTATGTTTGTAAGCTACTAATATTAATTATACCTGAAAAGGCAAGATCGCTAATATCTCGAAACCCATAGCCTGTGGAGGATTTCTAATGAGATTTTTGTCCACCCCTAGAACTAAGATCTCCACTGACACCTTCTAAAATCTATTGGCATGAACAGAAATATTCTAGAGTTAACTGGAATTATTACTAATACTAATTACACTAATTCACTTAAGGAATTTCACAACATTTCTTATCCACATAAATACACAGCTGCACACATCCACCCACGCCTTAGGTAACATTTCCTCAGCCAACAAGTAGCCCAGCCCAACATACCACAGCCACTCATACTAAAGTAAGCAACTGAAACCAAAGTCAGCTGACATGTATACAGCCCCGATATAAATTCGCTTAGGGTATTTCACATCATTACTTAATACACGTAAGCCGCACATATTCTACCCAAGGCTTGCTACAGGTAACGTAGCCCTATCCAACACACCCCAGACAATCCTAGTCATAGTATCAGATATTGTCACTAAAGCTCTCAGCCAACCTCCGGTACCCAGACACAGGAGGGGGCACCTCAAGATCAATTCTAGCCTCCAAGACCAGATAAGACTTAACCAGCAACCTCCACCAATAAAGCTTCCCACCTCTTCACAAATATTTAGAGCTACGATCTCCGAGATGAAAAATAATTGAACTCTAGAAACAAAATCGAAAACCTAGGCTATTTCCCTATGCTGGGGAGTCTGAAAGTGATCTCGTATCCCCAAAGTGATCTCGTATCCCCAAAACTCGAGATGAAAAATAGGCGAACTCTGGAAACAAATCGAAATCCTATGCTATTTCCCTATACCGGAGAGTGCTAAAAGTGATCTCGTATCCCCAAAGTGATCTCGTATTCCCAAGCGCGAGATGAACAACATATGTAGTACCAGCTAATGCCACCAGGGAACCTTGCTCAACAAATGGTGTTTACACTCGAAAGAGCAACTGTGACTTTTCAATGTACGCACCCCCCAAGACCCAATAATAATAATAATTTGTTAAGAAAACATCAAGCGAAGGTGATATCATGTAGTGAAATTCGAATGATATCTACAACTTCCCCGCTAAGAAGACTTATTTAGGCGCAGCACTTGAAGACAGCAAAACCAGGATGAAGTCATTCTGATATCAACAACCTCCCCACTCATAAATGCTGCTAATGTCGCTAAGGAACCTTACTTTCCCTCGAGGTGAACAACATATGAAATACCGGATAATGTCGCTAGGGAACCTTACTCAAGAAATGGTGTTTGCACTCGAAAGATCAACTGTGAGTTTTCAAAAGTGATCTCGTATCCCCAAGCTCGAGATGAACAACATATGTAGTACCGGATAATGCCACCATGGGTCCTTGCTCAAGAAATGGTGTTTGCACTCGAAAGAGCAAACTTATTTAGGTGCAGCACTTCAAAACAGCAAAACCAAGATGACGTTATTCTGATATCTACAACTTCCCCACTAATAAATCGTCAAGCAAGAAAACAGCAAAACCAAGGCATGGTGGTTGTACCTGCTAATGCCGCTAGGGAACCTTACTTTCCCTCGAGGTGAACAACATATGAAGTACCGGCTAATGCCGCTAGGGAACCTTACTCAAGAAATGGTGTTTGCATTCGAAAGAGCAACTGTGACGTTTCAATATAAGCACCCCCTAAATCCAATAATATTAATTTGCTGCGAAAACATCATGATGTCATGTTGCGAAATTCGAATGTTGCTGATATCTACAACTTCACCGTGAAGAACACTTATTTAGGTGCAGCATTTGAAAACAGCAAAAACCATGATGACGTCATACGTGACATCTACAACTTCCCGGCTAATAGAAGAAAAAAACAGACCAGGCACAACATTTAATGTTTGACACCCAGAACTCTCACTGACATCTTGTTGAAACTGTTCATGGTGATGTCATGTTGTGAAATTCGAGTGATGCTGATGCTGCTAATTACCAATTAGTAATTATATAATTGCCAATTAGCTAATTGTTTGAACAAATATCGCGAATATCTCGAAAACCAATGCCTGTAGAGGATTTCTGATGAAAATTTCGTTCCCCCTCCCACCCCACACCGCCAGGAATCCATTTCAACGAACAAAAATAACTTGAATTATTAATACGCTAATATCTCGAAAACCTGAGCCCGTAGAGGATTTAAGATGAATATTTCATTACCCCCCCCCTCCCTATCTTTATTAACCACCCCCACCCCCACATACTCACCATATAGAATTGTCATGAATCCACATCACCTCCTCCACATTCATAACGCACATTCCAATAATTGCATTCTCTAATTATCCAAATGCATTATTCAATAGCCAAAAGGCAATATCTACATATGTATATCGTTTCCACATATCACAAAAACCTAAAAATAAACCTAACATACTATTCATGATATCATGACAAGATCATTTCCAACATACAAAAACCTTAACCCATTAACACACTCAGAAACCGGTGTCTTATTTCAACATTCCTCGGGGCACCCGCTAGACAATCAAATAAACACGTCACCGCGAAGTAGCTACCGTTCATAAGAACGAAAACATGATATACGATCCCTTCTGAGTACTGACCGTCGGTCTAGTGCTCTTATGTAATCTAAAATTTGTTTATCATTTTCCATATGCTACTGGTGACCCTGAAAATTGTCTCTGATTGTTTTTGTCATTCTTAATTGTTTTTGTGATATCCCAATTGTTGACCGATTTTTGAAATTCGAGCGTTTCCGTTCAAGACGAAAAGCCAATTTTTAATTATTTTTCTGATTTTTGTTATTTGAGCGTTTCCGTTTAAACAAAAATCAGAATTGTGATTTTCAATTGTTTATTCGATTTTTGTCATTTGAGCGTTTTCCGTTTGGACAAAAATCGAAACATGTGCATACATATGGAATTGTCTACCCGACAATTCCCACAAAATAGGAAAGTGCATAATCGACCAATTCTGATTGGTTAAAGAATTGGTTCGATTTTGAATAAAAAGGCTGTTGAAGCGAAGCCAAGTTAGAGAAGTTTTTTAAAGTTCAACCTGGAGAGTCCCCCTACCCAAGGTAAGGCCTCCAGTGTTTCCCAGTGATCAATTAATTTTGAAGAGTTTTATTTTTATCTTAAAAGTTTTTCTACAAAGTACAAATTCCAAAAAGTTTTACTAAGTGTATTTATTCTAAATAGTTTGCAAGTGTATTAAAGTCTGTTAATGCGAATTATTCTGTGAAAACTATACCGAATAAACGATAAACGTTATTAAAAACTAAAAGGAGTTAAATTATTTGAAAAAGATTGTTGTACACCAAGTGGCGTGCAACAAAAACTGGTGGCAGCGGTGCAGATTTCGTAAAGGTTTGTAAGACCTACGAAACACCAACCTACAAATCTCGAGCAGCATTTAATGTGCTGGCCAGGAGAAATTCCCCCGATTGGAACGAGCGACTCCATAGAATATATAAACCTCCACCTAGAAGAAGAAGATTCCCCTGAAGTCGAGCCAGACGAGGTAGTTAATTTGAGGATAGTCCAGGGATTTCAACTGATCCTCTCACATTTCGACATAGACGAACTGGAACTGATACTAACACCAGCAAGCGAGCCGTTCTTCCGACATCTATTTTTCAACGCGGGATACACCGAAGAACGAGTAAATCGGGCGATGTCAAGAGCCCTCCGACGAGGAGAGCAACAACAAAATTAGTATAACAATTAAGTAAGTCTAGATAAATTCACATATTCTAATTACAAATCTATATATATTAGACAAATTATTACCTGCATATTATAAATTTATATGAGATTCAAACTATATTTTTTTTTCTTAACAAATCCTTTTTATTTATTGTCGTATTTTCTCTTGATGGTTATAAAGTTTTCTTTTTGTTGTATTTTCTCTTGACGGCGAAATCAATCTTTCGAATTTAGTGAAAACGTTTTATCAAGTGAAATCTTTTTTTTGAGTGTTAAAGTGTACAAGTTCGTTTCTACTCGCAAAACTTCTCCAAATTTTTTCTCTCTTTGTCTCACTGGAAACTACGTTGAACTCCAAAAATTGAGGGAAATTCGCGCAAATATTTTCACACTCGATCTTCAAAACATCGTGGTGTACGCGCAACCCTTTTACCAGGTCTCGTTACACATAGGAAGAAACGTACTCCTAAACAAAAACGAACAATGCCTGATGACACTACAGTACATTTAACTCTTGATCATGCCAAGATTCTTATCCCAGAATTCGATGGGAATCCAGAGAATCTCCACAGGTTCTTAAACATATGCAGCCTATTCCAAAAACAAGGTACAGCCGAATCAGATAAAGCACTATACCTCCATATTATAAAGGCTAAACTAATTGGCAAAGCATACGATGTCATCAAATATAATGACATTAATTCTTGGAAAGAATTGCAATCTGCTCTCCAAGAACAATTCATGGAAACCCGTTCTAGAATGTCTATTCAGAACGAAATTCTATCATTAAAACAGCTGCCTAAGGAAGACATTAAAGAATATGCTTTCCGAGCTCAAAAGCTATTAGCTATCTACAACGACGCTACTTCAAGTCTGACAAATGAACAGACTTTAAAAAATCTTCTAATTGAGGAAAATAAAAAGATGGTTATCAGAGCTTTTGAAGATGGTTTAAGACATGACCATGTTCGTCTGCTAACCAAGGCTAAAAGTTACACCGACCTAAAAGATTCGACAAAATTTGCCATAGAGCAATCTGAAAGAAATGGTTCTTTCAACGAAAACAATTCACCCTGCTCTAAATGTCACAAAAAGGGTCATTCAGCTGACTCTTGTTTAACATCTAGAATTAGAGTGGAAAACAGGCTTATATGCGCATATTGTAAAACACCGAATCATCACATTAGTCAGTGTAGAAAAAGGTTATTTCAACAGCAATCTTTTGCTCAACCTTCTACTAGCTTCGCACAAAGAAGCCCTCAACATTTTCAATCCAATAGGATTCCTCAACAGCAGCAACCTATAAGAGCTCCAAATCTTCGACAAATAGATAGGCAAAGCCAATACCCACAAGGAAATAGAGCTCTCCAATTCCAACCTACTAACTCATCACTTCCAACATATTCTCGTAATATTAGATCCGCAATTAAAAGTAGGAATCCAAAAGGTAACCCTGATATGCCACAATTTAATGCAAAAAGGGAAATTCCAAAAAACAGTCAGCGGCGAGACGAGATAGCGGAAACTCAATCTCGCCTAAATCAATTAATGATAACCGCCGATGTCCATCCGCAACCTCAAATTTAGAAGGAGAACTTTCTCTCTCCTTAATCGCCGATCGCCAATCGCTAGTTGTGACGATCGAGAATTCTATTACTGCGTTTAAAACTAGCACCTTTTTGATAGATACCGGAGCAGAAATATCGGTATTAAAAGCTACTAGGGCACTTGGGAATGCTATCGTCACTACTTCAAAAAGCATAGAGCTATCTTCTTTAGCAGGAACCCCCCTGCGTACGCTAGGAACTGCAGAATGCAATTTCTACATTAAAAATATGACTTTTAAGCATATTATACATATGGTCGATGGTAATTTACAATTAAAATATGACGGAATATTAGGTCATGATTTTTTAGACAAGTTTCTTTGCAAAATTAACTACGAAACTAAAACACTAATTCTTAAAATAAATAACGTGTCCCCTGACGACACAGAAATACAAAATTCAATTCCTGGAATAGTATCGAACAGTGAGTACGGAGGTTTGAAAGACCCAAGCTCCGAGCTATTTCCAGTTAGATCTGACGCAAGGTGTGGAGGTTTGAAAGACCCAAGCCAACACGTCAGACCAAATCCGAAAAATGTATCAAAAGAAGACAAAGTACAAAATAAAAAAGCAAAGAAATCGAATAAAGGCAAGTGCGATGCTGACGAGATAAATATACCAGCACGTACACAGGTAATAGCTAGGATAGCCATGAATAAAAGAGGTACCTTTTTCTGCGAACACAAAGAATTGGAATCAGGAGTGATTATTGGGAATACGCTTATAAAACCAGACAAAAATGGTCAAGCGAATATTCTTATCCTCAATTCCAATCAAACTGATGTTCATATTAGGAAAACGGACATAAGACCACACCTACATGAAATTAATAAATTTAATATTATAAAACTAAATCCTCAAAGGGATCCTATCCAAGAAAGGCTTGCTAGACTCGCATCCGAGCTAGACCTTTCACACTGCAATGCTGAAGAGTTCAGATCCATTTTAGATATATGCCGTAAGTACAACGACATATTCTACTTGGAAGGAGACTCCCTGACATTCACAGATGCAGCGACACATAACATTCCTATCTTACCTGGAAAACCTATCGTAAATGTCAAACCATATAGATTACCTGAAGCTCAGCGTGAAGAAATTAACAATCAAATTAATAAAATGTTAGAAGACGAAATCATTAGTCCCAGTTCAAGCCCTTGGAACTCACCTCTATTATTAGTTCCTAAAAAACCAGATGCCGATGGCAATAAAAGATGGAGAGTAGTCGTTGATTTCAGACGTCTCAACGATATAACTGTGGGAGACGCATTTCCATTGCCAAACATAACGGACATCTTAGATCAATTGGGAAAAGCCAAATATTTTAGCACGTTGGACTTAGCCAACGGCTTTCACCAGATACCCATGAGTGAAAGCGACAAGGAAAAAACTGCATTTAGTACACCTTATGGTCATTACCACTATAACCGTATGCCATTTGGTCTAAAGCGAGCTCCAGCCACTTTTCAAAGGCTGATGAATAATATTTTAGTCGGTCTCCAAGGCATAGAATGCTTTGTTTATATGGACGACATTATTATATACGGGTACAATCTGATAAAACACAACTCTAGACTCCAGAATGTTTTTGACAGGCTTCGAGAACATAATCTCAAGCTACAACCCGAGAAATGTCACTTTCTCAGTAAGCAGATAGCCTATCTGGGTCATCTTATAACCAAAAACGGAGTATCACCAGATCCCGCTAAGCTCGAAGCAGTTACCAATTATCCTATTCCAAAAAAGGAGAAAGACGTAAAATCCTTTTTAGGATTTGTCGGCTATTATAGGCGTTTCATTCCAAACTTTGCAAAGCTAGCCAAACCTTTAACAGCTCTTTTAAAAAAGGATGCTACTTTCAAATGGGATGCTTTTTGCGATGAAGCTTTCCAATCGTTAAAGAAAAAATTGATCAACGCTCCGATATTACAATTCCCATGTTTCGATAAAGAATTTTTAGTGACTTCAGACGCAAGCGACTACGCTGTAGGTAGTGTATTGTCTCAAGGAAAAATCGGTGAAGATAAACCCATCTGTTTTGCAAGTAGAACTCTCAATCAGGCCGAGACGAGGTATTCCACCATAGAAAAGGAATTATTAGCGATAATTTTTGCCGTCGAGCAATTTCGCCCTTATCTGTACGGTCGGAAGTTCACTATCATCACAGATCATAAGCCCCTCACGTGGCTCATGAACCTGAAAGACCCCACTTCTCGCCTAATGAGGTGGAGAATAAGGTTAGAAGAGTATGATTACAAAATCATATACAAACCAGGAAAAGCAAATCTAAATGCCGACGCACTCAGCCGTGCGATCCCTGATAAAAGTAAAGCTATACAGGTGGTAACTAGAAGTCAAAATAAGGTTCAAATCGAATTCCCAAAGGAAACAAATAATAATCCTACATCGACTTATGTAGAAGAAAACACGAAAGATCTTCTAGAGACTCGTGATATTAAGAAAAAATACTTCTTATTGCCAATTCATAACTCCATACAGGAAAATTCATTAAGTACGTATTTACCCGATAACTACGTAATACCCCTAGGAGAAGCTATTGAATTTAACAAAGGCAAAATTTCTTACATTGTTGGACGCGCTCCTATACCTATCAGAAATGAAACTGATCGAAATCAAATAATAAAAATTTTTCAACAATTTAAGGCCTACTCAAAGAACGAGAAAACTATTTCTATAGCCATACCAATCACCGATAATACTAGTTATCGCGAACTAAAGTTTCTATGTTCTAAAGAATTTGAAAAGTCAGGCACTAGACCAATTTTCTTTCTTAATAAGGTAATTAAACTAACGGACCCTGAAGATATAGCTCAAGTAATAAAAGAGCATCATATCTCTCCGTTAGGCGGTCATCAAGGTGAAGCCAAAACTATAAGCAAAATAAAAAGAATCTACAATTGGCAAGGCATGTTCAAAGATATTAGAGACTACATTAAGAAGTGTCCCTCCTGCCAGAAAAATAAGTGTAGCAAAAACAAAAGAATGCCTATGAAAATAACCACAACTAGTAATAAACCCTTTGAAAAAATATTCTTAGATATAGTAGGACCACTACCCACTAGTTATTTGGATAACAAATATATACTTACGTTCCAAGATGATCTGACGAAATTTTCAGATGCCGTACCCTTACCAAATGCCGAAGCGCACACTGTAGCAGAACAGTTTACGAAACAAATCATATGTAAACACGGTCTACCTGAAACGATCTTAACTGATCAAGGAACCAATTTCTTAAGTTCGACATTTAATGAAGTATGTAAACTACTGAAAATTCATAAGCTACAAACCACTCCTTATCACCCAGAAACAAACGGAGCTTTAGAACGAAGCCACCGAACCTTAGCTGAATATCTTCGACACTATGTGTCAACAGATCCACTTACATGGGATACTTGGATCCCCTACGCTATGTTCGTTTACAACAATTCTGTTCATTCAAGCACAGGCTACACGCCGCATAACATATTATTTGGATTCCATGCCGAAATCCCAACGTCATTGAAAAAAAAATCCTGAAGTTGCGTATAATTACGACAATTATGCCAGCGAACTAAAAGCCAGACTTCAACATTCTCATAAGATTGCTAGGGAAAATCTTATAAGAAATAAAGAAAAATCCAAGACATATTATGACCAATCATCCAAACCCAAAAATTTTGTAATAGGCGATAAAGTCTTAATTAAAAATCATACCCGAAAAAATAAGTTATCACCGCTATGGGAAGGACCATACGATATAATAGAGACTCCTTCGTCCGAAAACTCTATCGTCAGAATTAAAAACAAAAATAAACGAATTCATAATAACCATTTGAAGTTATTCGTCGACTAATCACGAACTATTCATCCGTTTTTTCCATAGGTCAGGATGATCGGACCAATTATATTCTTCGCATTATTATGCACAACGACGAGCGCCACAAACGTCACGATTTTCGATTCTACCCCGGGTATCTATTTTGAAGAATTCGGAACAGTTCATCTATACAGTAACTCTTGGAAATTAGTAACGTATTATAATTTAGATAATTTTTACACAGAACTAGATTACTTAAAAATCCAAGCTAGTAATATAGAAAATCTCTGTCTCAGTACAATTAACAAATCACATTCAAACCACTGTGAAGCGCAGATTAATATGCAAAAGGTGTTGTTGAGCGAAATAGATCAGATTGACGAAATCCTAGAACCAAAACATTTAAGGTCACGTAGAGCTTTGTTAAATATTGTCGGAAGTATAAGCAAAAATTTGTTCGGAACGTTGAACGAAGAAGATGCCAAGCACTACGACGAACAAATACAACTCCTAAAAGCAAACGAAGATCATCTTTTGGAACTATTAAAGTCTCAAACCCTAATCGTCGACAAAACTGTCAACGTGTTCAATAAAACTTCGTCCCAAATCCAAAAAGAATTCGGAAATATAAAAAGGAAACTCGCTAAAATCTCTCAAGTCGTCAATAATTTAACCTTTCAAATAAATGATAACCTCATAGAACTAGAACTAGAAAATGCCATTACCATTACAACACTCTCCCTTATGAGATACCAAAACACACAAAAGGCTATTTTGGAAATGTTGCTTGACATTAAACATGGAACATCAAATCCCCTTATGATAACTCCCTATCAACTCGAACATACCCTTACCATCATCAGGAAAAATCTTCCATCGGGAACGACATTACCTGTCCCCGTTACACCAAACTTACTCATTGATTTGTATAGAGTTAGCCAAACGAGTACTAATAAGATAAACAATCAAATTATTATTGAAACTAAAATCCCTCTACCTTCAAGTACTCAATTCCAAGTGTATAAAATTATACCATTCCCGATTGCCGTGAATGACTCCTTTGTTTATATCAAACCCACTACCGAATTTCTATTAGTCACTCTGAATCGAGAAAAACACTATCCTATGAATCACGAAGATTTTCATCAATGTCTACAAAATGTTCCTCACCATTATATATGTCAGACGACTCACCCAATCTTCAATCTTAATTCTAGAGATAACCAATGCGAGATGGAATTGTTAAAACATACCCAAGATCTCCCGCCTTCTTGTACGTTAAATACCCTAAAAGGCTCTTCCTTATGGATACAATTGGCAAATCCTAACAAATGGCTCTACAGTCTCAGATCACCCCTCACTTTAGATAATATATGCAATGGCGAAATTAAACCACTAACCTTAAAAGGTACCGGAATTTTAGAAATTCGACCCACCTGCTATATTCGAAGCGACTTTCAAACACTTTACGGACATTCTGAAGGAACAGCAACACTTGATAAATTTTATTTGCCATCAATTAATCTAACTAATATCACATCCTTGATGGAAAGAATTAATCTAAATGTACCACAAGAGATTACGATAAGAAACAATAATCATCAAGAACTTTTTGATATCAGCGAGGACATTAAATCTCTTAGAAGTAAAGAACAAACTAAATTAAAAAACGTCACCCCACACGACGTTCATCATTATCTACTCATATACTGTTTAGTAGCAATAGCTTCTATTATTATTATATTAAGAGTAATTAAGTACTATATCAAGAAAAAACATGTAATCTCAGAAACCACTGAAAATGAATTAAGTCAGGCTAATGTTGAACTAGAATCCTCTCCTAGGAACATACCTCTGACTAGAACTGTCAATTAAAAACGAAAAAGAAAAAGGGAACATTTAATTTAGTTTCTTTTGTTCTAGTAATATAAGCCAATTACCTTTTTTTTTTCAATATATATATAAATTTTATTATTCAAAATACTAAATTTATCTCAATCAAATATTTTCATCATATAAGAAAAACTAATACCTACATATAATTTTTTGTATCAAACCCTAGATATAGGTTATATAATAAGGTATTATAGTCATAAAATGTAAGCACATACATATATCACTTACCTATATAATTTGAAAACAAAAATAATTATAATACCTATATTTAGATTGTAATTTGTCAAAAACTCTAATCAAATATTGTAACTTTCAACGGCGGAGCATCAACATCCATTCCAACAAAAATTTTCTAATTCTTTTCAAGAAATACAAAATTTCTCTTTAGGGGGAAGGTGTCATGAATCCACATCACCTCCTCCACATTCATAACGCACATTCCAATAATTGCATTCTCTAATTATCCAAATGCATTATTCAATAGCCAAAAGGCAATATCTACATATGTATATCATTTCCACATATCACAAAAACCTAAAAATAAACCTAACATACTATTCATGATATCATGACAAGATCATTTCCAACATACAAAAACCTTAACCCATTAACACACTCAGAAACAGGTGTCTTATTTCAACATTCCTCGGGGCACCCGCTAGACAATCAAATAAACACGTCACCGCGAAGTAGCTACCGTTCATAAGAACGAAAACATGATATACGATCCCTTCTGAGTACTGACCGTCGGTCTAGTGCTCTTATGTAATCTAAAATTTGTTTATCATTTTCCATATGCTACTGGTGACCCTGAAAATTGTCTCTGATTGTTTTTGTCATTCTTAATTGTTTTTGTGATATCCCAATTGTTGACCGATTTTTGAAATTCGAGCGTTTCCGTTCAAGACGAAAAGCCAATTTTTAATTATTTTTCTGATTTTTGTTATTTGAGCGTTTCCGTTTAAACAAAAATCAGAATTGTGATTTTCAATTGTTTATTCGATTTTTGTCATTTGAGCGTTTTCCGTTTGGACAAAAATCGAAACATGTGCATACATATGGAATTGTCTACCCGACAATTCCCACAAAATAGGAAAGTGCATAATCGACCAATTCTGATTGGTTAAAGAATTGGTTCGATTTTGAATAAAAAGGCTGTTGAAGCGAAGCCAAGTTAGAGAAGTTTTTTAAAGTTCAACCTGGAGAGTCCCCCTACCCAAGGTAAGGCCTCCAGTGTTTCCCAGTGATCAATTAATTTTGAAGAGTTTTATTTTTATCTTAAAAGTTTTTCTACAAAGTACAAATTCCATAAAGTTTTACTAAGTGTATTTATTCTAAATAGTTTGCAAGTGTATTAAAGTCTGTTAATGCGAATTATTCTGTGAAAACTATACCGAATAAACGATAAACGTTATTAAAAACTAAAAGGAGTTAAATTATTTGAAAAAGATTGTTGTACACCAAGTGGCGTGCAACAGAATCCATTGGCATGAACAAAAATGTCCTAGCGTTAACTTTAATTATTACTAATATTAGTTCAAAACCAAAAGCCTACATTTAGGCGCTCAAGAAAAATCATAATAAAAAAGCCTACATTTAGGTGCACCACATATCTATCTAAGAAAACCGTAGTACCGGAGCATGCTGTTAGTACCGGTTAATCAAGTTAGGGCGCAGTCGAGACTCAATGGTGGGTCCAAGACACAATTGTGCATCCAAGACACAATGGTGTATCCAAGACACAATGGGGTATCCAAGACACAAACCAATACAGTCACGGTAAAACCTTCATTTAACATGGACTCAAACCACCTAGAGACGGTGGCGCCATCTGTGGCGAAATCCTGGAAGCTATAAAGCGAGCCAGAACCGGCATAGAACCACTACTGAGCTTGTAGAAAGATTGAAGAAGGGGAAGCACAGGCCAAGGAAAACGTGAACTTTGTACAAACTAGGCAAGTAAGCTCTAATTATCACGGTCGGGATAATTTTAGGCCGCGTACGTACGAAGGACCTAATAGAACACCCAGGACTAATTTCGATAATGATAACAGAAACTTCAGAGGTAGTAATATGCAGTCTCACGAATTTCCACAACAGCAAGTAGGTAACAGAAGATCTGGGAAACATAGCGGTAATTTTAATTACGAGGGGAATTGCTTTTCCGGCAGAACCGGCAGTTACATCAATCTTGTCTCTAATAATAATCGTACCTGGTGTAGCAGAGGATTTCAGCCGCCAGTCTGTCGATCTATCAAACAGATGGGTAGACTTCCAGCTTAGGTCCATTGACTACAAATCTCATCTTGGAGATGAAGGTGGGTGGCGGCACAGCATTTTGCCGCTAGCGTTCAGTCGGCGTGGGGTGGTTCTTGCCACCCACATCCTCTTGATGCTAGAAAGCTGTGATAAGTATTCGACCGGACAGACAAACGGACATGTAGATTAATGACTGGAACTGAATAGGAACTGCGGACGGACGAACAGACAAAAATAAATTTATGCGAGAAACGGCTTCCTTGGGTAACATGAAAATCTGTAAGAGCAAACAAAAATAGGTATTTACTCTTTCAACAAAAGCAAAAAAAAAAAATAATAAAAATGCGAGAAAGCATTGTCAACGCCGTACATTAATTCTATCCACCCGGAGAACAAGCAACGCTGATTGAAGGAACGAGAGAGAGATAGAGGGGACTCGTGTTCTTAGGGGAGTCCCAGCTTTGGAGATGATTGAGCCCAATCGCTCCCATCCTCCCTGGTTAAGCTTCCAAAGTAAAAAAAATATTTACATGCTCAGCCCCATGTCATAAGTGTGTGCGCCCTAGTGTCGCTCCATCAGACCGCCACCCCTCGTGAGCGGCCTTTATTCAACCATTGTTATATGCGAGCACCTGTGTAAGAGAAACAACAACAAAAAAAAACGAAGGAAAAAAGTAAAAACAAAACTTTTGGAAGAGAGTACAGCGCACTGCTCAATTTATTCGTGCTGCGCGTCCGTCGTTCATCCTTACTCCTTCTTCTTGATAATTTTGATACAATTATCCATTTTCTTAACAATAGTCTAGCCTAAAATAGCCCTACTAGCTGACCTTAATCTTATTCTTGCCTAGAGGACTAATAGATCTAGAGATCTAGGGTTCTAGACATAAAAAAAAATTTCAACTGTGTAAGATAACCTAACTACTCTTAACTATGCTAAGTACACAAATGCAGAGTACTCAAATAGAGAGCAAAACAAAACTTACAATAAAAGAATAAAATGCAAAAACTGACTTACTTAATGAGATAAAGCGTACGCTACCCTAGGCGGAGATATCCCACGTCGGCTGGAACGGTTGGTTTGACCTAGTTGGGGTGCACCCATCTTCATCTGGTGTGTACAGCAGCGGCAAGCTTGCCTTATTAAGTGGGCTCATTGGCCTCTTTTTTTATTTTTTTTTATTTACTTCTTATGTCACTTTAATGTTATATGTATCTACTTGGCTCGACGATTATGATTAGTATTAAGACACTTTTCTGGTTATTTATATATCGTTCTACTTAATGATTACACTTCGTTGTTCGCTCTATTATTTATCAATGCTCTCTATTACTTAAAAATAATATTGTTTCTTTCGGGATGAATGGCGGAAGGCTTACACTAGCGACTCAGCGAGTGGCCAAATAATTCAAAATACAACGAAGTTCAACGACTCTTCCCATTTCAGGCACCGAGCGTAATGCCAATTAATGATCCAACAATTCATAAAACACTTAAAAGGTGCGTCCTTCCTTCGAAAATCACACACGGAATTTACTAAAGTTCCTGTTTTCAGGCACTCCACTATCAGCCACTTTCAATTACGACAGGTAAGCAAAAAATTCAAAAGAGAACTAAGTTCACTGACCCTATCATTTCAGGTACCGGGTGTGACGAAAAAAAAAATAATGAAAGAATGTAGGGAAGGGTGCGTACTTCCTGCTATGTGTGGATATACTCTAATCCTATTGTGAGGTAAGTCAACAGGTGAGCAAAAAACTTTTAAAATACGATATGATTAACACTATTATTAATTTCAGCAATCAAAAGTTCAGAGATGTAACGTTACACTGTAATCCTATTTTCGACGTAACTCAACAGGTGAGCAAAAAAAATTTTAAAATACAATATGATTAACACCATTATTAATTTCAGCAATCAAAAGTTCAGAGATCTAACGTTGTCTGATACATATGTGTGAAAACACTGTAATCCTATTTTCGACGTAACTCAACAGATGAGCAAAAACATTTCAAAATACAATATGATTAACACTATTACTAATTTCAGCAATCAAAAGTTCAGAGCTCCTACGTTGTCTGATACATATGAGAGAAAGCACTGTAATCTATTTTTCGACGTAACTCAACAAGTGAGCAAAAAAACTTTTAAAATACAATATGATTAACTATTATTAATTTCAGCAATCAAAAGTTCAGAGATCCAACGTTGTCTGATACATATGTGTGAAAACGCTGTAATCCATTTTTCGACGTAACTCAACAGGTGAGCAAAAAACTTTTAAAATACGATAATTTTCACTTATGTGAATTTTAGGCAGCACATCTAAGGAAATCCAGAGCTATCCAATTCGCGAAACAACTCAACAGGTGAGCGAGTAAACTTCTCAAATGGAATAACCGCGAGACCAACCAAAAGGAATCTTACACCGGCGTTCATGAGTAGATTTCCTCACACGACCTGATCGCCAGCAGCACTTCACTTCCACTCGTCTTTTCAGCTTACGAACCGTCTCACGTACCAGTTTTTTTAATCCCCTGCTACTCAACCACATTCGAGCGCTCCAGCCGACACCAACCCAGCAGCTCCCGCGCGACTCTACATGCTGTGGCGATTACTTTAGATTTTCGTGCGTGTGTATAAGTATTGTGTGCAACTTATTGCTACTTAATACGTGCTGACGGTAGAAAAATCGTCGGTTCTTCTTTCGCTGTGTTGCACTGGCAAGCGGCAATTGGTGGATTTGAGAAATCATACGATATTTACGGCTAGGCGAGTTGCCGTTTGTCGATTGGAATTTTCGTTGACAAACGGTATACCGCCTGGAATTTTTCATACAGAAGATGATGCGACGATGCCAAATTTTGAAATTTTTTCCTTCTAGGAGGTTTAAGGTTTGCGGTTTCTTCTTTCAGGATTTCTCGGAAATCTTATAATTTGTGCGCGTTCTGCACAAATTAAATTCTTTCCCTTTTAACATGATTTATTTATTTTCTCTTTGTTTTTTCGTCTTCTTTCAGGGTTTAATCGGAAAGCTTATAATTTGTGCACGTTCTGCACAAATTAAATTCTTTAGCAAAGGGCTACTTTGCGAAGATCAAGTAAAACTTCTGCCTCTTTCCAGTTACCCGCGATATTGAAATACAACTAAGAGAAAGTGGACAACAATAAAAAAAATTTAACGGCAGAGAAGCAGGAGAAGAAAAAAAA
The DNA here is from genome assembly GCA_963924295.1 of Dioctria rufipes. Lineage (NCBI taxonomy): Eukaryota > Metazoa > Arthropoda > Insecta > Diptera > Asilidae > Dioctria > Dioctria rufipes. Next base: position 140,610,167 of record OZ002744.1, read on the forward strand.
ATTCTTAAGATAAAAAAAAGGATAGAGAACAAGCAACGCTGATTGAAGGAACGAGAGAGAGATAGAGGGGACTCGTGTTCTTAGGGGAGTCCCTGCTTTGGAGATGATTGAGCCCAATCGCTCCCATCCTCCCTGGTTAAGCTTCCAAAGTAAAAAAAATATTTACATGCTCAGCCCCATGTCATAAGTGTGTGCGCCCTAGTGTCGCTCCATCAGACCGCCACCCCTCGTGAGCGGCCTTTATTCAACCATTGTTATATGCGAGCACCTGTGTAAGAGAAACAACAACAAAAAAAAAACGAAGGAAAAAAGTAAAAACAAAACTTTTGGAAGAGAGTACAGCGCACTGCTCAATTTATTCGTGCTGCGCGTCCGTCGTTCATCCTTACTCCTTCTTCTTGATAATTTTGATACAATTATCCATTTTCTTAACAATAGTCTAGCCTAAAATAGCCCTACTAGCTGACCTTAATCTTATTCTTGCCTAGAGGACTAATAGATCTAGAGATCTAGGGTTCTAGACATAAAAAAAAAAATTCAACTGTGTAAGATAACCTAACTACTCTTAACTATGCTAAGTACACAAATGCAGAGTACTCAAATAGAGAGCAAAACAAAACTTACAATAAAAGAATAAAATGCAAAAACTGACTTACTTAATGAGATAAAGCGTACGCTACCCTAGGCGGAGATATCCCACGTCGGCTGGAACGGTTGGTTTGACCTAGTTGGGGTGCACCCATCTTCATCTGGTGTGTACAGCAGCGGCAAGCTTGCCTTATTAAGTGGGCTCATTGGCCTCTTTTTTTATTTTTTTTTATTTACTTCTTATGTCACTTTAATGTTATATGTATCTACTTGGCTCGACGATTATGATTAGTATTAAGACACTTTTCTGGTTATTTATATATCGTTCTACTTAATGATTACACTTCGTTGTTCGCTCTATTATTTATCAATGCTCTCTATTACTTAAAAATAATATTGTTTCTTTCGGGATGAATGGCGGAAGGCTTACACTAGCGACTCAGCGAGTGGCCAAATAATTCAAAATACAACGAAGTTCAACGACTCTTCCCATTTCAGGCACCGAGCGTAATGCCAATTAATGATCCAACAATTCATAAAACACTTAAAAGGTGCGTCCTTCCTTCGAAAATCACACACGGAATTTACTAAAGTTCCTGTTTTCAGGCACTCCACTATCAGCCACTTTCAATTACGACAGGTAAGCAAAAAATTCAAAAGAGAACTAAGTTCACTGACCCTATCATTTCAGGCACCGGGTGTGACGAAAAAAAAAATAATGAAAGAATGTAGGGAAGGGTGCGTACTTCCTGCTATGTGTGGATATACTCTAATCCTATTGTGAGGTAAGTCAACAGGTGAGCAAAAAACTTTTAAAATACGATATGATTAACACTATTATTAATTTCAGCAATCAAAAGTTCAGAGATGTAACGTTACACTGTAATCCTATTTTCGACGTAACTCAACAGGTGAGCAAAAAAAATTTTAAAATACAATATGATTAACACCATTATTAATTTCAGCAATCAAAAGTTCAGAGATCTAACGTTGTCTGATACATATGTGTGAAAACACTGTAATCCTATTTTCGACGTAACTCAACAGATGAGCAAAAACATTTCAAAATACAATATGATTAACACTATTACTAATTTCAGCAATCAAAAGTTCAGAGCTCCTACGTTGTCTGATACATATGAGAGAAAGCACTGTAATCTATTTTTCGACGTAACTCAACAAGTGAGCAAAAAAACTTTTAAAATACAATATGATTAACTATTATTAATTTCAGCAATCAAAAGTTCAGAGATCCAACGTTGTCTGATACATATGTGTGAAAACGCTGTAATCCATTTTTCGACGTAACTCAACAGGTGAGCAAAAAACTTTTAAAATACGATAATTTTCACTTATGTGAATTTTAGGCAGCACATCTAAGGAAATCCAGAGCTATCCAATTCGCGAAACAACTCAACAGGTGAGCGAGTAAACTTCTCAAATGGAATAACCGCGAGACCAACCAAAAGGAATCTTACACCGGCGTTCATGAGTAGATTTCCTCACACGACCTGATCGCCAGCAGCACTTCACTTCCACTCGTCTTTTCAGCTTACGAACCGTCTCACGTACCAGTTTTTTTAATCCCCTGCTACTCAACCACATTCGAGCGCTCCAGCCGACACCAACCCAGCAGCTCCCGCGCGACTCTACATGCTGTGGCGATTACTTTAGATTTTCGTGCGTGTGTATAAGTATTGTGTGCAACTTATTGCTACTTAATACGTGCTGACGGTAGAAAAATCGTCGGTTCTTCTTTCGCTGTGTTGCACTGGCAAGCGGCAATTGGTGGATTTGAGAAATCATGCGATATTTACGGCTAGGCGAGTTGCCGTTTGTCGATTGGAATTTTCGTTGACAAACGGTATACCGCCTGGAATTTTTCATACAGAAGATGATGCGACGATGCCAAATTTTGAAATTTTTTCCTTCTAGGAGGTTTAAGGTTTGCGGTTTCTTCTTTCAGGATTTCTCGGAAATCTTATAATTTGTGCGCGTTCTGCACAAATTAAATTCTTTCCCTTTTAACATGATTTATTTATTTTCTCTTTGTTTTTTCGTCTTCTTTCAGGGTTTAATCGGAAAGCTTATAATTTGTGCACGTTCTGCACAAATTAAATTCTTTAGCAAAGGGCTACTTTGCGAAGATCAAGTAAAACTTCTGCCTCTTTCCAGTTACCCGCGATATTGAAATACAACTAAGAGAAAGTGGACAACAATAAAAAAAATTTAACGGCAGAGAAGCAAGAGAAGAAAAAAAAATTCTTAAGATAAAAAAAAGGATAGAAAAAAACGAGAAGTAGCGTGAGGTCAAAACGCTACAGAGTGGGGACGACTCACCGAGAAAAGAAGTCTCAAGCCGGGCATTAGACGAACGGTACGAACCAGGGAAAATATGATAAAAGAAGATAAGTTTACTTGCAATTGCGCCCAACGAGGGGACGACCCATCAGAGTTGCAAGCCGGGCATGCGCTAAACCCTGGGTTCTTGAGAAATAAACGTCCCATCTGCTGCCATAACCCTAGCTCGCCTTGAACGAGGGAGGACCTATCAACAGAGAGACTTCGTCTATCAACTCGCCTCGCCCAGTGAGCTGACCAGGAGGAGGTGCAGTGATCGCTTATTACGTAAGGGAATGTTAGGCTCAAGACTACGAATGAGTCGATGAAACGCCCCCCACTTATCTTTCTGTTTTCTAATAAATCCGGTCGTAGTACCCCGGAAGTCCCCCAATCTCAAGCGAGGAAATCGCTTCGTAGGGATAGAATTTATCTATCAACTCATGCAGGACGACGGAAATCCCGCGGGGTGCAGCAAGCGTGTTCAAGCTCTAAGAAAAAAGAAAGGACAGGAAAGTAAAACCCTTCGGATGAAGGCTAACCCAGAAGGGGTTAGTAACAAAGGCTGAGACCATCTAAACTTGGTAGCTTAGGGATAAATAGAATATAAAAGAAAATTCGCTTAAGCTCCATCCGCACTCGCTAGCACTGTGCCATTCTTTGATTGAAAGAAGAAATTGAAGAAAGGACAGGAAAGTAAAACCTTTCGGATGAAGGCTTACCTAGAAGGGGTTAGTAACAAAATGAGAGAGGTTTATCACCCACCACTGAGGAAGTAGTAGGAGGGTTTGCGATAACCCGTAGTTCACAAGTGAAGCGTGCCGGATGCCTTCTTAGGGCTACCGAGACTAAACTACTTTGGTCAGGATTTTATATCTTGAGCATGGTAAACTCCCATCGGGAAATCCTTGTCATTCTTCAAACGGTATGACGGCGAAATGATCCACTGCACTACTTTGTACAAAGTTCCTAACGTAAACTGTCTGCCTGGGTATGAAGTGTCTTTCACGTGTTCGTAGGTTATAACTGGCAGAGTACCTCTTGTATGCTTCAGACAGATTCAGTTTGACGCGCTCCCAAAGCAAGTGAAATGTTTTGTTGGTGGGCAAGATTTCCGGTGCACCATCCAGGTCTGTCGTTAACGCTTGCATGAGCTTATAGGAGTCCCCATGCATTGCAGGATGCCTTCTAAATAATAAGAAGTGTGGCGAGCACTTCGTCGACTCATGGACGACGTTTCGTGTGGCGAAAGCAATTGCACTCAGATGCTCATCTCAGTTTCGGTGTTCATTCCCAACATAAGCTCGTATCGCTGCAAGGATCGGCTGGTTCACTCGCTCGGAAGCGTTGGATTGAGGAGAATAGGGTGGAGAAAAGGTATGCGTTACTCCATATTTCTCCAGCAACTCAGCAAGCAACCGAGAAGCGAACTGACTGCCATTGTCGGAATGGAAGTGTTCAGGGACTCCGAAAACGTGAAAGACTTCTTGCTCCAAAAATTTATCAACTCTTGAGGCAGTGGCTTCGGGCATCGCTTTCAGCAGGACAAATTTAGTGAGGTGGTCGAGTAGAATGAATATATACTTGTTTCCGTTAGGTAGGGGCTCAAAAAGTCACAGAACACCCACTGCCACGGTAGGTCAGTCTGTCGCTGCACACCCAAAGGTGGTCTGGGTGTGTAATTAACTGGCTTGACCATCTTACAAATCTCGCAAGCACGGATAAACTTCTGCACATCGGAAAACATACTCGGCCAGTAATAAGAACGTCGCAGTTTTTCTAGTGTCTTAGCCACACCAAAGTGTCCGGAGGTTGGTGGACAATGCTCCTGTTCGATCAAACTGGTAGTTATTCCCCCCGGTACCCACAACTTCCAATGAAATTCACGTATGGTTGTACGGTCCTTAGGTGAAGAGAAACTAATGTTTACTCTGCCGTTATTAACTCTTAGGTTGGGAAAAAAGTTCGGATTTGCATTCACACGCTCTATTTTTTCAACGTAGGTCTTTTCTTGAAAAGCAAGTTCCTCTATTGTGAGAGATTCGATGATGGATGTGGTCGCGACGGCGTCAGGGGGGAACTGTTCGCATCATTAGCGAAAACTCGTGAAAGAGCATCTGCGACTACGTTTTCACGTCCTTTGCGGTACTCGTTTTGAATTGGAAGGCTTGAAGTTTAAGACTTCACCGTGCTGGCCTGCCACATAGATCCTTCTGGCCCATGAGCCATTTAATGCTAGCATGATCGGTGATAGACGTGAAATCCAGACCCTCGACGTATGGCCGAAACCGCTTAACGCGCTGTACCGCAGCGAACCATTCGAGTTCTGTAATACTGTAGTTACGCTGAGCGCTGATGAGCTTCTGCGACATGAACGCAACGGGGTGTTCTCCCCCGTCAGCCGAACGCTCAAATAAAACGCTTCCAACGCCGGTAGCACTGGCGTCACATTGAATGTAGAATGGTCGCTTGAAGTCTGGATTTACAAGAACCGGGGCGGTAGTAAGACATTCTTTAAATTTATTGAAGGACTGTTCAGCATTTTCATTCCATACGAATTTCGTATTTTTCCTTAAAAGATCGGTGAAAAGACTGGCAATGGTGGGAAAATTGGGAATGAAACGCCTGTACCATCCGCAGACTCCTAGAAAGCTTCGTACCTTCTTAACAGTGTTTGGTCTTGGAAAGTTAGAGATGGCAGTAACTTTCTCAGGATCTGTGCGCATACAACCATCACCTACCACAAAACCAAGGTATCTGACCTCCCTCATGCAAAATTTACTCTTCTCCACAAGGAGGCGACAGTAGTCAACAGCCTAGCCTAGCCTAGCCTAGCCTAGCCTAGCCTAGCCTAGCCTAGCCTAGCCTAGCCTAGCTCCAGCATTCTATCCAGCTCGGCGTCGAGAGCCTTTTGTACGACGGGCGATACAGCGTAAAAACGCTGCTTGATGGGTTTGGCATTTCCCACATCAATTTCGTGCTCCACGAGTTTTGTACGTCCTAGCCCATGCTTGCTGAACGAAGGAAATGATTCCATCACAAATAGTAATTGTTGGTCCTCAAATTCGGACCGCTCGTCTTGTTTAGTACAGATTGGAAGTGGCATTGTTAGTGAATACAGCTCGTTAATCATAACTGTAGCCAGCCCAAAGGCTTTCCAGAAGTCAATACCTAAGTACAACGGCTGCTGCAAAGATGGAACGATGTGCAGACGCAACATTCGGGCTTTCTCACCAAACTTTAGAGTGGAAAGCTATTTCTAGCTTCCCAAAAAAGCTTTCGGCTCCAAGCCCTAATGCACTAAGGCTTGCTCCACTGTCTAAAAAACCTCGAATTCGCTGTCCTTTAATAAAGACATCGGCATATGGCCGAGGGTCTGCTGTGCTCCTGATGACAGCTTCTGCTATGGAGGCCTTCAAGCTTCTGCGTAATCGGTAGTATTTGCGGGTGCGCTGGCCCTTTCGAGAAATGGGTTGCTTCTGGCTGTGCGGTGAGATATCACAAAAAGGTTTATTATGCGATCTGTAGGTAACGACTGACGGGCAGCTATCAGAAGAGGCACAGGAGCAGTTGTTAGCAAAACATGGGTCAGTGTTTGCGGAGACGTTTTCGTTTTCCACTTGGGTGCCGACATAATGGGTTTCGATTCTAGGTGAGCATTTAGTCGGATTCGTTAACGATGTGGCATTAGTAGAAGAGATACTATGATGTTTGGAAGTGTCGGCAATATTGATGTGATTTTCGGTTACGAGAATGGGATTACTGAACACACTGGATGAAGCTAGCGATGTCGGTTGGGCACGGTGTTGGGTGCCGCCTGCTACTCTGGAACGTGAATGAATTTGAGCTGGAGTCAGAACAAATGGAGTTCCGGCAGCATTCGGACTCCGGTGGTAGTTTAACGATGCGCAATTTCGACACTGTTGTTTAATTGTGTTCGCTGCACCACAGCCGTAACAAAAAATGTGCTGTGGACCTAGTGGACAATCGTGGTATGTATGACCCTCCAATGCGCAGTTCCAACAGGTCAGCCCCGCCGGTCTACGGGGCATTTGGTGGTCCCGTCGTAGTAGTGTGGGCCGATTACTGCCTTGGAGTTCATCCACTTCAGTTGAGAAAGGTGCTTTGGAGGTCACGCTCCAATACGGACTGTCCGAATATAACTCATGAACTGTCCGCCGAGTGACTGTTTCGCGCGGAGAGCCTATCTCTGACCATGGCTTCTCTTAGTGAATAAATCACTTAGATCTAGCACATTACCGCTGTAGTACAATAATAGTGCCTCCTGTAGGGCTGGCTTCATATTACGTCGTAAGATTTCAACAAGTTCGCTTTCCGGGATTGGATTAGTCATCTTGCACACCAGTGCATGGACTGCCAACCGATAATCACTGAATGATTCACTCGGCTTTTGCTTTCGGCTTTCTATTAGTTTGCATATTTCGCAGAAGCGCGGTGCGCAGGTCTCGCCATGACGGGTTTCGTCCCTGTGTTCGGAGGTATAGCTAGTACTATTTTGCAGCTTTGCCTGTGACAAGCGAGTGGAATCCCGCACAGAGTTCAACCAAGGAAACGTGTTCTAAGCGAGCCAAAGATTTATTCAAAAAATGAATTCAGTTACGTCCATTCCGGTAACACCGTCAAAGGACAATTTCTATCGGAAGACAGGATTCTGATTGACGTTACTTCGTCGTTCATTCCACGCAGGCTCATGTGTGGTGTTAAACGGTGATGAAGTGGCAGCGGTTGTGACACTGGGGTACGGCTGTGAGAGCGGCACCCTAAAGGCACTCGGTCTTTGGAAGGTGTCACAAATCGTCGACACTCTGGAACCTTTTAGCTGTAAAGCAAATTTAAAACCAATGATATTCAATACAGTTAATATGATATGGTGATATATAATAAAAAATGATTTCATTAAAAGAGGTGGAGGCCTGACCCACCGACGCAGGCCGCGACACACACCCGCAGAAATATAAAAAAAATCATGATGATCTGTCACTTCATGTTCATAAGGTGACAAACAAAAACAAACAAACAAACAAACAAAAACTCCTATTCTCTTTCTCGATCTCCTTGTCGCAAGTGCAACTTTACTAAGGCATCCTTGTTTGTATTCTAGTAGAAATTTGAAACGAAATGCTTGCAGGATCGAAAGCTAACTTTATACAGCACTGAACCAGCAGCAAACATCCTGGAAGAAGTCGACCAAGCCCTGAAGGCGTTCAACGAATACTAGACCAGCCTGAAACAGATTCAAAAAGACTGAGCCGTCAGGCATCTTAGCTGGTGCGGCATCTACCCGCACAAGGTCGGTAGGCATCCTGTTCAAGCAGGCGTTCATTGAACATAATTATTTTCGAATAAAGGGCAATAGCAAGAGGTATCTGGGAATAACAAGGATCCCATAATTGTCAAGAATTCGGCGGTTAGCTTAACTCAAGAATGCTCCGGTAGAACAGATCTTACAGAATGGGCTAGTTTTCCCAAACAATACTGACACACCTTGCGTCAAGCATACCTGTATCCAAACAAATGATTAAAGAAAAATTCACTGGTATAACAATTCTGACGCGTCATTTCAACGTTAATGTGGCGATTGTCGCTCACAAAGGAGTTCTATGCTACCAACCGTGCAGGTCTTAATCCAACTTAAATTCGGAGGAAAAAAAAGGAAAAAAATTGACATTGTCAGTAAATAGGATCGACATTTAAGAACAAAAAAAAAAAGTTACTAAAGAAAATATGGAAACAGGTAGACTGTTCAGCTGATCGGTGGTTGGCCGCTCTTCGGTGTGCATCAATGGAATAATCTCATGGAACGAGTAAAGCTCGAACAACAATAATGCGATTCAAACCACCGAACACGTGAGCATCTGCTGACATAGATGACTGGTGAAAGGAAACCCATTCACACTATCATGTATATACATATATTCCAATTGGATTAACGACGTGCAGACACCCCAAAGAGGAACAGAGTCTTGACGGAGGAAAAGAAAAAAAAGCTCAAGACAAAAACGCTCTGTACGGAAGCAAAAGCGCCTCACGTGAATCAACATTCCCTCTCGGAGTGGACCGAGTATCATCAATTCAAGATAAGAAGTCCAAAAAATCGTCTAAGTGGTTATGAGAAGAGACAGGTAAAGGTGAAATCCACTAGCGTTAGGTGATTTATGCACTGAATCGAACTTTGCCTCATCAGCAAGGAAAAAGGAAACCTAAAAATATATCATAAGGTGACCTACTCCAGCCAACCTGCTGATGTGCTAAAAGTCGAGCTACCGCTGCTACACAGAGTTCAGCGTTTGGTTATTCAGCAAACGCGAATGCATACACCAAATCATAATAATTTATACCTGTATAGACGAAATTTAAAACAAGGCCTTGAGAATTAAACTATTGTACCTTCGGGCGGTACTGCAGAATCTAGCAATTTGGCGGACTTGAATTTGGCAATTAAATAATGAAAGGTTGAGAAGCGAAGCAGACTACAACGTATTAACCATGAATCGTAACTTGTGCTCCATTTGCAAAGCAAATGGGTGGGTGGTCGAAAAAATATATATATATATATAAAAAAAAATACATATTCAACAAGATAAGCTTGGAGAAAATTATCAAAAAAAAAAGCCTGCACCTTTGGGCGCCATTTGTAGCAGAGGATTTCAGGCGCCAGTCTGTCGATCTATCGAACAGATGGCTAGACTGCCAGCTTAGGTCGATTGACTACAAAACTCTTCTTGGGGATCAGCGTGGGTGGCGGCACATTATTTTGCCGCTAGCGTTCAGTCGGCGTGGGGTGGTTTTTGCCATCCACATCCCCTTGATGCTAGAAAGCTGTGCTAAGTATTCGACCGGACAGATAAACGGACATGACTGGAACTGAATAGGAACTGCGGACGGACGGACAGACAAAAAAAATTATACGAGAGACTGCTTCCTTGGGTAACCTGAAAATCTGTAAGAGCAAAAAAAAAAATAGGTATTTACTCTTTCAACAAAAGCAAAAAAAAAAATAAATAACGAAAACGCGAGAAAGCATTGTCAACGCCGTACATTAATTCTATCCACCCGGAGAACAAGCAATGCTGATTGAAGGAACGAGAGAGAGATAGAGGGGACTCGTGGTCTTGGGGAACTCCCAGTTTTGGAGATGATTGAGCCCAATCGCTCCCATCCTCCCTGGCTAAGCTTCCAAAGCAAAGAAAATATATATATGCTCAGCCCCATGTCATAAGTGTGTGCGCCCTAGCGTCTCTCCATCAGGCCTCCACCCTCGTGTGCGGGATTTATTCAACCATTGTTATGTGCGAGCACCTGTGTAAGAGAAACAACAGCAAAAAAAAATGAAAGAAAAAAGTGAAAACAAAACTTTTGGAAGAGAGTACAGCAACACTGCTCAATTTATTCACGCTGCGCGTCCGTCGTTCATCCTTACTCCTTCTTCTTGATAATTTTGATACAATTATCCATTTTCTTAACAATAGTTTAGCCTAAAATGGCCCTACCAGCTGACCTTAATCTACCCTATTCTTGCCTAGAGCACTAACAGATCTAAGGTTCTTGACATAAAAAAAAAATTTCAACTATGTAAGATAACCTAACTACTCTTAACTATGCTAAGTACACAAATGCAGAGTACTCAATTAAAGAGCAAAACAAAATTTAGAATAAAAGATCAAAATGCAAAAATTGACTTACTTCATGAGATAAAGCGTACGCTACCCTAGGCGGAGAGATCCCACGTCGGCTGGAACGGTTAGTTTGACGTAGTTGGGGTGCACCCCTCTTCATCTGGTGTGTACAGCAGCGGCAAGCTTGCTTTATTAGGTGGGCTCATTGGCCTCTTTTTTGTCTTTTTTTTTTATGTACTTCTTATGACACTTTATTATTATATGTACTTACTTGGCTCGACGTTTATGATTAGTATTAAGACACTTTTCTGGTTATTTATATATAGTTCTACTTAATGATTATACTTCGTTGCTCGCTCTATTATTTATCAATGCTCTCTATTACTTAAAAATAATATTGTTTCTTTCGGGATGAATGGCGGAAGGCTTACACTAGCGACTCAGCGAGTGGCCAAATAATTCAAAATACAACGAAGTTGAACGACTCTACCCATTTCAGGCACCGAGCGTAATGCCAATTAATGATCCAACAATTCATAAAACACTTAAAAGGTGCGTACTTCTTCCGAAAATGACACACGAAGTTTACTAAAGTTCCTGTTTTCAGGCACACCACTATCAGCCACTTTCAATTACGACAGGTGAACAAATAATTCAAAAGAGAACAAAGTTCACTAACCCTATCATTTCTGGCACCGCGTGTGACAAAAAAATAATAATAAAAGAATGTAGAGAAAGGTGCGTACTTCCTGCTATGTGTGGATACACTCTAATCCTATTTTGAGGTAATTCAACAGGTGAGCAGTAGTATAGCTATGCCGGTTCTGGACCACTTTTTCCATACAAAAAGTGTCCGGAAAATTCCAACTATTTTGGTGGTTCTGGACCGGGGTTCTGGGCCACTGGGGGAATCCGTCTAGTGGTCTACGTCACAGGGGCTGCCTGGGGAATTCCTTCTGGATCACTGAGGGTTCTGGGAGGGGGTGGAGTGGGGGTAAGGGGGCTTTTGTACTGCAATTTTGACATTATCTTGAAGTTTTCTTTTATGCCAACATCAACAACCAATGTAGGTATGTTGACTTGGATATGTCCGATAATCAAATTCTGAATAATGTAAACAAAATCGCAACCGAGTAAAGTAAACAAATTGAGCGATATTTACACACACACACACACCAGGGGCCAGGTGGCTGGTAGTTTGATATCGCCTCTTCGCACAGGTCTACATCACAGGGCCTGCCTGGCGAATTCCTTTCCTAATGTCTGACTGACCAGAGTATGACGTCATCTGGCTGGCTGATCCCCTCAGCTGATTAAGCTCTCTCATAGCTGATTTTTTAAATAAAATAATGTTGGACTTTGCTGGAATCGAACCGAGAACGCTTGGTTTTGTAAAATCCGATGCGCTCTACCATGAGACCATGGAGGTATTGTATGAATATTCTTTAAAGTTGCTATATTTGGCTAGAGTTCTATACCAGAGGTGGGGGATTAACCGGTACTACCGGGATGTGTCATTTGGTCTTGACTGCACCCTAGTAAGTATAGGGTCAGTTTGACCAGACAGATGTGACGTCACCGACCCTGAGGTCATTGACCTTTGACCCTTGACCTTTGACCTTTGACCCTGACCCTGATGTCATTGACCTTCACACACACACACACACACACACGCACACGATACAATTTGAGGTATTACATCACAACTCACAAGTCCTTGCTCATGACATTGGCGTCTCAGCTCTATCTTAGCTGAAATAAAAAATTGGCTTTGTGTTGGAATCGAACCGAGAACGCCTGGTGTGAAAATCAAAAAAAAAAAAAGAAACCCCAAGACTTATATCATTGAAAAATTGTGTCAATGGATTCTAGATGGTGGGTATGTGGAGGGGGATAATAAAGATAGGGAGGGGGGGGGGGGTAATGAAATTTTCATCAGAAATCCTCTACGGGCTCTGGTTTTCGAGATATTAGCGTATTAATAATTCAAGTTATGGCAATTAGCACCTTGATTGGAAATCAGCTTGAAGTTTTCTTAGCTGAGTAGATAACGTATTTCGCAACATGGCATCATCACCTCGGTTTTTGTTGTTTCACCTTGGTTTTGCTGAACGGAAGTTGCAGATATCGATCATCACAAGATTCGTAAACAAATCTTCACATCCTGTTGTAAACAAATTTAAGCAGCATCAGCACATTTATTCTTTTCATGTAATTTGATACCACAGTTCCTGTAAGCCGCCCAATTCCAAGAATTTTACTGATCGACACGTTTCATTGGAATTCGTAAACAAATTTTCACATCCTGCTGTAAACAAATTTAAGCAATATCAGCACATTTATTCTTTTCATGTAATTTGATACCACACTTCCTGTAGGCAGCCAACAGTTTTATTGTTCCAAGAATTTTACCGATCGAAACGTTTCATTGGAATGTAAAGAAATTTTCACATTTTGTTGTATGTAAACAATCTCATTTGCAAATTCGGCCAGCAGAATAAAGTAATCAAATTAATTTGAATGATTTTTTTATTTATCGTGTAATTCGATATCATCTCAGCCTGTAAGCAAATTCGTTGGAATTCATCCTGTGCAATGATTACTTTAGCAGCAGGATCATTTATGTTTACAAACCGTTCCTATAAAAGCCCAAGCAAACTCTTGGGGAGCATCAATCAGTCTTAGTGAGTCTCCGTGATAGTACATAAAAAATAAGAAATGACAACCGCGCTAGTAAATAAAAGTTTTTCAGTAATTAAAAACTTGCGGAAGGATGTGTTGAAGTGTTTAACAAATTCAGAGAATAAAGACTATATTGTTAAAAAGTGCAACAGAAACATACATAAATTTCAAGCTGCATTTCGGAAGTGCAATAAGAGTGCTATGAAACGACATTTCGAAAGCTGTCTCGAGCAAATTAAAGCATTGAGAGCTCCTCGTCGAGGTGGAGGAATCACTCGCGTAAGAAGAAGTGATTTTGTAAAGTGGGAGGAAATAAAGACAGGGTTCGCAGACAGAATTCGACAAGGTGTTATTGTAAATTTAAAACATATCGATCCGAAGCTGTTTATGCAAGACGCCGCCAAATTATTTAGGCGTCGTGTTAAAAATACCTTAAAACATTATTTTAATATTAAAGTTTCTACGACGTTATGCGGTGAATTTATTAAACAAAGTGCTGACAATGAAGACATAAAAGACATTAAATATTTCCAAGCAAGAACTGCTCCGATTAGTGCAGATGATAATTTAGAGGAGTGGATTAAATCAAACATTTTGGATCCAATAAACACTCAGCTGGAAGAATTCCAGGAAAAAGAGAGTGGCTGGGCACTGCACTCTATAATACATCTAGAAGTACATATTAACAAGTTTGAACAGCTCCGAGGATCTTCATATATGCCTCTACCAAAAGAGATTGCTTTAAAGAAAGCTTGCATTAATGTGAAAAACAATGATGAAGCATGCTTCGCGTGGGCCGTAACATCAGCGCTATATCCTGCAACTGCCCACTCCGATAGGACCTCATCATACCCTCATTACTCTACAGTACTAAATTTAACTGGAATAACATTTCCCATGATACTTAAGCAAATTAAACGATTTGAAGAGCAGAACGATTTATCAATAAACGTATTCATCCTAGAGAAAGAGCGTTTCCTCACCACAGTTCCAATTAGACTTACGAAACACAGGATAGAGCGACATGTAAATCTCTTAATGTTACAAGATGACTATGACCAGGATGAAAATCATATGGATGGTGATGACGATGAAGATGATGATGCCAGCAGATATCATTTCTGTTGGATTAAAGATCTTTCCCGACTCATATCAACACAAACTTCGAAACATATTCATAGAGTGTATATATTCGACAGATGTTTGCTCTACTTTTACTCTGAAGAAAAATTAGCATCACACACTCCCGAATGCGAGAAGCAAAATGATTGCAGGATTATGTTTCCCTCAGAGGAAAAGAAATGGCTGGAATATAAGAATTATAACCATAAGAATCCAGTCCCGTTTTGTGTGTATGCTGATCTTGAATCAATATTGAAGCCGATTCAGGGAAACGATCAAAATACACAGCGAATCCAGGAACATGAAGTTCATAGCATAGGATTCTATTTCCACTGCAAACATGATGCTAAGCTCTCATATTACAGAGCATATCGAGGCAAGGACTGTCAACAATGGTTTGCATTACAATTGCAAAAAATTGCATCCATAGCTGTACAGGAGAAGCTGAACATCAGACCCATGCAGCCCCTGACTAAAGAGGAACGGCGTTCACATATGGAAAATACTTGCTGCCATATATGCGAAAAAACGTTTGCAGCTGATGAGGAACGAGTCCGGGACCATTGCCACTTAACAGGAAAATATCGATGGCCAGCGCACAATGCATGCAATCTGATGTATCAAGATTGCTCCATAGTTCCAGTCATTTTTCACAATTTATCCGGATATGATGCTCACTTCATTATTAAGGATATAGCTACATATTTCTCAGGAAATGTTGATCTCTTGCCAATAAACAAGGAAAGATATATCTCGTTCACCAAGCACATGGACGGCAGCTACATAAAATTCAGATTCATCGATTCCTTCAGTTTTATGGCTGAATCTTTAGATAAGCTATCATCATTACTGCCGATGGATAAATTAAATACTACAAGATCAGTATTGTCGGGATTGGATGATGACACTATCAAACTTCTTACACGCAAGGGTGTCTTCCCATATGATTTTATTGATGACTGGGATAAATTGGACTTCCCGAACTTGCCAACACAGGAAGCGTTCTACAATAAACTAACTGACAGTGCTATATCTCCTGAGGACTACAATCATGCTGAAGAGGTCTGGCAAAAATTTGAAATACAAACACTTGGTGAATATTCAGATCTATACCTTAAGACTGATGTTCTCCTATTGGCCGATGTGTTTGAGAACTTTCGAGAAGTGTGCATGAAGACATACAATTTAGATCCAGCACATTATTATACCATGCCAGGCCTAACATGGGATGCTATGCTAAAATACACTAATGTGAAATTAGAGCTGATAACCGACGTGGATATACTGCTATTCATAGAGAGCGGCATTCGAGGTGGTATAAGTCAATGTTCGAACAGATATAGTAAAGCCAATAATAAATATATGGATGATTTTAAGCCTGAGGAGAAAGAGAAATACTTGATGTATTATGATGTGAATAACCTTTATGGATGGGCCATGTCACAGCATTTACCAACCGGAGGATTCAAATGGGTTGATGTTCCCAATATTGTCGTTTCCGAAATTCCTGATGATTCTCCAACTGGATACATATTCGAAGTCGACTTGGATTATCCTCAACATCTACATGATAAGCATAAGGACTTACCGTTTTGTTCTGAGCATGCAGCACCACCTGGAGCAAAATTAGAAAAGTTTTTGACAACATTACATCCAAAAACTAAAGATATTATACAGTACCAAAATTTGAAGCAATGCTTATCACATGGACTCATCTTGAAAAAAGTGCACCGGGTTCTTCAATTCGACCAATCAGCTTGACTTAAACCATATATTGACTTAAATATTACCAAACGGATGCAGGCTACAAGCAATCATGATAAGGACAGCTATAAAAAGATGTATAATGCAGCTTTTGGTAAGACCATGGAAAATGTGCGCAAGTATAGCGATATCAAGCTTTGCGTCAAGTGGGAAGGTCGCTATGGTGCAACGATATTTGATGAGAATTTAGTTGCTGTGGAATTAATGCGACTCAAAATCTTATTCAATAAGCCTCTCTATATTGGAATGGCAATTATGGAAATTTCAAAGCTATGTCTCTACGATTTCCATTACAGTTTTATGCAGCGTCAATTTGGAGATAAATGTAAAGTCATGTATACAGATACAGATTCTCTAATATACGAACTTGAAGAGAAAAATGCATATGAGTTCATGGCTGAAAATATAAACAAATTTGATACAAGTGATTACCCAGAAGATAACCAGTTCGATTTACCGCTCATGAATAAAAAGATTCCTGGTCTAATGAAGGATGAGCTTAATGGGAAAATCATGATCGAATTTGTAGGCTTGTACACTTCCGGATGAAGGTCAAGGGTCAGACGCCCTTCCGGTTTCAAAGGTGATGCCGGGGGTCAAGTTCGAGCCCACGTGTAAATGTTTTTTTCTCAAGCCGTCCTAACATTCTGGGTAAAACGCTCAACCGCACGATTAGGAGCTCGCAGTAGTGGGCAAATATTATTCGGGAGCTCTGGACTTAGTAGGGAAATTGAATAAAAAGAATACCATATATAAATTATCATTATTGATTTATTATTAATTGAAAAATATTAACATTTAATTCGTAGTGTATCATTCAATTCCTTTAATCGGTTTCCTTATAACTGTAATAACACCTTCTTTATTTTACAATAATGTATATCTTATACTATAATACCTACAATTAAAACAAACTATTTCATTAAATAGTATTTTAGCTATAGTACAATTTTTATTTACAATACATATCTTAGACTAGCCTTAGATTATATGTTTTCTGCGTCTGCTCCTTGCTGTTCTGATTGAATAGAGTAATGTCCCCATGGTAGAGTATCCGTTGTCCCACTCATAATATACCGCTTATTATCATATGGACTCAATGCAATCTTCTTTTGGTTGATCGTGTAGACATTATGGTTATGCGATCGTATGGAGATCTGATTAGCAGTTAATACTCGCTTGTTATTCAAACATTCGACGTAGTCTTCGAAATTGATATGCCTCTGGACTACATTAGTCTTTACTCCTTTTGCTTTCTTTACAGTTTTACCATCGTTTATACGCAGACTGTACATTTTCGAGCGCAAGCCTACAAATTCGCTCATGATTTTCCCATTAAGCTCATCCTTCATTAGACCAGGAATATTTTTATTCACATGTATCAAATTTGTTTATATTTTCAGCCATGAACTCATATGCATTTTTCTCTTCAAGTTCATATATTAGAGAATCTGTATCTGTATACATGACTTTACATTTATCTCCAAATTGACGCTGCATAAAACTGTAATGGAAATCGTAGAGGCATACCTTTGAAATTTCCAAAATTGCCATTCCAATATAGAGAGGCTTATTGAATAAGATTTTGAGTTGCATTAATTCCACAGCAACTAAATTCTCATCAAATATCGTTGCACTGTGGAATTTGGGTGCCGCAATCCGAGCTTTTGCACCATAGCGACCTTCCCACTTGACGCAAAACTTGATATCGCTATACTTGCGCACATTTTCCATGGTCTTACCAAAAGCTGCGTTATTCATCTTTTTATAGCTGTCCTTCTCATGATTGCTTGTAGCCTGCATCCGTTTGGTAATATTTAAGTCAATATATGGTTTAAGCCAAGCTGATTGGTCGAATTGAAGAACCCGGTGCACTTTTTTCAAGATGAGTCCATGTGATAAGCATTGCTTCAAATTTCGGTAGTGTATAATATATTTAGTTTTTGGATGTAATGTTGTCAAAAGCTTTTCTAATTTTGCTCCAGGTGGTGCTGCATGCTCAGAACAAAACGGTAAGTCCTTATGCTTATCATGTAGATGTTGAGGATAATCCAAGTCGACTTCGAATATGTATCCAGTTGGAGAATCATCAGGAATTTCGGAAACGACAATATTGGGAACATCAACCCATTTGAATCCTCCGGTTGGTAAATGCTGTGACATGGCCCATCCATAAAGGTTATTCACATCATAATACATCAAGTATTTCTCTTTCTCCTCAGGCTTAAAATCATCCATATAGTTATTATTGGCTTTACTATATCTGTTCGAATATTGACTTATACCACCTCGAATGCCTCTCTCTATGAATAGCAGTATATCCACGTCGGTTATCAGCTCTAATTTCACATTAGTGTATTTTAGCATAGCATCCCATGTTAGGCCTGGCATGGTATAATAATGTGCTGGATCTAAATTGTATGTCTTCATGCACACTTCTCGAAAGTTCTCAAACACATCGGCCAATAGGAGAACATCAGTCTTAAGGTATAGATCTGAATATTCACCAAGTGTTTGTATTTCAAATTTTTGCCAGACCTCTTCAGCATGATTGTAGTCCTCAGGAGATATAGCACTGTCAGTTAGTTTATTATAGAACGCTTCCAGTGTTGGCAAGTTCCGGAAATCCAATTTATCCCAGTCATCAATAAAATCATATGGGGAGACACCCTTGTGTGTAAGAAGTTTGATAGTGTCATCATCCAATCCCGACCATACTGATCTTGTAGTGTTTAATTTATCCATCGGCAGCAATGATGATAGCTTATCTAAAGATTCAGCCATAAAACGGAAGGAATCGATGAATCTGAATTTTATGTAGCTGCCGTCCATGTGCTTGGTGAACGAGATATATCTTTCCTTGTTTATTGGCAAGAGATCAACATTTCCTGGGAAAGATGTAGCTATATCCTTAATAATGAAGTGAGCATCATATCCGGATAAATTGTGAAAAATGACTGGAACTATGGAGCAATCTTGATACAGCAGATTGCATGCATTGTGCGCTGGCCCTCGATATTTTCCTGTTAAGTGGCAATGGTCCCGGACTCGTTCCTCATCAGCTGCATATGTGAACGCCGTTCCTCTTTAGTCAGGGGCTGCATGGGTCTGATGTTCAGCTTCTCCTGTACAGCTATGGATGTAATTTTTTGCAATTCTAATGCAAACCATTATTGACAGTCCTTGCCTCGATATGCTCTGTAATATGAGAGCTTAGCATCATGTTTGCAGTGGAAATAGAATCCTATGCTATGAACTTCATGTTCCTGGCTTCGCTGTGTATTTTGATCGTTTCCCTGAATCGGCTTCAATATTGATTCAAGATCAGCATACACACAAAACGGGACTGGATTCTTATGGTTATAATTCTTATATTCCAGCCATTTCTTTTCCTCTGAGGGAAATATAATCCTGCAATCATTTTGCTTCTCGCATTCGGGAGTGTGTGATGCTAATTTTTCTTCAGAGTAAAAGTAGAGCAAACATCTGTCGCATATATACACTCTATGAATATGTTTCGAAGTTTGTGTTGATATGAGTCGGGAAAGATCTTTAATCCAACAGAAATGATATCTGCTGGCATCATCATCATCATCGTCATCGTCATCACCATCCATATGATTTTCATCCTGGTCATAGTCATCTTGTAACATTAAGAGATTTACATGTCGCTCCATCCTGTGTTTCGTAAGTCTAACTGGAACTGTAGTGAGGAAACGCTTTTTCTCTAGGATGAATACGTTTATTGATAAATCGTTCTGCTCTTCAAATCGTTTAATTTTCTTAAGTATCATGGGAAATGTTATTCCAGTTAAATTTAGTACTGTAGAGTAATGAGGGTATAATGAGGTCCTATCGGAGTGGGCAGTTGCAGGATATAGCGCTGATATTACGGCCCACGCGAAGCATGCTTCATCATTGTTTTTCACATTAATGCAAGCTTTCTTTAAAGCAATCTCTTTCGGTAGAGGCATATATGTAGATCCTCGGAGCTGTTCAAACTTGTTAATATGTACTGCTAGATGTATTATAGAGTGCAGTGCCCAGCCACTGTCTTTTTCCTGGAATTCTTCCAGCTGAGTGTTTATTGGATCCAAAATGTTTGATTTAAACCACTCCTCTAAATTATCATCTGCACTAATCGGAGCAGTTCTTGCTTGGAAATATTTAATGTCTTTTATGTCTTCATTGTCAGCACTTTGTTTAATAAATTCACCGCATAACGTCGTAGAAACTTTAATATTAAAATAATGTTTTAAGGTATTTTTAACACGACGCCTAAATAATTTGGCGGCGTCTTGCATAAATAGCTTCGGGTCGATATGTTTTAAATTTACAATAACACCTTGTCGAATTCTGTCTGCGAACGCTGTCTTTATTTCCTCCCACTTTACAAAATCACTTCTTCTTACGCGAGTGATTCCTCCACCTCGACGAGGAGTTCTCAATAGTGCTCTCAATGCTTTAATTTGCTCGAGACAGCTTTCGAAATGTCGTTTCATAGCACTCTTATTGCACTTCCGAAATGCAACTTGAAATTTATGTATGTTTCTGTTGCACTTTTTAACAATATAGTCTTTATTCTCTGAATTTGTTAAACACTTCAACACATCCTTCCACAAGTTTTTAATTACTGAAAAACTTTTATTTACTAGCGCGGTTGTCATTTTTTTATTTTTTATGTACTATCACGGAGACTCACTAAGACTGATTGATGCTCACCAAGAGTTTGCTTGGGCTTTTATAGGAACGGTTTGTAAACATGAATGATCCTGCTGCTAAAGTAATCATTGCACAGGATGAATTCCAACGAATTTGCTTACAGGCTGAGATGATATCGAATTACACGATAAATAAAAAAATCATTCAAATTAATTTGATTACTTTATTCTGCTGGCCGAATTTGCAAATGAGATTGTTTACATACAACAAAATGTGAAAATTTCTTTACATTCCAATGAAACGTTTCGATCGGTAAAATTCTTGGAACAATAAAACTGTTGGCTGCCTACAGGAAGTGTGGTATCAAATTACATGAAAAGAATAAATGTGCTGATATTGCTTAAATTTGTTTACAGCAGGATGTGAAAATTTGTTTACGAATTCCAATGAAACGTGTCGATCAGTAAAATTCTTGGAATTGGGCGGCTTACAGGAACTGTTATATCAAATTACATGAAAAGAATAAATGTGCTGATGCTGCTTAAATTTGTTTACAACAGGATGTGAAATTTTGTTTACGAATCTTGTGATGATCGATATCTGCAACTTCCGTTCAGCAAAACCAAGGTGAAACAACTAAAACCGAGGTGATGATGCCATGTTGCGAAATTCGTTATCTGCTCAGCTAAGAACACTTCAAGCATGACAAACCCCTTAGCTAATTTCCAATCAAGGTGTTAATTGCCATAACTTGAATTATTAATACGCTAATATCTCAAAAACCAGAGCCCGTAGAGGATTTCTGATGAAAATTTCATTACCCCCCCTCCCTACCTTTATTATTCCCCTCCACATACCCACTATCTAGAGTCCATTGACACAATATTTCAATGATATAAGTCTTGGGGTTTCTGTTTTTTTGCTGATTTTCACACCAGGCGTTCTCGGTTCGATTCCAACACAAAGCCAATTTTTTATTTCAGCTAAGATAGAGTTTGAGACGCCAATGTCATGAGCAAGGACTTGTGAGTTGTGACGTAATACCTCAAATTGTATCGTGTGCGTGTGTGCGTGTGTGTGAAGGTCAATGACATCAGGGTCAGGGTCAAAGGTCAAAGGTCAAGGGTCAAAGGTCAATGACCTCAGGGTCGGTGACGTCACATCTGTCTGGTCAAACTGACCCTATACTTACTAGGGTGCAGTCAAGACCAAATGACATATCCCGGTAGTACCGGTTAATCCCCCACCTCTGGTATAGAACTCTAGCCATATATAGCAACTTTAAAGAATATTCATACAATACCTCCATGGTCTCATGGTAGAGTGCACCGGATTTTACAAAACCAAGCGTTCTCGGTTCGATTCCAGCAAAGTCCAACATTATTTTATTTAAAAAATCAGCTATGAGAGAGCTTAATCAGCTGAGGGGATCAGCCAACCAGATGACGTCATACTCTGGTCAGTCAGACATAAGGAAAGGAATTCGCCTCGCAGGCCCTGTGATGTAGACCTGTGCGAAGAGGCGATATCAAACTACCAGCCACCTGGCCCCTGGTGTGTGTGTGTGTAAATATCGCTCAATTCATTTACTTTACTCGGTTGCGATTTTGTTTACATTATTCAGAATTTGATTATCGGACATATCCAAGTCAACATACCTACATTGGTTGTTGTTGTTGGCATAAGTATCCTCCTAAAAGAAAACTTCAAGATAATGTCAAAATTGCAGTACAAAAGCCCCGTTACCCCCTCTCCACCCCCTCCCAGAACCCTCAGTGATCCAGAAGGAATTCCCCAGGCAGCCCCTGTGACGTAGACCACTAGACGGATTCCCCCAGTGGCCCAGAACCCCGGTCCAAAACCACCAAAATAATTGGAATTTTCCGGATACTTTTTGTATGGAAAAAGTGGTCCAAAACCGGCATAGCTATACTACTGTGAGCAAAAAAACTTTTAAAATACGATATGATCAACACTATTATTAATTTCAGCAATCAAAAGTTCAGAGATCTAACGTTACACTGTAATCCTATTTTCGACGTAACCCAACAGGTGAGCAAAAAACTTTTAAAATACAATATGAGTAAGACTATTATTAATTTCAGCAATCAGAAGTTCTGTAGAGCGCAAGTTAAGCGACCTACAACACATAAATATCCACATAGCAAAATGCGAATAATAAAATAATTGCAATATGCTATGCGAAGCATTAACATAAATTTACTATAAATGAATGAAGCATTCACGGCATGAATGAAATTAAAGTAAATAAGCACAAAAAGAAATAAAGCAAAAGAATTTACAATTAAAGCTTGTTTACATGACAAAGCGATATAGCCATGCCAGTGAACTCATCATTAAGCAAGCATTACTCGGCGCTTTCTGTGTGTGACCGATTCCAGGTGATCTATCGGTGAGAACATAATTTTTGCAAGCAATATTGATGAAGTAAGCGATAATTTAATTGTATAAAAAGGTGGTACAATTGGAAATAAATCAGAGTTATTGCATCCTCCACTCTGGTCTTTTATTCAACAGAGCTCCCTTAGCTCCAATATGGATATCAACCAAGGTAAATAGAGCTTTGTGGCTCTCATACCTCTACGTTATTTTGCAATAGAGCTCTTTAGCTCTAAGCCACTTAAGGTTCCATCAATTGAGCTGTCCGCAGCTCTCGTGATTCAAATTAACATTTATATTAAGACCAGACGTAGAGATTTTTGGCTCTTACTTGGTCAAGATACAAATGTATAGAAGCTTCACATGGCTCTACCATTTGTATTTCCAAGTTAAAATAAATATTATTATATCTTCAAAATTCTCATCGGCCATTGGCGATAAATAAAAAGAAGGAAGAAACCTTACATGGCGACCCTGCCCAAACAAACTTGGAATCGTCGGAGAAAACGTATGAGCAGCTAAACCCGCGGAAGCAATTAAAAAAGTCAATAGAGGAGGAGCTGAAAAATCCAACAGCGGGGCCACGTCCAATAACTTGGGAGGAGTTGTTGCACGCCACTTGGTGTACAACAATCTTTTTCAAATAATTTAACTCCTTTTAGTTTTAATAACCTTTATCGTTTATTTGGTATATTTTTCACAGAATAATTCGCATTAGCAGACTTTAATACACTTGCAAACTATTTAGAATAAATACACTCAGTAAAACTTTTTGGAATATGTACTTTGTAAAAACTTTTAAGATAAAAATAAAACTCTTCAAAATTAATTGATCACTGGGAAACACTGGAGGCCTTACCTTGGGTAGGGGGACTCTCCAGGTTGAACACTTGAAAACTTCTCTTTTCTGGCTTCGCTTCAACAGCCTATTTATTTAAAATCGAACCAATTCTTTAACCAGTAAGAATTGGTCGATTATGCACTTTCCTATTTTGTGGGAATTGTCGGGTAGACAATTCCATATGCATGCACATGTTCCGATTTTTGTCCAAACGGAAAACGCTCAAATGACAAAAATCGAATAAACAATTGAAAATCACAATTCTGATTTTTGTTTAAACGGAAACGCTCAAATAACAAAAATCAGAAAAATAATTAAAAATTGGCTTTTCGTCTTGAACGGAAACGCTCGAATTTCAAAAATCGGTCAACAAATGGGGTATCACAAAAACAATTAAAAATGACAAAAACAATCAGAGACAATTTTCAGGGTCACCAGTAGCATATGGAAAATGATAAACCAATTTTAGATTACATAAGAGCACTAGCCCGACGGTCAGTACTCAGTAGGGATCGTATATCAGGTTTTCGTTCTGGTGAATGGTAGCTACTTCGCGGTGACGTGTTTATTTGACTGTCTACCGGGTGCCCCGAGGAATGTTGAAATAAGACACCTGTTTCTGAGTGTGTTAATGGGTTAAGGTTTTTGTATGTTGGAAATGAGCTTGTCATGATATCATGAATAGTATGTTAGATTTATTTTTAAGTTTTTGTGATATGTGGAAATGATATATGTAGATATTGCCTTTTGGCTATTGAATAATGCATTTGGATAATTAGAGAATGCAATTATTGGAATGTGCGTTATGAATATGGAGGAGGTGATGTGGATTCATGACAGAGTACAGAAAAAGAAGCAGACATACGGTACAACATACTGAGAAGCAGCAACCATTAAAAAAGAAAAAAGCCGGTTTCGAGGCTAAAATAAGGGCGGAGATAAAAAATTATCATCGCTTGCTAGTGATAGCAACAAGGGATCAAAGAAATATATATTAAAGAAAATAAAAGAACTAAAAGATAATAGAAAAAATTATAGAAAAAATAAGAATAAAATAAAAAACACTAATTAGAATAAAAAAAAAAATATATATATATATATAAAAATAAAAAAAAAAAAAATAAACAAAATACAAAACAAACAACCAACTTTGTAAACTTTTCTTTTCAATTTGCTTTAAGGGAATTTCACTTGCCACCGTTGTATTTTTTTTTTAGTTTCGAGAAATTTAACCATTTCTAACGGTGTCTCCATTGCGAATCAACTCCCACATCAGTAAAAAAAAAAAGAAAATAATATACCATCATGGGTAAAAAGGCTTCCAAAATGCAAACAGAGGAGATACTGGTAAATTATAATGCAGGTTCCTCAACTAACAATATCACGCAAAACAATCGGAATCTAACAGATATAGAACTAATTCTGCTAGTACTTGCAATTATTGCTTTATGCTTACTAGCATTTTGGAAAATAAAGAAAATGCTCATAAAACAAGTAAAGAAGCAAGTAGCCGTCGCAACAGTCTAGAATAAAAAAAATGAGCTTAAAGGATTTGACGACAAAATTAAAAGATATATTGGAGGGGTGGGGGGGGGGGGGGTTATGTGGAACAATTTTTTGATCAGCTTGCCTCAAGGAATCGCGTGGTACACCGGAAGGTATCTTGATCTGAATCACCCTGTATGTTTGCATAAAACTGAAAAAGGTTTATTACGAAACTTTGAAGCTTTAGAGTAAATTACTGTAGTAGGAATAGAAAATTTTCTGGTAAGTTTTATACTGCCCTTAAGTTTTGAAATAAAACTGCACTGTTCAATACGGTTTCTGTACAGTTACAGACTTCCATCATCTTCTCTGTGTTAATTATAAGCACATTAAAATCCAAAATTAATATTAATAATTAAAAACACAATATCAGATTTTGTTCAATATTTTTTATTAAGGTACGCTTTTTTTATATGAATATAAACAATTAGGTATATATTTCTTAATTGTACGAAAAAAAAATACAAAGCGTGAAATTCAGTCTTAAGAATATATAGTGCGCGAAAGAAATAAAGCTTTATTTGTTAATTGGAAGAAGAAAATATATTTTTGTTTTATTTTTTACGGTTTTTTGTAAAGCCTTAGAGAACGTTTTTTCACAGGCTAATTAATGAAATAACATAAAACTGTTTTTTTTTTATTTTTAAACGATTTTGAGCAAAGTTTTTACGTCTGGCCTTAGTTAATTTCGCCCACTGTATATAAGCATCTTATTTATTATAAAACTCTTATCTTTATTAAGAACACACTCATAAGTCTTTGGATATTGCAATTCATCTAAAAATAATGATACAGAACCATTCGATTCTTTTAATGAATAAGATTCGAAATCTTTATCATATTCAAAAGTTATATACTGTTCGGTATAAAGAATAAATTTATGTTTAAAACTAAATATCTTCAATATTTTGTTGAATATCGGTAATGAGCTTTCATGATTTGATACCACAAACAGTCCTTTTCTGTAATGATATCCCGTATATAACCAATCAAGTTCTACTACATTTCCAAGTTCTTCCTCCCCAAGAGGTAACTTTTCTTTCAGAAATACATGTAAATCGTGCAAATAGAGAGCTTTTCTGTTGCCTCCATGGTCACAAACATCTTTAAATAATAGTAACGACTGCCATGATTCATAATGGTGTTGCTGATGTCTGTTAGCCAGAGTTTTGCAAATGTTTATGAAATTGTTTAAATTTGATCCTAACCGAGAAAAGTATCTATGCTTAGCTTCATAACGCATGCACCAAAAATGTATTAAAGGACCCATTTTTTTAATAACTGTAGGGTAATGCGTTATAAGGTGATGCTTAGGAAGTAGCGTGTAACGTAGGTCTAAGATAATATTTAAATGATTTGCTATTAATTCAGGAAGTTCATTAAGGTCCGAAATAGGAATTTTTTCGGAAAATATAATTTTCATGATTGTTAAGAGAGATGTTATTAAATCCCATATATTTCTATCAATTAAGTCTATCTTATCTGCGAATATAAAAAGCACTTGATGAATAAGGCACCACGTCTGAGCAGCATTTAACCCGATTGAAGCAGATATTTTGTCAATTTTAATTGAGGTAGGCCAATTTTTTCTTTCTAGAAAACCAAAGTTGAAGGAAGTTATTCGGTTATTTATAGCGTCTAATTTTAAGATATTTTTATCAACTAAATAATTAAAAAATATTTTTAATGCAAAAGGTGCCGCTCCTTCTAGAATATCATGCATGATATCTACTGTGCCGAAGTCTATGATATTATAGCACGATAAATTGTTTAATATACTGAAGAATTTAAGGCCTACTTCATTCAAATTGTCATTATGTTGAAAGGACTCCACGTATTTCGAATAACTTCTTAGTGCTGTAGAGTTTTCTTTCGCGAGATGCTGTGTTTTTTCTCTAGATAAAACGCAGAAACGACAGAAGTGGTTGGATCGAAAACTCTGATGGAAGCCTAGAAGGCTATTTCCTCCCAAATTATCATGCGCGACTGAAATTAATGATCCTTTCAAAGTAAGTTCACCTACTTTTATCCCCACAGTTTCTAAGGTCGTAATATTCTTGACAACAGGTTCCAATATTTTATTGTACATACCGTGAGATTTGGCATCTTCGGCATAAAAGAGTAACACTAAGTGAATATTATTTAATGCCGTTAAATATTTCAGTGGTAGATTTCGAATGCTGAAATAAATAGCACCTATTTTGTGAATAGATGTTTTACTTCCTAATGGATTCACACACTCAAAGTCATCATAGAACAATTGAATAAACAAAACATTTTCGTTTTCTTGAAAAAATACTCGTTTAAAGTTTTCGCCACAGCAAAAATTCTCTATACTTTCTGCGCTACATTGGTGTTTCGCTCTGAAAAAAATTTCTTTAAAATGTTGGTTTTCAAAAAAAGTGATTTCAAAGTTTCTATAATAGAAATGTACTGAAAATTGGATTGAACTTGTACATCAACAAATGAAGCCTTTTCCTTTATGTATTTTTTGTCCCAACGAGTTTGCAAAAATATTGTGACTGGTTCAACAAAAGTAATTTGAGCTGCATATCGCTTTTCTCTTTTATATTTTGATTGAAACGCTTTAAGAGTTTCAGACAAAGAACTTCAGCACTCCCAGTTCTGTGCGCGACAGGTGACAAAACGTTGGAAAGTATTTGAAAAGTATCTTGAAAAACATTTGTAAATTGACTATGAATTTCGTCAATTGCAGAATTGGGTATACCCAGCGAATTAATTCGCTCAAAAAAAGTCGAAATACTGTCGGAAACTTCTATCAGCTTGTTTTTATCCGAATTTAATTGCGGTTTGGGAAGGTCCTCGTTTAAATTATCACCGTTATTCTGATTTCTATGAATAACGACATTAATTTTCCTTTTTTCATTGAATGAATTGCTTTCAACTCGGGAAGAATGACTTCTATTAGGATTACATTGCTTCAAGCAATTTGGTATGTGCCTGGACAACCCACTGTATGTAGCGAAAGTTTTATGACACGCAGCAGAAACAATACAATTTAAAGTTATATCGCCGTTGCATTTCAAATCATGAAAGCTCTTTAAATGAGAGAAAATAAATGAAATACTTTCAAAGTTCTTCTTACAAATAAAATAAATCAATTTCATTTATGATTTCAAAAAGCAAATAAAACCTCTATTATATAGCTTATAATTAAAAGTATGTTGTCATATTTAGGTTAGTTTTAAGAATGATGTAAAAAATATATAGCTTACAAGTTATTATTTTTACCGAAATGTTTAAGAAACTTATTCTGCACATCAAGTAGGCGAGTCGTATATTTCACTGTGGTAATCTTGTACAAAAAAACTTGTAGAAAAAGCAAAAATCTATATAGGTCTTTATCAAATTTTAAATTGAAAACAAAGAATATTTTAAAAAACAGGTCAACTGTTTTAATTATATCAAAATCTTCGGGCACTTTTATGAACTTTTTATCAAAATATATATAGTACAATGATATAGCGCTGTGATTTGCGCCAACGGCAATTATAAACGGTTGGTCAAATTCACAATCCTGAACATATTCTTCCTTTGGTAAATTTATCTATATAAATGGAAACATAAGATATCTTATAGTTGTATGTACATATTTTACCTCAAAAAATACAAATTTTCCGCATTTTTTAAATTTAAAAGTCTGAGATGAACATGAAGTAATTAGAGACTAGAGAAATATAAAATAAGTACTTCTTGAGCCTTGCAAATATTGTGAAAAGCATCTGAACATTTGTATTTTTTATTCTATATCATATAGCAGTGAATGTAACTTTAAAACACAAAATATTGGACTTTCACCTTAAGTACTTCAACTTAACGTGCAAATCAGTTATATGTATAAAGTTAAAAATTAAATAGAACTTACGTTTCCAAACTGAATAAATTTTTTTTGAGTTTTCTTGAAGGAACTTCGAGACTCACTTTTCTTTCCAGTCGCAGTCGCTGGTAATAATTTAATTAACGCAAGGAAAGCCAACGTACTTTTATTCCACTCTATTAAATAAAAAAAAATGCATATAACTATTACTCATATGTACTTTCATAAAGTGATAAATATGCCTTTGCATTCATGTATGTTTGCTCCCGATTCTTTAAGTATGTCAAAAACTTTGGCTTCATATGCAGGCCATTTATTTAGAAAATTACCAGTTTGTGCAGAAAATTGTGTTTGGAAGTCATACAAAATCTGAAATTTGCAAAGTTTCTGCTCATCCTTACTGATCTTATTTAATAAAACTAATTAATCTATAAGTAAAACATATCTAGTAAAAGAACTTTAATTTAAAATTTCAAAATCAGATCTAAGAGTATAAAAATAGCGCTCGATATGTTTTATGATAACAGTAAAAAAAATTAAACGAGTACTAGAAATAATATTCTTACCAATTGGGGATCTAAAAAATAAAACCCAAAGTTGAACAAGTTATTTCCGCTTTTGTTTTTTAAGTCCCTTCGACGATCACCTGTTCGTTTCAATACTTTCTTTATCAAATTAATTTGCTGTGGAACAATTGCATTTTTCAGAAAGAGAATATCATCTTCAATCTGTTCATCGCAGATTTCGTTGATTTCATTTGGTAGACTTGTAGCTTCTTTATTTTTCTCTTTGCACAAATTAGTATCAGAAAATCTCTTTCTTTTGAAATTTGAATTTTTTATTTGGGATATGAGATATCCTGTTCCCTTTTTTGGATTATATATTAAATCAATTCCACCGACTTCGCTGTTCGCTACTCTCAGTGATGGAGCCACAGCCACTTTTTCAGATTTTCCATAGTTGTTTCCAAAATTTATGTGGAGAAATCGTTCTAATTGTCTTATTAATGTCCTTCTCGCTGAGTCACTTAAGACGTTATTTTGGTTATGCTCTATAAGCAACTGAGAGCAATCATTGTTCTCTAAAAATTCCCTAAGAGTCTAGAAATTATAGCTTTCTTTTATAAGTATTATTGAACAAAAAAAAACAAAAAAACCTCTGTTGTAATTTCCATCGACCTCCCTATAGCAGTGTATGTTCGATGGACAGAAGGTGCATTAGTAACGCTGTTATCATGTTTTTTGGGACAGTCTTTTGTGAAAAACTTTATGAAGAATTCCGGGTGATTTAGAGATTGTGAAATAATTGGTATACAATTTTGCTCGTTGAGAGGAACGTCGTCGTGATCAGCAAAATGCGAAAAGTCTTCTTCATTACAAGTAGATTGAATACAAACTATAAGAGTACACGCTATATAATGCAGGTAACAATATTGGTAGGTATTTCGAAAGTTCATGAATATAATAAAGATATGATAAGTAAGATATGAGGTTTGTTAATTTTTTTTAACAAGTATAGATGTAAAATGAGTGTTCCGGCAGTGTCACCAAGGGGCAAGATATCACTATTCGCTCTTCAAAATCCCCGCGTACTTTTCCAGTTTAAAATCTTCCTAAACTGATACCTTATTTTGTCCCGACAGAAATTCAAGAGTACAGATTTGCTCCTAAAATGTATTCTTTAAAACTGAACGCATCTCAACAAAAATGCAGCAGTTAAATTAAAAAATAAAAGTTTGAAATGAATATTGACCGATTTTTGAATTAAAATCAAAACTTTATAAGTTTGGCGAAAAAGCGAAAGCATAAAAAGACACTTGAATATGATACGAGTTAATACGAAAAAAAAACACTGGATAACTTGGGTATAACATGTACACATACATACAAACAAAACTGAATGATACAATGATGCAATTGGGTTAAATGGAAAATTTTATCTCGGCATGTTCAAGCCTGTTCAGTTTTAACTGTAAAGTTTAAAATTGAAACTATCTGGTCTTATATTTCGGCAGAAGTTTGAATTTCAAACCGAAGGCGTTTAATAAATATACTAAGATAACAGAATTTTAAAACTTTTAAACCCGATTTTATTTACAAATAAACAACAAAAGTTTAAAATAAATTTGAACCGATTTTTGCTTGAAGTCAAAACTTTATAAGTTTGAAGAAAAAACGAAATCATAAAAGGTTTTAAAGCAAAACCAAAAAGATTTAATGCGACTTGTAAACCTCTCTCTGGTTTTAAATTGAAACACATTTCGTTCATACTTTTTTAGACTTTACGTAAGTTTAGTTCCAAACCTGAAAAAGTGTCAGAAGCCGTTAAACTTTTTCTTAGTTTTAGAAATAGACTGAGATTTTTAACCGTGTATCTGTGTCCATAAATGTATCACACGGCAGCAAAACATTCCTTATTGACACAGGAGCCGACATATCAATCTTGAAAATAAATGAGTTGAAATCAAGAGATGGAATTCAAGAGCATAATAAATGCAAAATCAAAGGTATCACGCAATCAGAATCAAATTCTCTAGGCACAATAAGTGCAAATATAAAGATATATAATCAAGATATCCAGCAAGAATTCCATATTATAGATGACACATTTCCTATAATGACTAGTGGAATATTGGGAAGAGACTTTCTCATAAAAAATTCTTGTAAGATAGATTACTATAATTTTACCATTTCATTCTTTTTTAATGATACAAAACACACTTTGCCAATGTACACAAAAGTACCTAACTTAAAAGAAATCAAAATTCCTGCTAGATCTGAAATAATACAAGTTATAAAAGCCGATATTACTGAAAATGAAGAAATTCAACATTGGCGTAGCCAGCGTTTTGTTGTGGGGTGGGCAGTAGGGGGCACACTGACACAATATTGAAGAAGAATATTCTTCAAGCAAGTATTGTTTTTCAAAAATCTGTATAACTTTCAAAAATGTTAATCAGTGTTAAAACCAAGTTTCCTTACATGAAGCAAACTATTTCATTGATTACCGTTGTTTTTTTCAACAAATGTATGTTTAAATTAAACAACAATAAGAATATTTCCTAAAAACAAGAATAAAATAAGAATAATTTGCTAACATATATTAATATGGTTTTCTAAAAAAAAGTTATTTCAAATTCATGGTTCTAATAAATTGTGAATGTATCCCAATAAAAGCCCTGAAATTAGATAATCATTTCTTCAATAAAGCTGGAATTGGTCTAAGACCAATTCTTATGATACCCTAGATGAATGCTTGTATGTATCAGTGCAAATTTGATTTTTGAAGTAGTTTTTCGCATATATTTCTAAAACGGTTCATCGGACAGTAAAAATTATTGTAACCAATTTCATAGGATTTCATAATCTGAAGAACTTTTCAATATAATAAAAACATCTCGGACTGCTCGTCTTCACAGTACCTGTACATAAAAATCCTCAATTTTTATATGGCAACATCAAGAAGGGGTTGCGGAATTTATCCCATTTTTGAAATTATACTCATAATTTCTATGAAAACGCCGTGTACAAAATTTCAGCTCTATACGTCGACTCGTTCTCAAGCGGTGTCTAAATATATAGTGGAAAACCAAAGTTTTGTATGGCAAGGCAATTC
This sequence comes from Dioctria rufipes, assembly GCA_963924295.1. Lineage (NCBI taxonomy): Eukaryota > Metazoa > Arthropoda > Insecta > Diptera > Asilidae > Dioctria > Dioctria rufipes. The sequence goes on from OZ002744.1 coordinate 140,643,201, forward strand.
AACGAAGGAGTTGCCTGATTTATTCCATTTCCGAACTTAAATTTCCTTTTTTCTCGAAAAGCTCGTGTGCAAAATTTCAGCTTTCTAAGTAAATCCGTTCTGGAGCTATCGTGAGGACGGACAGACATGCAAAAATTAAAATAACTTTGTGAAGCTTGGGTGTCCAATCCATTTAGCTATACCTTCATTATCTCTATGTGTTACAAACGGAATCACAAACTCAGTTTACCCAATAGATTTCATTTAGGGTATTATATTCAGTAAACAGTCCATAATAAAGCAATGCGAAGTACACACGTACGTAAAGTTAGCACCGCAACTTCGTCTGATATAGTTCGGAGCTACCTCATAATTTGTCGTTAATTTGTCGTGAAAACCATAAATTTGTCGTGTCCTTTTTTCTAAAGGAAACTGGATGTGGTGCTAAGTTGACGTCAAGTTAGCAACGCAACTCACTGGAACTCCGCTAAAACTTATCGGAGTGGAAAATTATACATCTTGGAATTTGTCGTGAAAACCAAAAAATTATCGTATCCTTTTATCTAAAGGAAACTGGATGTAGTGATAAGTTGACGTCAAGTTAGCATCGCAACTCACTGGAACTCGGCCCAAGTTTATCGGATTGGAAAATTTCACATCTTGTTTTTGTCGTTAATTTGTTGCTAATTTGTCATGAAATGCATAAATTTATCGTGTCCTTTTTTCTAAAGGAAACTGGATGTGGTGCTAAGTTTACGTCAAGTTAGCACCGCAACACACTGGAACTCGGCCAAAACTTATCAGATTGGAAAATTATACATCTTGGAATTTGTCGTGAAAACCATAAATTTGTCGTATCCTTTTTTTCTAAAGGAAACTGGATGTGGTACTAAGTTGACGTCAAGTTAGCACCGCAACTCACTGGAACTCGGCCAAAACTTATCGGACTGGAGAATTATACATCTTGGAATTTGTTGTTAATTTGTCATGAAATCCATAAATTTGTAGTGTTCTTTGTTCTAAAGGAAGAGTATGAGTGACTCAAAGTAGACGTCTCAGTTCGTGGCTCCTGATTTTTTTCCCGATATTAATCTGTTTCCAAGTTGCTTCTTTGTCCGCGAAGTTTCTGACTGTGCTATTTTGATTGCGCTGTTTATTATCCTTTTGTGCACTATATTCGGAAGCGTTGAATTAGTGTGTTTTCTTATAATTTGCAAAGTTCCCGTAATTAAAAGCGGTGTGCAATCATGCCAGAAAATTCTACAGAGATAGCTAAAACCACAATAGAGAGCAAAGTTAGGGAAAATGCTGATGCCCCCTCTCAAGCTGGTCCAACAAATCGTAACACCAGAGGAACAGCGAAGATTACTCATGGCAGTACGAGTTCAATTGACACCAATATAGAGGAGCTGATGGCCAGCCTGGAGGCAAAGATTCTCTCCAAAATTGATACTCTTATAAAAGAATGCGAGTCACGCATTTTTTCCCAGCTCGATAATATGTTGAAACCATATAATTCTCGGCCTGCTTTGGAAAAATCCGTAAGTAAAATTCAGCAAGATATTTCGCTAGTCCAAAAATCTTTAGCTCTTTGCGATCATCGATCCCAGCGCCTCTGCGATATCGTCATCAGAGGTATACCTAAATGTGAGAGTGGAGATCCTCTTAAAATTCTCAGAGGTATCTGCAATGTTATTAAGCATAATGTATCGGCATATGCTGATGCTTTTCGTATCAACAACAAGCGTCGACCATCACACGCCCAAAGTTCTGGTAGTGCTAATAAACATGATATTCCTATCATTGCTAAATTCTCTTGTCACGCCGAACGGAGCTCATTCTTTAAAGCGCTTAGTAAGGATGGTACCCTCAAGTTAAACCGCATCGATGGCTTCACTTCGGACAGCGCTGTGTACATTCATGAAAGTCTCATACCCCAAGACCATGCCATACTTCGTGAAGCACTACGCCTGCGCTACATCAACCTCCTGCATCTGCATTCTCCAGAAATGGCGTAATATTTGTGAAGAGAGCAAAAGATGGTCCAGCGCTACGAATAACTGACTTAACGCAACTGGCTGATGTTTGTGCGATCGAGAATACAAATTCAGGAACCCAAACTTGTTAAATTGGATATACATCTATGATGCTAGGCACTGTAATTAAATATGTACTCATGCAATTTATACTATGTATGATAAGACTCAATTCCTGTGGCGTAGAGTTTTTTTCTCTTTATTTTTCTTTTAATGTCAGTGGATATTCTCTTATTTTCACTTCTTGTCTAGTTCTATCTCTTATTCTAAGATTACTCTTTTGTACTTACTTTATAATTAATTGGTTTTGTAAAGAGTTGAGATCCGTGCCATTGTCATATATGCAGGCTTATAATAATATTTGCTTATTCATTGGCCATTTGATTGTTTTGGTGGTCAGCTGTCTGAGAGATCCCCTCAGTCGTTCACTGTTCAATGCCAGCGATTAGTGGTTTGCTACCGTCGAACGGGGTCGGAGTGCTTCTGAATGTTCTATGCCAACGTGCTCGAGGCCTGAATGTTGTTCATTTTAATGCCAGAAGCCTTAAGACCAAAATTGATGAGTTTCGTGAGATTTTTGTAGGTTCCGACATTCATGCAATTTTAGTCAGTGAATCCTGGTTTCACTCGTCTATTCCATCTTCTTTGGTCTCCTTCCCCGGATATAGATCTTATCGTAACAATAGAGATTTGAGGATGGGAGGCGGCGTTGTTATATATGTTAGTGAGGAACTAAAGTCGAGAGTAATGCAATTTGGAGTTTATTTGTGTTGAAGTGAGTAGTCTAAATGATAGTTTTAGTATTGAATCCGCCTCAGAGTTTGAAGAAATTATTTCGCACCTAACAAGCACTTACGCAAATGTGATTATAGGTGGTGACTTCAATGTCAATCTCCTTTTAACTAATCCGCGGGTGGTGACTTTCAAGAACTTGATGCAATCATTTCTTCTGAGCACTGTTAATTGTTTACCCACCTACTTTAATACTTCTAACCCTTCTTTACTTGACCCGTTCCTTGTTTCGGATAGTAAATCGGTTCTTTTGCATCAACAGATTACCCCTCCATCAATACTCGATCACGATATGCTTTTTAAAAGTTACACAGACGCTATAAGTCTATGCGAAACAAAGTGAACTCTAGGATTCGAGCTGCTAAACGTCATTACTTCCGTTCAAAGTTTAATGTGGATCTCCCACCCAAAAAACTTTGGAATAATTTGAAAAAGGCTGCTGTTTTTGGGAAAGAATATGCTGATTGCGATGTTAATCCAGATACGTTAAATACTCATTTCACTTCATCGCAGTCCTCTAACGCTCAGATTTCATCAGCCTATAATACACCTGGCAGTTTTCAGATTAGGTCAGATGGCTTCAGCTTTAACTGTGTTGGTGCTGACGAGATTATGAAGGCTTTCCTTTCCATTAAATCGCGTGCTATCGGACGGAATGAAATCCCCCCAAATTCATAAAATATATTCTGCCCTGGATTCTCACTCCGCTCTTACATTTATTTAACACTTGTCTTACCACTTCTGCGTTTCCCTCTCTCTGGAAAATCGCTATTGTGATTCCGATAGCTAAGAAAAGTTCCACTACCGATTTAAACGACTTCAGGCCGGTTAGTCTATTATGCTTTGTAGTAGAGGATGTCAGCCGCCAGTCTACGGATCTGTTGGGCAAATGGGTAGACTGATAGCCTCAGTCCTCTGACTGAAGAAAAAAAAATATCATCTCGGGGACCTATGTGGGTGGCTGCACAGCAACTGTGCCGCTAGCCATCAGTCGGCGTGGGGTGGTTCTTGCCACCCACATCCCCTCGATGCTAGACAGCTGTGCAATGAAATATATGACCGGACGGACAGACAAAAAAAAAAAAAATAAAAAAAATAAAAAAAAATAAATTTTTTTTTTTTTAATGGGCCATGCTGCTTCATTTGGTAATCTAAAAGTCTGCAAAAAAAAACAAAAATCTGTTATTTCCCAAAACCTGAAAATAAAATGAGGAGAGCCATCGTCAACGCCGTACATATACATTGGTTCACCCGGAGAACGAACAACGCAGTTTGAGAGAACGAGAGAGAAAGACAGAGGGGACTCGTGGTCTTAGTGGAGTCCCAGCTTTGGCGATGATTGAGCCCAATCGCTCCCAACCTCCCTGGCCAAGCTTCCAAAGCCCCATTGCTGCCAGCTGGGCGTGTGTGTGCGGGTGTGTGTGTGCTACATCGATGGAGTCGGTGCCTCGTCCTTAGGGCGCTAACCGATCATACTCACTGCAACCAAAGAAAACCGAGAGGAAAAAAGAGAAAAAAAATAAAAAAAAAAATAAAAAGACTTGCGTTACCCTTATGCAAAACACTCTTTATATTAATTCAATTCGTTTACATACAATGCGGAGTTATGCAATTACTTGATTAATTATTATTCAATGAATTTCCTACACTACGCTCGTCATTTAACCGGCAAACAAAACTTAGTTCTAAAACTGCTAAGGTATTTACTAGTAGAATATTCAATTCGACAACAATTCCCAAAAAAAAATTTTGTACGTGATTTCACTACAATTTCAATCCTATTGGAATACAGTTTAAATGGTTAAATGACCCTATGTTTGCCCTATGGGTACCCACATACATCACTTGAAAAAAATGATAAAATTAACCATACACTTACTTACTTACAACATATTCCTTACTCGGGGCAGAACAATTCATTCATTTCTTTTTCTTCTTTATTCACTTCTTCTACCTCCCTTCCTTTCTCTTCCTTTCCTTTTTCCTGTTCTTCCTTTTTCTCTTTCACATATTTAATTCACCACTAACTTTTCCAATCTTCTCTAATTTGATTTAGTTAATATTTAATTAAACTTGTATTTTCAAAAGGTTATCTAATTCTTTTAATTTCTCTTTATTTCTCAAACTTTGTTTAACTTATTAATCATTAAACTTGGTTTCCTCAAACTCCATTGACGAATTTATATATGTTTTTTTTTTCTTTTCCGTTTTCCTTTGCAAACCTTACTACTTCACTTTTATTACTGCGGCGCGTGCAAAAGGAATAAAAAAAAAAAACAGAGTTTCTTTCCCGAAGAAGCCGCGTGAGCTTCTCGACCTGAGGCTTGACAACAAAAAAAAAAAAAATCACACTTTCAGATAGTTTACACTAATGGGCCGCTTCTGCTCAGCGCAGGTAAGTAATTACGCAAAACAGCTGATCACTATTTCTTATTGTTTTCTTCTATTTCAGAAACTACACTGTCCAATGCAAAAATAAATAAAATATCATCTGCTATTGCAGGTAAATAACCACACAAAACTAATACTATTATGGGTGGTTTCCTCTTCTTTTACAGAAATTCATTTTCCGACATAGGCATATAAAAAAACATCTTCTGCTATTGCCGGTAAGTAATTACGCACCAAAACTAATACTATAATGAATTGGTTTCTCCTTTTTTTTTTCTTATAGAAATTCAATTGTCCGAAATAGATATATGAAAATGTCTTCGACTATCGCAGGTGTAGGTAACTACAAAACTTATATTATTATGACTTACGTCCTTTTCTTTCTTCTTTGGAGGAACTTCACGAAGTTCTTTCAAATTAGAACTATTAACACTATCTTCCTTTTCCAACAGTTTTTCCGAAATGGAAATCTTTAACGAAGGAAACAAAAAAAATAATGCACATCGGCAAGAAATCGCAGGTAAATCACAGAACTTTTCTTTCTACTTATAACGATTGACACTAATTTTTCTTTTCCCAACAGTTTTTCCGGCACGAAAATCTTATTGGAGAAATCCAAAATGCACATCGGCAAGATATCGCAGGTAAAGCACATAAATTATTTCTAATTAGAATTATTTAACACTATTTCCTCCTTTTTTCTTTCAACAGGTTTTCCGAAATGGAAATCTTTCAACGAAGAAAACGAAAATTACAATATTCCTCTTACAGGTGAAAATCACTTTCAATCAGATAATCACTGTGGCACAGGTATATTTACAGAAAATTAATTTCACGAAAATTCAAATATTCCCCTTACAGGTGTAAATCCAGAAATCTAATCTCACAGAGATGTTTCGACGTTTTTCTTCCAGGCGAAAGTCAATATGATCACAGTGACACAGGTAAGTTTACAGAAAATTAATTTCACGAAAATTTCAATATTCCTCTTACAGGTGAAAATCACTTCCAATCAATAATCCGCAAATGGGCGAACAAGATAATCACTGTGACACAGGTATGTTTAGAGCAAGTTTTTCTATTATTTTCGTTTTTCTTCCAGAAAAAAAAACCACTATCCGAACACCGGCGAGTATATTAAAAGTTCCTTTCTTTTGATTCCCGATAATTCGCGCAACCGTTGTATTTTCTTTTCGATATCTATAAACTACTCGCGAAACCACAAACAGGTAAGTTCCCGAACTTCCAAAATATCCCTTTTTCTAGTCTTTTCAATTTTCAAATTTCTAGAGACAAATCTTTAAGCCAAAACGCGTACCGAGATCTGATCATGTCGCTTGCTTAGAATCAACTGTCCACAACTCCGCGCAGTTCGCCTACATTCAAGCAAGCCGTTCTGTCTTCCGCCCGACCGACAGACGAGCGCCTTTCGTCCCAATCATCCACAGCTGGCGCATATTCGAGCTGAAATTTTTCTCGGAATTTCGGGCGGGCCTGCTGTAATGCATAGCGTGATGATATCGCGTGATGCTTTACAGCTAGGCGAATTACCGTTTCGTTCGTGGAATTGTAGCTGACTAGCGGGAAGTTTTAAACGAAAAATTGTATTTTGTGCTCATTTTGCATATTTTAGAATTTTTCGACTGAAAATATTTTGCCGTTGTTGTTGGTTTATGTACCCTACGGGGTTTTTTTTATATGGAGAAGTAGCATAGGGCTACTTCTCGGAAATCTCTAGATTTAAATTGTTTTAACTTTTCAGGAATTTATAATATGGAGAAGTAGCATAGGGCTACTTCTCGGAAATCTCTAAATTTAAATTGTTTTAACTTTTCAGGAATTAATAATATGGAGAAGTAGCATAGGGCTACTTCTCGGAAATCTCTAAATTTAAATTGTTTTAACTTTTCAGGAATTAATAATATGGAGAAGTAGCATAGGGCTACTTCTCGGAAATCTCTAAATTTAAATTATTTTAACTTTTCAGGAATTTATAATATGGGGAAGTAGCATAGGGCTACTTCTCGGAAATCTCTAAATTTAAATTATTTTAACTTTTCAGGAATTTATAATATGGAGGAGTAGCATAGGGCTACTTCTCGAAAATGACTGTTTTATCCCCTTTCTAGGTACCTCTGGGAAATCATGGGGGGTTTCTCTACAGAAGTAGGGAAGCCAAAAAAAAAAAAAAGAAAATTAGCGTAATGGGGTATACACTACAGCGTGGGGATGAACCACCGAGAATAGAGTCTCAAGCCGGGCATACGCTAGACCCTGTTTGTTGAGACATAAGGTCCCATCTGCAGCCCTGATCCCCGTTTGTCTTAGACGAGGGAGGACTGATCTACCGATAGACGTCGTCTACCAACTCTCCTCGCCCATTGAACTGACCAGGAAGAGGTGCAGCGATTGATTTATTGGGTACGGGACTGTTCGACTCGAGACTACGACTTCGTCGGTGAAATGCCGCTACTTATCGTTCTGTGTTCTGGCGAATTCGGTCGCAACACCCCGGAAATCCCCCAATCCCAAGAGAGGAAATCGCTTCGTAACAGATAGAATTCATCTATCAACTCACCCAGGATGACGGAAATCCCGCGGGGTGCTGCAAGCGGGTTCAAGCGCTAAGGAAATTGAAGAAAGGACAGGAAAGTGAAATCCTTCAGATGAAGGCTAACCCAGAAGGGGTTAGTAGCAAACGCCGAGACCATCTAAACTTGATAGTTTAGAGATAATACACTATATGAAAAAATTTCGCTGAGACTCCATCCGCAATCGCTGACGCTCGAACACCATTATACTACGAGGAAAATTGAAGAAGGGACAGGTACAGTAAAGTCCTTCTGATGAAGGCTAACCCAGAAGGGGTTAGTAGCAAACGCCGAGACCATCTAAACTTGATAGTTTAGAGATAATACACTATATGAACAAATTTCGCTGAGACTCCATCCGCACTCGCTGACGCTCGAACACCATTCCACTACGAGGAAAATTGAAGAAGGGACAGGAAAGTAAAATCCTTCTGATGAAGGCTAACCCAGAAGGGGTTAGTAATAAAATGAAAGAGGTTTATCACCCACCACTGAGGAAGTAGTAGGAGGGTTTGCGATAACCTGTAATTCACAAGTGGAGCTTGCCGGATGCCTTCTTAGGGCTACCGAGAACTAAACTACTTTGGTCAGGACTTTATATCTTGAGCATGGTAAATTCCCAACGGGAGACCCTTGTCATTCTTTAAACGGTATGACACTCGACCTATGCGTTCGACGACAGTAGCTTTGAGGAATTTTGGTGCTAGTTTAGCGGCGAAATGATCCACTGCACTACTTTGCACAAAGGTCCTAACGTAAACCGTCTGCCCGGGTATGAAGGGTCTTTCACGTGTTCGTAGATTATAACTGGCAGAGTACCTCTTGTATGCTTCAGACAGATATAGTTTGACACGCTCCCGAACCAAATGAAGTCTTTGGTTGGTGGGCAAGATTTCCGGTGCCCCATCCAGGTCTGTGGTTAACTCTCGCATGAGCTTATAGGAGTCCCCATGCCTTCCAAATAATAGGAAGTGCGGCGAGCACTTCGTCGACTCATGGACGACGTTTCGTATGGCGAAAGCAATTGCACTCAGATGCTCATCCCAGTTTCGGTGTTCATTCCCAACATAAGCTCGTATCGCTGCAAGGATCGACTGGTTCACTCGCTCAGAAGCGTTGGATTGAGGAGAATAGGGTGGAGAGAAGGTGTGCGTTACTCCATATTTCTCCAGCAATTCAGCAAGCAACCGAGAAGCGAACTGACTGCCATTGTCGGAATGGAAGTGTTCAGGGACTCCGAAAACGTGAAAGACCTCTTGCTCCAAAAATTTAGCAACTCTAGAAGCAGAGGCTTCGGGCATCGCTTTTAGCAGGACAAATTTAGTGAGATGGTCGAGTAAAATGAATATATACTTGTTTCCGTTACGACTCCTGGGGTAGGGGCGTAAAAAGTCGCAGAAGACTCGTTGCCATGGTAGGTCAGTCTGCCGCTGCGCACCCAAAGGTGGTCTGGGTGTGTAGTTAACTGGCTTGACCATATTACAAATCTCGCAAGCACGGATATACTTCTGCACATCGGAAACCATACTCGGCCAGTAATAATAACGTCGCAATTTTTCTAATGTCTTAGCCACGCCGAAGTGTGCGGAGGTTGGTGGACAATGTTCCTGTTCGATCAAACTGGTAGTTACTCCCTCTGGCACCCATAACTTCCAATGAACTTCACGTATGGTTGCACGATTCTTAGGTGAAGAGAAACTAATGTAGACTCTGCCATTATTAACTCGTAGGTTGGGAAAAGAGTTCGGATTTGCATTCACACGCTGTATTCTTTCGACGTAGTCTTTCTCTTGAAAAGCAGGTTCCTCTATGGTGAGGGATTCGATGACGGTTGTGGTCGCGACGGCGTCAGGGGGGGAACTGCTCGTATCATTAGGGAAAACTCGTGAAAGAGCATCTGCGACTACGTTTTCACGTCATTTTCGGTACTCGATTTTGAATTGGAAGGCTTGGAGTTTAAGACTCCATCGTGCTAACCTGCCGCATAGATCCTTCTTGTCCATGAGCCATTTAAGGCTAGCATGGTCGGTGATAATCCTGAACTCCAGGCCCTCGATGTATGGCCGAAACCGCTTAACACTCTGTACCGCAGCGAAGCATTCAAGCTCTGTAATACTGTAGTTGCGCTGAGCGCTGTTGAGCTTCTGTGACATGAACGCAATGGGGTGTTCTACCCCGTCCGTTGAACGCTGAAACAAGACGCTTCCCACTCCCGTAAGACTTGCTTCGCATTGAAAGTAAAACGGTCGTTTGAAATCTGGATTTGCAAGCACCGGTGCAGTAGTTAGAGATTCTTTAAGTTTATTGAAGGATTGTTCTGCATCTTCATTCCACACAAATTTCGCATTCTTCTTTAAGAGATCCGTGAGAGGACTGGCGATAGCGGAAACATTGGGGATGAAACGCCTGTACCATCCGCAGAATCCCAGAAAACTTCTGTTGGAATATGTGTTCGAGCCCTAATTACAACGACATCAACTATTGAATCCATCTATTAATCAATATAGGAACTAACTAATATTAAAGACATAAACTTGATATCCATCTAGTAATGAATGTTTGAACTAATTGAATTTGCCTTTCATATGTTTTTATGTCAATGTATATATATATAATGTCACTTTGAAATATATCTTTGATAGACACAAGTCAGTACTTTTTAACTTACTCTTGTAACCTTTCATCAGGAATCATCGGCTCCATCTCCCTATTATTTCAACAGGTTATGGGCCCAGAAGATTGGAAATTGAAACAGGTATTAATTTAATTACACTATTGAGTGGATTACTTTGCGATTGCGAAAAAGAAAAAGGAAATATGTCATCAACTACAATTCATGGCCGGATACCATTATTTAATGGTGAAAATTATTCCACTTGGAAACCTCAAATAGAAGGTGTACTGCATAAAAGCAGGTTATTAAAAATTGTTCTTGGAAAAGAAGTTAGGCCGAGTGCTACTGATGCCAATGAATGCGAAAAATGGGATGATAAGGATCAAGATGCGCGGAGTGAGCTCTTACTAGCAATGGAACCAAGTATAGTTGCCTTAGTAAAGAGTAAGGCTACATCCAAAGGAATTTGGGATTATCTATCAGAGACGTACGACAGAAAAAGTACCAGACAAAAAGCTGAGGAGTTCAGGAAATTAGTAAACATAAAAATGAACACCGCACAAACCATGGACGCGTATTTACGTGATTTTAATACAATAGTAAGCAGATTGAGTGAAATGGATGCGAAAATTGACGAGGATTTGTTGGTTGTTATCTTGCTGGATAGCTTGCCGGAAACCTACAAGGATGTGCAGGCAGCATTTGATGCAGCAAAAGATTTTCCTACTTTACAAACAGTAAAGATTCGGCTTCTGGAAATAGGAGACAAAAAAAGGGAAACCTGTGACAATGCACTGAAGGTAAGAGAATATAACAAGGTAGTCACTAATAAACATAAATGGTCAAACAACATGCAAAGTTATTCCAAGTATTTTCCGTTTAATTGTCGTAAATGTGGTAGGAAAGGCCATAAGGCCAAACATTGCAAGATTTACAAGGAAAAAGTTAAATTTACAGATGACGCTGAACAAGGATTCGTTAGTCAGGAGTGCATGCTGTCATGCAAAAAATTGAAGGACTCAGCTGGAAATGATAATCAACAGTTGCAACCAATTAAATGGTGTGTTGACAGCGGTGCAACTTCACATATGTGTTTCGTTAAAGAAAAATTTACCTCCTTATCTGAAGGACTTCTAGGTTATGTAAAACTTGCAAATGGTAATAAAGTAAAAATATTAGGTATCGGTACAGTAAACATCTATACTGAAGTAAATAAAAGGCGTAAGCGAATATCATTTTATAATACTTTATATGTTCCAGACCTGAAGGAAAACTTGATATCTACCAGTAAAGCAGCACAAAATGGATGTAAAATTTGTTTTTATGCAGATCGTGCTATTATCCAGTTAAGCGGAGAAACATTAATAGAAGCAAAAAGGAGAAATGGTCTATATACAATTATTGAGTTACTTGAGGAGACACATATCTCAAAAGTAAAAGAATCCGAATTCGTGAAGTGGCATAACAGATTGGGACATTTGAATGCAACTTCATTAAAATTACTACAAGCACATAACATGGTGTCAGGACTACATAGCTTTAACAATTTCGAACTGAACTGTACTACATGTATACGTGGAAAACAAACGAGATTGCCATTTAAAGCCAGGACAGAGAAGAGTACGACGAAACGTCTGCAGCTCGTACATACAGATATATGTGGACCTATGAGGACTGAATCCATGAGTAAGTCACTTTATTTTGTAACTTTTATTGATGATTTTTCAAGAAAAATATTTGTATATTTTATGAATAAAAAAAGTGAAGTACTAGATAAATTTAAAATTTTCAAAGCATTTGCCGAAAATAGTACTGGTGAAAAAATTAAAACTCTTAGGTCGGACAATGGTACAGAATATCGTAGTAAAGCGTTTAACCAATATATGTACGAACATGGAATTAAACATGAATTCACTGTAGAGTATACTCCTCAACAAAATGGAATAGCTGAGCGAGCTAATAGAACATTAATAGAAATGGCTCGTTGTCTTATACTTAAAGCTAATTTTCCTCAGTTTATGTGGGCTGAAATGATTCACACTGCAGCCTATCTACGAAATCGTTGTCCAACAAAAATTAATATCAATAAAACCCCAGAAGAATTATGGTCAATGAAAAAACCATCTGTAAAATATTTGAAGGAAATCGGTTCTAAGTGTTTCGTTTTGGATAAATCAGGCACGAGAGGAAAGTTTGATCCGCGAAGTGATGAATATGTTATCATCGGATATGCAGAGGATTCCAAGGCTTACAGATTATGGAAGAGAGGATCCAGAGTCATTATCAAGAGTCGAGATGTAAGATTCATCGAGGAAGTTGATGGAGAAATGATTGAAAGAGAAAATTTCTACGAATTTGAGCTTGATACTGACAAATGGAAGGAGCATGTGCCCAAAGAACAAAAAATTAAAACCGACGACATTAAACCTGAAGTCCATGATACCTTACAGTTTCAACAAGATGAAAATAAAGTGATAGGAGATGAAGAATTAAAAAACGGGCGCACATCGGTGGACTGTATATCATCAAATATCGAAGAGGTATCAACAGAAGAAGAAGTACCCGAGCTGGATTATAAAAACCAAACCACATCGGTGGACTGTATATCATCAAATATCGAAGAGGTATCAACAGAAGAAGAAGTACCCGAGCTGGATTATAAAAACCAAAGGCCAAAGCAGCAAGCAGCACTTAAAAATAAAAACCAGGAATTTAAAGGAATGACTACGAGTAAAAAAAGAAAGAAAAAGGGATCAAGTAGAAAGCTGGCGGAAAATGCGAATATAGCCAATCAAGCTAGAGATCCGAAAACCTTAAAGGAAATTGAAAAATCATCGGACGCCGAAGAATGGAAGCTTGCTATGAATCAAGAATATGATTCTCTGATAAAGAATAATACATGGAGCTTGATAGATCGTCCTAAAAATAAGAACGTTATTGACAGCAAATGGGTTTTCAAGACAAAGTATGGAGTGAATGGTGAAATAAAACGTCGTAAAGCAAGACTAGTTGCAAAAGGTTACACACAAGAGTTTGGAGTGGATTATACGGAAACCTTCTCTCCTGTGGCGAGACTTAGCTCAGTACGTTTAATATTTGCCATAGCTATGGAAAAGGATTTAAAACTTTATCACATAGATGTTTCAGCAGCCTTCTTATATGGCGAATTAAATGAAGACATATATATGGAATAACCGACGGGGTTTATCTCTGAAGAAGATAAGAATAAAGTATGCAAGTTAAAAAAGGCTATATATGGACTAAAGCAAGCAGGCCACCAATGGAATCAACGACTTGATAGAAAGCTGAAAGAAATTGGATTCGAAAACTCAAGTTACGATGAGTGCATCTATTTTTACAGAACGAAAGTCAACCTCACTATCACAGTTGTATACGTTGATGATATACTAATAGCGACCGATGATGAAACCTTTTATGTAAACTTAAAGAAACTCCTAGAGACAGATTTTGACATTCGTGACATCCGTGAACCTAATTTATTTATTGGACTTGAAATCAAAAGAGATAAAAAATCAATTAAGGTCAGTCAATCAGGATATATTGAAACACTTCTTCAAGCATTTAACCTAAACCATTGCAAACCTAGGAAGTTACCCTTACAGTCAAAGCTTAAACTACAAAACGAACCAACTATTGATGGGGAAAGAGAGCGCGTAGACCAAAAAAAGTATCAGGAATTGATTGGTTCACTAATGCATTTATCTGTCTACAGTCGTCCAGACATTGCCTATAGTGTCAACACTTTAGCACAATTTTGTCAAGATCCAAGAAGGCAACATTTGAATGCAGCACTTTCTGTGCTAAGGTATCTTAAAGGAACCCAGACAGCAAGCCTTAGTTATCAAAAAACAAACAAGGTATTACATGCGTATGTCGACTCTAATTGGGCGGAAGACCTAAATGACAGAAAATCGCAGACGGGATTTGCCTTTATTCTTGGAGCTTCTGCCATATCCTGGGAATCACGGAAGCAACGAGTAGTTGCGACGTCTAGCGCTGAAGCCGAATATATCGCCTTGAGCAGTGCTGCAAAGGAGGCCACATACCTAAAAATTTACTTGAGGAGATAAATATAATACCAACTGATCAACCAATTAACTTATTCAACGACAGTCAGAGTGCTCAACATATTGCCCACTACGCCGGAAGACACTCCAGGACAAAACATATACACTACAGGTATCACTACATCAGAGAAGCTATCAAAAACGAAATCGTGAAACTAGAATACATGCCACCAAGTGATATGCCAGCTGATGCACTTACCAAAGGCTTGTCAGAGGTCAAGCATCATCAGTGTTTCAAAAAACTTGGTATGCAGTTTTGAGAGACTGAGTTGCTGACGTTGAGGAGGTGTGTTGGAATATGTGTTCGAGCCCTAATTACAATGACATCAACTATTGAATCCATCTATTAATCAATATAGGAACTAACTAATATTAAAGACATAAACTTGATATCCATCTAGTAATGAATGTTTGAACTAATTGAATTTGCCTTTCATATGTTTTTATGTCAATGTATATATATATAATGTCACTTTGAAATATATCTTTGATAGACACAAGTCAGTACTTTTTAACTTACTCTTGTAACCTTTCATCAGGAATCATCGGCTCCATCTCCCTATTATTTCAACAACTTCGCACCTTCTTCGCAGTATTTGGTCTTGGAAAGCTAGAGATGGCAGTAACTTTCTCAGGATCTGTGCGCATACAACCATCACCCACCACAAAGCCAAGGTATCTGACCTCCCTCATGCAAAACTTACTCTTCTCCACGTTGATCGTTAGGGCGGCATCCCGCAGCATTGTGGCGACAGTAGTCAACAGTCTGAGATGTTCGTCAAACGTGGGGGAGGTAATCAGCAGGTCATCGAGGTAGACAGACACCTGTTCATGCAGCTGATAAGGTATAACCTTGCACATCAAACGACACATAGTCTGTGGTGCATTACAAAGACCGAAAGGTAGTACTGTGAAGTGGTACAGGGGTCTACCTGGTACTGCAAACGCCGTCTTATCTCTTGAAAATTTACTTAAGGGGATCTGCCAAAAGGCATCCTTCAAGCGCTGGATGAAGCTAGCGATGTCGGTTGGGCTCGGTGTTGGTTGCCGCCTCTACTTTGGAACGTGAATGAATTTGAGCTGGAGCCAGAACAAATGGAGTTCGGGCGGCATTCTGACTCCTGTGGTAGTTTAAAGATGCGCATTTTCGGCACTGTGGTTTAGTTGTGTTCGCTGCACCACAGCCGTAACAAAAAATGTGCTGTGGACCCAGTGGACAATCGTGATATATATGACCCTCCACTGCGCAGTTCCAACAGGTCAGCCCCGGCGGTCTATGGGGCATTTGGTGTTCCCGTTGTCGTAGTAGTGTGGGCCGAGTACTGCCTTGAAGTTCATCCACTTCAGCTAAGAAAGGTGCATTGGAGGTCATGCTCAGATACGGACTGTCCGAATATAATTCATGAACTGTCCGCCGAGTAACTGTTTCGCGCGAAGAACCTATCTCTGACCATAGCTTCTCGAACTTGGTGCATGAATCCCTTAAATCTAGCACACTACCGGTGTGGTACATTAATAGTGCCTCCTGGAGGGCTGGCTTCATATTAAGTCGTAGAATTTCAACAAGTTCGCTTTCCGGGATTGGATTGGTCATCTTGCACACCAGTGCATGGACTGACAGCCGATAATCACTGAATGATTCACTTGGCTTTTGCTTTCGGCCTTCTATTAGTTTGCATATTTCGTAATCAGTTTCCTGACTTCGAAATTCTCGCAGAAGCGCGGTGCGCAGGTCTCGCCATGACGGGTTTCGTCCCTGTGTTCGGAGGTATAGCCAGTACCAGTTTGCAGCCTTGCCTGTGACAAGCGAGTGGGATCCCGCACAGAGTTCAGCCGAGGAAACGTGTTCTACGCGAGCCAAAGATTCTATTCTAAAAATAAATTCAGTTACGTCCATTCCGGTAACCCCATCAAAGGACAGCTTCCCTCGGAAGACAGTTTCAATCCTATTTTAATACAGTTTAAATGGTTAAATGACCCTATGTTTGCCCTATGGGTACCCACATACATCACTTGAAAAAAAAAAAAAAAATTGATAAAATTAACCATACACTTACTTACTTACAACATATTCCTTACTCGGGGCAGAACAATTCATTCATTTCTTTTTCTTCTTTATTCACTTCTTCTACCTCCCTTCCTTTCTCTTCCTTTCCTTTTTCCTGTTCTTCCTTTTTCTCTTTCACATATTTAATTCACCACTAACTTTTCCAATCTTCTCTAATTTGATTTAGTTAATATTTAATTAAACTTGTATTTTCAAAAGGTTATCTAATTCTTTTAATTTCTCTTTATTTCTCAAACTTTGTTTAACTTATTAATCATTAAACTTGGTTTCCTCAAACTCCATTGACGAATTTATATATGTTTTTTTTTCTTTTCCTTTTTCGTTTGCAAACCTTACTACTTCACTTTTATTACTGCGGCGCGTGCAAAAGGAATAAAAAAAAAAACAGAGTTTCTTTCCCGAAGAAGCCGCGTGAGCTTCTCGACCTGAGGCTTGACCAACAAAAAAAAAAAAAAAAAATCACACTTTCAGATAGTTTACACTAATGGGCCGCTTCTGCTCAGCGCAGGTAAGTAATTACGCAAAACAGCTGATCACTATTTCTTATTGTTTTCTTCTATTTCAGAAACTACACTGTCCAATGCAAAAATAAATAAAATATCATCTGCTATTGCAGGTAAATAACCACACAAAACTAATACTATTATGGGTGGTTTCCTCTTCTTTTACAGAAATTCATTTTCCGACATAGGCATATAAAAAAACATCTTCTGCTATTGCCGGTAAGTAATTACGCACCAAAACTAATACTATAATGAATTGGTTTCTCCTTTTTTTTTCTTATAGAAATTCAATTGTCCGAAATAGATATATGAAAATGTCTTCGACTATCGCAGGTGTAGGTAACTACAAAACTTATATTATTATGACTTACGTCCTTTTCTTTCTTCTTTGGAGGAACTTCACGAAGTTCTTTCAAATTAGAACTATTAACACTATCTTCCTTTTCCAACAGTTTTTCCGAAATGGAAATCTTTAACGAAGGAAACAAAAAAAATAATGCACATCGGCAAGAAATCGCAGGTAAATCACAGAACTTTTCTTTCTACTTATAACGATTGACACTAATTTTTCTTTTCCCAACAGTTTTTCCGGCACGAAAATCTTATTGGAGAAATCCAAAATGCACATCGGCAAGATATCGCAGGTAAAGCACATAAATTATTTCTAATTAGAATTATTTAACACTATTTCCTCCTTTTCTCTTTCAACAGGTTTTCCGAAATGGAAATCTTTCAACGAAGAAAACGAAAATTACAATATTCCTCTTACAGGTGAAAATCACTTTCAATCAGATAATCACTGTGGCACAGGTATATTTACAGAAAATTAATTTCACGAAAATTCAAATATTCCCCTTACAGGTGTAAATCCAGAAATCTAATCTCACAGAGATGTTTCGACGTTTTTCTTCCAGGCGAAAGTCAATATGATCACAGTGACACAGGTAAGTTTACAGAAAATTAATTTCACGAAAATTTCAATATTCCTCTTACAGGTGAAAATCACTTCCAATCAATAATCCGCAAATGGGCGAACAACATAATCACTGTGACACAGGTATGTTTAGAGCAAGTTTTTCTATTATTTTCGTTTTTCTTCCAGAAAAAAAACCACTATCCGAACACCGGCGAGTATATTAAAAGTTCCTTTCTTTTGATTCCCGATAATTCGCGCAACCGTTGTATTTTCTTTTCGATATCTATAAACTACTCGCGAAACCACAAACAGGTAAGTTCCCGAACTTCCAAAATATCCCTTTTTCTAGTCTTTTCAATTTTCAAATTTCTAGAGACAAATCTTTAAGCCAAAACGCGTACCGAGATCTGATCATGTCGCTTGCTTAGAATCAACTGTCCACAACTCCGCGCAGTTCGCCTACATTCAAGCAAGCCGTTCTGTCTTCCGCCCGACCGACAGACGAGCGCCTTTCGTCCCAATCATCCACAGCTGACGCATATTCGAGCTGAAATTTTTCTCGGAATTTCGGGCGGGCCTGCTGTAATGCATAGCGTGATGATATCGCGTGATGCTTTACAGCTAGGCGAATTACCGTTTCGTTCGTGGAATTGTAGCTGACTAGCGGGAAGTTTTAAACGAAAAATTGTATTTTGTGCTCATTTTGCATATTTTAGAATTTTTCGACTGAAAATATTTTGCTGTTGTTGTTGGTTTATGTACCCTACGGGGTTTTTTTTTATATGGAGAAGTAGCATAGGGCTACTTCTCGGAAATCTCTAGATTTAAATTGTTTTAACTTTTCAGGAATTTATAATATGGAGAAGTAGCATAGGGCTACTTCTCGGAAATCTCTAAATTTAAATTGTTTTAACTTTTCAATAATTAATAATATGGAGAAGTAGCATAGGGCTACTTCTCGGAAATCTCTAAATTTAAATTGTTTTAACTTTTCAGGAATTAATAATATGGAGAAGTAGCATAGGGCTACTTCTCGAAAATGACTGTTTTATCCCCTTTCTAGGTACCTCTGGGAAATCATGGGGGGTTTCTCTACAGAAGTAGGGAAGCCAAAAAAAAAAAAAGAAAATTAGCGTAATGGGGTATACACTACAGCGTGGGGATGAACCACCGAGAATAGAGTCTCAAGCCGGGCATACGCTAGACCCTGTTTGTTGAGACATAAGGTCCCATCTGCAGCCCTGATCCCCGTTTGTCTTAGACGAGGGAGGACTGATCTACCGATAGACGTCGTCTACCAACTCTCCTCGCCCATTGAACTGACCAGGAAGAGGTGCAGCGATTGATTTATTGGGTACGGGACTGTTCGACTCGAGACTACGACTTCGTCGGTGAAATGCCGCTACTTATCGTTCTGTGTTCTGGCGAATTCGGTCGCAACACCCCGGAAATCCCCCAATCCCAAGAGAGGAAATCGCTTCGTAACAGATAGAATTCATCTATCAACTCACCCAGGATGACGGAAATCCCGCGGGGTGCTGCAAGCGGGTTCAAGCGCTAAGGAAATTGAAGAAAGGACAGGAAAGTGAAATCCTTCAGATGAAGGCTAACCCAGAAGGGGTTAGTAGCAAACGCCGAGACCATCTAAACTTGATAGTTTAGAGATAATACACTATATGAACAAATTTCGCTGAGACTCCATCCGCAATCGCTGACGCTCGAACACCATTCTACTACGAGGAAAATTGAAGAAGGGACAGGTACAGTAAAGTCCTTCTGATGAAGGCTAACCCAGAAGGGGTTAGTAGCAAACGCCGAGACCATCTAAACTTGATAGTTTAGAGATAATACACTATATGAACAAATTTCGCTGAGACTCCATCCGCACTCGCTGACGCTCGAACACCATTCTACTACGAGGAAAATTGAAGAAGGGACAGGAAAGTAAAATCCTTCTGATGAAGGCTAACCCAGAAGGGGTTAGTAATAAAATGAAAGAGGTTTATCACCCACCACTGAGGAAGTAGTAGGAGGGTTTTTGGTAATCAGTTTGGTTACTGATTATCCATTGTTGCATGCGGGTCGTGTGTTGCTGTCACTAATCGACATCCGTAGTATAAGTTGATTGATTAAACTTCGAGTTACATATACAGGTATATGTCGCATAGATGTTAAAATTGCTTGTGATAATTGAGGTAGGCCGAATGAAAATTCTTCAATATTGGTTGTAGCCAGTAGTCATGAACTAAGCTACCCAAATAATCTTGATCTGGAAGTCAAGTTTCCCAAATAGTTGGCGTTACTCCATCTGAGATAAGTTTGATGAAGATGATTAGTTTGTATTGTCTGTGCTTATGACTGTTAGTGAGGAGAACGGATGAGATTCTCTTGTCGTCCACGAATACACAGGACTGCCAATATGACAGCAGTAAGAAGTTGTCCTCGAGCAAACTAGTCCAGGTGAGAGGAATTTAGTGACTTCCGGAGGCCGTGGCGTGGTCTTACTATCCCAATGATAATACGACCTGATAACTTGACATGCGGCTGAAAAATTATATTTGTTATGTTATCACCACAGAGGTGGCCAGCGTGCGATGTAGCTTTCAGAATGGGAACCAGTACAGCGAGATGCCCCTACAGTCCCTATGACCGTGGTGCAAGTCGTATAACTACGTGAACCCTTAAGTGCGATAATAACTCATGAAGTGCAAGACCGAACAGAAGTTGTCAGAAGAATGAGGTTGCTCGTACTCGTACCTTCAGAGTTTGTAACGAAGAGCTTGTCAGCCGACAGATCTACCTACATCCACTTGTACCTGAATGTAGACACATACCGCGTCCGACACCTCTTGGTTACAAAATCATATCCAGGATATGTGTGGGTGGCTGCACAGCGAGTATGCCGCTAGCGATCAGCCGGCTTGGGGTGGTTCTTGCCACCCACATCCCTTCAATGCTTGTTGAACTGTGCATAATCGACAGAATAGTTGACCAGACAGACGGACGGACAGTAAAAGAAAACTGAAATTGCAGGTGAGACTGCGGACGGACGGACGGACAAAAAAAAGGAAGGAAGGACTGAGAACTAGGCAAGTTTCCTCCTCCTGGTGAAACCTAGAATCCTAGATGGAAGAAAATTTATTTAATTTGATGTTAGTAAGCAAAAAAAAACAGCAGCGGAAACATCGTCAACGCAGGACCTAGATATTAACACCCGGAGAACGTTCAACGCCGGAACAGGAAGCGATGAGAGAGGGAGAGAGCGAGTGAGAGTCTCTGATGATGCTGAGACTCAAGCTTTGGGTAATATTGGGCCCAATCGCCCCCATCCACCCTGGCTAAGCCTCCAAAGCCGTACTGATATGCTTAGCCCCATGTGAGGAATGTTTGTGTGCTACGGTATGCTGCCCACCACGCAAGCCGCCAACCTCCACCCCTTATGAAACAGGGCCTAGCCGCTCATCTCCATCATTTCCTCTTTACGCACCATATGTATACCTATTATTTTGCCGAACGACGAAAGAAAGAGAGAAAGGAAAAAAAAAACAATGCGGAGCAGGTTCAGGGATACATCAAAAGACGGATACGCATTCCATTAGATTTTCTTCTTCTTTAATTACCTTTTGAGCCCTCACCTTTGCAACTGTTTACTTAATTAATCTTTAAAACATATGAAGCTTACTTACTTATTGTACTTATTAAAGCTAGGAAACTCCCTACTAGCTGGCTTAATATTAAAGAGGATATTCTAACTAGAGCTTACTCAACTATGACCATCACTGATAACCAGGACATAAAGCAATGAAACAAAGATCGTTAGTACGAGACTACTTACGCAAACTGGGGAACAGTTATGGTCGTAGTTAGCAAGGAAAGAAAACTTGAATGTATACAAAAAAAAAACACAAAATAAATCTAAATGAGTAACCTGACAGTAGAAGAAAAAAAAAACTCTAGACTTACTTAACCATGCGCCGCCTTGTCGAATCCTGGTTATAGAAGTGAATCCCTCGCTGGCTGGGTAGAAAATGTTGAGGGTGCACCCTTTGTACTGCGTGATTGCCGTTATTATCGCTATAGCCTAGATGTTTCATTCCGCTAAGTCGATTGGGCTCATTGGCCTCTTTTTTTTTTTATTTTGGTATTTTTTTTTTTTTTTTTATTTTATTTTTTTCCTTTTTTTTTTTTTATTTTATTCTTTTTTTTTTCTTATATCACATTTAACACTATTCTCTACGTTGTGTACCTATCGCGACAATCTGTTTGTCTACTCAGCATCCGCAAGAATGTAAACGTTCAAAAGGTGATTATTAATCATTGCTTTTAACTGAATTAGGCTTTAGCGTATCCTCTTTTGACCACCGCGAGTTCATACCATAGAACTTAGAGTCTTAGTTCTTTATATTTACAGCAAGAGAAAACAAAAATGTTCACTGACACTTTCCATGGAATCATGTGGGCGCCTTACGCAACAAGATATGGAATCTTCTGACTAATCATAAAATTTTCTCATATTTTCAGCAGGAAAAGGTTCACTGACACTTTTAATTAAATCAGGTGAGCGCTTTGCACTAAAAGATATAGAATCTTCCGAGTGATACTAAGATTTCTTTAAATTTTCAACAGGAAAAGGTTTGACACGTTTAATTAAATCCGGTGAGCGCTTTGCACCAAAAGAGATATAATCTTCTGAATAATAATAAAATTTCTTTATATTTCCAGCAGGAAAAAGTTCACGGACACTTTTAATTAAATCAGGTGAGCGCTTTGCACTAAAAGATATAGAATCTTCCGAGTGATACTAAGATTTCTTTAAATTTCCAACAGGAAAAGGTTTGACACGTTTAATTAAATCCGGTGAGCGCTTTGCACCAAAAGAGATATAATCTTCTGAATAATAATAAAATTTCTTTATATTTCCAGCAGGAAGAAAGTTCACTGACACTTTTAATTAAATCAGGTGAGCGCTTTGCACTCAAAATATGGAATTCACTAATCATTCATAAAATTTCCTTAGATTTTCGCAGGAAATAAGTTCACTATCAAGTAAAAATCCAACCAGGTAAGTACTTTTCACAATAATATGGAATTCTCTAATTGTTAATACAATTTCCTTATATTTTCCGCAGGAAATATGTTCACTAATTCGTATAAATCCAGCCAGGTAAGCGCTTTTCACAATAAAATGGAATTCACTAATTATTAATAAAATTTCCTTAGGTTTTTCCACAGAAAATAAGTCCACTAACACGTAAAAATGTAACCAGGTAAGTACCTTTCACAATAATATCGAATTCTCTAATTATTAACACAATTTCCTTATATTTTCCGCAGGAAATATGTTCACTACTACGTATAAATCCAACCAAGTAAGCGCTTTGCACAATAATGTGGAATTCACTAATTATTAATAAAATTTCCTTAGGTTTTTTCCACAGAAAATAAGTTCACTAACACGTGAAAATCTAACCAGGTAAGTACCTTTCACAATAATATCGAATTCTCTAATTATTAACACAATTTCCTTATATTTTCCGCAGGAAATATGTTCACTACTACGTATAAATCCAACCAAGTAAGCGCTTTTCACAATAAAATGGAATTCACTAATTATTAATAAAATTTCCTTAGGTTTTTCCACAGAAAATAAGTCCACTAGCACGTAAAAATGTAACCAGGTAAGTACCTTTCACAATAATATCGAATTCTCTAATTATTAACACAATTTCCTTATATTTTCCGCAGGAAATATGTTCACTACTACGTATAAATCCAGCCAGGTAAGCGCTTTTCACAATAACATGGCATTCACTAATTATTAATGAAATTTCCTTAGGTTTTTTCCACAGAAAATAAGTTCACTAACACGTGAAAATCTAACCAGGTAAGTACTTTTCACAATAATATGGGATTCTCTAATTATTAATACAATTTCCTTGTATTTTCCGCAGGTAATATGTTCACTTTCACAATAATATCGAATTCTCTAATTATTAACACAATTTCCTTATATTTTCCGCAGGAAATATGTTCACTACTACGTATAAATCCAACCAGGTAAGCGCTTTTCACAATAATGTGGAATTCACTAATTATTAATAAAATTTCCTTAGGTTTTTTCCACAGAAAATAAGTTCACTAACACGTGAAAATCTAACCAGGTAAGTACCTTTCACAATAATATCGAATTCTCTAATTATTAACACAATTTCCTTATATTTTCCGCAGGAAATATGTTCACTACTACGTATAAATCCAACCAGGTAAGCGCTTTTCACAATAATGTGGAATTCACTAATTATTAATAAAATTTCCTTATATTTTCCGCAGGAAAGATCTAGACCGCAAACTGTTCGATACTTCCAAAAAATGCCCATAAAAAAAAAGCAACACAGGCAATCAAGAGTTCACGACTTAACTTGAGTACCGCACGCCAGAAAAACCCAAATTCAACTGCCTCAACTCGGCGCAGTCTCCCTACATTCCAGCCGTGCTCTATCCCTCCCGACCGACCGACGAACGTTTTTTCTTTTCTTTCTTTAAAAAAAATCTCCAATGCTTGCCTCAGCTGGCGTACATTCGAGCTCAACTCTTTTCTCGGAATTTCGGGCGGACCTGCTGTAATGCATAGCGTGATGATATCGCGTGAATCTTTACAGCTAGGCGAATTACCGTGTTCGTCTCCTCGAGGTTTGTGACTAGCGGTGAGTTTTATTTGAAATATTTTAATTTGTGCGCGTTTTGCACATTTTAGGATTTTTTTGTTTTTTCGTTTTCTTTTTAGAAGAATATTTTTTTGTTGTTATTTTCTTTTGCAGGAGTTTTTTTTTTGTTTTTTTCTAATATGGAGAAGTAGCATAGGGCTACTTCTCAAGAATATTTAAATTTTTTCCTTTTCCAGGAATTTTGTAATATGGAGAAGTAGCATAGGGCTACTTCTCAAAAATATTTAAATTTTATCCCCTTTTTAGGTACCTCTGGGAAAATTATGGGGGTTTCTCTACAGAAGGTAGAGAAGCCGAAAAAGTTAAAAAAGGTAGCGTAAGGGGAATACGCTACAGCGTGGGGACGACCCACCGAGATAAGAGTCTCAAGCCGGGCTTTGACACGAGGCATAAGTCAGGGTATGCAAAAAAGGAAAATAGGTAAACCCACAACGCGCCCAACGTGGGGACGACCCACCAGTCTCAGGCCGGGCATACACTATACCCTCGGTTATTGAGAAATCAGATCCCAACTGCGGTCATAATCCTAGCTCGCCTTGAACGAGGGAGGACCTATCAACAAATAGACTTCGTCTATCAACTCGCCTCGCCCAATGAGCTGACCAGGAGGAATTGCGGCAATCGGTTTATTACGTATGGACATGTTCGGCTCGGAACTAAGTCTTCGTCGGTGAGACGCCGCTACTTATCGTTCCGTGATCTGCTGAATCCGGTCGCAACACCCCGGAGATTCCCCCAATCCCAAGAGAGGAAATTGTTTCGTAACGGATAGAATTCATCTATCAACTCACTCAGGACGGCGGAAAGCCCGCGAGATGCAGCAAGCGGGTTCTAGCTGTAAGGAAATTGGAGAAAGGACAGAAAAGTAAAATCCTTCAAAGGAAGGCTAACCCAGAAGGGGATAGTAACAAAGACTGAGACCATCTAAACTTGATAGTTTAGAGATAATACACAATATGAAAAGAAAACTTCGCTGAGACTCCATTCGCACTCGCTGACGCTGTGACATTCCTTGATTGGAAAAGATTGAAGAAAGGACAGGAAAGTAAAATCCTTCAAATGAAGGCTAACCCAGAAGGGGTTAGTAGCAAAGACTGAGACCATCTAAACTTGATAGTTTAGAGATAATACACAATATGAAAAAAAACTTCGCTGGGACTCCATTCGCACTCGCTGACGCTGTGACATTCCTTGATTGGAAAAGATTGAAGAAAGGACAGGAAAGTAAAATCCTTCAAATGAAGGCTAACCCAGAAGGGGTTAGTAGCAAAGACTGAGACCATCTAAACTCGATAGTTTAGAGATAATACACAATATGAAAAAAAAACTTCGCTGGGACTCCATTCGCACTCGCTGACGCTGTGACATTCCTTGATTGGAAAAGATTGAAGAAAGGACAGGA
Organism: Dioctria rufipes; assembly: GCA_963924295.1. Taxonomy (NCBI): domain Eukaryota; kingdom Metazoa; phylum Arthropoda; class Insecta; order Diptera; family Asilidae; genus Dioctria; species Dioctria rufipes. The sequence goes on from OZ002744.1 coordinate 140,669,306, forward strand.
AAGTAAAATCCTTCAAATGAAGGCTAACCCAGAAGGGGTTAGTAGCAAAGACTGAGACCATCTAAACTTGATAGTTTAGAGATAATACACAATATGAAAAAAAAACTTCGCTGGGACTCCATTCGCACTCGCTGACGCTGTGACATTCCTTGATTGGAAAAGATTGAAGAAAGGACAGGAAAGTAAAATCCTTCAAAGGAAGGCTAACCCAGAAGGGGTTAGAAGCAAAGACTGAGACCATCTAAACTTGATAGTTTAGAGATAATACACAATATGAAAAAAAAACTTCGCTGGGACTCCATTCGCACTCGCTGACGCTGTGACATTCCTTGATTGGAAAAGATTGAAGAAAGGACAGGAAAGTAAAATCCTTCAAAGGAAGGCTAACCCAGAAGGGGTTAGTTTCAAAGACTGAGACCATCTAAACTTGATAGTTTAGAGATAATACACAATATGAAAAAAAAACTTCGCTGGGACTCCATTCGCACTCGCTGACGCTGTGACATTCCTTGATTGGAAAAGATTGAAGAAAGGACAGGAAAGTAAAATCCTTCAAATGAAGGCTAACCCAGAAGGGGTTAGTAGCAAAGACTGAGACCATCTAAACTCGATAGTTTAGAGATAATACACAATATGAAAAAAAAACTTCGCTGGGACTCCATTCGCACTCGCTGACGCTGTGACATTCCTTGATTGGAAAAGATTGAAGAAAGGACAGGAAAGTAAAATCCTTCAAATGAAGGCTAACCCAGAAGGGGTTAGTAACAAAGACTGAGGAGGTTTATCACCCACCACTGAGGAAGTAGTAGGAGGGTTTGCGATAACCTGTGGTTCACAAGTGACGCTTGCCGGATGCCTTCTTAGGGCTACCGCGATCTAAACAACTTTCATCAAGGCTTAATATCCTGAGCATGGAAAATTCCGATGGAGAGACCCCTATCATTTTGCAGACGGTAAGAAACACGCCCAATTCGCTCTGCAATCGTCGCTTTTATAAACTTAGGTGCTAATTTGGCCGCGAAACGATCGACTGCGCTACTTTGTACAAAGTTCCGGACGTACACAGTCTGTCCAGGTACAAACGCCTTTTCTCGGGTTCGCAAGTTGTAGCCCGCAGCATACTTTCTATACGCCTCCGTAAGATGGAACTTTACTTCGTCGCGCAAAAGCTGAAGCCTTTGGTTGACCGGTACACACTCGACGGCCCCGTCGGAGTCTGCACTTAGTTCTCGAAGTAGTTGGTATGACCCCCCGCATGTTACTGGGTGTCGACCGAAGAGCAGAAAATATGGTGAACACTTAGAGGACTCATGCACGACGTTGCGGATGGCAAAACCGATCTCACTCAGATGTTCGTCCCAATTTCGATGCTCTGTACCGACATAGGCGCGGACCGCTGCTAGGACTGATTGATTAACACGTTCTGATGCGTTTGACTGAGGGGAGTAAGCTGGTGAGAAAGTGTGTTTCACCCCGTAACGATCTAGCAATTGAGCGAATATTTTTGCGATGAACTGACTACCATTGTCTGAATGTAACATTTCTGGAACCCCAAACACTAAGAAGACCCTCTTCTCCAGGAATTTGACGACCCGCGAGGCCGTGGCCTCGGGCATTGCCTCCAACAGTACGAACTTGGATAAGTGGTCCAGTACGATGAAGATGTACCTATTACCATCTCGACTGCGCGGATAAGGACCTAGAAAATCACAGAAGATACGTTGCCAGGGCAGGTCGGTATTGCGTATCGCACCCAGAGGAGGTCTTGGAGACACATTGGTCGGCTTAATCAGTTTACACGTTTCGCAAGCGTTTATGAACTGTCGTACTTCTGAAGCCATGCTCGGCCAGTAATAATGACGACGTAATTTCTCTAAAGTTTTTGCGAAACCGAAATGTGCTGCCATAGGTGGACTATGCTCGGAGTTAATCAACTCGCCGGTAAGACTATCAGGAACCCATAGCTTCCACTGACCCTGCTCCCCTGAGACGTTGTTCTTTGGACATGAAAATGAAATATAGACCTTACCATCGCTAATTCGTAAGTTCCGAAACTCGCTTGGATTAGAAGTGATACGCTCGATTCTCTCCGCATACGTTTTCTCATGGAACGCAGGTGACTTCACATCAAGCGAACTGACTTGCGCAGGGTAAACTAACTCGTCCATGTGTTGTTCCGCTGCCTCGTCAGCAAATGACCTGGAAAGAGCGTCAGCCACCACATTGTCCTTACCTTTACGATATTCAATGTGAAATTTGAAGGCCTGAAGTTTGAGGCTCCAACGAGCTAGCCTGCCACATAGATCCCGTTGGTCCATGAGCCATTTGAGGCTAGCGTGATCAGTAATGACCGTAAACTCCAGTCCTTCCACATACGGCCTGAACCTTTTAATACTCAGCACGGCGGCCAGACACTCTAACTCGGTTATGCTGTAGTTGCGTTGAGCAGCGTTCAGCTTCTGAGACATGTAGGCGATGGGATGCTCATTCCCATCCACAGAACGCTGAAACAGGACGCTCCCAACCCCGGTAGTACTAGCGTCGCACTGAATGAAAAAAGGCTTGGAGAAGTCAGGATTTGCGAGCACTGGGGCGGTCATCAGACACTGTTTTAGCTGTTGGAATGCCAGTTCAGCGTGTTCGTTCCACTCAAACTTGATGTTTTTCTTTAGAAGGTCCGTCAGGGGACTTGCGATGGTAGCAAAATGTGGAATGAACCTCCTATACCAGCCGCATACTCCGAGGAAGCTACGTATTTTCTTGACAGTTGTTGGCCTTGGTAGGCGCTGAATAGCAGTGACCTTTTCGGGATCAGCTCGCAAGCACCCATGCCCAACTACGAAGCCAAGATATCTGACCTCTCTCATGCAAAACTTGCTTTTCTCCACGTTGATTGTCAGACCGGCAGTGCGAAGCAACGACGCGACTTCCGCTAAAAGCCTTAGATGTTCGTCGAACGTGGAGGATGTAATGAGTAAGTCGTCAAGATACACCGACACTCGGTCATGCAGTTGGTGAGGGATGACTTTGCACATCAGCTTGCACATCGTTTGCGGAGCGTTGCAAAGTCCAAACGGAAGCACCTTGAACTGGTATAGGGGTCTTCCCGGCACTGCGAAAGCAGTTTTGTCTCTTGACCCCACAGCGAGAGGGATTTGCCAAAACGCATCTTTCAGGTCTATAGCAGAAATAAACTTTGTCTCCTGGAGTCTACTAAGGAGTCCATCTATAAGAGGTAACGGAAAGGCATCTGGGACTGTTACGGAGTTTAACTTTCGGGCATCCAGACAGAGGCGCACTTTACCGTTGGCCTTCTTAACTAAAGTCACTGGTGACGACCATGAACTTTGGCTCTCCTCAATGACCCCTAACGACAACATTCGGTCGAGCTCATCATATAAGGATTTCTGCACTGCTGGAGACACAGAATAGAAGCGTTGTTTAATGGGCTTCGCCAGACCAATGTCTATCTCATGCTCTACCAACGTGGTGAGACCCAAGCCTTGCTGGCTGAATGATGGAAAGGAGGTGATTACCTCCTGCAAACGTTGCGAATCGTACTCTGAAAGATCGTGCTGTTGCGAACAAGAAGGTGAGGCTTTTGGCAAAGAATGAAGCTCACTCACCATGACAGGTCTTAAACCGAATGCTTTCCAAAAATCGATTCCCAGGTATAGGTGTTGCTGAAGGGAGGGAGCTATGTGCAGTCTCATCATACGCGTCTTCTCGCCATATCTTACGAGGACCCGTATGTGGCCCAGGACCTTTTGTTGCCGCCCATCAGCGGTTGAAACGGAAGACGGCATCGAGTGGAATGAAATCCCCATCCTGCCCAGGAAACTCTCTGCTCCAGCCCCGAGCACACTCACATTAGCAATAGACCTCGTATCTTTTGTCCCTGAATGTAGACATCGGCATAGGGACGGGGATCCCAAGGATCCTCTTCATCAGATACTACTGTTTCGGCAATGGCAGCCTTTATGACTCTGCGCAATCTGAGGTACCTATGTGTGCGTGGGACAGTCCTGGAGGAAAAGGACCCTGAAACCGGTAGGAACTCGCTGCCAAGAGATGATGCATCCTCTATATCTGAGGTGGAGGTCGAAGTATTTTCATCCGAGAAGGTGCAACTACAGATTTCTGAAGGACCGGACTCCGAAAAAGTGGTAGGATAAGACGTGCTTTGCGTGCTGGAATTATCTGTCTGAGTAGAAGAGCTAGACATGTTTACTTTAAGACTGTTGGTCGGTTTAATAACCAATTTGGTTTCACGAACTTTGTGCTTTGGTCGCGCTGCAGCATCGCTGCCAGCTCTATGCCGCGGGGTTAACGGTAGCGGTCGGGCTCGGTGTTGGTAGCCGCTTCTTCTGTCGTGCGCCGGAAGGTTTGGCCTGGAGTCAAACGGCGGTGACCACCGACAAACTTTTGACCCCTGCCTCGGTTTTCCGACAAGCAAGCTCTACATTGTGGTTTAATTACCCCCACTGTACCGCATCCATAGCAGAAGACCCTCTGTGGACCAAGTGGACAGTTGATGTAGACGTGACCTTCGGCCAAACAGTTCCAACATGTCACCCGAGATCTAGCGGAACGGGGAATATCTCTCGAAGCATTAACTTGAACACCTCGCGGTGGAACTTCAATGGCGTCTAATTGATTGGACAAGGTGTGATTCAGATACGGCGTATTTGAATAAATTTCATGCACTGCTCGTCGCGGTGCCACCGCCCGCGGAGAGCCTATATCGGACCATAATTTTTCAAATCGATTACACAGGTCCCTCAAGTCTAGCACGTTATCAGTCTGATAGAGGAGTAACGCCTCCTGTAAAGCGGGTTTCATGTTACGTCGCAGTATTTCCACCAGCTCGGCTTCTGGAATCGGCATGCTCATTTTGGACACTAAAGTGTGAACCGCTAATCGAAAATCACTGAAGGACTCGTTAACTCCCTGCCTCCTTGACTCAACTAGCTTGCGAATTTCGTAGTCAGTTTCCTGGCTGCGGAATTCGCGTAGGAGTGCTGAACGTAACTCTTGCCACGAGTGCGTATGCTGATTTCGTAAATATAACCAATACCAGTTGGCAGCTTTCCCAGTAACGAGGGTATGGAACCCAGCACATAATTCGGAGGCGGATACTTGTTCTAATATTGCCAGGGATTCTACCCGGAATATGAACTCTGTCACATCCAAGCCGGATGTGCCATCAAAATTCAACTTCCAGCGGAAGACAGGACTGTGAGATACGCTGTTACGGTCCCTCGCTGCTGGCTGTCGATTATGAGTTGGAATGTTAAGCGGAGAAACGAACGGACCCGATAAAGGTGGTACACGAGACCCAGTATTACTTTGTCTCGGCAATGGAGGTAGTCCCGTGACTGGACCTCTATTCAAACTTTCCAACCGATCGTTGATCGATGGAATACGTGACCTTGCCGACATTGGGTCAGCAAACGTGTGTGGTATGTCAGTGGGAGCTGCTTGAGCCCTCTGATCTTCGAATATTGAAAAGTCCAGGTACGACTCGGCAGGCTTAGTGTGGACGTTCCCCAAGTTAGGTCCTGGTACGTTCACCGCAGCGCCTTCGGTGGTCAAAACTATTTTCGGCTTAGCACCTGTCAACGGGTTAGCCCCTTGACTATCTGTGCTAATCACAGGAACTGAGAGCGTTGCGCCTCCAGCGCCCTCAGCCACGGACTCTGTCGTAGGCTGAGAGGCCTCGACACGGCTCAGGATATCCTCCAAGGTCTGGACATAAGCTTGCGCTTCAGTCTGGACAGAGGGAGACGTGTTACGCAGCCGCTGGGCTCTATAGAGTACATGGAGCACCTGACTGGTATAACGCGTACGATCTTCGACAGTTCGGATGGGGTCTGAACTCAGGTCACGATTCAGAGCGTCGACTCGACTGGTAATATAGTCTAATTCGCGCGCGGGATTTTTATGAGCGTGAGACTTAAAGGGTGCTCTGCCGGATTCCAACTTCTCGGCCTCGTACATCTCTGTGAGCTTACGGCGAGCGTTAGCGTCAGCGGATCTAAGGTTGCGTACCGCGAATTCGACCTCAAGCTCATCCGGTGATAAGAAGGAGAAGTCCATCTTAGTCTGAAACTTCCGACAAATAAAATTGAAAAGAAAAAAGAAAAGAAGAACCCGCGAGGTAATGCTCTGGTGTTGATATCTCTGGTTGATATCAAAAAAAAATTCCCCGAGAATTAAGCAGAATATAAAAACGCGTCTATAGTAATGCCAAGAGTAGTTCAGGCAACGATTGTACCCAATGCAATAGCGAAACAATGATGTAACTACTCGCGAAAATTCCGCCAAGTATGGTAAACAAAAAAAAAAAAACCCAAAGTGCGTTTGCGACTATCGATGATACTGCGTTCGGAAATTGTGCCAAATGTATAAATAGAAGAAAAAGATAATTGCGCTTATACTAGTGCTGAAACTACTTCAGCTGAAAAATTGTGCCAAGTAAACCTAACGTATAGAGACCAATGCGTCTATAATAATGATAGAAATAATTCCAATGAAAATTGTGCCAAGTGCATAAATAAAAGGAAAATGAATGTGTTTATATTAATGCTGAAGATAATTCAGCTGAAAATTGTGCCAAGTAAAATTCGTCTATACCAAGGTCAGCAATAATTCAACCGGAACTTGTACCAAATAAAACAAAAAAAAACGGGTATATACTAATGCAAGAGGATATTCGCCTGAAAACTGTGCCGAGTGTGTATATAATAAAAAAAAACCCGAAGAAAAGGAATGTATAAATTGTGTTTATACTAATACGGGAGGTAATTCAGCCGAAAAAAAAAATCGTGCCAGATATATATATATAAAGGAAAATTAGTGCGGTAATGCTAATGCTGAAGATAATTCAGCCGAAAATTGTTTCAAGTATATGTATATATAAAAAAAATTACGTTTACACTAATGTCGACGATAACCCAAACGCAAATTGTGCTAAGCAAAACTAATAAAAAAAAAATACGCGCCTATACTGGTGCCAACAATAGTTCAAACAAAAATTGTGCCAAAAAAAAACAAAATGCGATTATACTAATGTCGCAGTTGGTCCAACCACAACTTGTGCCAAATATGTAAATACAAGAAAATGCGTTTATGCAAATGTCACCAATAAGTTCAAAGAAAATTGTGCCAAAAATCTATATACATATATAAGAAAATGCTTTTATACTATAAGTTTATCATTTGTAAGGAGGGAAGTTGGCATGGCGGTTCGGCGAGGACAGCATGCCCGTTCAACACACACAAAACGAAAACTTCTTCTTCTCCAGCACAGCTGGATTTATACAAAAACTCTCTCTCTCTCTCAACGCAGAACATTGCTCAACTATGCACTTCGGTCAGTCCATATTGTGGGCTAACGATTGTAGAAAACTAAAATTGTGGAACCAGAACCTGAAGGGTTGCCGTCCCATGCTAGGATGATCAGGACGAACACTCTCTTACCAAGGATAAAAGAAACATCAAAGAAGACGGACCACGTCCATCAACTTGGCAAGAGACTGAAGTCAACTGATCAAAGGCGGAGGTGAGTTGTCAGCAATTCAGTGGCTGCCAGTACTCAGGCGAGAAGCAGTAGCCGGTTGTATGTATGAATAACTCGAGATAATTAACAAGAAGCAACGAAAATGACAGCTCATGCCTGCCAATTGTGACAATACAGGCCTCAAAACAGCCTTACAAAACCCAAAACTAAAATGGCTCACAGCCCAAAACAACATAGAAATTTAACAAAATACTGGCTTCTCCCTGGAACTAACAGAAGTCCGCGGAACTAATTTCAACAACGTATGCCTCGCATACAACGCTGACTGACCACCCCAAACCGAACAACTCACCCTTACAGTAGGGAACATCAAGAGGAATTACTGAATTTGATAATGATAAGGGAAGAAGGGTTTGAACAAAAAAAACCTGGTGCGAAGGTGCACACTAAAACCGGTAAGCCGACACCAATGCCCAGACAAGGACAGAATCAAAAGAAGAACATCGTTCAACAACCTGCCAGGTTTGGGTCAGCTGACCAGCTCGTCATGCAGGTAACACTGTCAAGTGGTCGTCAACTCGGCGTCCACGAGCCGAAGCTTGGCTTCACAGATGGTACGCCTCGCGCACAAGACTCGCTTGTTGCCGAGGAAATGAGCACTTAAACAAAAGGAAACTATTGAATTTAGTGTGACAATTAACTTGAACTTGACCGAAGGCACTTTATTACCACTCATGCAGCCAGGACCACGGCCGAGTGACCCCACCGCGATACAAAGGTCGAGCCCAACGAGAGCCAAAAAGGAGCTATCGTGGAAGTAACGCACTTCACAGAGGCAAGAAGAGCTCTTCGTGGACTCAGCCCCTTGCATCCGGCCAGGCAACCCACGTCCGGTCACACACTGCTGCCAACAAAAGTAGCATGACTTCCGTCAACAACCTAGATTAACTTAAACGACATCGCTTACGTCAGCTTAGAACACTGAGGCCTTCCATTACAGAAAACAACAAAAAAAAAAGATCTAATAATGATACCAAAATGAAATGATTCTTGACCAGAAATAATCATAGAAATAGTAATTGCACTTCAGTCAAGAGAAGCTTGACTAAAGGCCGAGAAAAAAAAACCGTTTTGGCGCCATTTGTAACACAAATGGGCGACCAGAAATATCAGAAATTAATCTTGAAGTAATAAAATCGCGCTTTAGTCAAGAGAAGCTTGACTAAAGCCAAAAAAAAAAAAAACCTTTGGGCGCCATTTGTAACACAAATGGGCGACCAGAAATATCAGAAATTAATCTTGAAGTAATCAAATCGCGCTTTAGTCAAAAGAAGCTTGACTAAAGCCAAAAAAAAACAACCTTTGGGCGCCATTTGTAACACAAATGGGCGACCAGAAATATCAGAAATTAATCTTGAAATAATAAAATCGCGCTTTAGTCAAGAGAAGCTTGACTAAAGCCAAAAAAAAACAACCATTGGGCGCCATTTGTAACACAAATGGGCGACCAGAAATATCAGAAATTAATCTTGAAATAATAAAATCGCGCTTTAGTCAAGAGAAGCTTGACTAAAGCCAAAAAAAAACAACCTTTGGGCGCCATTTGTAACACAAATGGGCGACCAGAAATATCAGAAATTAATCTTGAAATAATAAAATCGCGCTTTAGTCAAGAGAAGCTTGACTAAAGCCAAAAAAAAACAACCATTGGGCGCCATTTGTAACACAAATGGGCGACCAGAAATATCAGAAATTAATCTTGAAGTAATAAAATCGCGCTTTAGTCAAGAGAAGCTTGACTAAAGCCAAAAAAAAAACAACCTTTGGGCGCCATTTGTAACGAAGAGCTTGTCAGCCGACAGATCTACCTACATCCACTTGTACCTGAATGTAGACACATACCGCGTCCGACACCTCTTGGTTACAAAATCATATCCAGGATATGTGTGGGTGGCTGCACAGCGAGTATGCCGCTAGCGATCAGCCGGCTTGGGGTGGTTCTTGCCACCCACATCCCTTCAATGCTTGTTGAACTGTGCATAATCGACAGAATAGTTGACCAGACAGACGGACGGACAGTAAAAGAAAACTGAAATTGCAGGTGAGACTGCGGACGGACGGACGGACAAAAAAAAGGAAGGAAGGACTGAGAACTAGGCAAGTTTCCTCCTCCTGGTGAAACCTAGAATCCTAGATGGAAGAAAATTTATTTAATTTGATGTTAGTAAGCAAAAAAAAACAGCAGCGGAAACATCGTCAACGCAGGACCTAGATATTAACACCCGGAGAACGTTCAACGCCGGAACAGGAAGCGATGAGAGAGGGAGAGAGCGAGTGAGAGTCTCTGATGATGCTGAGACTCAAGCTTTGGGTAATATTGGGCCCAATCGCCCCCATCCACCCTGGCTAAGCCTCCAAAGCCGTACTGATATGCTTAGCCCCATGTGAGGAATGTTTGTGTGCTACGGTATGCTGCCCACCACGCAAGCCGCCAACCTCCACCCCTTATGAAACAGGGCCTAGCCGCTCATCTCCATCATTTCCTCTTTACGCACCATATGTATACCTATTATTTTGCCGAACGACGAAAGAAAGAGAGAAAGGAAAAAAAAACAATGCGGAGCAGGTTCAGGGATACATCAAAAGACGGATACGCATTCCATTAGATTTTCTTCTTCTTTAATTACCTTTTGAGCCCTCACCTTTGCAACTGTTTACTTAATTAATCTTTAAAACATATGAAGCTTACTTACTTATTGTACTTATTAAAGCTAGGAAACTCCCTACTAGCTGGCTTAATATTAAAGAGGATATTCTAACTAGAGCTTACTCAACTATGACCATCACTGATAACCAGGACATAAAGCAATGAAACAAAGATCGTTAGTACGAGACTACTTACGCAAACTGGGGAACAGTTATGGTCGTAGTTAGCAAGGAAAGAAAACTTGAATGTATACAAAAAAAAAACACAAAATAAATCTAAATGAGTAACCTGACAGTAGAAGAAAAAAAAAACTCTAGACTTACTTAACCATGCGCCGCCTTGTCGAATCCTGGTTATAGAAGTGAATCCCTCGCTGGCTGGGTAGAAAATGTTGAGGGTGCACCCTTTGTACTGCGTGATTGCCGTTATTATCGCTATAGCCTAGATGTTTCATTCCGCTAAGTCGATTGGGCTCATTGGCCTCTTTTTTTTTTTATTTTGGTATTATTATTTTTTTTTTTTATTTTATTTTTTTCCTTTTTTTTTTTTTATTTTATTCTTTTTTTTTTTCTTATATCACATTTAACACTATTCTCTACGTTGTGTACCTATCGCGACAATCTGTTTGTCTACTCAGCATCCGCAAGAATGTAAACGTTCAAAAGGTGATTATTAATCATTGCTTTTAACTGAATTAGGCTTTAGCGTATCCTCTTTTGACCACCGCGAGTTCATACCATAGAACTTAGAGTCTTAGTTCTTTATATTTACAGCAAGAGAAAACAAAAATGTTCACTGACACTTTCCATGGAATCATGTGGGCGCCTTACGCAACAAGATATGGAATCTTCTGACTAATCATAAAATTTTCTCATATTTTCAGCAGGAAAAGCTTCACTGACACTTTTAATTAAATCAGGTGAGCGCTTTGCACTAAAAGATATAGAATCTTCCGAGTGATACTAAGATTTCTTTAAATTTTCAACAGGAAAAGGTTTGACACGTTTAATTAAATCCGGTGAGCGCTTTGCACCAAAAGAGATATAATCTTCTGAATAATAATAAAATTTCTTTATATTTCCAGCAGGAAAAAGTTCACGGACACTTTTAATTAAATCAGGTGAGCGCTTTGCACTAAAAGATATAGAATCTTCCGAGTGATACTAAGATTTCTTTAAATTTCCAACAGGAAAAGGTTTGACACGTTTAATTAAATCCGGTGAGCGCTTTGCACCAAAAGAGATATAATCTTCTGAATAATAATAAAATTTCTTTATATTTCCAGCAGGAAGAAAGTTCACTGACACTTTTAATTAAATCAGGTGAGCGCTTTGCACTCAAAATATGGAATTCACTAATCATTCATAAAATTTCCTTAGATTTTCGCAGGAAATAAGTTCACTATCAAGTAAAAATCCAACCAGGTAAGTACTTTTCACAATAATATGGAATTCTCTAATTGTTAATACAATTTCCTTATATTTTCCGCAGGAAATATGTTCACTAATTCGTATAAATCCAGCCAGGTAAGCGCTTTTCACAATAAAATGGAATTCACTAATTATTAATAAAATTTCCTTAGGTTTTTCCACAGAAAATAAGTCCACTAACACGTAAAAATGTAACCAGGTAAGTACCTTTCACAATAATATCGAATTCTCTAATTATTAACACAATTTCCTTATATTTTCCGCAGGAAATATGTTCACTACTACGTATAAATCCAACCAAGTAAGCGCTTTGCACAATAATGTGGAATTCACTAATTATTAATAAAATTTCCTTAGGTTTTTTCCACAGAAAATAAGTTCACTAACACGTGAAAATCTAACCAGGTAAGTACCTTTCACAATAATATCGAATTCTCTAATTATTAACACAATTTCCTTATATTTTCCGCAGGAAATATGTTCACTACTACGTATAAATCCAACCAAGTAAGCGCTTTTCACAATAAAATGGAATTCACTAATTATTAATAAAATTTCCTTAGGTTTTTCCACAGAAAATAAGTCCACTAGCACGTAAAAATGTAACCAGGTAAGTACCTTTCACAATAATATCGAATTCTCTAATTATTAACACAATTTCCTTATATTTTCCGCAGGAAATATGTTCACTACTACGTATAAATCCAGCCAGGTAAGCGCTTTTCACAATAACATGGCATTCACTAATTATTAATGAAATTTCCTTAGGTTTTTTCCACAGAAAATAAGTTCACTAACACGTGAAAATCTAACCAGGTAAGTACTTTTCACAATAATATGGGATTCTCTAATTATTAATACAATTTCCTTGTATTTTCCGCAGGTAATATGTTCACTTTCACAATAATATCGAATTCTCTAATTATTAACACAATTTCCTTATATTTTCCGCAGGAAATATGTTCACTACTACGTATAAATCCAACCAGGTAAGCGCTTTTCACAATAATGTGGAATTCACTAATTATTAATACAATTTCCTTAGGTTTTTTCCACAGAAAATAAGTTCACTAACACGTGAAAATCTAACCAGGTAAGTACCTTTCACAATAATATCGAATTCTCTAATTATTAACACAATTTCCTTATATTTTCCGCAGGAAATATGTTCACTACTACGTATAAATCCAACCAGGTAAGCGCTTTTCACAATAATGTGGAATTCACTAATTATTAATAAAATTTCCTTATATTTTCCGCAGGAAAGATCTAGACCGCAAACTGTTCGATACTTCCAAAAAATGCCCATAAAAAAAAAGCAACACAGGCAATCAAGAGTTCACGACTTAACTTGAGTACCGCACGCCAGAAAAACCCAAATTCAACTGCCTCAACTCGGCGCAGTCTCCCTACATTCCAGCCGTGCTCTATCCCTCCCGACCGACCGACGAACGTTTTTTCTTTTCTTTCTTTAAAAAAAATCTCCATTGCTTGCCTCAGCTGGCGTACATTCGAGCTCAACTCTTTTCTCGGAATTTCGGGCGGACCTGCTGTAATGCATAGCGTGATGATATCGCGTGAATCTTTACAGCTAGGCGAATTACCGTTTTCGTCTCCTCGAGGTTTGTGACTAGCGGTGAGTTTTATTTGAAATATTTTAATTTGTGCGCGTTTTGCACATTTTAGGATTTTTTTGTTTTTTCGTTTTCTTTTTAGAAGAATATTTTTTTGTTGTTATTTTCTTTTGCAGGAGTTTTTTTTTTGTTTTTTTCTAATATGGAGAAGTAGCATAGGGCTACTTCTCAAGAATATTTAAATTTTTTCCTTTTCCAGGAATTTTGTAATATGGAGAAGTAGCATAGGGCTACTTCTCAAAAATATTTAAATTTTATCCCCTTTTTAGGTACCTCTGGGAAAATTATGGGGGTTTCTCTACAGAAGGTAGAGAAGCCGAACAAGTTAAAAAAGGTAGCGTAAGGGGAATACGCTACAAGTTCCACAACAATGGTGGTCCTTACTTGTCGTACCAGTGGTAATTCAAGTGCAAGACCGAACAGAAGTTGTCAGAAGAATGAGGTTGCTCGTACTCGTACCTTCAGAGTTCCACAACAATGGTGGTCCTTGCTTGTCGTACCAGTGGTAATTCTTACTTGTCAAATTTGTTCCAGGGGAATTTTTCACGGAGTGCGGATCCAGTTTTAGCTGGAGCGTTTCTGGAAATAAGGAATATTGATCATAAAGAAGAGTTAAAGAAAAACCCTTTCTGTTTGTTCTTAATTGTCCTGGATATTTATAATTTTTATTTCTATATATTTTCTTTCTTTTTTTGTCTGCTCTCTAAAGGTGCTGTCACAAGACTGTAAAACAAAACATATTTTTTTTAAAACAACGTTATAAACAAAAACAAAGCCTACCTAGCTACGGCTGTCTGTGTTCGTCAAGGTATTACTAGCCGAAATGATTTACCTAGTTTACATGATGGCTTGACTAGAATATGGAAATAATAGGAACAGGTCAGTCGCGTCGCCACATATACTCCCCTGCCAGCAAAACCTTAGGTTTTAGCGCTACAAAAGAAACGTCGTGGCGGTCTTGTAATTCGTCCAGCCCGTGTGGTTCGCATAGGTATACTTGTTTGAACGTCTGGTGAAAACCTGATATGCCGTGAAGGTGCGTTCGACGCAGATTTCACTACATCTTCTAATGCAGTTGTATCGTTAAAGTCACCCGACAAAGGTTGTCGACGACTTTCCAGATGTTGGTGTAACGGAGAACCTTCGGACCTTGACTGAACTGGTCCATTGCTGGATGAAATGTCAGGTGATATATTTGGTTTAGATTGCGGCCTTTGGTCTTCTTCAGAGCCTTCTTGGGCTGCAAAGCAGGGTTTTAAACGATCTACAGAAATATTAGCCTGTCTGTTTTTGATTCTGAGAGTGAAGAAATGCTTCGCGCGCTTAACAATTTCAAAAGGTCCTTCATAAGGTGCTTGCAGTGATGATCTTACTGCGTCAGTTCTCAGGAACACATGGGAGCACTTATCGAGTTCCTTAAATTTAAAGATGGATTGTCGCGCGTGATTTGACGCTTGAACTGGTCTTATGTCAGCGAAAACGTTACGAAGTGATACAACGAATTGGTTTTGAGGTCGATATTGCGAATTTTGGAGAAAATCGCCAGGGATGCGCAAGCTTTCGCCATAAACGAGTTCCGCAGGGGTAGCGAGGAATTCCTCCCTAAAAGTGGTTCGCAAACCTAACAATACAAATGGCAAAATGTTCGTCCAAGTCTTCTCCTGGTATGCCATTAAACAAGCTTTGAGTGTCCGGTGCCATCTTTCAAGAAATCCGTTCGCCTGAGGATGATAGGCAGTAGTGCGATTACGATGGAAGCCTAATAATTTTGAGAGTTCTGCAAACAACGAGGATTCGAACTGTGCACCTTGATCTGTAACGATAGTTCTGGGAACACCAAAGCGCGCTATCCAAACTTGGCAGAGTGCGGTTGCTACTGTCTCAGCAGTAATGTCAACGATGGGAATGGCTTCTGGCCATCTAGTAAATCTGTCAATGATTGTAAGGCAATATCTAAAATTTTGCGAAGGTGGCATAGGACCAATAATGTCTATGTGAATATTTTGAAAACGTCCAGAACACTCATTGAATGAACCCAAAGGGCTTTTGCCGTGTCTGGAGACCTTGCTACGCTGACAAGCTAAGCAGGACCGTGCCCAGGAGTTGACATCCTTATTTATGGACGGCCAAAAGTATCTGGACGTGACCATTTTATTGGTTGTACGGATGCTCGGATGAGATAAATTGTGCACGGTTTTGAACACTTGAATTCTGAAGGCAGTAGGGATAAATGGTCGGATTCTTGTTTCTGAAACTTCGCAATATAATTTAACATTTGAACCGAAAATCGGAAATTTTTCAAATTTGTATTGAGAATTTTGAAGAATTTGATGAAATTCAGGATCTTGAGATTGGGTATCTGCCATAGCTTCGAAATCGATTGCGCCGGGAAGCTGAATTTCGTCGACTCTTGACAGCGCGTCGGCCACGACATTATCTTTTCCTGGCACATGTCTGATATCAGTAGTAAACTGACCTATGAAGTCCAATTGACGTAATTGTCGCGGCGAGGCTTTCTCTGGATTTTGTTGAAAAGCATATTGTAAGGGCTTATGGTCCGTGTAAAGCGTGAATGTACGACCCTCAAGCAAGTACTTGAAATATTTTATGCTTCTGTAAGCCGCTAGTAACTCTCTGTCATAAGTGCTATACTTTTGCTGAGCGTTGTTCAGCTTGACGGAGTAAAATCCTAAAGGTTGCCAGTTATTATCGACCTTCTGTTGAATCGCCGCACCGATGGCAGTATCTGAAGCGTCTACCCATAATGATAATTCCGCTGATACCATTGGAAAAGCGAGAAGTGCCGTTTGTGCCAATTGAGCTTTAGCTGCTTCGAAAGATTCCTTTGCCTCGTTGGACCAATCAATGCGCCTAGCGCCATCCTTTTTTGAGCCAGACAGATAACTGTTTAAACTAGCATGAAATTCTGCTGCGTGGGGCAAGAAACGGCGATAGAAATTTATCATGCCTAGAAAGCGTCGTAATTGTTTTACATTTTCCGGAATTTTAAATTTGGAAATTGCTTCCACGCGATCGGGAGCTGGTTTGATGCCTTGTGATGTAATCATATGACCCAAAAATTTGACCTGCGTCCGCAAAAAGACGCATTTATCAACGTTTAATATGAGGCCATACTCCTGAAGGCGTTTGAAAATTTGTTCTAAATGCGAGTAGTGTTCAATTTCAGATTTAGAAGCGATTAAAATATCGTCCAAATAAACAAAGCAGAACGAAAATTTTTGCAGAACCATGTGGATGAACCTTTGGAAAGACTGAGCAGCGTTGCATAATCCGAAAGTCATCCGCGTGAACTCGAAAAGGCCAAAAGGTGTGCTAATTGCCGTTTTCGGGATATCCTCGGGTTCAATTGGAATCTGATGATATGCTTTCGCTAGGTCCAGAGTTGAAAAGAAAGAACAATTCTCTAACTGATAAACAAAGTCGTGGATTAATGGAACCGGGTAACGGTCTGGTACTGTACTAGAATTTAACCGCCTGTAGTCGCCGCATGGTCTCCATTCTCCATTTTTCTTTTGGACCAGGTGCAGTGGTGAGGACCAAGGACTGTTAGACGGGCGACAGATTCCCTGATTCAAAAGGAATTCAAACTCCTTTTTGGCCACTAACAATTTTTCGGGGGAAAGTCGACGAACTTTGGACGAAATGGGAGCGCCTTTGGTAATTATTCGATGCGTAACCGTGTGTACTACCTGTTTTGTGAAACCAGTTTCGACGGTGATGTCCCGGAACTTTTTAAGAAGACTCTGGATTTTCGGATCGATTGCGGAGTTAATCAAAACGGAAAGGCTAGCATCTTGACAATTTACACGTTGAGCGAATGATGATAAAGAAGTAAGTGGATCTATAAGTGATTTCTTCTTGATATCCACTAAGAGTCCATAGTGGCACAGAAAATCTGCGCCCAGTATGGGCCTAGGAATATCGGCTATGACAAATTGCCAAGGGAAAGACCTTCGTAGACCCAAGTCCAATGACAGTAATTTCCTACCAAACGTACTAATAGGAGAGGAATTCGCCGCTACCAACTGCAAATTTGAATTTGAAAAACGATGGAAAGATGTTTTCGGGATGACGGAAACGTCCGCCCCAGTGTCAATCAGGAAACTTTTTTTCGAAGACCTGTCGAAAATGTAAAGACGACTTCTTTGGACGCCGGCTCCACCCGTCGTTAATGGCGGAGGGCATATTCGTTTGGGTCTTCATTACATGCCAAAACATTTTGAGACGTTGAGTTTAAACTAATCCCTTTGAACTTGCAAGGAGTGATACATTTCTTTGCTCTGGTTCCGAATTTACGGTGATACCAGCAGAAATTTTGACCTGTGTCGACAGAAGAATGCTGAGATGATGCTCGATTCCTGGACCCACTTCTTGAAGTGCTTTGTCTAACAGGATTGCGGCGTGTGAGCGACTTCTCGAACATGCTGGCGAGGTTGCTTAATTTTCTTTCCAAATCGGCTAGTGACCTTTGAGTGCTGCCTGAGGAAGAATCTACTGAGAATATCTCCGCTTTGAGACTCACTTCGGCTATCTTATCTGCACATGTTGCCCATACTTCAAGTGCTCCTGGATTACAGGCCAGAATCGCCTGCATATTTGTCGGCAATCGTTGAAGCCAAAGCGACTTCAATATCGCCTCATTAAGTTGACCATTACTGAGTGCCCGCATCTCACGCAGTAGTTGTGAGGGTTGTGCGTCACCCAGTGTAAGCTCAGTAAGGAGCTGTTTCAACTTTTGGTTAGTACTGCCAGAGAGTCTAGAGATTAATGTCTCTTTGATAGTATTGTATTTGTCTACTGTTGGTAGTGTACGCAGAATGTCACTTACAAGTCGAGCGACATCCGCGTCGAGCGCCCCAACGACATGGTAAAACTTAGTAGTATCTTGATTAATACCGGCCAAGCTGAACTGAGCCTCAAGCTGAACGAACCACAAATCAGGATCGTTTTTCCAAAAGGGGGTTGTCTTAACAGACACAGCACCCAACATCGCCGAATTAATTGAATTGGCTGGCAAGGTAGCATTGGATTTGTTCGGATCACTACTGTTAGTAGAGTCCATGTTGACGTTTGTCTGACTGGTCGGTTCCGTCATTTCCTAAAGTAGACTGAGTTGCACACAAAAATTAAAAAAGAACTATTGCAATTAACAAGATGTTAATGCACAACAAAAGGTGAGGAAATTTTGACCGATGCGGATTAAACCACGGAACGTAAGAGACTGTTAATGAATAAAGCCGAATTAGGCAAGTGCGAGAGAGAAAAGAAAAATTTTACTAAACGACTGAGAATTGCTAGTAAGACGTTGCTGAACGCAGTCAGTTAACACAGCGTCTTAAACTAGACATTAATTGTGGTGCTTACACCTTGATGTAAAACTCATACACTTAAATGTGATATATATAACAACAAGAAGAAAAAAAAAATAATAATATTGATAAATAAATATGTGTAATGGTTGATGAAAGGTAGATTAAATTAAACTAGTGAACTCCTACACTATCTAACCTTTTTATAATATCTTCTTCCAGTGTTGATGAAGTTGCGACTCTTGTCGGGGTCACCAATTTGGTAATCAGTTTGGTTACTGATTATCCATTGTTGCATGCGGGTCGTGTGTTGCTGTCACTAATCGACATCCGTAGTATAAGTTGATTGATTAAACTTCGAGTTACATATACAGGTATATGTCGCATAGATGTTAAAATTGCTTGTGATAATTGAGGTAGGCCGAATGAAAATTCTTCAATATTGGTTGTAGCCAGTAGTCATGAACTAAGCTACCCAAATAATCTTGATCTGGAAGTCAAGTTTCCCAAATAGTTGGCGTTACTCCATCTGAGATAAGTTTGATGAAGATGATTAGTTTGTATTGTCTGTGCTTATGACTGTTAGTGAGGAGAACGGATGAGATTCTCTTGTCGTCCACGAATACACAGGACTGCCAATATGACAGCAGTAAGAAGTTGTCCTCGAGCAAACTAGTCCAGGTGAGAGGTCTTTAGTGACTTCCGGAGGCTGTGGCGTGGTCTTACTATCCCAATGATAATACGACCTGATAACTTGACATGCGGCTGAAAAATTATATTTGTTATGTTATCACCACAGAGGTGGCCAGCGTGCGATGTAGCTTTCAGAATGGGAACCAGTACAGCGAGATGCCCCTACAGTCCCTATGACCGTGGTGCAAGTCGTATAACTACGTGAACCCTTAAGTGCGATAATAACTCATGAAGTGCAAGACCGAACAGAAGTTGTCAGAAGAATGAGGTTGCTCGTACTCGTACCTTCAGAGTTCCACAACAATGGTGGTCCTTACTTGTCGTACCAGTGGTAATTCAAGTGCAAGACCGAACAGAAGTTGTCAGAAGAATGAGGTTGCTCGTACTCGTACCTTCAGAGTTCCACAACAATGGTGGTCCTTGCTTGTCGTACCAGTGGTAATTCTTACTTGTCAAATTTGTTCCAGGGGAATTTTTCACGGAGTGCGGATCCAGTTTTAGCTGGATCGTTTCTGGAAATAAGGAATATTGATCATAAAGAAGAGTTAAAGAAAAACCCTTTCTGTTTGTTCTTAATTGTCCTGGATATTTATAATTTTTATTTCTATATATTTTCTTTCTTTTTTTGTCTGCTCTCTAAAGGTGCTGTCACAAGACTGTAAAACAAAACATATTTTTTTTAAAACAACGTTATAAACAAAAACAAAGCCTACCTAGCTACGGCTGTCTGTGTTCGTCAAGGTATTACTAGCCGAAATGATTTACCTAGTTTACATGATGGCTTGACTAGAATATGGAAATAATAGGAAAAGGGTCAGTCGCGTCAGTTTGGTTACTGATTATCCATCAGTAACCGAACAGAAGTTGTCAGAAGAATGAGGTTGCTCGTACTCGTACCTTCAGAGTTCCACAACAATGGTGGTCCTTGCTTGTCGTACCAGTGGTAATTCTTACTTGTCAAATTTGTTCCAGGGGAATTTTTCACGGAGTGCGGATCCAGTTTTAGCTGGAGCGTTTCTGGAAATAAGGAATATTGATCATAAAGAAGAGTTAAAGAAAAACCCTTTCTGTTTGTTCTTAATTGTCCTGGATATTTATAATTTTTATTTCTATATATTTTCTTTCTTTTTTTGTCTGCTCTCTAAAAGTGCTGTCACAAGACTGTAAAACAAAACATATTTTTTTAAAACAACGTTATAAACAAAAACAAAGCCTACCTAGCTACGGCTGTCTGTGTTCGGCAAGGTATTACTAGCCGAAATGATTTACCTAGTTTACATGATGGCTTGACTAGAATATGGAAATAATAGGAACAGGTCAGTCGCGTCGCCACATATACTCCCCTGCCAGCAAAACCTTAGGTTTTAGCGCTACAAAAGAAACGTCGTGGCGGTCTTGTAATTCGTCCAGCCCGTGTGGTTCGCATAGGTATACTTGTTTGAACGTCTGGTGAAAACCTGATATGCCGTGAAGGTGCGTTCGACGCAGATGTCACTACATCTTGTAATGCAGTTGTATCGTTAAAGTCACCCGACAAAGGTTGTCGACGACTTTCCAGATGTTGGTGTAACGGAGAACCTTCGGACCTTGACTGAACTGGTCCATTGCTGGATGAAATGTCAGGTGATATATTTGGTTTAGATTGCGGCCTTTGGTCTTCTTCAGAGCCTTCTTGGGCTGCAAAGCAGGGTTTTAAACGATCTACAGAAATATTAGCCTGTCTGTTTTTGATTCTGAGAGTGAAGAAATGCTTCGCGCGCTTAACAATTTCAAAAGGTCCTTCATAAGGTGCTTGCAGTGATGATCTTACTGCGTCAGTTCTCAGGAACACATGGGAGCACTTATCGAGTTCCTTAAATTTAAAGATGGATTGTCGCGCGTGATTTGACGCTTGAACTGGTCTTATGTCAGCGAAAACGTTACGAAGTGATACAACGAATTGGTTTTGAGGTCGATATTGCGAATTTTGGAGAAAATCGCCAGGGATGCGCAAGCTTTCGCCATAAACGAGTTCCGCAGGGGTAGCGAGGAATTCCTCCCTAAAAGTGGTTCGCAAACCTAACAATACAAATGGCAAAATGTTCGTCCAAGTCTTCTCCTGGTATGCCATTAAACAAGCTTTGAGTGTCCGGTGCCATCTTTCAAGAAATCCGTTAGCCTGAGGATGATAGGCAGTAGTGCGATTACGATGGAAGCCTAATAATTTTGAGAGTTCTGCAAACAACGAGGATTCGAACTGTGCACCTTGATCTGTAACGATAGTTCTGGGAACACCAAAGCGCGCTATCCAAACTTGGCAGAGTGCGGTTGCGACTGTCTCAGCAGTAATGTCAACGATGGGAATGGCTTCTGGCCATCTAGTAAATCTGTCAATGATTGTAAGGCAATATCTAAAATTTTGCGAAGGTGGCATAGGACCAATAATGTCTATGTGAATATTTTGAAAACGTCCAGAACACTCATTGAATGAACCCAAAGGGCTTTTGCCGTGTCTGGAGACCTTGCTACGCTGACAAGCTAAGCAGGACCGTGCCCAGGAGTTGACATCCTTATTTATGGACGGCCAAAAGTATCTGGACGTGACCATTTTATTGGTTGTACGGATGCTCGGATGAGATAAATTGTGCATGGTTTTGAACACTTGAATTCTGAAGGCAGTAGGGATAAATGGTCGGATTCTTGTTTCTGAAACTTCGCAATATAATTTAACATTTGAACCGAAAATCGGAAATTTTTCAAATTTGTATTGAGAATTTTGAAGAATTTGATGAAATTCAGGATCTTGAGATTGGGTATCTGCCATAGCTTCGAAATCGATTGCGCCGGGAAGCTGAATTTCGTCGACTCTTGACAGCGCGTCGGCCACGACATTATCTTTTCCTGGCACATGTCTGATATCAGTAGTAAACTGACCTATGAAGTCCAATTGACGTAATTGTCGCGGCGAGGCTTTCTCTGGATTTTGTTGAAAAGCATATTGTAAGGGCTTATGGTCCGTGTAAAGCGTGAATGTACGACCCTCAAGCAAGTACTTGAAATATTTTATGCTTCTGTAAGCCGCTAGTAACTCTCTGTCATAAGTGCTATACTTTTGCTGAGCGTTGTTCAGCTTGACGGAGTAAAATCCTAAAGGTTGCCAGTTATTATCGACCTTCTGTTGAATCGCCGCACCGATGGCAGTATCTGAAGCGTCTACCCATAATGATAATTCCGCTGATACCATTGGAAAAGCGAGAAGTGCCGTTTGGGCCAATTGAGCTTTAGCTGCTTCGAAAGATTCCTTTGCCTCGTTGGACCAATCAATGCGCCTAGCGCCATCCTTTTTTGAGCCAGACAGATAACTGTTTAAACTAGCATGAAATTCTGCTGCGTGGGGCAAGAAACGGCGATAGAAATTTATCATGCCTAGAAAGCGTCGTAATTGTTTTACATTTTCCGGAATTTTAAATTTGGAAATTGCTTCCACGCGATCGGGAGCTGGTTTGATGCCTTGTGGTGTAATCAAATGACCCAAAAATTTGACCTGCGTCCGCAAAAAGACGCATTTATCAACGTTTAATATGAGACCATACTCCTGAAGGCGTTTGAAAATTTGCTCTAAATGCGAGTAGTGTTCAATTTCAGATTTAGAAGCGATTAAAATATCGTCCAAATAAACAAAGCAGAACGAAAATTTTTGCAGAACCATGTGGATGAACCTTTGGAAAGACTGAGCAGCGTTGCATAATCCGAAAGTCATCCGCGTGAACTCGAAAAGGCCAAAAGGTGTGCTAATTGCCGTTTTCGGGATATCCTCGGGTTCAATTGGAATCTGATGATATGCTTTCGCTAGGTCCAGAGTTGAAAAGAAAGAACAATTCTCTAACTGATAAACAAAGTCGTGAATTAATGGAACCGGGTAACGGTCTGGTACTGTACTAGAATTTAACCGCCTGTAGTCGCCGCATGGTCTCCAT
The DNA here is from genome assembly GCA_963924295.1 of Dioctria rufipes. Classification (NCBI taxonomy): domain Eukaryota; kingdom Metazoa; phylum Arthropoda; class Insecta; order Diptera; family Asilidae; genus Dioctria; species Dioctria rufipes. The sequence goes on from OZ002744.1 coordinate 140,692,578, forward strand.
TCTCCATTTTTCTTTTGGACCAGGTGCAGTGGTGAGGACCAAGGACTGTTAGACGGGCGACAGATTCCCTGATTCAAAAGGAATTCAAACTCCTTTTTGGCCACTAACAATTTTTCGGGGGAAAGTCGACGAACTTTGGACGAAATGGGAGCGCCTTTGGTAATTATTCGATGCGTAACCGTGTGTACTACCTGTTTTGTGAAACCAGTTTCGACGGTGATGTCCCGGAACTTTTTAAGAAGACTCTTTATTTTCGGATCGATTGCGGAGTTAATCAAAACGGAAAGGCTAGCATCTTGACAATTTACACGTTGAGCGAATGATGATAAAGAAGTTAGTGGATCTATAAGTGATTTCTTCTTGATATCCACTAAGAGTCCATAGTGGCACAGAAAATCTGCGCCCAGTATGGGCCTAGGAATATCGGCTATGACAAATTGCCAAGGGAAAGACCTTCGTAGACCCAAGTCCAATGACAGTAATTTCCTACCAAACGTACTAATAGGAGAGGAATTCGCCGCTACCAACTGCAAATTTGAATTTGAAAAACGATGGAAAGATGTTTTCGGGATGACGGAAACGTCCGCCCCAGTGTCAATCAGGAAACTTTTTTTCGAAGACCTGTCGAAAATGTAAAGACGACTTCTTTGGACGCCGGCTCCACCCGTCGTTAATGGCGGAGGGCATATTCGTTTGGGTCTTCATTACATGCCAAAACATTTTGAGACGTTGAGTTTAAACTAATTCCTTTGAACTTGCAAGGAGTGATACATTTCTTTGCTCTGGTTCCGAATTTACGGTGATACCAGCAGAAATTTTGACCTGTGTCGACAGAAGAATGCTGAGATGATGCTCGATTCCTGGACCCACTTCTTGAAGTGCTTTGTCTAACAGGATTGCGGCGTGTGAGCGACTTCTCGAACATGCTGGCGAGGTTGCTTAATTTTCTTTCCAAATCGGCTAGTGACCTTTGAGTGCTGCCTGAGGAAGAATCTACTGAGAATATCTCCGCTTTGGGACTCACTTCGGCTATCTTATCTGCACATGTTGCCAATACTTCAAGTGCTCCTGGATTACAGGCCAGAATCGCCTGCATATTTGTCGGCAATCGTTGAAGCCAAAGCGACTTCAATATCGCCTCATTAAGTTGACCATTACTGAGTGCCCGCATCTCACGCAGTAGTTGTGAGGGTTGTGCGTCACCCAGTGTAAGCTCAGTAAGGAGCTGTTTCAACTTTTGGTTAGTACTGCCAGAGAGTCTAGAGATTAATGTCTCTTTGATAGTATTGTATTTGTCTACTGTTGGTAGTGTACGCAGAATGTCACTTACAAGTCGAGCGACATCCGCGTCGAGCGCCCCAACGACATGGACTTGAATTACCACTGGTACGACAAGTAAGGACCACCATTGTTGTGGAACTCTGAAGGTACGAGTACGAGCAACCTCATTCTTCTGACAACTTCTGTTCGGTCTTGCACTTCATGAGTTATTATCGCACTTAAGGGTTCACGTAGTTATACGACTTGCACCACGGTCATAGGGACTGTAGGGGCATCTCGCTGTACTGGTTCCCATTCTGAAAGCTACATCGCACGCTGGCCACCTCTGTGGTGATAACATAACAAATATAATTTTTCAGCCGCATGTCAAGTTATCAGGTCGTATTATCATTGGGATAGTAAGACCACGCCACAGCCTCCGGAAGTCACTAAAGACCTCTCACCTGGACTAGTTTGCTCGAGGACAACTTCTTACTGCTGTCATATTGGCAGTCCTGTGTATTCGTGGACGACAAGAGAATCTCATCCGTTCTCCTCACTAACAGTCATAAGCACAGACAATACAAACTAATCATCTTCATCAAACTTATCTCAGATGGAGTAACGCCAACTATTTGGGAAACTTGACTTCCAGATCAAGATTATTTGGGTAGCTTAGTTCATGACTACTGGCTACAACCAATATTGAAGAATTTTCATTCGGCCTACCTCAATTATCACAAGCAATTTTAACATCTATGCGACATATACCTGTATATGTAACTCGAAGTTTAATCAATCAACTTATACTACGGATGTCGATTAGTGACAGCAACACACGACCCGCATGCAACAATGGATAATCAGTATTTGGTAATCATTCGATGCGTAACCGTGTGTACTACCTGTTTTGTGAAACCAGTTTCGACGGTGATGTCCCCACGTCGGGGTCACCAATTTGGTAATCAGTTTGGTTACTGATTATCCATTGTTGCATGCGGGTCGTGTGTTGCTGTCACTAATCGACATCCGTAGTATAAGTTGATTGATTAAACTTCGAGTTACATATACAGGTATATGTCGCATAGATGTTAAAATTGCTTGTGATAATTGAGGTAGGCCGAATGAAAATTCTTCAATATTGGTTGTAGCCAGTAGTCATGAACTAAGCTACCCAAATAATCTTGATCTGGAAGTCAAGTTTCCCAAATAGTTGGCGTTACTACATCTGAGATAAGTTTGATGAAGATGATTAGTTTGTATTGTCTGTGCTTATGACTGTTAGTGAGGAGGACGGATGAGATTCTCTTGTCGTCCACGAATACACAGGACTGCCAATATGACAGCAGTAAGAAGTTGTCCTCGAGCAAACTAGTCCAGGTGAGAGATCTTTAGTGACTTTCGGAGGCTGTGGCGTGGTCTTACTATCCCAATGATAATACGACCTGATAACTTGACATGCGGCTGAAAAATTATATTTGTTATGTTATCACCACAGAGGTGGCCAGCGTGCGATGTAGCTTTCAGAATGGGAACCAGTACAGCGAGATGCCCCTACAGTCCCTATGACCGTGGTGCAAGTCGTATAACTACGTGAACCCTTAAGTGCGATAATAACTCATGAAGTGCAAGACCGAACAGAAGTTGTCAGAAGAATGAGGTTGCTCGTACTCGTACCTTCAGAGTTCCACAACAATGGTGGTCCTTACTTGTCGTACCAGTGGTAATTCAAGTGCAAGACCGAACAGAAGTTGTCAGAAGAATGAGGTTGCTCGTACTCGTACCTTCAGAGTTCCACAACAATGGTGGTCCTTGCTTGTCGTACCAGTGGTAATTCTTACTTGTCAAATTTGTTCCAGGGGAATTTTTCACGGAGTGCGGATCCAGTTTTAGCTGGAGCGTTTCTGGAAATAAGGAATATTGATCATAAAGAAGAGTTAAAGAAAAACCCTTTCTGTTTGTTCTTAATTGTCCTGGATATTTATTTTTTTTATTTCTATATATTTTCTTTCTTTTTTTGTCTGCTCTCTAAAAGTGCTGTCACAAGACTGTAAAACAAAACATATTTTTTTTAAAACAACGTTATAAACAAAAACAAAGCCTACCTAGCTACGGCTGTCTGTGTTCGTCAAGGTATTACTAGCCGAAATGATTTACCTAGTTTACATGATGGCTTGACTAGAATATGGAAATAATAGGAACAGGTCAGTCGCGTCGCCACAGGTTTGCGATAACCTGTAATTCACAAGTGGAGCTTGCCGGATGCCTTCTTAGGGCTACCGAGAACTAAACTACTTTGGTCAGGACTTTATATCTTGAGCATGGTAAATTCCCAACGGGAGACCCTTGTCATTCTTTAAACGGTATGACACTCGACCTATGCGTTCGACGACAGTAGCTTTGAGGAATTTTGGTGCTAGTTTAGCGGCGAAATGATCCACTGCACTACTTTGCACAAAGGTCCTAACGTAAACCGTCTGCCCGGGTATGAAGGGTCTTTCACGTGTTCGTAGATTATAACTGGCAGAGTACCTCTTGTATGCTTCAGACAGATGTAGTTTGACACGCTCCCGAAGCAAGTGAAGTCTTTGGTTGGTGGGCAAGATTTCCGGTGCCCCATCCAGGTCTGTGGTTAACTCTCGCATGAGCTTATAGGAGTCCCCATGCCTTCCAAATAATAGGAAGTGCGGCGAGCACTTCGTCGACTCATGGACGACGTTTCGTATGGCGAAAGCAATTGCACTCAGATGCTCATCCCAGTTTCGGTGTTCATTCCCAACATAAGCTCGTATCGCTGCAAGGATCGACTGGTTCACTCGCTCAGAAGCGTTGGATTGAGGAGAATAGGGTGGAGAGAAGGTGTGCGTTACTCCATATTTCTCCAGCAATTCAGCAAGCAACCGAGAAGCGAACTGACTGCCATTGTCGGAATGGAAGTGTTCAGGGACTCCGAAAACGTGAAAGACCTCTTGCTCCAAAAATTTAGCAACTCTAGAAGCAGAGGCTTCGGGCATCGCTTTTAGCAGGACAAATTTAGTGAGATGGTCGAGTAAAATGAATATATACTTGTTTCCGTTACGACTCCTGGGGTAGGGGCGTAAAAAGTCGCAGAAGACTCGTTGCCATGGTAGGTCAGTCTGCCGCTGCGCACCCAAAGGTGGTCTGGGTGTGTAGTTAACTGGCTTGACCATATTACAAATCTCGCAAGCACGGATATACTTCTGCACATCGGAAACCATACTCGGCCAGTAATAATAACGTCGCAATTTTTCTAATGTCTTAGCCACGCCGAAGTGTGCGGAGGTTGGTGGACAATGTTCCTGTTCGATCAAACTGGTAGTTACTCCCTCTGGCACCCATAACTTCCAATGAACTTCACGTATGGTTGCACGATTCTTAGGTGAAGAGAAACTAATGTAGACTCTGCCATTATTAACTCGTAGGTTGGGAAAAGAGTTCGGATTTGCATTCACACGCTGTATTCTTTCGACGTAGTCTTTCTCTTGAAAAGCAGGTTCCTCTATGGTGAGGGATTCGATGACGGTTGTGGTCGCGACGGCGTCAGGGGGGGAACTGCTCGTATCATTAGGGAAAACTCGTGAAAGAGCATCTGCGACTACGTTTTCACGTCATTTTCGGTACTCGATTTTGAATTGGAAGGCTTGGAGTTTAAGACTCCATCGTGCTAACCTGCCGCATAGATCCTTCTTGTCCATGAGCCATTTAAGGCTAGCATGGTCGGTGATAATCCTGAACTCCAGGCCCTCGATGTATGGCCGAAACCGCTTAACACTCTGTACCGCAGCGAAGCATTCAAGCTCTGTAATACTGTAGTTGCGCTGAGCGCTGTTGAGCTTCTGTGACATGAACGCAATGGGGTGTTCTACCCCGTCCGTTGAACGCTGAAACAAGACGCTTCCCACTCCCGTAAGACTTGCTTCGCATTGAAAGTAAAACGGTCGTTTGAAATCTGGATTTGCAAGCACCGGTGCAGTAGTTAGAGATTCTTTAAGTTTATTGAAGGATTGTTCTGCATCTTCATTCCACACAAATTTCGCATTCTTCTTTAAGAGATCCGTGAGAGGACTGGCGATAGCGGAAACATTGGGGATGAAACGCCTGTACCATCCGCAGAATCCCAGAAAACTTCTGTTGGAATATGTGTTCGAGCCCTAATTACAACGACATCAACTATTGAATCCATCTATTAATCAATATAGGAACTAACTAATATTAAAGACATAAACTTGATATCCATCTAGTAATGAATGTTTGAACTAATTGAATTTGCCTTTCATATGTTTTTATGTCAATGTATATATATATAATGTCACTTTGAAATATATCTTTGATAGACACAAGTCAGTACTTTTTAACTTACTCTTGTAACCTTTCATCAGGAATCATCGGCTCCATCTCCCTATTATTTCAACAGGTTATGGGCCCAGAAGATTGGAAATTGAAACAGGTATTAATTTAATTACACTATTGAGTGGATTACTTTGCGATTGCGAAAAAGAAAAAGGAAATATGTCATCAACTACAATTCATGGCCGGATACCATTATTTAATGGTGAAAATTATTCCACTTGGAAACCTCAAATAGAAGGTGTACTGCATAAAAGCAGGTTATTAAAAATTGTTCTTGGAAAAGAAGTTAGGCCGAGTGCTACTGATGCCAATGAATGCGAAAAATGGGATGATAAGGATCAAGATGCGCGGAGTGAGCTCTTACTAGCAATGGAACCAAGTATAGTTGCCTTAGTAAAGAGTAAGGCTACATCCAAAGGAATTTGGGATTATCTATCAGAGACGTACGACAGAAAAAGTACCAGACAAAAAGCTGAGGAGTTCAGGAAATTAGTAAACATAAAAATGAACACCGCACAAACCATGGACGCGTATTTACGTGATTTTAATACAATAGTAAGCAGATTGAGTGAAATGGATGCGAAAATTGACGAGGATTTGTTGGTTGTTATCTTGCTGGATAGCTTGCCGGAAACCTACAAGGATGTGCAGGCAGCATTTGATGCAGCAAAAGATTTTCCTACTTTACAAACAGTAAAGATTCGGCTTCTGGAAATAGGAGACAAAAAAAGGGAAACCTGTGACAATGCACTGAAGGTAAGAGAATATAACAAGGTAGTCACTAATAAACATAAATGGTCAAACAACATGCAAAGTTATTCCAAGTATTTTCCGTTTAATTGTCGTAAATGTGGTAGGAAAGGCCATAAGGCCAAACATTGCAAGATTTACAAGGAAAAAGTTAAATTTACAGATGACGCTGAACAAGGATTCGTTAGTCAGGAGTGCATGCTGTCATGCAAAAAATTGAAGGACTCAGCTGGAAATGATAATCAACAGTTGCAACCAATTAAATGGTGTGTTGACAGCGGTGCAACTTCACATATGTGTTTCGTTAAAGAAAAATTTACCTCCTTATCTGAAGGACTTCTAGGTTATGTAAAACTTGCAAATGGTAATAAAGTAAAAATATTAGGTATCGGTACAGTAAACATCTATACTGAAGTAAATAAAAGGCGTAAGCGAATATCATTTTATAATACTTTATATGTTCCAGACCTGAAGGAAAACTTGATATCTACCAGTAAAGCAGCACAAAATGGATGTAAAATTTGTTTTTATGCAGATCGTGCTATTATCCAGTTAAGCGGAGAAACATTAATAGAAGCAAAAAGGAGAAATGGTCTATATACAATTATTGAGTTACTTGAGGAGACACATATCTCAAAAGTAAAAGAATCCGAATTCGTGAAGTGGCATAACAGATTGGGACATTTGAATGCAACTTCATTAAAATTACTACAAGCACATAACATGGTGTCAGGACTACATAGCTTTAACAATTTCGAACTGAACTGTACTACATGTATACGTGGAAAACAAACGAGATTGCCATTTAAAGCCAGGACAGAGAAGAGTACGACGAAACGTCTGCAGCTCGTACATACAGATATATGTGGACCTATGAGGACTGAATCCATGAGTAAGTCACTTTATTTTGTAACTTTTATTGATGATTTTTCAAGAAAAATATTTGTATATTTTATGAATAAAAAAAGTGAAGTACTAGATAAATTTAAAATTTTCAAAGCATTTGCCGAAAATAGTACTGGTGAAAAAATTAAAACTCTTAGGTCGGACAATGGTACAGAATATCGTAGTAAAGCGTTTAACCAATATATGTACGAACATGGAATTAAACATGAATTCACTGTAGAGTATACTCCTCAACAAAATGGAATAGCTGAGCGAGCTAATAGAACATTAATAGAAATGGCTCGTTGTCTTATACTTAAAGCTAATTTTCCTCAGTTTATGTGGGCTGAAATGATTCACACTGCAGCCTATCTACGAAATCGTTGTCCAACAAAAATTAATATCAATAAAACCCCAGAAGAATTATGGTCAATGAAAAAACCATCTGTAAAATATTTGAAGGAAATCGGTTCTAAGTGTTTCGTTTTGGATAAATCAGGCACGAGAGGAAAGTTTGATCCGCGAAGTGATGAATATGTTATCATCGGATATGCAGAGGATTCCAAGGCTTACAGATTATGGAAGAGAGGATCCAGAGTCATTATCAAGAGTCGAGATGTAAGATTCATCGAGGAAGTTGATGGAGAAATGATTGAAAGAGAAAATTTCTACGAATTTGAGCTTGATACTGACAAATGGAAGGAGCATGTGCCCAAAGAACAAAAAATTAAAACCGACGACATTAAACCTGAAGTCCATGATACCTTACAGTTTCAACAAGATGAAAATAAAGTGATAGGAGATGAAGAATTAAAAAACGGGCGCACATCGGTGGACTGTATATCATCAAATATCGAAGAGGTATCAACAGAAGAAGAAGTACCCGAGCTGGATTATAAAAACCAAACCACATCGGTGGACTGTATATCATCAAATATCGAAGAGGTATCAACAGAAGAAGAAGTACCCGAGCTGGATTATAAAAACCAAAGGCCAAAGCAGCAAGCAGCACTTAAAAATAAAAACCAGGAATTTAAAGGAATGACTACGAGTAAAAAAAGAAAGAAAAAGGGATCAAGTAGAAAGCTGGCGGAAAATGCGAATATAGCCAATCAAGCTAGAGATCCGAAAACCTTAAAGGAAATTGAAAAATCATCGGACGCCGAAGAATGGAAGCTTGCTATGAATCAAGAATATGATTCTCTGATAAAGAATAATACATGGAGCTTGATAGATCGTCCTAAAAATAAGAACGTTATTGACAGCAAATGGGTTTTCAAGACAAAGTATGGAGTGAATGGTGAAATAAAACGTCGTAAAGCAAGACTAGTTGCAAAAGGTTACACACAAGAGTTTGGAGTGGATTATACGGAAACCTTCTCTCCTGTGGCGAGACTTAGCTCAGTACGTTTAATATTTGCCATAGCTATGGAAAAGGATTTAAAACTTTATCACATAGATGTTTCAGCAGCCTTCTTATATGGCGAATTAAATGAAGACATATATATGGAATAACCGACGGGGTTTATCTCTGAAGAAGATAAGAATAAAGTATGCAAGTTAAAAAAGGCTATATATGGACTAAAGCAAGCAGGCCACCAATGGAATCAACGACTTGATAGAAAGCTGAAAGAAATTGGATTCGAAAACTCAAGTTACGATGAGTGCATCTATTTTTACAGAACGAAAGTCAACCTCACTATCACAGTTGTATACGTTGATGATATACTAATAGCGACCGATGATGAAACCTTTTATGTAAACTTAAAGAAACTCCTAGAGACAGATTTTGACATTCGTGACATCCGTGAACCTAATTTATTTATTGGACTTGAAATCAAAAGAGATAAAAAATCAATTAAGGTCAGTCAATCAGGATATATTGAAACACTTCTTCAAGCATTTAACCTAAACCATTGCAAACCTAGGAAGTTACCCTTACAGTCAAAGCTTAAACTACAAAACGAACCAACTATTGATGGGGAAAGAGAGCGCGTAGACCAAAAAAAGTATCAGGAATTGATTGGTTCACTAATGCATTTATCTGTCTACAGTCGTCCAGACATTGCCTATAGTGTCAACACTTTAGCACAATTTTGTCAAGATCCAAGAAGGCAACATTTGAATGCAGCACTTTCTGTGCTAAGGTATCTTAAAGGAACCCAGACAGCAAGCCTTAGTTATCAAAAAACAAACAAGGTATTACATGCGTATGTCGACTCTAATTGGGCGGAAGACCTAAATGACAGAAAATCGCAGACGGGATTTGCCTTTATTCTTGGAGCTTCTGCCATATCCTGGGAATCACGGAAGCAACGAGTAGTTGCGACGTCTAGCGCTGAAGCCGAATATATCGCCTTGAGCAGTGCTGCAAAGGAGGCCACATACCTAAAAATTTACTTGAGGAGATAAATATAATACCAACTGATCAACCAATTAACTTATTCAACGACAGTCAGAGTGCTCAACATATTGCCCACTACGCCGGAAGACACTCCAGGACAAAACATATACACTACAGGTATCACTACATCAGAGAAGCTATCAAAAACGAAATCGTGAAACTAGAATACATGCCACCAAGTGATATGCCAGCTGATGCACTTACCAAAGGCTTGTCAGAGGTCAAGCATCATCAGTGTTTCAAAAAACTTGGTATGCAGTTTTGAGAGACTGAGTTGCTGACGTTGAGGAGGTGTGTTGGAATATGTGTTCGAGCCCTAATTACAATGACATCAACTATTGAATCCATCTATTAATCAATATAGGAACTAACTAATATTAAAGACATAAACTTGATATCCATCTAGTAATGAATGTTTGAACTAATTGAATTTGCCTTTCATATGTTTTTATGTCAATGTATATATATATAATGTCACTTTGAAATATATCTTTGATAGACACAAGTCAGTACTTTTTAACTTACTCTTGTAACCTTTCATCAGGAATCATCGGCTCCATCTCCCTATTATTTCAACAACTTCGCACCTTCTTCGCAGTATTTGGTCTTGGAAAGCTAGAGATGGCAGTAACTTTCTCAGGATCTGTGCGCATACAACCATCACCCACCACAAAGCCAAGGTATCTGACCTCCCTCATGCAAAACTTACTCTTCTCCACGTTGATCGTTAGGGCGGCATCCCGCAGCATTGTGGCGACAGTAGTCAACAGTCTGAGATGTTCGTCAAACGTGGGGGAGGTAATCAGCAGGTCATCGAGGTAGACAGACACCTGTTCATGCAGCTGATAAGGTATAACCTTGCACATCAAACGACACATAGTCTGTGGTGCATTACAAAGACCGAAAGGTAGTACTGTGAAGTGGTACAGGGGTCTACCTGGTACTGCAAACGCCGTCTTATCTCTTGAAAATTTACTTAAGGGGATCTGCCAAAAGGCATCCTTCAAGCGCTGGATGAAGCTAGCGATGTCGGTTGGGCTCGGTGTTGGTTGCCGCCTCTACTTTGGAACGTGAATGAATTTGAGCTGGAGCCAGAACAAATGGAGTTCGGGCGGCATTCTGACTCCTGTGGTAGTTTAAAGATGCGCATTTTCGGCACTGTGGTTTAGTTGTGTTCGCTGCACCACAGCCGTAACAAAAAATGTGCTGTGGACCCAGTGGACAATCGTGATATATATGACCCTCCACTGCGCAGTTCCAACAGGTCAGCCCCGGCGGTCTATGGGGCATTTGGTGTTCCCGTTGTCGTAGTAGTGTGGGCCGAGTACTGCCTTGAAGTTCATCCACTTCAGCTAAGAAAGGTGCATTGGAGGTCATGCTCAGATACGGACTGTCCGAATATAATTCATGAACTGTCCGCCGAGTAACTGTTTCGCGCGAAGAACCTATCTCTGACCATAGCTTCTCGAACTTGGTGCATGAATCCCTTAAATCTAGCACACTACCGGTGTGGTACATTAATAGTGCCTCCTGGAGGGCTGGCTTCATATTAAGTCGTAGAATTTCAACAAGTTCGCTTTCCGGGATTGGATTGGTCATCTTGCACACCAGTGCATGGACTGACAGCCGATAATCACTGAATGATTCACTTGGCTTTTGCTTTCGGCCTTCTATTAGTTTGCATATTTCGTAATCAGTTTCCTGACTTCGAAATTCTCGCAGAAGCGCGGTGCGCAGGTCTCGCCATGACGGGTTTCGTCCCTGTGTTCGGAGGTATAGCCAGTACCAGTTTGCAGCCTTGCCTGTGACAAGCGAGTGGAATCCCGCACAGAGTTCAGCCGAGGAAACGTGTTCTACGCGAGCCAAAGATTCTATTCTAAAAATAAATTCAGTTACGTCCATTCCGGTAACCCCATCAAAGGACAGCTTCCCTCGGAAGACAGTTTCAATCCTATTTTAATACAGTTTAAATGGTTAAATGACCCTATGTTTGCCCTATGGGTACCCACATACATCACTTGAAAAAAAAAAAAAAATTGATAAAATTAACCATACACTTACTTACTTACAACATATTCCTTACTCGGGGCAGAACAATTCATTCATTTCTTTTTCTTCTTTATTCACTTCTTCTACCTCCCTTCCTTTCTCTTCCTTTCCTTTTTCCTGTTCTTCCTTTTTCTCTTTCACATATTTAATTCACCACTAACTTTTCCAATCTTCTCTAATTTGATTTAGTTAATATTTAATTAAACTTGTATTTTCAAAAGGTTATCTAATTCTTTTAATTTCTCTTTATTTCTCAAACTTTGTTTAACTTATTAATCATTAAACTTGGTTTCCTCAAACTCCATTGACGAATTTATATATGTTTTTTTTTCTTTTCCTTTTTCGTTTGCAAACCTTACTACTTCACTTTTATTACTGCGGCGCGTGCAAAAGGAATAAAAAAAAAAACAGAGTTTCTTTCCCGAAGAAGCCGCGTGAGCTTCTCGACCTGAGGCTTGACCAACAAAAAAAAAAAAAAAAAATCACACTTTCAGATAGTTTACACTAATGGGCCGCTTCTGCTCAGCGCAGGTAAGTAATTACGCAAAACAGCTGATCACTATTTCTTATTGTTTTCTTCTATTTCAGAAACTACACTGTCCAATGCAAAAATAAATAAAATATCATCTGCTATTGCAGGTAAATAACCACACAAAACTAATACTATTATGGGTGGTTTCCTCTTCTTTTACAGAAATTCATTTTCCGACATAGGCATATAAAAAAACATCTTCTGCTATTGCCGGTAAGTAATTACGCACCAAAACTAATACTATAATGAATTGGTTTCTCCTTTTTTTTTCTTATAGAAATTCAATTGTCCGAAATAGATATATGAAAATGTCTTCGACTATCGCAGGTGTAGGTAACTACAAAACTTATATTATTATGACTTACGTCCTTTTCTTTCTTCTTTGGAGGAACTTCACGAAGTTCTTTCAAATTAGAACTATTAACACTATCTTCCTTTTCCAACAGTTTTTCCGAAATGGAAATCTTTAACGAAGGAAACAAAAAAAATAATGCACATCGGCAAGAAATCGCAGGTAAATCACAGAACTTTTCTTTCTACTTATAACGATTGACACTAATTTTTCTTTTCCCAACAGTTTTTCCGGCACGAAAATCTTATTGGAGAAATCCAAAATGCACATCGGCAAGATATCGCAGGTAAAGCACATAAATTATTTCTAATTAGAATTATTTAACACTATTTCCTCCTTTTCTCTTTCAACAGGTTTTCCGAAATGGAAATCTTTCAACGAAGAAAACGAAAATTACAATATTCCTCTTACAGGTGAAAATCACTTTCAATCAGATAATCACTGTGGCACAGGTATATTTACAGAAAATTAATTTCACGAAAATTCAAATATTCCCCTTACAGGTGTAAATCCAGAAATCTAATCTCACAGAGATGTTTCGACGTTTTTCTTCCAGGCGAAAGTCAATATGATCACAGTGACACAGGTAAGTTTACAGAAAATTAATTTCACGAAAATTTCAATATTCCTCTTACAGGTGAAAATCACTTCCAATCAATAATCCGCAAATGGGCGAACAAGATAATCACTGTGACACAGGTATGTTTAGAGCAAGTTTTTCTATTATTTTCGTTTTTCTTCCAGAAAAAAAACCACTATCCGAACACCGGCGAGTATATTAAAAGTTCCTTTCTTTTGATTCCCGATAATTCGCGCAACCGTTGTATTTTCTTTTCGATATCTATAAACTACTCGCGAAACCACAAACAGGTAAGTTCCCGAACTTCCAAAATATCCCTTTTTCTAGTCTTTTCAATTTTCAAATTTCTAGAGACAAATCTTTAAGCCAAAACGCGTACCGAGATCTGATCATGTCGCTTGCTTAGAATCAACTGTCCACAACTCCGCGCAGTTCGCATACATTCAAGCAAGCCGTTCTGTCTTCCGCCCGACCGACAGACGAGCGCCTTTCGTCCCAATCATCCACAGCTGGCGCATATTCGAGCTGAAATTTTTCTCGGAATTTCGGGCGGGCCTGCTGTAATGCATAGCGTGATGATATCGCGTGATGCTTTACAGCTAGGCGAATTACCGTTTCGTTCGTGGAATTGTAGCTGACTAGCGGGAAGTTTTAAACGAAAAATTGTATTTTGTGCTCATTTTGCATATTTTAGAATTTTTCGACTGAAAATATTTTGCTGTTGTTGTTGGTTTATGTACCCTACGGGGTTTTTTTTTATATGGAGAAGTAGCATAGGGCTACTTCTCGGAAATCTCTAGATTTAAATTGTTTTAACTTTTCAGGAATTTATAATATGGAGAAGTAGCATAGGGCTACTTCTCGGAAATCTCTAAATTTAAATTGTTTTAACTTTTCAATAATTAATAATATGGAGAAGTAGCATAGGGCTACTTCTCGGAAATCTCTAAATTTAAATTGTTTTAACTTTTCAGGAATTAATAATATGGAGAAGTAGCATAGGGCTACTTCTCGAAAATGACTGTTTTATCCCCTTTCTAGGTACCTCTGGGAAATCATGGGGGGTTTCTCTACAGAAGTAGGGAAGCCAAAAAAAAAAAAAGAAAATTAGCGTAATGGGGTATACACTACAGCGTGGGGATGAACCACCGAGAATAGAGTCTCAAGCCGGGCATACGCTAGACCCTGTTTGTTGAGACATAAGGTCCCATCTGCAGCCCTGATCCCCGTTTGTCTTAGACGAGGGAGGACTGATCTACCGATAGACGTCGTCTACCAACTCTCCTCGCCCATTGAACTGACCAGGAAGAGGTGCAGCGATTGATTTATTGGGTACGGGACTGTTCGACTCGAGACTACGACTTCGTCGGTGAAATGCCGCTACTTATCGTTCTGTGTTCTGGCGAATTCGGTCGCAACACCCCGGAAATCCCCCAATCCCAAGAGAGGAAATCGCTTCGTAACAGATAGAATTCATCTATCAACTCACCCAGGATGACGGAAATCCCGCGGGGTGCTGCAAGCGGGTTCAAGCGCTAAGGAAATTGAAGAAAGGACAGGAAAGTGAAATCCTTCAGATGAAGGCTAACCCAGAAGGGGTTAGTAGCAAACGCCGAGACCATCTAAACTTGATAGTTTAGAGATAATACACTATATGAACAAATTTCGCTGAGACTCCATCCGCAATCGCTGACGCTCGAACACCATTCTACTACGAGGAAAATTGAAGAAGGGACAGGTACAGTAAAGTCCTTCTGATGAAGGCTAACCCAGAAGGGGTTAGTAGCAAACGCCGAGACCATCTAAACTTGATAGTTTAGAGATAATACACTATATGAACAAATTTCGCTGAGACTCCATCCGCACTCGCTGACGCTCGAACACCATTCTACTACGAGGAAAATTGAAGAAGGGACAGGAAAGTAAAATCCTTCTGATGAAGGCTAACCCAGAAGGGGTTAGTAATAAAATGAAAGAGGTTTATCACCCACCACTGAGGAAGTAGTAGGAGGGTTTTTGGTAATCAGTTTGGTTACTGATTATCCATTGTTGCATGCGGGTCGTGTGTTGCTGTCACTAATCGACATCCGTAGTATAAGTTGATTGATTAAACTTCGAGTTACATATACAGGTATATGTCGCATAGATGTTAAAATTGCTTGTGATAATTGAGGTAGGCCGAATGAAAATTCTTCAATATTGGTTGTAGCCAGTAGTCATGAACTAAGCTACCCAAATAATCTTGATCTGGAAGTCAAGTTTCCCAAATAGTTGGCGTTACTCCATCTGAGATAAGTTTGATGAAGATGATTAGTTTGTATTGTCTGTGCTTATGACTGTTAGTGAGGAGAACGGATGAGATTCTCTTGTCGTCCACGAATACACAGGACTGCCAATATGACAGCAGTAAGAAGTTGTCCTCGAGCAAACTAGTCCAGGTGAGAGGAATTTAGTGACTTCCGGAGGCTGTGGCGTGGTCTTACTATCCCAATGATAATACGACCTGATAACTTGACATGCGGCTGAAAAATTATATTTGTTATGTTATCACCACAGAGGTGGCCAGCGTGCGATGTAGCTTTCAGAATGGGAACCAGTACAGCGAGATGCCCCTACAGTCCCTATGACCGTGGTGCAAGTCGTATAACTACGTGAACCCTTAAGTGCGATAATAACTCATGAAGTGCAAGACCGAACAGAAGTTGTCAGAAGAATGAGGTTGCTCGTACTCGTACCTTCAGAGTTTGTAACGAAGAGCTTGTCAGCCGACAGATCTACCTACATCCACTTGTACCTGAATGTAGACACATACCGCGTCCGACACCTCTTGGTTACAAAATCATATCCAGGATATGTGTGGGTGGCTGCACAGCGAGTATGCCGCTAGCGATCAGCCGGCTTGGGGTGGTTCTTGCCACCCACATCCCTTCAATGCTTGTTGAACTGTGCATAATCGACAGAATAGTTGACCAGACAGACGGACGGACAGTAAAAGAAAACTGAAATTGCAGGTGAGACTGCGGACGGACGGACGGACAAAAAAAAGGAAGGAAGGACTGAGAACTAGGCAAGTTTCCTCCTCCTGGTGAAACCTAGAATCCTAGATGGAAGAAAATTTATTTAATTTGATGTTAGTAAGCAAAAAAAAACAGCAGCGGAAACATCGTCAACGCAGGACCTAGATATTAACACCCGGAGAACGTTCAACGCCGGAACAGGAAGCGATGAGAGAGGGAGAGAGCGAGTGAGAGTCTCTGATGATGCTGAGACTCAAGCTTTGGGTAATATTGGGCCCAATCGCCCCCATCCACCCTGGCTAAGCCTCCAAAGCCGTACTGATATGCTTAGCCCCATGTGAGGAATGTTTGTGTGCTACGGTATGCTGCCCACCACGCAAGCCGCCAACCTCCACCCCTTATGAAACAGGGCCTAGCCGCTCATCTCCATCATTTCCTCTTTACGCACCATATGTATACCTATTATTTTGCCGAACGACGAAAGAAAGAGAGAAAGGAAAAAAAAAACAATGCGGAGCAGGTTCAGGGATACATCAAAAGACGGATACGCATTCCATTAGATTTTCTTCTTCTTTAATTACCTTTTGAGCCCTCACCTTTGCAACTGTTTACTTAATTAATCTTTAAAACATATGAAGCTTACTTACTTATTGTACTTATTAAAGCTAGGAAACTCCCTACTAGCTGGCTTAATATTAAAGAGGATATTCTAACTAGAGCTTACTCAACTATGACCATCACTGATAACCAGGACATAAAGCAATGAAACAAAGATCGTTAGTACGAGACTACTTACGCAAACTGGGGAACAGTTATGGTCGTAGTTAGCAAGGAAAGAAAACTTGAATGTATACAAAAAAAAAACACAAAATAAATCTAAATGAGTAACCTGACAGTAGAAGAAAAAAAAAACTCTAGACTTACTTAACCATGCGCCGCCTTGTCGAATCCTGGTTATAGAAGTGAATCCCTCGCTGGCTGGGTAGAAAATGTTGAGGGTGCACCCTTTGTACTGCGTGATTGCCGTTATTATCGCTATAGCCTAGATGTTTCATTCCGCTAAGTCGATTGGGCTCATTGGCCTCTTTTTTTTTTTATTTTGGTATTTTTTTTTTTTTTTTTATTTTATTTTTTTCCTTTTTTTTTTTTTATTTTATTCTTTTTTTTTTTCTTATATCACATTTAACACTATTCTCTACGTTGTGTACCTATCGCGACAATCTGTTTGTCTACTCAGCATCCGCAAGAATGTAAACGTTCAAAAGGTGATTATTAATCATTGCTTTTAACTGAATTAGGCTTTAGCGTATCCTCTTTTGACCACCGCGAGTTCATACCATAGAACTTAGAGTCTTAGTTCTTTATATTTACAGCAAGAGAAAACAAAAATGTTCACTGACACTTTCCATGGAATCATGTGGGCGCCTTACGCAACAAGATATGGAATCTTCTGACTAATCATAAAATTTTCTCATATTTTCAGCAGGAAAAGGTTCACTGACACTTTTAATTAAATCAGGTGAGCGCTTTGCACTAAAAGATATAGAATCTTCCGAGTGATACTAAGATTTCTTTAAATTTTCAACAGGAAAAGGTTTGACACGTTTAATTAAATCCGGTGAGCGCTTTGCACCAAAAGAGATATAATCTTCTGAATAATAATAAAATTTCTTTATATTTCCAGCAGGAAAAAGTTCACGGACACTTTTAATTAAATCAGGTGAGCGCTTTGCACTAAAAGATATAGAATCTTCCGAGTGATACTAAGATTTCTTTAAATTTCCAACAGGAAAAGGTTTGACACGTTTAATTAAATCCGGTGAGCGCTTTGCACCAAAAGAGATATAATCTTCTGAATAATAATAAAATTTCTTTATATTTCCAGCAGGAAGAAAGTTCACTGACACTTTTAATTAAATCAGGTGAGCGCTTTGCACTCAAAATATGGAATTCACTAATCATTCATAAAATTTCCTTAGATTTTCGCAGGAAATAAGTTCACTATCAAGTAAAAATCCAACCAGGTAAGTACTTTTCACAATAATATGGAATTCTCTAATTGTTAATACAATTTCCTTATATTTTCCGCAGGAAATATGTTCACTAATTCGTATAAATCCAGCCAGGTAAGCGCTTTTCACAATAAAATGGAATTCACTAATTATTAATAAAATTTCCTTAGGTTTTTCCACAGAAAATAAGTCCACTAACACGTAAAAATGTAACCAGGTAAGTACCTTTCACAATAATATCGAATTCTCTAATTATTAACACAATTTCCTTATATTTTCCGCAGGAAATATGTTCACTACTACGTATAAATCCAACCAAGTAAGCGCTTTGCACAATAATGTGGAATTCACTAATTATTAATAAAATTTCCTTAGGTTTTTTCCACAGAAAATAAGTTCACTAACACGTGAAAATCTAACCAGGTAAGTACCTTTCACAATAATATCGAATTCTCTAATTATTAACACAATTTCCTTATATTTTCCGCAGGAAATATGTTCACTACTACGTATAAATCCAACCAAGTAAGCGCTTTTCACAATAAAATGGAATTCACTAATTATTAATAAAATTTCCTTAGGTTTTTCCACAGAAAATAAGTCCACTAGCACGTAAAAATGTAACCAGGTAAGTACCTTTCACAATAATATCGAATTCTCTAATTATTAACACAATTTCCTTATATTTTCCGCAGGAAATATGTTCACTACTACGTATAAATCCAGCCAGGTAAGCGCTTTTCACAATAACATGGCATTCACTAATTATTAATGAAATTTCCTTAGGTTTTTTCCACAGAAAATAAGTTCACTAACACGTGAAAATCTAACCAGGTAAGTACTTTTCACAATAATATGGGATTCTCTAATTATTAATACAATTTCCTTGTATTTTCCGCAGGTAATATGTTCACTTTCACAATAATATCGAATTCTCTAATTATTAACACAATTTCCTTATATTTTCCGCAGGAAATATGTTCACTACTACGTATAAATCCAACCAGGTAAGCGCTTTTCACAATAATGTGGAATTCACTAATTATTAATAAAATTTCCTTAGGTTTTTTCCACAGAAAATAAGTTCACTAACACGTGAAAATCTAACCAGGTAAGTACCTTTCACAATAATATCGAATTCTCTAATTATTAACACAATTTCCTTATATTTTCCGCAGGAAATATGTTCACTACTACGTATAAATCCAACCAGGTAAGCGCTTTTCACAATAATGTGGAATTCACTAATTATTAATAAAATTTCCTTATATTTTCCGCAGGAAAGATCTAGACCGCAAACTGTTCGATACTTCCAAAAAATGCCCATAAAAAAAAAGCAACACAGGCAATCAAGAGTTCACGACTTAACTTGAGTACCGCACGCCAGAAAAACCCAAATTCAACTGCCTCAACTCGGCGCAGTCTCCCTACATTCCAGCCGTGCTCTATCCCTCCCGACCGACCGACGAACGTTTTTTCTTTTCTTTCTTTAAAAAAAATCTCCAATGCTTGCCTCAGCTGGCGTACATTCGAGCTCAACTCTTTTCTCGGAATTTCGGGCGGACCTGCTGTAATGCATAGCGTGATGATATCGCGTGAATCTTTACAGCTAGGCGAATTACCGTGTTCGTCTCCTCGAGGTTTGTGACTAGCGGTGAGTTTTATTTGAAATATTTTAATTTGTGCGCGTTTTGCACATTTTAGGATTTTTTTGTTTTTTCGTTTTCTTTTTAGAAGAATATTTTTTTGTTGTTATTTTCTTTTGCAGGAGTTTTTTTTTTGTTTTTTTCTAATATGGAGAAGTAGCATAGGGCTACTTCTCAAGAATATTTAAATTTTTTCCTTTTCCAGGAATTTTGTAATATGGAGAAGTAGCATAGGGCTACTTCTCAAAAATATTTAAATTTTATCCCCTTTTTAGGTACCTCTGGGAAAATTATGGGGGTTTCTCTACAGAAGGTAGAGAAGCCGAAAAAGTTAAAAAAGGTAGCGTAAGGGGAATACGCTACAGCGTGGGGACGACCCACCGAGATAAGAGTCTCAAGCCGGGCTTTGACACGAGGCATAAGTCAGGGTATGCAAAAAAGGAAAATAGGTAAACCCACAACGCGCCCAACGTGGGGACGACCCACCAGTCTCAGGCCGGGCATACACTATACCCTCGGTTATTGAGAAATCAGATCCCAACTGCGGTCATAATCCTAGCTCGCCTTGAACGAGGGAGGACCTATCAACAAATAGACTTCGTCTATCAACTCGCCTCGCCCAATGAGCTGACCAGGAGGAATTGCGGCAATCGGTTTATTACGTATGGACATGTTCGGCTCGGAACTAAGTCTTCGTCGGTGAGACGCCGCTACTTATCGTTCCGTGATCTGCTGAATCCGGTCGCAACACCCCGGAGATTCCCCCAATCCCAAGAGAGGAAATTGTTTCGTAACGGATAGAATTCATCTATCAACTCACTCAGGACGGCGGAAAGCCCGCGAGATGCAGCAAGCGGGTTCTAGCTGTAAGGAAATTGGAGAAAGGACAGAAAAGTAAAATCCTTCAAAGGAAGGCTAACCCAGAAGGGGATAGTAACAAAGACTGAGACCATCTAAACTTGATAGTTTAGAGATAATACACAATATGAAAAGAAAACTTCGCTGAGACTCCATTCGCACTCGCTGACGCTGTGACATTCCTTGATTGGAAAAGATTGAAGAAAGGACAGGAAAGTAAAATCCTTCAAATGAAGGCTAACCCAGAAGGGGTTAGTAGCAAAGACTGAGACCATCTAAACTTGATAGTTTAGAGATAATACACAATATGAAAAAAAACTTCGCTGGGACTCCATTCGCACTCGCTGACGCTGTGACATTCCTTGATTGGAAAAGATTGAAGAAAGGACAGGAAAGTAAAATCCTTCAAATGAAGGCTAACCCAGAAGGGGTTAGTAGCAAAGACTGAGACCATCTAAACTCGATAGTTTAGAGATAATACACAATATGAAAAAAAAACTTCGCTGGGACTCCATTCGCACTCGCTGACGCTGTGACATTCCTTGATTGGAAAAGATTGAAGAAAGGACAGGAAAGTAAAATCCTTCAAATGAAGGCTAACCCAGAAGGGGTTAGTAGCAAAGACTGAGACCATCTAAACTTGATAGTTTAGAGATAATACACAATATGAAAAAAAAACTTCGCTGGGACTCCATTCGCACTCGCTGACGCTGTGACATTCCTTGATTGGAAAAGATTGAAGAAAGGACAGGAAAGTAAAATCCTTCAAAGGAAGGCTAACCCAGAAGGGGTTAGAAGCAAAGACTGAGACCATCTAAACTTGATAGTTTA
Source organism: Dioctria rufipes (assembly GCA_963924295.1). Classification (NCBI taxonomy): domain Eukaryota; kingdom Metazoa; phylum Arthropoda; class Insecta; order Diptera; family Asilidae; genus Dioctria; species Dioctria rufipes. The sequence goes on from OZ002744.1 coordinate 140,714,125, forward strand.
GAGATAATACACAATATGAAAAAAAAACTTCGCTGGGACTCCATTCGCACTCGCTGACGCTGTGACATTCCTTGATTGGAAAAGATTGAAGAAAGGACAGGAAAGTAAAATCCTTCAAAGGAAGGCTAACCCAGAAGGGGTTAGTTTCAAAGACTGAGACCATCTAAACTTGATAGTTTAGAGATAATACACAATATGAAAAAAAAACTTCGCTGGGACTCCATTCGCACTCGCTGACGCTGTGACATTCCTTGATTGGAAAAGATTGAAGAAAGGACAGGAAAGTAAAATCCTTCAAATGAAGGCTAACCCAGAAGGGGTTAGTAGCAAAGACTGAGACCATCTAAACTCGATAGTTTAGAGATAATACACAATATGAAAAAAAAACTTCGCTGGGACTCCATTCGCACTCGCTGACGCTGTGACATTCCTTGATTGGAAAAGATTGAAGAAAGGACAGGAAAGTAAAATCCTTCAAATGAAGGCTAACCCAGAAGGGGTTAGTAACAAAGACTGAGGAGGTTTATCACCCACCACTGAGGAAGTAGTAGGAGGGTTTGCGATAACCTGTGGTTCACAAGTGACGCTTGCCGGATGCCTTCTTAGGGCTACCGCGATCTAAACAACTTTCATCAAGGCTTAATATCCTGAGCATGGAAAATTCCGATGGAGAGACCCCTATCATTTTGCAGACGGTAAGAAACACGCCCAATTCGCTCTGCAATCGTCGCTTTTATAAACTTAGGTGCTAATTTGGCCGCGAAACGATCGACTGCGCTACTTTGTACAAAGTTCCGGACGTACACAGTCTGTCCAGGTACAAACGCCTTTTCTCGGGTTCGCAAGTTGTAGCCCGCAGCATACTTTCTATACGCCTCCGTAAGATGGAACTTTACTTCGTCGCGCAAAAGCTGAAGCCTTTGGTTGACCGGTACACACTCGACGGCCCCGTCGGAGTCTGCACTTAGTTCTCGAAGTAGTTGGTATGACCCCCCGCATGTTACTGGGTGTCGACCGAAGAGCAGAAAATATGGTGAACACTTAGAGGACTCATGCACGACGTTGCGGATGGCAAAACCGATCTCACTCAGATGTTCGTCCCAATTTCGATGCTCTGTACCGACATAGGCGCGGACCGCTGCTAGGACTGATTGATTAACACGTTCTGATGCGTTTGACTGAGGGGAGTAAGCTGGTGAGAAAGTGTGTTTCACCCCGTAACGATCTAGCAATTGAGCGAATATTTTTGCGATGAACTGACTACCATTGTCTGAATGTAACATTTCTGGAACCCCAAACACTAAGAAGACCCTCTTCTCCAGGAATTTGACGACCCGCGAGGCCGTGGCCTCGGGCATTGCCTCCAACAGTACGAACTTGGATAAGTGGTCCAGTACGATGAAGATGTACCTATTACCATCTCGACTGCGCGGATAAGGACCTAGAAAATCACAGAAGATACGTTGCCAGGGCAGGTCGGTATTGCGTATCGCACCCAGAGGAGGTCTTGGAGACACATTGGTCGGCTTAATCAGTTTACACGTTTCGCAAGCGTTTATGAACTGTCGTACTTCTGAAGCCATGCTCGGCCAGTAATAATGACGACGTAATTTCTCTAAAGTTTTTGCGAAACCGAAATGTGCTGCCATAGGTGGACTATGCTCGGAGTTAATCAACTCGCCGGTAAGACTATCAGGAACCCATAGCTTCCACTGACCCTGCTCCCCTGAGACGTTGTTCTTTGGACATGAAAATGAAATATAGACCTTACCATCGCTAATTCGTAAGTTCCGAAACTCGCTTGGATTAGAAGTGATACGCTCGATTCTCTCCGCATACGTTTTCTCATGGAACGCAGGTGACTTCACATCAAGCGAACTGACTTGCGCAGGGTAAACTAACTCGTCCATGTGTTGTTCCGCTGCCTCGTCAGCAAATGACCTGGAAAGAGCGTCAGCCACCACATTGTCCTTACCTTTACGATATTCAATGTGAAATTTGAAGGCCTGAAGTTTGAGGCTCCAACGAGCTAGCCTGCCACATAGATCCCGTTGGTCCATGAGCCATTTGAGGCTAGCGTGATCAGTAATGACCGTAAACTCCAGTCCTTCCACATACGGCCTGAACCTTTTAATACTCAGCACGGCGGCCAGACACTCTAACTCGGTTATGCTGTAGTTGCGTTGAGCAGCGTTCAGCTTCTGAGACATGTAGGCGATGGGATGCTCATTCCCATCCACAGAACGCTGAAACAGGACGCTCCCAACCCCGGTAGTACTAGCGTCGCACTGAATGAAAAAAGGCTTGGAGAAGTCAGGATTTGCGAGCACTGGGGCGGTCATCAGACACTGTTTTAGCTGTTGGAATGCCAGTTCAGCGTGTTCGTTCCACTCAAACTTGATGTTTTTCTTTAGAAGGTCCGTCAGGGGACTTGCGATGGTAGCAAAATGTGGAATGAACCTCCTATACCAGCCGCATACTCCGAGGAAGCTACGTATTTTCTTGACAGTTGTTGGCCTTGGTAGGCGCTGAATAGCAGTGACCTTTTCGGGATCAGCTCGCAAGCACCCATGCCCAACTACGAAGCCAAGATATCTGACCTCTCTCATGCAAAACTTGCTTTTCTCCACGTTGATTGTCAGACCGGCAGTGCGAAGCAACGACGCGACTTCCGCTAAAAGCCTTAGATGTTCGTCGAACGTGGAGGATGTAATGAGTAAGTCGTCAAGATACACCGACACTCGGTCATGCAGTTGGTGAGGGATGACTTTGCACATCAGCTTGCACATCGTTTGCGGAGCGTTGCAAAGTCCAAACGGAAGCACCTTGAACTGGTATAGGGGTCTTCCCGGCACTGCGAAAGCAGTTTTGTCTCTTGACCCCACAGCGAGAGGGATTTGCCAAAACGCATCTTTCAGGTCTATAGCAGAAATAAACTTTGTCTCCTGGAGTCTACTAAGGAGTCCATCTATAAGAGGTAACGGAAAGGCATCTGGGACTGTTACGGAGTTTAACTTTCGGGCATCCAGACAGAGGCGCACTTTACCGTTGGCCTTCTTAACTAAAGTCACTGGTGACGACCATGAACTTTGGCTCTCCTCAATGACCCCTAACGACAACATTCGGTCGAGCTCATCATATAAGGATTTCTGCACTGCTGGAGACACAGAATAGAAGCGTTGTTTAATGGGCTTCGCCAGACCAATGTCTATCTCATGCTCTACCAACGTGGTGAGACCCAAGCCTTGCTGGCTGAATGATGGAAAGGAGGTGATTACCTCCTGCAAACGTTGCGAATCGTACTCTGAAAGATCGTGCTGTTGCGAACAAGAAGGTGAGGCTTTTGGCAAAGAATGAAGCTCACTCACCATGACAGGTCTTAAACCGAATGCTTTCCAAAAATCGATTCCCAGGTATAGGTGTTGCTGAAGGGAGGGAGCTATGTGCAGTCTCATCATACGCGTCTTCTCGCCATATCTTACGAGGACCCGTATGTGGCCCAGGACCTTTTGTTGCCGCCCATCAGCGGTTGAAACGGAAGACGGCATCGAGTGGAATGAAATCCCCATCCTGCCCAGGAAACTCTCTGCTCCAGCCCCGAGCACACTCACATTAGCACCGCTATCCAATAGACCTCGTATCTTTTGTCCCTGAATGTAGACATCGGCATAGGGACGGGGATCCCAAGGATCCTCTTCATCAGATACTACTGTTTCGGCAATGGCAGCCTTTATGACTCTGCGCAATCTGAGGTACCTATGTGTGCGTGGGACAGTCCTGGAGGAAAAGGACCCTGAAACCGGTAGGAACTCGCTGCCAAGAGATGATGCATCCTCTATATCTGAGGTGGAGGTCGAAGTATTTTCATCCGAGAAGGTGCAACTACAGATTTCTGAAGGACCGGACTCCGAAAAAGTGGTAGGATAAGACGTGCTTTGCGTGCTGGAATTATCTGTCTGAGTAGAAGAGCTAGACATGTTTACTTTAAGACTGTTGGTCGGTTTAATAACCAATTTGGTTTCACGAACTTTGTGCTTTGGTCGCGCTGCAGCATCGCTGCCAGCTCTATGCCGCGGGGTTAACGGTAGCGGTCGGGCTCGGTGTTGGTAGCCGCTTCTTCTGTCGTGCGCCGGAAGGTTTGGCCTGGAGTCAAACGGCGGTGACCACCGACAAACTTTTGACCCCTGCCTCGGTTTTCCGACAAGCAAGCTCTACATTGTGGTTTAATTACCCCCACTGTACCGCATCCATAGCAGAAGACCCTCTGTGGACCAAGTGGACAGTTGATGTAGACGTGACCTTCGGCCAAACAGTTCCAACATGTCACCCGAGATCTAGCGGAACGGGGAATATCTCTCGAAGCATTAACTTGAACACCTCGCGGTGGAACTTCAATGGCGTCTAATTGATTGGACAAGGTGTGATTCAGATACGGCGTATTTGAATAAATTTCATGCACTGCTCGTCGCGGTGCCACCGCCCGCGGAGAGCCTATATCGGACCATAATTTTTCAAATCGATTACACAGGTCCCTCAAGTCTAGCACGTTATCAGTCTGATAGAGGAGTAACGCCTCCTGTAAAGCGGGTTTCATGTTACGTCGCAGTATTTCCACCAGCTCGGCTTCTGGAATCGGCATGCTCATTTTGGACACTAAAGTGTGAACCGCTAATCGAAAATCACTGAAGGACTCGTTAACTCCCTGCCTCCTTGACTCAACTAGCTTGCGAATTTCGTAGTCAGTTTCCTGGCTGCGGAATTCGCGTAGGAGTGCTGAACGTAACTCTTGCCACGAGTGCGTATGCTGATTTCGTAAATATAACCAATACCAGTTGGCAGCTTTCCCAGTAACGAGGGTATGGAACCCAGCACATAATTCGGAGGCGGATACTTGTTCTAATATTGCCAGGGATTCTACCCGGAATATGAACTCTGTCACATCCAAGCCGGATGTGCCATCAAAATTCAACTTCCAGCGGAAGACAGGACTGTGAGATACGCTGTTACGGTCCCTCGCTGCTGGCTGTCGATTATGAGTTGGAATGTTAAGCGGAGAAACGAACGGACCCGATAAAGGTGGTACACGAGACCCAGTATTACTTTGTCTCGGCAATGGAGGTACTCCCGTGACTGGACCTCTATTCAAACTTTCCAACCGATCGTTGATCGATGGAATACGTGACCTTGCCGACATTGGGTCAGCAAACGTGTGTGGTATGTCAGTGGGAGCTGCTTGAGCCCTCTGATCTTCGAATATTGAAAAGTCCAGGTACGACTCGGCAGGCTTAGTGTGGACGTTCCCCAAGTTAGGTCCTGGTACGTTCACCGCAGCGCCTTCGGTGGTCAAAACTATTTTCGGCTTAGCACCTGTCAACGGGTTAGCCCCTTGACTATCTGTGCTAATCACAGGAACTGAGAGCGTTGCGCCTCCAGCGCCCTCAGCCACGGACTCTGTCGTAGGCTGAGAGGCCTCGACACGGCTCAGGATATCCTCCAAGGTCTGGACATAAGCTTGCGCTTCAGTCTGGACAGAGGGAGACGTGTTACGCAGCCGCTGGGCTCTATAGAGTACATGGAGCACCTGACTGGTATAACGCGTACGATCTTCGACAGTTCGGATGGGGTCTGAACTCAGGTCACGATTCAGAGCGTCGACTCGACTGGTAATATAGTCTAATTCGCGCGCGGGATTTTTATGAGCGTGAGACTTAAAGGGTGCTCTGCCGGATTCCAACTTCTCGGCCTCGTACATCTCTGTGAGCTTACGGCGAGCGTTAGCGTCAGCGGATCTAAGGTTGCGTACCGCGAATTCGACCTCAAGCTCATCCGGTGATAAGAAGGAGAAGTCCATCTTAGTCTGAAACTTCCGACAAATAAAATTGAAAAGAAAAAAGAAAAGAAGAACCCGCGAGGTAATGCTCTGGTGTTGATATCTCTGGTTGATATCAAAAAAAAATTCCCCGAGAATTAAGCAGAATATAAAAACGCGTCTATAGTAATGCCAAGAGTAGTTCAGGCAACGATTGTACCCAATGCAATAGCGAAACAATGATGTAACTACTCGCGAAAATTCCGCCAAGTATGGTAAACAAAAAAAAAAAACCCAAAGTGCGTTTGCGACTATCGATGATACTGCGTTCGGAAATTGTGCCAAATGTATAAATAGAAGAAAAAGATAATTGCGCTTATACTAGTGCTGAAACTACTTCAGCTGAAAAATTGTGCCAAGTAAACCTAACGTATAGAGACCAATGCGTCTATAATAATGATAGAAATAATTCCAATGAAAATTGTGCCAAGTGCATAAATAAAAGGAAAATGAATGTGTTTATATTAATGCTGAAGATAATTCAGCTGAAAATTGTGCCAAGTAAAATTCGTCTATACCAAGGTCAGCAATAATTCAACCGGAACTTGTACCAAATAAAACAAAAAAAAACGGGTATATACTAATGCAAGAGGATATTCGCCTGAAAACTGTGCCGAGTGTGTATATAATAAAAAAAAAACCCGAAGAAAAGGAATGTATAAATTGTGTTTATACTAATACGGGAGGTAATTCAGCCGAAAAAAAAAATCGTGCCAGATATATATATATAAAGGAAAATTAGTGCGGTAATGCTAATGCTGAAGATAATTCAGCCGAAAATTGTTTCAAGTATATGTATATATAAAAAAAATTACGTTTACACTAATGTCGACGATAACCCAAACGCAAATTGTGCTAAGCAAAACTAATAAAAAAAAAATACGCGCCTATACTGGTGCCAACAATAGTTCAAACAAAAATTGTGCCAAAAAAAAACAAAATGCGATTATACTAATGTCGCAGTTGGTCCAACCACAACTTGTGCCAAATATGTAAATACAAGAAAATGCGTTTATGCAAATGTCACCAATAAGTTCAAAGAAAATTGTGCCAAAAATCTATATACATATATAAGAAAATGCTTTTATACTATAAGTTTATCATTTGTAAGGAGGGAAGTTGGCATGGCGGTTCGGCGAGGACAGCATGCCCGTTCAACACACACAAAACGAAAACTTCTTCTTCTCCAGCACAGCTGGATTTATACAAAAACTCTCTCTCTCTCTCAACGCAGAACATTGCTCAACTATGCACTTCGGTCAGTCCATATTGTGGGCTAACGATTGTAGAAAACTAAAATTGTGGAACCAGAACCTGAAGGGTTGCCGTCCCATGCTAGGATGATCAGGACGAACACTCTCTTACCAAGGATAAAAGAAACATCAAAGAAGACGGACCACGTCCATCAACTTGGCAAGAGACTGAAGTCAACTGATCAAAGGCGGAGGTGAGTTGTCAGCAATTCAGTGGCTGCCAGTACTCAGGCGAGAAGCAGTAGCCGGTTGTATGTATGAATAACTCGAGATAATTAACAAGAAGCAACGAAAATGACAGCTCATGCCTGCCAATTGTGACAATACAGGCCTCAAAACAGCCTTACAAAACCCAAAACTAAAATGGCTCACAGCCCAAAACAACATAGAAATTTAACAAAATACTGGCTTCTCCCTGGAACTAACAGAAGTCCGCGGAACTAATTTCAACAACGTATGCCTCGCATACAACGCTGACTGACCACCCCAAACCGAACAACTCACCCTTACAGTAGGGAACATCAAGAGGAATTACTGAATTTGATAATGATAAGGGAAGAAGGGTTTGAACAAAAAAAACCTGGTGCGAAGGTGCACACTAAAACCGGTAAGCCGACACCAATGCCCAGACAAGGACAGAATCAAAAGAAGAACATCGTTCAACAACCTGCCAGGTTTGGGTCAGCTGACCAGCTCGTCATGCAGGTAACACTGTCAAGTGGTCGTCAACTCGGCGTCCACGAGCCGAAGCTTGGCTTCACAGATGGTACGCCTCGCGCACAAGACTCGCTTGTTGCCGAGGAAATGAGCACTTAAACAAAAGGAAACTATTGAATTTAGTGTGACAATTAACTTGAACTTGACCGAAGGCACTTTATTACCACTCATGCAGCCAGGACCACGGCCGAGTGACCCCACCGCGATACAAAGGTCGAGCCCAACGAGAGCCAAAAAGGAGCTATCGTGGAAGTAACGCACTTCACAGAGGCAAGAAGAGCTCTTCGTGGACTCAGCCCCTTGCATCCGGCCAGGCAACCCACGTCCGGTCACACACTGCTGCCAACAAAAGTAGCATGACTTCCGTCAACAACCTAGATTAACTTAAACGACATCGCTTACGTCAGCTTAGAACACTGAGGCCTTCCATTACAGAAAACAACAAAAAAAAAAGATCTAATAATGATACCAAAATGAAATGATTCTTGACCAGAAATAATCATAGAAATAGTAATTGCACTTCAGTCAAGAGAAGCTTGACTAAAGGCCGAGAAAAAAAAACCGTTTTGGCGCCATTTGTAACACAAATGGGCGACCAGAAATATCAGAAATTAATCTTGAAGTAATAAAATCGCGCTTTAGTCAAGAGAAGCTTGACTAAAGCCAAAAAAAAAAAAAAACCTTTGGGCGCCATTTGTAACACAAATGGGCGACCAGAAATATCAGAAATTAATCTTGAAGTAATCAAATCGCGCTTTAGTCAAAAGAAGCTTGACTAAAGCCAAAAAAAAACAACCTTTGGGCGCCATTTGTAACACAAATGGGCGACCAGAAATATCAGAAATTAATCTTGAAATAATAAAATCGCGCTTTAGTCAAGAGAAGCTTGACTAAAGCCAAAAAAAAACAACCATTGGGCGCCATTTGTAACACAAATGGGCGACCAGAAATATCAGAAATTAATCTTGAAATAATAAAATCGCGCTTCAGTCAAGAGAAGCTTGACTAAAGCCAAAAAAAAACAACCTTTGGGCGCCATTTGTAACACAAATGGGCGACCAGAAATATCAGAAATTAATCTTGAAATAATAAAATCGCGCTTTAGTCAAGAGAAGCTTGACTAAAGCCAAAAAAAAACAACCATTGGGCGCCATTTGTAACACAAATGGGCGACCAGAAATATCAGAAATTAATCTTGAAGTAATAAAATCGCGCTTTAGTCAAGAGAAGCTTGACTAAAGCCAAAAAAAAAACAACCTTTGGGCGCCATTTGTAACGAAGAGCTTGTCAGCCGACAGATCTACCTACATCCACTTGTACCTGAATGTAGACACATACCGCGTCCGACACCTCTTGGTTACAAAATCATATCCAGGATATGTGTGGGTGGCTGCACAGCGAGTATGCCGCTAGCGATCAGCCGGCTTGGGGTGGTTCTTGCCACCCACATCCCTTCAATGCTTGTTGAACTGTGCATAATCGACAGAATAGTTGACCAGACAGACGGACGGACAGTAAAAGAAAACTGAAATTGCAGGTGAGACTGCGGACGGACGGACGGACAAAAAAAAGGAAGGAAGGACTGAGAACTAGGCAAGTTTCCTCCTCCTGGTGAAACCTAGAATCCTAGATGGAAGAAAATTTATTTAATTTGATGTTAGTAAGCAAAAAAAAACAGCAGCGGAAACATCGTCAACGCAGGACCTAGATATTAACACCCGGAGAACGTTCAACGCCGGAACAGGAAGCGATGAGAGAGGGAGAGAGCGAGTGAGAGTCTCTGATGATGCTGAGACTCAAGCTTTGGGTAATATTGGGCCCAATCGCCCCCATCCACCCTGGCTAAGCCTCCAAAGCCGTACTGATATGCTTAGCCCCATGTGAGGAATGTTTGTGTGCTACGGTATGCTGCCCACCACGCAAGCCGCCAACCTCCACCCCTTATGAAACAGGGCCTAGCCGCTCATCTCCATCATTTCCTCTTTACGCACCATATGTATACCTATTATTTTGCCGAACGACGAAAGAAAGAGAGAAAGGAAAAAAAAACAATGCGGAGCAGGTTCAGGGATACATCAAAAGACGGATACGCATTCCATTAGATTTTCTTCTTCTTTAATTACCTTTTGAGCCCTCACCTTTGCAACTGTTTACTTAATTAATCTTTAAAACATATGAAGCTTACTTACTTATTGTACTTATTAAAGCTAGGAAACTCCCTACTAGCTGGCTTAATATTAAAGAGGATATTCTAACTAGAGCTTACTCAACTATGACCATCACTGATAACCAGGACATAAAGCAATGAAACAAAGATCGTTAGTACGAGACTACTTACGCAAACTGGGGAACAGTTATGGTCGTAGTTAGCAAGGAAAGAAAACTTGAATGTATACAAAAAAAAAACACAAAATAAATCTAAATGAGTAACCTGACAGTAGAAGAAAAAAAAAACTCTAGACTTACTTAACCATGCGCCGCCTTGTCGAATCCTGGTTATAGAAGTGAATCCCTCGCTGGCTGGGTAGAAAATGTTGAGGGTGCACCCTTTGTACTGCGTGATTGCCGTTATTATCGCTATAGCCTAGATGTTTCATTCCGCTAAGTCGATTGGGCTCATTGGCCTCTTTTTTTTTTTATTTTGGTATTATTATTTTTTTTTTTTATTTTATTTTTTTCCTTTTTTTTTTTTTATTTTATTCTTTTTTTTTTTCTTATATCACATTTAACACTATTCTCTACGTTGTGTACCTATCGCGACAATCTGTTTGTCTACTCAGCATCCGCAAGAATGTAAACGTTCAAAAGGTGATTATTAATCATTGCTTTTAACTGAATTAGGCTTTAGCGTATCCTCTTTTGACCACCGCGAGTTCATACCATAGAACTTAGAGTCTTAGTTCTTTATATTTACAGCAAGAGAAAACAAAAATGTTCACTGACACTTTCCATGGAATCATGTGGGCGCCTTACGCAACAAGATATGGAATCTTCTGACTAATCATAAAATTTTCTCATATTTTCAGCAGGAAAAGGTTCACTGACACTTTTAATTAAATCAGGTGAGCGCTTTGCACTAAAAGATATAGAATCTTCCGAGTGATACTAAGATTTCTTTAAATTTTCAACAGGAAAAGGTTTGACACGTTTAATTAAATCCGGTGAGCGCTTTGCACCAAAAGAGATATAATCTTCTGAATAATAATAAAATTTCTTTATATTTCCAGCAGGAAAAAGTTCACGGACACTTTTAATTAAATCAGGTGAGCGCTTTGCACTAAAAGATATAGAATCTTCCGAGTGATACTAAGATTTCTTTAAATTTCCAACAGGAAAAGGTTTGACACGTTTAATTAAATCCGGTGAGCGCTTTGCACCAAAAGAGATATAATCTTCTGAATAATAATAAAATTTCTTTATATTTCCAGCAGGAAGAAAGTTCACTGACACTTTTAATTAAATCAGGTGAGCGCTTTGCACTCAAAATATGGAATTCACTAATCATTCATAAAATTTCCTTAGATTTTCGCAGGAAATAAGTTCACTATCAAGTAAAAATCCAACCAGGTAAGTACTTTTCACAATAATATGGAATTCTCTAATTGTTAATACAATTTCCTTATATTTTCCGCAGGAAATATGTTCACTAATTCGTATAAATCCAGCCAGGTAAGCGCTTTTCACAATAAAATGGAATTCACTAATTATTAATAAAATTTCCTTAGGTTTTTCCACAGAAAATAAGTCCACTAACACGTAAAAATGTAACCAGGTAAGTACCTTTCACAATAATATCGAATTCTCTAATTATTAACACAATTTCCTTATATTTTCCGCAGGAAATATGTTCACTACTACGTATAAATCCAACCAAGTAAGCGCTTTGCACAATAATGTGGAATTCACTAATTATTAATAAAATTTCCTTAGGTTTTTTCCACAGAAAATAAGTTCACTAACACGTGAAAATCTAACCAGGTAAGTACCTTTCACAATAATATCGAATTCTCTAATTATTAACACAATTTCCTTATATTTTCCGCAGGAAATATGTTCACTACTACGTATAAATCCAACCAAGTAAGCGCTTTTCACAATAAAATGGAATTCACTAATTATTAATAAAATTTCCTTAGGTTTTTCCACAGAAAATAAGTCCACTAGCACGTAAAAATGTAACCAGGTAAGTACCTTTCACAATAATATCGAATTCTCTAATTATTAACACAATTTCCTTATATTTTCCGCAGGAAATATGTTCACTACTACGTATAAATCCAGCCAGGTAAGCGCTTTTCACAATAACATGGCATTCACTAATTATTAATGAAATTTCCTTAGGTTTTTTCCACAGAAAATAAGTTCACTAACACGTGAAAATCTAACCAGGTAAGTACTTTTCACAATAATATGGGATTCTCTAATTATTAATACAATTTCCTTGTATTTTCCGCAGGTAATATGTTCACTTTCACAATAATATCGAATTCTCTAATTATTAACACAATTTCCTTATATTTTCCGCAGGAAATATGTTCACTACTACGTATAAATCCAACCAGGTAAGCGCTTTTCACAATAATGTGGAATTCACTAATTATTAATACAATTTCCTTAGGTTTTTTCCACAGAAAATAAGTTCACTAACACGTGAAAATCTAACCAGGTAAGTACCTTTCACAATAATATCGAATTCTCTAATTATTAACACAATTTCCTTATATTTTCCGCAGGAAATATGTTCACTACTACGTATAAATCCAACCAGGTAAGCGCTTTTCACAATAATGTGGAATTCACTAATTATTAATAAAATTTCCTTATATTTTCCGCAGGAAAGATCTAGACCGCAAACTGTTCGATACTTCCAAAAAATGCCCATAAAAAAAAAGCAACACAGGCAATCAAGAGTTCACGACTTAACTTGAGTACCGCACGCCAGAAAAACCCAAATTCAACTGCCTCAACTCGGCGCAGTCTCCCTACATTCCAGCCGTGCTCTATCCCTCCCGACCGACCGACGAACGTTTTTTCTTTTCTTTCTTTAAAAAAAATCTCCATTGCTTGCCTCAGCTGGCGTACATTCGAGCTCAACTCTTTTCTCGGAATTTCGGGCGGACCTGCTGTAATGCATAGCGTGATGATATCGCGTGAATCTTTACAGCTAGGCGAATTACCGTTTTCGTCTCCTCGAGGTTTGTGACTAGCGGTGAGTTTTATTTGAAATATTTTAATTTGTGCGCGTTTTGCACATTTTAGGATTTTTTTGTTTTTTCGTTTTCTTTTTAGAAGAATATTTTTTTGTTGTTATTTTCTTTTGCAGGAGTTTTTTTTTTGTTTTTTTCTAATATGGAGAAGTAGCATAGGGCTACTTCTCAAGAATATTTAAATTTTTTCCTTTTCCAGGAATTTTGTAATATGGAGAAGTAGCATAGGGCTACTTCTCAAAAATATTTAAATTTTATCCCCTTTTTAGGTACCTCTGGGAAAATTATGGGGGTTTCTCTACAGAAGGTAGAGAAGCCGAACAAGTTAAAAAAGGTAGCGTAAGGGGAATACGCTACAAGTTCCACAACAATGGTGGTCCTTACTTGTCGTACCAGTGGTAATTCAAGTGCAAGACCGAACAGAAGTTGTCAGAAGAATGAGGTTGCTCGTACTCGTACCTTCAGAGTTCCACAACAATGGTGGTCCTTGCTTGTCGTACCAGTGGTAATTCTTACTTGTCAAATTTGTTCCAGGGGAATTTTTCACGGAGTGCGGATCCAGTTTTAGCTGGAGCGTTTCTGGAAATAAGGAATATTGATCATAAAGAAGAGTTAAAGAAAAACCCTTTCTGTTTGTTCTTAATTGTCCTGGATATTTATAATTTTTATTTCTATATATTTTCTTTCTTTTTTTGTCTGCTCTCTAAAGGTGCTGTCACAAGACTGTAAAACAAAACATATTTTTTTTAAAACAACGTTATAAACAAAAACAAAGCCTACCTAGCTACGGCTGTCTGTGTTCGTCAAGGTATTACTAGCCGAAATGATTTACCTAGTTTACATGATGGCTTGACTAGAATATGGAAATAATAGGAACAGGTCAGTCGCGTCGCCACATATACTCCCCTGCCAGCAAAACCTTAGGTTTTAGCGCTACAAAAGAAACGTCGTGGCGGTCTTGTAATTCGTCCAGCCCGTGTGGTTCGCATAGGTATACTTGTTTGAACGTCTGGTGAAAACCTGATATGCCGTGAAGGTGCGTTCGACGCAGATTTCACTACATCTTCTAATGCAGTTGTATCGTTAAAGTCACCCGACAAAGGTTGTCGACGACTTTCCAGATGTTGGTGTAACGGAGAACCTTCGGACCTTGACTGAACTGGTCCATTGCTGGATGAAATGTCAGGTGATATATTTGGTTTAGATTGCGGCCTTTGGTCTTCTTCAGAGCCTTCTTGGGCTGCAAAGCAGGGTTTTAAACGATCTACAGAAATATTAGCCTGTCTGTTTTTGATTCTGAGAGTGAAGAAATGCTTCGCGCGCTTAACAATTTCAAAAGGTCCTTCATAAGGTGCTTGCAGTGATGATCTTACTGCGTCAGTTCTCAGGAACACATGGGAGCACTTATCGAGTTCCTTAAATTTAAAGATGGATTGTCGCGCGTGATTTGACGCTTGAACTGGTCTTATGTCAGCGAAAACGTTACGAAGTGATACAACGAATTGGTTTTGAGGTCGATATTGCGAATTTTGGAGAAAATCGCCAGGGATGCGCAAGCTTTCGCCATAAACGAGTTCCGCAGGGGTAGCGAGGAATTCCTCCCTAAAAGTGGTTCGCAAACCTAACAATACAAATGGCAAAATGTTCGTCCAAGTCTTCTCCTGGTATGCCATTAAACAAGCTTTGAGTGTCCGGTGCCATCTTTCAAGAAATCCGTTAGCCTGAGGATGATAGGCAGTAGTGCGATTACGATGGAAGCCTAATAATTTTGAGAGTTCTGCAAACAACGAGGATTCGAACTGTGCACCTTGATCTGTAACGATAGTTCTGGGAACACCAAAGCGCGCTATCCAAACTTGGCAGAGTGCGGTTGCGACTGTCTCAGCAGTAATGTCAACGATGGGAATGGCTTCTGGCCATCTAGTAAATCTGTCAATGATTGTAAGGCAATATCTAAAATTTTGCGAAGGTGGCATAGGACCAATAATGTCTATGTGAATATTTTGAAAACGTCCAGAACACTCATTGAATGAACCCAAAGGGCTTTTGCCGTGTCTGGAGACCTTGCTACGCTGACAAGCTAAGCAGGACCGTGCCCAGGAGTTGACATCCTTATTTATGGACGGCCAAAAGTATCTGGACGTGACCATTTTATTGGTTGTACGGATGCTCGGATGAGATAAATTGTGCACGGTTTTGAACACTTGAATTCTGAAGGCAGTAGGGATAAATGGTCGGATTCTTGTTTCTGAAACTTCGCAATATAATTTAACATTTGAACCGAAAATCGGAAATTTTTCAAATTTGTATTGAGAATTTTGAAGAATTTGATGAAATTCAGGATCTTGAGATTGGGTATCTGCCATAGCTTCGAAATCGATTGCGCCGGGAAGCTGAATTTCGTCGACTCTTGACAGCGCGTCGGCCACGACATTATCTTTTCCTGGCACATGTCTGATATCAGTAGTAAACTGACCTATGAAGTCCAATTGACGTAATTGTCGCGGCGAGGCTTTCTCTGGATTTTGTTGAAAAGCATATTGTAAGGGCTTATGGTCCGTGTAAAGCGTGAATGTACGACCCTCAAGCAAGTACTTGAAATATTTTATGCTTCTGTAAGCCGCTAGTAACTCTCTGTCATAAGTGCTATACTTTTGCTGAGCGTTGTTCAGCTTGACGGAGTAAAATCCTAAAGGTTGCCAGTTATTATCGACCTTCTGTTGAATCGCCGCACCGATGGCAGTATCTGAAGCGTCTACCCATAATGATAATTCCGCTGATACCATTGGAAAAGCGAGAAGTGCCGTTTGTGCCAATTGAGCTTTAGCTGCTTCGAAAGATTCCTTTGCCTCGTTGGACCAATCAATGCGCCTAGCGCCATCCTTTTTTGAGCCAGACAGATAACTGTTTAAACTAGCATGAAATTCTGCTGCGTGGGGCAAGAAACGGCGATAGAAATTTATCATGCCTAGAAAGCGTCGTAATTGTTTTACATTTTCCGGAATTTTAAATTTGGAAATTGCTTCCACGCGATCGGGAGCTGGTTTGATGCCTTGTGATGTAATCATATGACCCAAAAATTTGACCTGCGTCCGCAAAAAGACGCATTTATCAACGTTTAATATGAGGCCATACTCCTGAAGGCGTTTGAAAATTTGTTCTAAATGCGAGTAGTGTTCAATTTCAGATTTAGAAGCGATTAAAATATCGTCCAAATAAACAAAGCAGAACGAAAATTTTTGCAGAACCATGTGGATGAACCTTTGGAAAGACTGAGCAGCGTTGCATAATCCGAAAGTCATCCGCGTGAACTCGAAAAGGCCAAAAGGTGTGCTAATTGCCGTTTTCGGGATATCCTCGGGTTCAATTGGAATCTGATGATATGCTTTCGCTAGGTCCAGAGTTGAAAAGAAAGAACAATTCTCTAACTGATAAACAAAGTCGTGGATTAATGGAACCGGGTAACGGTCTGGTACTGTACTAGAATTTAACCGCCTGTAGTCGCCGCATGGTCTCCATTCTCCATTTTTCTTTTGGACCAGGTGCAGTGGTGAGGACCAAGGACTGTTAGACGGGCGACAGATTCCCTGATTCAAAAGGAATTCAAACTCCTTTTTGGCCACTAACAATTTTTCGGGGGAAAGTCGACGAACTTTGGACGAAATGGGAGCGCCTTTGGTAATTATTCGATGCGTAACCGTGTGTACTACCTGTTTTGTGAAACCAGTTTCGACGGTGATGTCCCGGAACTTTTTAAGAAGACTCTGGATTTTCGGATCGATTGCGGAGTTAATCAAAACGGAAAGGCTAGCATCTTGACAATTTACACGTTGAGCGAATGATGATAAAGAAGTAAGTGGATCTATAAGTGATTTCTTCTTGATATCCACTAAGAGTCCATAGTGGCACAGAAAATCTGCGCCCAGTATGGGCCTAGGAATATCGGCTATGACAAATTGCCAAGGGAAAGACCTTCGTAGACCCAAGTCCAATGACAGTAATTTCCTACCAAACGTACTAATAGGAGAGGAATTCGCCGCTACCAACTGCAAATTTGAATTTGAAAAACGATGGAAAGATGTTTTCGGGATGACGGAAACGTCCGCCCCAGTGTCAATCAGGAAACTTTTTTTCGAAGACCTGTCGAAAATGTAAAGACGACTTCTTTGGACGCCGGCTCCACCCGTCGTTAATGGCGGAGGGCATATTCGTTTGGGTCTTCATTACATGCCAAAACATTTTGAGACGTTGAGTTTAAACTAATCCCTTTGAACTTGCAAGGAGTGATACATTTCTTTGCTCTGGTTCCGAATTTACGGTGATACCAGCAGAAATTTTGACCTGTGTCGACAGAAGAATGCTGAGATGATGCTCGATTCCTGGACCCACTTCTTGAAGTGCTTTGTCTAACAGGATTGCGGCGTGTGAGCGACTTCTCGAACATGCTGGCGAGGTTGCTTAATTTTCTTTCCAAATCGGCTAGTGACCTTTGAGTGCTGCCTGAGGAAGAATCTACTGAGAATATCTCCGCTTTGAGACTCACTTCGGCTATCTTATCTGCACATGTTGCCCATACTTCAAGTGCTCCTGGATTACAGGCCAGAATCGCCTGCATATTTGTCGGCAATCGTTGAAGCCAAAGCGACTTCAATATCGCCTCATTAAGTTGACCATTACTGAGTGCCCGCATCTCACGCAGTAGTTGTGAGGGTTGTGCGTCACCCAGTGTAAGCTCAGTAAGGAGCTGTTTCAACTTTTGGTTAGTACTGCCAGAGAGTCTAGAGATTAATGTCTCTTTGATAGTATTGTATTTGTCTACTGTTGGTAGTGTACGCAGAATGTCACTTACAAGTCGAGCGACATCCGCGTCGAGCGCCCCAACGACATGGTAAAACTTAGTAGTATCTTGATTAATACCGGCCAAGCTGAACTGAGCCTCAAGCTGAACGAACCACAAATCAGGATCGTTTTTCCAAAAGGGGGTTGTCTTAACAGACACAGCACCCAACATCGCCGAATTAATTGAATTGGCTGGCAAGGTAGCATTGGATTTGTTCGGATCACTACTGTTAGTAGAGTCCATGTTGACGTTTGTCTGACTGGTCGGTTCCGTCATTTCCTAAAGTAGACTGAGTTGCACACAAAAATTAAAAAAGAACTATTGCAATTAACAAGATGTTAATGCACAACAAAAGGTGAGGAAATTTTGACCGATGCGGATTAAACCACGGAACGTAAGAGACTGTTAATGAATAAAGCCGAATTAGGCAAGTGCGAGAGAGAAAAGAAAAATTTTACTAAACGACTGAGAATTGCTAGTAAGACGTTGCTGAACGCAGTCAGTTAACACAGCGTCTTAAACTAGACATTAATTGTGGTGCTTACACCTTGATGTAAAACTCATACACTTAAATGTGATATATATAACAACAAGAAGAAAAAAAAAATAATAATATTGATAAATAAATATGTGTAATGGTTGATGAAAGGTAGATTAAATTAAACTAGTGAACTCCTACACTATCTAACCTTTTTATAATATCTTCTTCCAGTGTTGATGAAGTTGCGACTCTTGTCGGGGTCACCAATTTGGTAATCAGTTTGGTTACTGATTATCCATTGTTGCATGCGGGTCGTGTGTTGCTGTCACTAATCGACATCCGTAGTATAAGTTGATTGATTAAACTTCGAGTTACATATACAGGTATATGTCGCATAGATGTTAAAATTGCTTGTGATAATTGAGGTAGGCCGAATGAAAATTCTTCAATATTGGTTGTAGCCAGTAGTCATGAACTAAGCTACCCAAATAATCTTGATCTGGAAGTCAAGTTTCCCAAATAGTTGGCGTTACTCCATCTGAGATAAGTTTGATGAAGATGATTAGTTTGTATTGTCTGTGCTTATGACTGTTAGTGAGGAGAACGGATGAGATTCTCTTGTCGTCCACGAATACACAGGACTGCCAATATGACAGCAGTAAGAAGTTGTCCTCGAGCAAACTAGTCCAGGTGAGAGGTCTTTAGTGACTTCCGGAGGCTGTGGCGTGGTCTTACTATCCCAATGATAATACGACCTGATAACTTGACATGCGGCTGAAAAATTATATTTGTTATGTTATCACCACAGAGGTGGCCAGCGTGCGATGTAGCTTTCAGAATGGGAACCAGTACAGCGAGATGCCCCTACAGTCCCTATGACCGTGGTGCAAGTCGTATAACTACGTGAACCCTTAAGTGCGATAATAACTCATGAAGTGCAAGACCGAACAGAAGTTGTCAGAAGAATGAGGTTGCTCGTACTCGTACCTTCAGAGTTCCACAACAATGGTGGTCCTTACTTGTCGTACCAGTGGTAATTCAAGTGCAAGACCGAACAGAAGTTGTCAGAAGAATGAGGTTGCTCGTACTCGTACCTTCAGAGTTCCACAACAATGGTGGTCCTTGCTTGTCGTACCAGTGGTAATTCTTACTTGTCAAATTTGTTCCAGGGGAATTTTTCACGGAGTGCGGATCCAGTTTTAGCTGGATCGTTTCTGGAAATAAGGAATATTGATCATAAAGAAGAGTTAAAGAAAAACCCTTTCTGTTTGTTCTTAATTGTCCTGGATATTTATAATTTTTATTTCTATATATTTTCTTTCTTTTTTTGTCTGCTCTCTAAAGGTGCTGTCACAAGACTGTAAAACAAAACATATTTTTTTTAAAACAACGTTATAAACAAAAACAAAGCCTACCTAGCTACGGCTGTCTGTGTTCGTCAAGGTATTACTAGCCGAAATGATTTACCTAGTTTACATGATGGCTTGACTAGAATATGGAAATAATAGGAAAAGGGTCAGTCGCGTCAGTTTGGTTACTGATTATCCATCAGTAACCGAACAGAAGTTGTCAGAAGAATGAGGTTGCTCGTACTCGTACCTTCAGAGTTCCACAACAATGGTGGTCCTTGCTTGTCGTACCAGTGGTAATTCTTACTTGTCAAATTTGTTCCAGGGGAATTTTTCACGGAGTGCGGATCCAGTTTTAGCTGGAGCGTTTCTGGAAATAAGGAATATTGATCATAAAGAAGAGTTAAAGAAAAACCCTTTCTGTTTGTTCTTAATTGTCCTGGATATTTATAATTTTTATTTCTATATATTTTCTTTCTTTTTTTGTCTGCTCTCTAAAAGTGCTGTCACAAGACTGTAAAACAAAACATATTTTTTTAAAACAACGTTATAAACAAAAACAAAGCCTACCTAGCTACGGCTGTCTGTGTTCGGCAAGGTATTACTAGCCGAAATGATTTACCTAGTTTACATGATGGCTTGACTAGAATATGGAAATAATAGGAACAGGTCAGTCGCGTCGCCACATATACTCCCCTGCCAGCAAAACCTTAGGTTTTAGCGCTACAAAAGAAACGTCGTGGCGGTCTTGTAATTCGTCCAGCCCGTGTGGTTCGCATAGGTATACTTGTTTGAACGTCTGGTGAAAACCTGATATGCCGTGAAGGTGCGTTCGACGCAGATGTCACTACATCTTGTAATGCAGTTGTATCGTTAAAGTCACCCGACAAAGGTTGTCGACGACTTTCCAGATGTTGGTGTAACGGAGAACCTTCGGACCTTGACTGAACTGGTCCATTGCTGGATGAAATGTCAGGTGATATATTTGGTTTAGATTGCGGCCTTTGGTCTTCTTCAGAGCCTTCTTGGGCTGCAAAGCAGGGTTTTAAACGATCTACAGAAATATTAGCCTGTCTGTTTTTGATTCTGAGAGTGAAGAAATGCTTCGCGCGCTTAACAATTTCAAAAGGTCCTTCATAAGGTGCTTGCAGTGATGATCTTACTGCGTCAGTTCTCAGGAACACATGGGAGCACTTATCGAGTTCCTTAAATTTAAAGATGGATTGTCGCGCGTGATTTGACGCTTGAACTGGTCTTATGTCAGCGAAAACGTTACGAAGTGATACAACGAATTGGTTTTGAGGTCGATATTGCGAATTTTGGAGAAAATCGCCAGGGATGCGCAAGCTTTCGCCATAAACGAGTTCCGCAGGGGTAGCGAGGAATTCCTCCCTAAAAGTGGTTCGCAAACCTAACAATACAAATGGCAAAATGTTCGTCCAAGTCTTCTCCTGGTATGCCATTAAACAAGCTTTGAGTGTCCGGTGCCATCTTTCAAGAAATCCGTTAGCCTGAGGATGATAGGCAGTAGTGCGATTACGATGGAAGCCTAATAATTTTGAGAGTTCTGCAAACAACGAGGATTCGAACTGTGCACCTTGATCTGTAACGATAGTTCTGGGAACACCAAAGCGCGCTATCCAAACTTGGCAGAGTGCGGTTGCGACTGTCTCAGCAGTAATGTCAACGATGGGAATGGCTTCTGGCCATCTAGTAAATCTGTCAATGATTGTAAGGCAATATCTAAAATTTTGCGAAGGTGGCATAGGACCAATAATGTCTATGTGAATATTTTGAAAACGTCCAGAACACTCATTGAATGAACCCAAAGGGCTTTTGCCGTGTCTGGAGACCTTGCTACGCTGACAAGCTAAGCAGGACCGTGCCCAGGAGTTGACATCCTTATTTATGGACGGCCAAAAGTATCTGGACGTGACCATTTTATTGGTTGTACGGATGCTCGGATGAGATAAATTGTGCATGGTTTTGAACACTTGAATTCTGAAGGCAGTAGGGATAAATGGTCGGATTCTTGTTTCTGAAACTTCGCAATATAATTTAACATTTGAACCGAAAATCGGAAATTTTTCAAATTTGTATTGAGAATTTTGAAGAATTTGATGAAATTCAGGATCTTGAGATTGGGTATCTGCCATAGCTTCGAAATCGATTGCGCCGGGAAGCTGAATTTCGTCGACTCTTGACAGCGCGTCGGCCACGACATTATCTTTTCCTGGCACATGTCTGATATCAGTAGTAAACTGACCTATGAAGTCCAATTGACGTAATTGTCGCGGCGAGGCTTTCTCTGGATTTTGTTGAAAAGCATATTGTAAGGGCTTATGGTCCGTGTAAAGCGTGAATGTACGACCCTCAAGCAAGTACTTGAAATATTTTATGCTTCTGTAAGCCGCTAGTAACTCTCTGTCATAAGTGCTATACTTTTGCTGAGCGTTGTTCAGCTTGACGGAGTAAAATCCTAAAGGTTGCCAGTTATTATCGACCTTCTGTTGAATCGCCGCACCGATGGCAGTATCTGAAGCGTCTACCCATAATGATAATTCCGCTGATACCATTGGAAAAGCGAGAAGTGCCGTTTGGGCCAATTGAGCTTTAGCTGCTTCGAAAGATTCCTTTGCCTCGTTGGACCAATCAATGCGCCTAGCGCCATCCTTTTTTGAGCCAGACAGATAACTGTTTAAACTAGCATGAAATTCTGCTGCGTGGGGCAAGAAACGGCGATAGAAATTTATCATGCCTAGAAAGCGTCGTAATTGTTTTACATTTTCCGGAATTTTAAATTTGGAAATTGCTTCCACGCGATCGGGAGCTGGTTTGATGCCTTGTGGTGTAATCAAATGACCCAAAAATTTGACCTGCGTCCGCAAAAAGACGCATTTATCAACGTTTAATATGAGACCATACTCCTGAAGGCGTTTGAAAATTTGCTCTAAATGCGAGTAGTGTTCAATTTCAGATTTAGAAGCGATTAAAATATCGTCCAAATAAACAAAGCAGAACGAAAATTTTTGCAGAACCATGTGGATGAACCTTTGGAAAGACTGAGCAGCGTTGCATAATCCGAAAGTCATCCGCGTGAACTCGAAAAGGCCAAAAGGTGTGCTAATTGCCGTTTTCGGGATATCCTCGGGTTCAATTGGAATCTGATGATATGCTTTCGCTAGGTCCAGAGTTGAAAAGAAAGAACAATTCTCTAACTGATAAACAAAGTCGTGAATTAATGGAACCGGGTAACGGTCTGGTACTGTACTAGAATTTAACCGCCTGTAGTCGCCGCATGGTCTCCATTCTCCATTTTTCTTTTGGACCAGGTGCAGTGGTGAGGACCAAGGACTGTTAGACGGGCGACAGATTCCCTGATTCAAAAGGAATTCAAACTCCTTTTTGGCCACTAACAATTTTTCGGGGGAAAGTCGACGAACTTTGGACGAAATGGGAGCGCCTTTGGTAATTATTCGATGCGTAACCGTGTGTACTACCTGTTTTGTGAAACCAGTTTCGACGGTGATGTCCCGGAACTTTTTAAGAAGACTCTTTATTTTCGGATCGATTGCGGAGTTAATCAAAACGGAAAGGCTAGCATCTTGACAATTTACACGTTGAGCGAATGATGATAAAGAAGTTAGTGGATCTATAAGTGATTTCTTCTTGATATCCACTAAGAGTCCATAGTGGCACAGAAAATCTGCGCCCAGTATGGGCCTAGGAATATCGGCTATGACAAATTGCCAAGGGAAAGACCTTCGTAGACCCAAGTCCAATGACAGTAATTTCCTACCAAACGTACTAATAGGAGAGGAATTCGCCGCTACCAACTGCAAATTTGAATTTGAAAAACGATGGAAAGATGTTTTCGGGATGACGGAAACGTCCGCCCCAGTGTCAATCAGGAAACTTTTTTTCGAAGACCTGTCGAAAATGTAAAGACGACTTCTTTGGACGCCGGCTCCACCCGTCGTTAATGGCGGAGGGCATATTCGTTTGGGTCTTCATTACATGCCAAAACATTTTGAGACGTTGAGTTTAAACTAATTCCTTTGAACTTGCAAGGAGTGATACATTTCTTTGCTCTGGTTCCGAATTTACGGTGATACCAGCAGAAATTTTGACCTGTGTCGACAGAAGAATGCTGAGATGATGCTCGATTCCTGGACCCACTTCTTGAAGTGCTTTGTCTAACAGGATTGCGGCGTGTGAGCGACTTCTCGAACATGCTGGCGAGGTTGCTTAATTTTCTTTCCAAATCGGCTAGTGACCTTTGAGTGCTGCCTGAGGAAGAATCTACTGAGAATATCTCCGCTTTGGGACTCACTTCGGCTATCTTATCTGCACATGTTGCCAATACTTCAAGTGCTCCTGGATTACAGGCCAGAATCGCCTGCATATTTGTCGGCAATCGTTGAAGCCAAAGCGACTTCAATATCGCCTCATTAAGTTGACCATTACTGAGTGCCCGCATCTCACGCAGTAGTTGTGAGGGTTGTGCGTCACCCAGTGTAAGCTCAGTAAGGAGCTGTTTCAACTTTTGGTTAGTACTGCCAGAGAGTCTAGAGATTAATGTCTCTTTGATAGTATTGTATTTGTCTACTGTTGGTAGTGTACGCAGAATGTCACTTACAAGTCGAGCGACATCCGCGTCGAGCGCCCCAACGACATGGACTTGAATTACCACTGGTACGACAAGTAAGGACCACCATTGTTGTGGAACTCTGAAGGTACGAGTACGAGCAACCTCATTCTTCTGACAACTTCTGTTCGGTCTTGCACTTCATGAGTTATTATCGCACTTAAGGGTTCACGTAGTTATACGACTTGCACCACGGTCATAGGGACTGTAGGGGCATCTCGCTGTACTGGTTCCCATTCTGAAAGCTACATCGCACGCTGGCCACCTCTGTGGTGATAACATAACAAATATAATTTTTCAGCCGCATGTCAAGTTATCAGGTCGTATTATCATTGGGATAGTAAGACCACGCCACAGCCTCCGGAAGTCACTAAAGACCTCTCACCTGGACTAGTTTGCTCGAGGACAACTTCTTACTGCTGTCATATTGGCAGTCCTGTGTATTCGTGGACGACAAGAGAATCTCATCCGTTCTCCTCACTAACAGTCATAAGCACAGACAATACAAACTAATCATCTTCATCAAACTTATCTCAGATGGAGTAACGCCAACTATTTGGGAAACTTGACTTCCAGATCAAGATTATTTGGGTAGCTTAGTTCATGACTACTGGCTACAACCAATATTGAAGAATTTTCATTCGGCCTACCTCAATTATCACAAGCAATTTTAACATCTATGCGACATATACCTGTATATGTAACTCGAAGTTTAATCAATCAACTTATACTACGGATGTCGATTAGTGACAGCAACACACGACCCGCATGCAACAATGGATAATCAGTATTTGGTAATCATTCGATGCGTAACCGTGTGTACTACCTGTTTTGTGAAACCAGTTTCGACGGTGATGTCCCCACGTCGGGGTCACCAATTTGGTAATCAGTTTGGTTACTGATTATCCATTGTTGCATGCGGGTCGTGTGTTGCTGTCACTAATCGACATCCGTAGTATAAGTTGATTGATTAAACTTCGAGTTACATATACAGGTATATGTCGCATAGATGTTAAAATTGCTTGTGATAATTGAGGTAGGCCGAATGAAAATTCTTCAATATTGGTTGTAGCCAGTAGTCATGAACTAAGCTACCCAAATAATCTTGATCTGGAAGTCAAGTTTCCCAAATAGTTGGCGTTACTACATCTGAGATAAGTTTGATGAAGATGATTAGTTTGTATTGTCTGTGCTTATGACTGTTAGTGAGGAGGACGGATGAGATTCTCTTGTCGTCCACGAATACACAGGACTGCCAATATGACAGCAGTAAGAAGTTGTCCTCGAGCAAACTAGTCCAGGTGAGAGATCTTTAGTGACTTTCGGAGGCTGTGGCGTGGTCTTACTATCCCAATGATAATACGACCTGATAACTTGACATGCGGCTGAAAAATTATATTTGTTATGTTATCACCACAGAGGTGGCCAGCGTGCGATGTAGCTTTCAGAATGGGAACCAGTACAGCGAGATGCCCCTACAGTCCCTATGACCGTGGTGCAAGTCGTATAACTACGTGAACCCTTAAGTGCGATAATAACTCATGAAGTGCAAGACCGAACAGAAGTTGTCAGAAGAATGAGGTTGCTCGTACTCGTACCTTCAGAGTTCCACAACAATGGTGGTCCTTACTTGTCGTACCAGTGGTAATTCAAGTGCAAGACCGAACAGAAGTTGTCAGAAGAATGAGGTTGCTCGTACTCGTACCTTCAGAGTTCCACAACAATGGTGGTCCTTGCTTGTCGTACCAGTGGTAATTCTTACTTGTCAAATTTGTTCCAGGGGAATTTTTCACGGAGTGCGGATCCAGTTTTAGCTGGAGCGTTTCTGGAAATAAGGAATATTGATCATAAAGAAGAGTTAAAGAAAAACCCTTTCTGTTTGTTCTTAATTGTCCTGGATATTTATTTTTTTTATTTCTATATATTTTCTTTCTTTTTTTGTCTGCTCTCTAAAAGTGCTGTCACAAGACTGTAAAACAAAACATATTTTTTTTAAAACAACGTTATAAACAAAAACAAAGCCTACCTAGCTACGGCTGTCTGTGTTCGTCAAGGTATTACTAGCCGAAATGATTTACCTAGTTTACATGATGGCTTGACTAGAATATGGAAATAATAGGAACAGGTCAGTCGCGTCGCCACAGGTTTGCGATAACCTGTAATTCACAAGTGGAGCTTGCCGGATGCCTTCTTAGGGCTACCGAGAACTAAACTACTTTGGTCAGGACTTTATATCTTGAGCATGGTAAATTCCCAACGGGAGACCCTTGTCATTCTTTAAACGGTATGACACTCGACCTATGCGTTCGACGACAGTAGCTTTGAGGAATTTTGGTGCTAGTTTAGCGGCGAAATGATCCACTGCACTACTTTGCACAAAGGTCCTAACGTAAACCGTCTGCCCGGGTATGAAGGGTCTTTCACGTGTTCGTAGATTATAACTGGCAGAGTACCTCTTGTATGCTTCAGACAGATGTAGTTTGACACGCTCCCGAAGCAAGTGAAGTCTTTGGTTGGTGGGCAAGATTTCCGGTGCCCCATCCAGGTCTGTGGTTAACTCTCGCATGAGCTTATAGGAGTCCCCATGCCTTCCAAATAATAGGAAGTGCGGCGAGCACTTCGTCGACTCATGGACGACGTTTCGTATGGCGAAAGCAATTGCACTCAGATGCTCATCCCAGTTTCGGTGTTCATTCCCAACATAAGCTCGTATCGCTGCAAGGATCGACTGGTTCACTCGCTCAGAAGCGTTGGATTGAGGAGAATAGGGTGGAGAGAAGGTGTGCGTTACTCCATATTTCTCCAGCAATTCAGCAAGCAACCGAGAAGCGAACTGACTGCCATTGTCGGAATGGAAGTGTTCAGGGACTCCGAAAACGTGAAAGACCTCTTGCTCCAAAAATTTAGCAACTCTAGAAGCAGAGGCTTCGGGCATCGCTTTTAGCAGGACAAATTTAGTGAGATGGTCGAGTAAAATGAATATATACTTGTTTCCGTTACGACTCCTGGGGTAGGGGCGTAAAAAGTCGCAGAAGACTCGTTGCCATGGTAGGTCAGTCTGCCGCTGCGCACCCAAAGGTGGTCTGGGTGTGTAGTTAACTGGCTTGACCATATTACAAATCTCGCAAGCACGGATATACTTCTGCACATCGGAAACCATACTCGGCCAGTAATAATAACGTCGCAATTTTTCTAATGTCTTAGCCACGCCGAAGTGTGCGGAGGTTGGTGGACAATGTTCCTGTTCGATCAAACTGGTAGTTACTCCCTCTGGCACCCATAACTTCCAATGAACTTCACGTATGGTTGCACGATTCTTAGGTGAAGAGAAACTAATGTAGACTCTGCCATTATTAACTCGTAGGTTGGGAAAAGAGTTCGGATTTGCATTCACACGCTGTATTCTTTCGACGTAGTCTTTCTCTTGAAAAGCAGGTTCCTCTATGGTGAGGGATTCGATGACGGTTGTGGTCGCGACGGCGTCAGGGGGGAACTGCTCGTATCATTAGGGAAAACTCGTGAAAGAGCATCTGCGACTACGTTTTCACGTCATTTTCGGTACTCGATTTTGAATTGGAAGGCTTGGAGTTTAAGACTCCATCGTGCTAACCTGCCGCATAGATCCTTCTGGTCCATGAGCCATTTAAGGCTAGCATGGTCGGTGATAATCCTGAACTCCAGGCCCTCGATGTATGGCCGAAACCGCTTAACACTCTGTACCGCAGCGAAGCATTCAAGCTCTGTAATACTGTAGTTGCGCTGAGCGCTGTTGAGCTTCTGTGACATGAACGCAATGGGGTGTTCTACCCCGTCCGTTGAACGCTGAAACAAGACGCTTCCCACTCCCGTAAGACTTGCTTCGCATTGAAAGTAAAACGGTCGTTTGAAATCTGGATTTGCAAGCACCGGTGCAGTAGTTAGAGATTCTTTAAGTTTATTGAAGGATTGTTCTGCATCTTCATTCCACACAAATTTCGCATTCTTCTTTAAGAGATCCGTGAGAGGACTGGCGATAGCGGAAACATTGGGGATGAAACGCCTGTACTATCCGCAGAATCCCAGAAAACTTCGCACCTTCTTCGCAGTATTTGGTCTTGGAAAGCTAGAGATGGCAGTAACTTTCTCAGGATCTGTGCGCATACAACCATCACCCACCACAAAGCCAAGGTATCTGACCTCCCTCATGCAAAACTTACTCTTCTCCACGTTGATCGTTAGGGCGGCATCCCGCAGCAATGTGGCGACAGTAGTCAACAGTCTGAGATGTTCGTCAAACGTGGGGGAGGTAATCAGCAGGTCATCGAGGTAGACAGACACCTGTTCATGCAGCTGATAAGGTATAACCTTGCACATCAAACGACACATAGTCTGTGGTGCATTACAAAGACCGAAAGGTAGTACTGTGAAG
This sequence comes from Dioctria rufipes, assembly GCA_963924295.1. Taxonomy (NCBI): domain Eukaryota; kingdom Metazoa; phylum Arthropoda; class Insecta; order Diptera; family Asilidae; genus Dioctria; species Dioctria rufipes. The sequence goes on from OZ002744.1 coordinate 140,742,897, forward strand.
TGGAACAGGGGTCTACCTGGTACTGCAAACGCCGTCTTATCTCTTGAAAATTTACTTAAGGGGATCTGCCAAAAGGCATCCTTCAAGCGCTGGATGAAGCTAGCGATGTCGGTTGGGCTCGGTGTTGGTTGCCGCCTCTACTTTGGAACGTGAATGAATTTGAGCTGGAGCCAGAACAAAAGGAGTTCGGGCGGCATTCTGACTCCTGTGGTACTTTAAAGATGCGCATTTTCGGCACTGTGGTTTAGTTGTGTTCGCTGCACCACAGCCGTAACAAAAAATGTGCTGTGGACCCAGTGGACAATCGTGATATATATGACCCTCCACTGCGCAGTTCCAACAGGTCAGCCCCGGCGGTCTACGGGGCATTTGGTGTTCCCGTCGTCGTAGTAGTGTGGGCCGAGTACTGCCTTGAAGTTCATCCACTTCAGCTAAGAAAGGTGCATTGGAGGTCATGCTCAGATACGGACTGTCCGAATATAATTCATGAACTGTGCGCCGAGTAACTGTTTCGCGCGAAGAACCTATCTCTGACCATAGCTTCTCGAACTTGGTGCATGAATCCCTTAAATCTAGCACACTACCGGTGTGGTACATTAATAGTGCCTCCTGGAGGGCTGGCTTCATATTAAGTCGTAGAATTTCAACAAGTTCGCTTTCCGGGATTGGATTGGTCATCTTGCACACCAGTGCATGGACTGACAGCCGATAATCACTGAATGATTCACTTGGCTTTTGCTTTCGGCCTTCTATTAGTTTGCGTATTTCGTAATCAGTTTCCTGACTTCGAAATTCTCGCAGAAGCGCGGTGCGCAGGTCTCGCCATGACGGGTTTCGTCCCTGTGTTCGGAGGTATAGCCAGTACCAGTTTGCAGCCTTGCCTGTGACAAGCGAGTGGGATCCCGCACAGAGTTCAGCCGAGGAAACGTGTTCTACGCGAGCCAAAGATTCTATTCTAAAAATAAATTCAGTTACGTGCATTCCGGTAACCCCATCAAAGGACAGCTTCCCTCGGAAGACAGGATTCTGATTAGCGTTACTGCGTCGTTCATTCCACGCAGGCTCATGAGTGGTGTCGAACGGTGAAGTGGCCGCGGTTGTGACACTTGGATACGGCTGTGAGAACGGCACATTAAAGGCACTCGGCCTTTGGAAGGTGTTCGCTCCGAGCGCCAGCCCAGGGCTAAGCCTACCTGATGCTGTAGAAGCAGTGACGTTTCTGGGCCATCCTTGAAGATGAGCTGTTAACGGACGTGAACTGTAATATGTGTCGACTAACGAGGTATGCTCCTTCGTTGTATATTGAGGGGGAGGTTGTAAATAAGACATATCTGGATGTGAGCTCAAAGTTATAGAGGTAACTCGTGGCTGTTTGGATACCTCTATAGGGTGCCTTTTTGTCAGAGCAGACCTAGGGCCATTCTGAAGCACTTGCGGAACGTCCACTTGGTTACCTGCTGCGAGGACCGGGACTACTGCAGAATCCGGCGCTGACTGTTCTATATACGACAGGTCCGGGTTAAAATTTAGGGTTTTAGTGGGCACCTTAGGCGTGCTGAGATATTGACTACTTGTAGGAGGAATTGAGTCTGAGAGCTTTGGAACTGCCCCTGTGCTAGTCGGCAAGCCGAGAGTCGTTGAGGAACCAGAGGGAGATGTGGCAGCCAGACTTGAAGCTACCTCTTTAGTCAGCCCTTCAACGGCGACTGGGGTGTTTCTAACTATCGCGGTTTCCACCAGTCCCAAGAGATCCTCTGAGGCCTGGACATGCCTTTGTGCTGCATTCCTGTATGAAGGTGAAGAATGTGCGAGCCGTCTGGCTCTATAAAGCACATGGTATAATTGAGTACGGTACTTAACGCGGTCTACCTTTGTTTCAATATGGTACTGTATCAACTCTTGGCGTATCGACTCAATGCGCTCGACTAGGTAGGCATCCTCGCGTTTAGGATTTTTGTGGGCGTGAGAATCCTTAGGAACCTTTTCCGGATTTTCAATCTCAGCATTGTACGCTCGAATGAGCTGATCGCGGGCGCCTAGCGCATTAGCGTCTAATAATCGGACGGCGTATTCCACATCCAATTCCTCGGGGTTTAGGTATGAGAAATCCATTATTATGTAATCGCTTGAAACGCAGATCGTTGCAATAACTAATCGACAAAAGTCGAGAAACAGATCATAGGGTTTTGCAATTTTACGAATATAAATTCCTAACGGTCGGCAGAGCGTGTGGTCTTTGTAATCGATGGTGTAGATAAGATAGCTGGAAAGTATGTAACAGTAACTCTGTTCTTTAGTGTGGTAGCCCGTCGTGGAGCAATAAAGAAAACAAAAACAAAAACAAAAAGGAAAAAAAAATATATATACATATATATACCAAATCGCGGATATTCTAGAACTTATTAACTGTGAAGCGAATAAGATATAAAACTAATAATATGATGAATTATGTCTACTAATATAATGAAATATACATGCAATATGATTCTTTAAACGAGTTTCAATCAACACTTCAATATCTCACAAATAATTTCTTCGAATACGGTGGAGGCCCGACCCATCGATGCAGGCCGAGACACACACACACACACACCTCCAGCAACAATAATAAAAAAAAATGTTATGATGAGTTGCCCCTTGATGTTAGTAAGTTGACAAAAAAAAAAAAAAAAAAAAAAGATGTCCTGCTCTCTCTCTCGATATCTATGTGGCAAGCACAATTCTACTAGGGCATCCTTGTTTGTCTACTAATAAGCAAGTTGACAATGAATGGTTTCAGGATCCAAAGCTAACTGTATACAGGACTGATCTAGCAGCACGGATCCTAGAAGAAGTTGAACAAGCCCTGAAGGCCCTCAACGAATGCTAGATCAGCCGGAGACAGTTCCAAAAGACTGAGCCGTGAAGCATCTTAGTTGGTGCAGCATCTGCTCGCACAAAGTCGACAGACAACCCGTTCGATCGAGCGTTCAAAAAAAAAAAATTTTTTTTTTTTAGGAAAAGAAGAACCGTAGCAAGGGTAGTCCTGGAACAACATACGATCCCAAAATGGTCAAGAGTTCGGCGGTTAACTCAATTCAAGAATGTCTCGGTAGAATACATCTTACAGGATGGGTTGCTTTCTCAAACAATACTGATACACCTTGAATCAAGCATGCCTACATTCGAACGAATGGGTATTCATTACTCCGAAACGAACCCTTATTATAGGGAAAGGAGAGGAAAAAAAACAAAAAAACAAAAATTACTGAGAGAACAACTCTGAAGCATCACTTCAACATTTTATGTGGCCAACATCGCTCACAACGGAGTTTCATGTTCACATCGGACAGGTAGTAATCCAGATTCAATTCGGAAAAGATGGTTACCTAATCAGTAAATAGGATTGAAAAGTACTAGGAGGAAAACACAAGACTAGGGAAAATATGAAAGCGATGAGGATGTTCCACAAATCGGTAGCTAGGCCGTCCTCTGGAGTGCGTCAATAGAGTAATCTAACAGAACGAGTAAAGCTCGAACAATACTGACACGATTCGGAGAACAAATTCGAACCATCCAACATGTGAATATCTGCTAACATAGGGGACTGATGAAAGGAAAACCCATTGACACGATCATGCACAAATTTCGATTGGACTAACGCCGTGCAGCCACCCCAAAGAGGAACAGAAACCTGACGGAGGAAAAAAAAACTTCACGACAGCAAAGCGCTGTACGGAAGCAAAAGTGCCTCACGTGAGTCACCATTCCCTTTCGGAGTGATTAGACATCGTCAATTCGGAAAAAAAAGCGCAGGAAAGCGTCCAGGTGGGTAGGGTAAACTTCACTAATGTTAAATGAGCTACGCACTGACACGAACTTCTCCTCATCGGCAAGGGATAAAACAAAAATCTATCGCAAGGAACTGTCTCAGCCAACCTGCTGATGCGGAAAAAGGACAAGGTCTGCGTCTACACAAAATTCGGCGTCTGGTTTATTCAACGACTGCGAATGTATTCTTCAAACCATTAGAATTCATACCCATATATACGAAACTTAAAACAGGACCCTAAAATTTAACTATTAACAATTGATCTAGAAATTTGGCGGACTTGGTTATGGAATTAAATAATGCAAGGCAGAGGGGGAGAAATACAAATCGGATGAAAAATATAATAAGAGCTACGAACCGTGACTTATGCATCACTTGCAAAAAGGACTGTGGGCTGAGAAGTTTGGGAAGAAAGTTATAACAAGAAACCGATGTTTGGGCGCCATTGTAGTAGAGGATGTCAGCCGCCAGTCTACGGATCTGTTGGGCAAATGGGTAGACTGCTAGCCTCAGTCCTCTGACTGCAAAAAAAAATATCATCTTGGGGATCTATGTGGGTGGCTGCACAGCAACTATGCCGCTAGCCATCAGTCGGCGTGGGGTGGTTCTTGCCACCCACATCCCCTCGATGCTAGACAGCAGTGCAATGAAATATATGACCGGACGGACAGACAAAAAAAAATAAATAAAAAAAATAAAAAAAAAAAATAAAAAAAAAATATTTTTTTTTAATGGGCCATGCTGCTTCATTTGGTAATATAAAAGTCTGCAAAAAAAAAACAAAAATCTGTTATTTCCCAAAACCTGAAAATAAAATGAGGAGAACCATCGTCAACGCCGTACATATACATTGGTTCACCCGGAGAACGAACAACGCAGTTTGAGAGAACGAGAGAGAAAGACAGAGGGGACTCGTGGTCTTAGTGGAGTCCCAGCTTTGGCGATGATTGAGCCCAATCGCACCCAACCTCCCTGGCCAAGCTTCCAAAGCGAGTTACATATGCTTAGCCCCATTGCTGCCAGCTGGGCGTGTGTGTGCGGGTGTGTGTGTGCTACATCGATGGAGTCAGTGCCTCGTCCTTAGGGCGCTAACCGATCATACTCACTGAAACCAAAGAAAACAGAGAGGAAGAAAGAGAAAAAAAATTAATAAAAAAAAAAAAAATAAAAAGACTTGCGTTACCCTTATGCAAAACACTCTTTATATTAATTCAATTCGTTTACATACAATGCGGAGTTATGCAATTACTTGATTAATTATTATTCAATGAATTTCCTACCCTACGCACGTCATTTAACCGGCAAACAAAACTTAGTTCTAAAACTGCTAAGGTATTTACTAGTAGAATATTCAATTCGACAACAACTCCCAAAAAAAAAATTTTGTACGGGATTTCACTACAATTTCAATCCTATTGGAATACAGTTTAAATGGTTAAATGACCCTATGTTTGCCCTATGGGTACCCACATACATCACTTGAAAAAAAAAAATAGATAAAATTAACCATGCACTTACTTACTTACAACATATTCCTTACTCGGGGCAGAACAATTCATTCATTATTTTTCTTCTTTATTCATTTCTTCTACCTCCCTTCCTTTCTCTTCCTTTCCTTTTTCCTTTTCTTCCTTTTTCTCTTTCACATATTTAATTCACCACTAACTTTTCCAATCTTCTCTAATTTGATTTAGTTAATATTTAATTAAACTTGTATTTTCAAAAGGTTATCTAATTCTTTTAATTTCTCTTTATTTCTCAAACTTTGTTTAACTTATTAATCATTAAACTTGGTTTCCTCAAACTCCCTTGACGAATTTATATGTTTTTTTTTCTTTTGTTTTTTCCTTTTCTTCCTTTGCAAACCTTACTACTTCACTTTTATTACTGCGGCGCGTGCAAAAGGAATAAAAAAAAAACAAAGTTTCTTTCCCGAAGAAGCCGCGTGAGCTTCTCGACCTGAGGCTTGACAACAAAAAAAAAAAAAATCACACTTTCAGATAGTTTACACTAATGGGCCGCCTCTGCTCAGCGCAGGTAAGTAATTACGCAAAACAGCTGATCACTATTTCTTATTGTTTTCTTCTATTTTATAAACTACACTGTCCAATGCAAAAATAAATAAAATATAATCTGCTATTGCAGGTAAATAACCACACAAAACTAATACTATTATGGGTGGTTTCCTCTTCTTTTACAGAAATTCATTTTCCGACATAGGCATATAAAAAAACATCTTCTGCTATTGCCGGTAAGTAATTACGCACCAAAACTAATACTATAATGAATTGGTTTCTCCTTGTTTTTTTTTTCTTATAGAAATTCAATTGTCCGACGTAGATATATGAAAATGTCTTCGACTATCGCAGGTGTAGGTAACTACAAAACTTATATTATTATGACTTAAGTCCTTTTCTTTCTTCTTTGGAGGAACTTCACGAAGTTCTTTCAAATTAGAACTATTAACACTATCTTCCTTTTGCAACAGTTTTTCCGAAATGGAAATCTTTAACGAAGGAAACAAAAAAAATAATGCACATTGGCAAGAAATCGCAGGTAAATCACAGAACTTTTCTTTCTACTTATAACGATTGACACTAATTTTTCTTTTCCCAACAGTTTTTCCGGCACGAAAATCTTATTGGAGAAATCCAAAATGCACATCGGCAAGATATCGCAGGTAAAGCACATAAATTATTTCTAATTAGAATTATTTAACACTATTTCCTCCTTTTTTCTTTCAACAGGTTTTCCGAAATGGAAATCTTTCAACGAAGAAAACGAAAATTACAATATTCCTCTTACAGGTGAAAATCACTTTCAATCAGATAATCACTGTGGCACAACTATATTTACAGAAAATTAATTTCACGAAAATTCAAATATTCCCCTTACAGGTGTAAATCCAGAAATCTAATCTCACAGAGATGTTTCGACGTTTTTCTTCCAGGCGAAAGTCAATATGATCACAGTGACACAGGTAAGTTTACAGAAAATTAATTTCACGAAAATTTCAATATTCCTCTTACAGGTGAAAATCACTTCCAATCAATAATCCGCAAATATGCGAACAAGATAATCACTGTGACACAGGTATATTTACAGCAAGTTCTTCTGTTATTTTCTTTTTTCTTCCAGAAAAAAAACCACTATCCGAACACCGGCGAGTATATTAAAAGTTCCTTTCTTTTGATTCCCGATAATTCGCGCAACCGTTGTATTTTCTTTTCGCTATCTATAAACTACTCGCGAAACCACAAACAGGTAAGTTCCCGAACTTCCAAAATATCCCTTTTTCTAGTCTTTTCAATTTTCAAATTTCTAGAGACAAATCTTTAAGCCAAAACGCGTACCGAGATCTGATCATGTCGCTTGCTTAGAATCAACTCCCACATTTTGTGCTCATTTTGCACATTTTAGAATTTTTCGACTGAAAATATTTTGCTGATGTTGTTGGTTTATGTACCCTACGGGGGTTTTTTTTTATATGGAGAAGTAGCATAGGGCTACTTCTCGGAAATCTCTAGATTTAAATTGTTTTAACTTTTCAGGAATTTATAATATGGAGAAGTAGCATAGGGCTACTTCTCGGAAATCTCTAAATTTAAATTGTTTTAACTTTTCAGGAATTAATAATATGGAGAAGTAGCATAGGGCTACTTCTCGGAAATCTCTAAATTTAAATTGTTTTAACTTTTCAGGAATTAATAATATGGAGAAGTAGCATAGGGCTACTTCTCGGAAATCTCTAAATTTAAATTATTTTAACTTTTCAGGAATTTATAATATGGAGAGTAGCATAGGGCTACTTCTCGGAAATATCCAAATTTAAAATATTTTAACTTCTCAGGAATTTATAATATGGAGGAGTAGCATAGGGCTACTTCTCGAAAATGACTGTTTTATCCCCTTTCTAGGTACCTCTGGGAAATCATGGGGGGTTTCTCTACAGAAGTAGGGAAGCCAAAAAAAAAAAAAAGAAAAGTAGCGTAATGGGGTATACGCTACAGCTTCCTTTCTAAGGTTTTAGAAAAAATCATGTCCCTTCAGATAATCGAATATCTTCAGAGTAATAATTACTTTACCAGCTGTCAATCAGGTTTTCGCGCCGCTCATAGTTGTGAAATTGCTCTCCTAAAAGTATCGACTGATATTCGCAGGGCTTTGGACTATAATAAATTGTGTCTGTTGGCCTTGCTGGACTTCTCCAAGGCTTTTGATAGTGTTAGCCATGCTAAGTTGCTGTCTAAGTTGTCAGATAGGTTTAGTTTTTCTTCGCCTGTCCATGGCTTAATTTATTCTTTCCTGTCTGATAGATCCCAACAGGTCAAAGTCGGCGGCTTTATATCTAATGCGCTGCCGTTAACATGTGGCGCCCCCCAGGGATCCATACTTGGTCCAGTATTGTTTTCTACGTACATTAATGACCTCCCTGATGTTATTGAGGATTGCAGTATTCACTTGTATGCGGATGATGTTCAGCTATATTTGGCACGCCCAATAGGCCTTATGGACGATTGTGCAGACCGCGTCAATACAGATTAAGTTAGGGTTTCAAATTGGGCCGTGGAGAATTATTTAGTAATTAATCCTGATAAATCCCAATCGATCGCGATATTTAAAGGGACTGTGGATGCTAATGATCTTCCTCCAGTCTTTTTAGATTCGAAGAGTTTGCGATATACTGATTCCGTGAGGAATCTGGGGGTTCATTTCAATGCCTCGATGACGTGCTGTAGCCATATCAATAATGTCGTTCGCCGTATTTATGCGGTTCTCCGCAGACTATGGCTATCGGCTAGTATTCTTTCAAGGCCGTTACGCTTGAAGCTTGTCAAAACACTACTCATGCCTTATTTTACCAGTGGCAGCGTAATTTTTCCTCATTTAGACGCAGTCTGTCGAAGAAAGATCAATGTTGCTTTCAACGACTGTACGCGATTTGTTTTCGGGCTGCAACGCTTTGACCATGTTTCTCCACATCGGCACGCTCTACTTGGCTGCTCTTTGATTGTTCATTTGGTTCGCAAGGCTTTAATAATCCTCCATAAACTTATTTATTCAAAAAATCCCACCTACTTGTATAGTGAGCTTGTATTCATGCAATCTTCTAGAAATGTGAACATTTTGATACCTCGACACAGACACTCCATTCTGGAGAGCTCGTTCTTCGTTCGAACAGTTCGTGTGTGGAACTCACTTCCTGCTGAATTGCAGGGAACGCGCTCGATGGGTGTATTTCGGAGACTTATTACCCAATATATCCCTCTCGACAATCTATCTTTATAAATCGCATAAACTTTATATGTAACTTTTCCTCCGATCTTGACTCTACAACAATTCTCTTTTTACAATTTTCTACCAACTTATAATGCATTTTCTTCTTTTTTCTTTTTTTCTCTTTTTTCTGTTCTCTTTCTTTTATCATTAACCTTTAGTTTTGAATTAGCTATCAAATGTTTCCTTTTTTTTGTTCTATTTTTCTATTATAATTATATATTAGTATTAGTATTAGTATTAATATTGGTAGTAGTCTCTCTCCGCAATATTGTTCGGTACAGGCAAAAGATTATTATATGTTATTGTACTATGGCCTAAGATTAATAAATTGAATTGAAATTGAAATTGAAACTGGATGTGGTGCTAAGTTTACGTCAAGTTAGCACCGCAACTCACATGAACTCGGCCAAATCTTATCGGATTGGAGAATTATACATGTTCGAGTTTGTCGTTAATTTGTCGTGAAAACCATAAATTTGTCGTATCCTTTTTTCTAAAGGAAGCTGCATGTGGTACTAAGTTGACGTCAAGTTAGCACCGCAACTCACTGGGACTCGGGCAAAATTTATCGGATTAGAAAATTATATATCTTGGAATTTGTCGTTAATTTGTCGTGAAAACCATAAATTTGTCGTATCCTTTTTTCTAAAGGAAACTGGATGGGGTGCTAAGTTGACGTCAAGTTTGCACCACAACTCACTGGAACTCGGCCAAAACGTATCGGACTGGAAAATTATACATCTTGGAATTTGTTGTTAATTTGTCGTGAAAACCATAAATTTGTCGTATCCTTTTTTTCCAAAGGAAACTGGATGTGGTACTAAGTTGACGTCAAGTTAACACCGCAACTCACTGGAACTCGGCCAAAACTTATCGGATTGGGGAATTACACATGTTGGAATTTGTCGTTAATTTGTCGTGAAAACCATAAATTTGTCGTATGCTTTTTTTTAAAGGAAGCTGCATGTGGTGATAAGTTGACGTCAAGTTAGCACCGCAACTCACTGCAACTCGGCCCAAGTTTATCGGATTGGAAAATTTCACATCTTGTTTTTGTCGTTAATTTGTTGCTAATTTGTTATGAAATCCATAAATATGTCGTGTCCTTTTTTTCTAAAGAAAGCAGGATGTGGTACTAAGTTGACGTCAGGTTAGCACCGCAACTCACTGGGACTCGGCCAAAACTAATCGGATTGGAAAATTATACATCTTGGAAATTGTCGTTAATTTGTTGTGAAAATCATAAATTTGTCGTATCCTTTTTTCTAAAGGAAACTGGATGTTGTGCTAAGTTAACGTCAAGTTAGCATCACAACTAACTGGAACTCGGCCAAAAATTATCGGACTGGAAAATTATAGATCTTGGAATTTGTCGTTAATTTGTCGTGAAAACCATAAATTTGTCGTGTCCTTTTTTCTAAAGGAATCTGGATGCGGTACTAAGGTGACGTCAAGTTATCACCAGAACTCGCTGAAAATCGGATTACAAAATAATACATCTTAGAATTTGTTATTTATTTGTTTTTATTTTTCTTAAAGCTATAAATTTGTCGTAACCTTTTTTTAAAAAAAAACTGTGATGAGGTGCTGGTGTTATCCTGAAAATAAGCAAATGCTCCCTTTATTGTTTTTGTTTTTCATTTTATTAATATTTTAATATAAGAAATTATCATAAATATTTATTATAAGTTTCTTATCATTACATATAACAAACGATGTGGTATTTAATAAAATTTGGATTCACCTGTTTTGAATAAACCAGTAATGCTGGAAGTATTTTAGACATTTTTGAAACTTTCTGTCCGTTATTTTTCAAATCATCATAAAGCAACCAACGATGTCCCCGCTTGCAAAATGTCGTATAATGACCAACAGATGATTCCCCCAATTTAGAGGCTTACTGCTCCCAGGATATCAAAAATTGCGTTAGTTTTTGGATCTTTAAACGATATCGGAACTAAATACAATGACATTATTTTCGCACCTGGGGCAACTTCAAATATGACAATATTTCCTGCAACAATAATGTAATTAATATAGAAATACTCAGTGTATGTAGAATTGAAAAAAATACTATTTAGTATTTCATCAAGTCTTATCTTCTTAGCTATTTCCGAAATATTCGCATTTTCTGTCGCGTCGCATTTTTTTCGAACGCATATAGTTTTTATATTTTGTACGACAGTTTTGTTTACTACATTCTTGAAATCGCAAGTAAGTGTTGTTTGATCAATTTCTACCGTGGCTAGAAATTTTAAACGAGGCTGGCAACTTTTTTCGCAAATACTTAGTTCCTTAAAACTTGGCGTTTGACGGAAGAAATAGTAAGCTAGCGAACCAAAGTTACATGCGCAATCTACAACATCAACGGTGCCCGGTTTTGGATCAATTCCTAACATTTTAAGCAGTATTTCTCCTCTCAATTGGTATGTTTTGGGGTGAATATTGCGCCTTGATATTGTGTCGGTAACAATTTTGAAAATATTGTTTTCTGCCCTGTTCGACTCAATATGTTTTTTAATATAAGTTTTATCTGTGGTAGCAGCCAAAAGTACTTGAAATATGCTATCAAATGCACATGTATTGGCAAACGATAAATCAGCATTGTTTATTTTAACATACTTTAAAGTATGCATACTCCCAGTTTTTCAAATAGGAAGTTTTGATGATGTAAACGCAATAGAATCGTTAAAATTATGATTAGCTCTATTTAAATACCTCGATTGCATTTTTTTCTTTTCTTTGTTGGCCAAACCTCTCCAATTTTCAGTTTCGTGTAAACCTAATCTGTCTCTCTTGTGCTTCGTATTAAAACAATCTATACATTATTTTCACTCCATATCCTTCCACTTCTCCTATAATACTTTTGGAACACTGCGGGAAAACGTGGACAGATTTGTTACACAAAATACACTTGTGAGCATCAGTTGGAAAATCGCTATTTGCACAGGCTGCACACATTTCACTTAACAATGATGAAACTTGTAGCGGTTTTCGGTTCAGGTTTTGAGGGAAAATTGTCCTAGTTTCTTCTGGCTTGAGAGGGAAATTTTCTTTCTCACTTTCGAAATCATTTTCAATGTCGACATGCTTTTTTGATGATAAATTGCATACTTTTGTCTGTGGAAAATCGGTATTTGGTTCGAGAGAATTATCGCTGTCCGAACTGATTAAAACATGTTGTTTTTTTTTTCTTGTGAAGGATTCCCCATACTTGTTCTGCTTATATTCATTTTTTTCTTGAAAGGTAGAATCCTCGTTGTCTTTTAACCCTTTCAGTCCTGATGTCCATTTCAATGGACATCAAATTCGAATGACATAATTTAAGAAGTGACTGTAAATTTCCTCTCTCTTCTCGGTTCCATGCTAGTTGTGTCCCCTTTGACTAACGGTTTATTAGTTCTTATAAGTTCGGTGGGTGCAGTAAGCTTGTATTTTCTGTGTTTTATGCAGCTATGACAAATGGAATTTCAAATCGTGGGGGTGAGTAAGTTTTAAAAAAGGTTTTTTGAAGTTATTTTATATAAAAATGTGAAATATTGAATTACTTGAATGAGAAAAGATTTCAAAATTAGCTTTAACTGACTTTAGAAGACAAAGCTGGTATTTTAGTAATAAAAATAACAGCGCAATGTTTATGTCCACTGCAATGGACAAAGTGTCTTTACTGTGACAAGGCATACAAAGAAAAGTCACAATTTCTACTAGATTCTCTTTTTTTTCATAGAATTCTCTAGATTAGAAGATGAAGATGATATTCTAGATGTCTTAGCACAGCTTTCTGTGGAATCCAATATACAAGATGATGCAATTGAGGAAGATGTAGACGTAAATGACGACATTGAATAATTCGAATAGGTAATATAGCTCATAAATATTACTGCTAAATTATTATGAAGGTATATTTAGGAGCAGATATAGTCAGTTTTTTCGACAAAGAACGATATTTGCGCGAAATTGTTCCAATTGACGATACATCAGAAATACAAATAAGCCACCCCCGTTGGTACTTCAAATTTAAATTTAACGGAAATCAAAAATGTGAAATGGCGCCGTCGGTCATTTACGATAGCTGAAGATGATAAATCTATCTTTACCCAACCATCAACCATAGAATACAATGAGGTAAAATTACCAATAGATTATTTCAAAAAATACTTATCGGAGGATATTTTTGAAAATATGGTGGAAAAAACCAACATTTATGCACTGTAAAAGGGTAGCTCGATGAAGCCAGTAAATTGAAATGAAATTAAAAATCTAATAGCACTACACATGGGAATTCTGAAATATCCTCGTACTCGTCTTACTGGAACACAAATTTAAAAATTGTAATAATATCAAAATCCATGGCCTGAAATAGATTTTTTGGGCTTAGGCAGCATTTACATCTAATTAACAATTTAGATATTCCTAAAGATAACAAGGATGTCCTGGTCAAAGTTCGACCTATTTTTGATGAAATAAGTGATCGATGTTTACAACTAAAACGGTGTACTCATCTGTGCGTAGACGAACAAATGGTTCCCTTTAAGGGTAGGCTATCTATTAAGCAATACATAAAAGATAAACCCAATCCTTGGGGAATAAAACTGTTTTTTTTTTATGTAGAGAAAGTGGCCTCATTCATGATTTTCTCATTTGTCAAGGGAATAACACGGAAATCGAGCCAGATATACTCAAAAGTTATGGCTTAGGAGCCGGTGTGGTTCTCCACTTATCCCGTAGCATACCTTCATCTAGTCACAGCTTGACATTCGACAATTCCTTTACAACCTACAACTTGTTAGAAAATTTGAAAGAACGAAAAATTTTAGCGATGGGTACAGCCTCGCTTCCACAAGCCACATTTTTCAACAGAAAAACAAATGCATGCGGAAGGGAGAGGATATACTGAAGAAGTCGTCAGCAATGACGGGAAGATTGTTCTGACAAAATGGTATGGCAACAAGGAAGTGCTACTAGCATCAAATTTTGTTGAAATTGGGAAAAAGGACAGTGTACAAAGATGGAATAAGAAGGATAAGAAATAAGTTAAAGTTGTTCGCCCTGAGGTTATAAAACCTTACAATCAAAAAATGGGAGGTGTGGATAAGTTCGATCAATTTATGAGCTATTACAGAATCCACATAAAGTCAAACAAGTGGACATTACGAATGATTTTCCATGCCATCGATATGGCAGTAACGAACTCTTGGGTAGAATACCACCAAGACTGCGAGAAGGCTGGGCTTGGAAGAAACGGGGAGCTAGATTTACTTGATTACTTGAAGAGGCTTCCCGATGCAAGGGAAAGGATTGTAAAGGAAAAACTCATATATGTATATTGTAAGAAGTGCAAAATACACCTTTGTCTAGTTAAAAAAGTTAAAAATAGAAACTGCTTTTTCATTTTCCATAAAAAAGATTAAGAGCTTTTATTTTTTAAACACCCCGTCATATTGAAATACACATATATTTGTTTTATGTTTTTTTTCTTTACTTTGAAATACTGTATTATTGTTTTGCATATCTTTTTTTGTTACATTCCATTTTTTTAGATAAAGATTATATTCTTTTTATTGTTTCATATATATCAAGTTTCTATCCATAGAGTCACGTTGTCCATTATAGTGGACATTTTTAAGAATTAGTATTATTAAGTATGAGGGGTATATGCTCGCGGCCATTTTAATCAGTTACTCCATGGATCATAATTTTGAGGGAAAAACATTTTTTGTATCGCTGGAAAAAATTCGGGACTGAAAGGGTTAAGATAAATTCACAATCGGGTATTTTTAATTTTCCATCATAGTGCTTTATCAATTTTTGGAAAACTACATCTGCTCGTTTGACTTTTCCAGGCAGCACGAAATTCTTAATAATATTGAACTCTCCTTCCACTGGAGCACTACTTGGAATAAAACTACAATATCCAAATTTATTTCTGCATACAGCAGACCACATTGGAATAGTCGTTAATTTTTCTGAAAGACGATTTGCAAACGCTGTGTGTTGACGAGGATTCAACTCATCGCCAATCTCTTTTGCAATAATTTCGTCAACTTCTTCGCGAATTCGCTTTCCCCAATCAAACCATGAACTACTTTTTTCCACACCATCCATATTTAGTAGATTTTCCTCTATTATGGTAATCACATCTTTATTTAAATTGGGATCAATATCACTGGATTCATCGCCTTTTCCATTCTTCTGGTCGTCTTCTCCTTCTATTGACAACGCTGATAAAGTTGCATCAACAATTTCTTCTAATTCGCTTGATTTACTCATAAGTCCTTGTAGAGTCGGAGCATCATCACAAGCGGTTTCTCTCAGAGAGATTATGAACAGAGCCTTCACCAATTTTTTGGCTGCAGATTTCTCGGTCGTTTGTATCAATTGGCCGATTGCATGTAAATAAAATTTCTTCATGGAAAGACGTGTTGTCTTGAAAAAATCAACCCAATTTTTTATAAAATGAGGTACATCGATTCGTATGTAAGTTCGAGGCATATTAATTTCCAAGCAAGCATTAGCATACTGTTCAACCGAATAATAACCGGTAAAAGCCAAACGACAAGAATTTAGCAGAATTTAGTTGTGAATAAAGCTTTTTAATAAATAAAAATAAAATGGATTTTATTGAATATCTATTAATGAGGTATATAGTTTCAAAACCCGCCAAATTTATAGCCTTTTAATAAAATCGCGAAAAGACGTTTCGGTATTGTTTTATTGTAGTAGTAGTTTGAATCCTTAGAAAGAATAAAATTTAAGCCTTAGCTTTCGATTTACTCATTAAATAATGTTTGAAAGCGACCTCCCATAATTAAAAAAATATATTTTTATTCTTGGGACTTGGCGGGTTTTGAAACGCTTCAAATATGAAACAAATAATATATAACATATTAATTACCACTTCTTTTGGAATACAAGCTCCTAATTGTATCCACTCCAGAAGCCATGATGTAATTGTTAGTGTGTTGTGGGATTCCGAAATCAAAGTATCTGCTGTGCATTATCCGCGATCACAGCTAGCTACTGCAATGTACAAAAAAATATGTGCTGATGCTTGCCCATCCGCGTGCAGAATGTATTTTATTTTTCTTCCTGAGGAATCGATACATAGTTTGGATCCTTTGATTTTATCGAATTGTTATAAAAACGCAGTTGATTACTGGAGCAAATATGAACTCGGAAGGGATCGAATCCAATACTTCGAATTATATTTTTTCCGATTCCACCTTCCCCTTTCATTTTTCCTATAGCCATAATAGGATCCGGGTCTAAATAGCCTTTTTTAGCCCTTTCACTTTTTGCATTCCTCAATACACTCCCGCTATACAAATGTGGTGGCTGAACTTTGTCGCCTTCTTTCATATTCTTTCTCGCTAGCTCG
This sequence comes from Dioctria rufipes, assembly GCA_963924295.1. Lineage (NCBI taxonomy): Eukaryota > Metazoa > Arthropoda > Insecta > Diptera > Asilidae > Dioctria > Dioctria rufipes. Next base: position 140,759,366 of record OZ002744.1, read on the forward strand.
GTCCTATATGATTCATCTGATTGATGACCCAATTGTTCCAAAACGCGCTCCCGTATTTCTCCTCGCAATTGTCTCTTACCACAGTTTTTATCTCCTTTTGTCATAGAACATTGGATTTTCATTAATATGTCATGTTCTGTACTAGGTAAAATAGGGCAATTTAACTGGCTTCCACATTTGCAATGACCCACGTACGTAAACATTGTGACAAGTAACAAATTAAAAAGAAATTAAACTGAAACTAACAATAAACTGAATCTAACACCGGTATCTACTTGATTCTTGTATTACCCGGGTATCTGTACCTCTGTTCGGGTAGTGCCCGTGTATAACTGGGTACTTATACTCCTGTATCTCTATTCGGGTAGTATCCGGGTATAACTACCCAGTTATACGTGCGTACCCGGGTATCATACCTTACATGAAGTCTCGAATACCCGGGTAGATTATTACCCGGTCCAAATCATCAGCTTTATTTTCTACCTTACAATTACCGGAAGAAGTTCCTGCAAATTTCTATTGTGAAGACCAGATAATGCTTACAGAAAGGATGAGGCACAGGTAGAAAAACAGGATTTTCTTAAAAATGGCTGCATTTAGGTAGGATCAAATAAGCTTTTCGAACTTCCCTAATCTTGCAAGAAAATGTTATAGTTATTACACGTTTTGCGGGAGAAATCATTAAAATTTAAAAAAATTAAGAATATCTTACCAATGATTTTTGTCCTTAAGGGGTTGACGGGAGAGGGGGTGGATATAATGGACATTCACTCGAAAGCTTGAATGGCTTGTCATCAGCTGAGAGAAATTCGTCTTCATAGAGTGTATAACAATATAGTTACGGCCGGTGATAGGAGAAAAAGCATTCAAAATCTCAAAACCTCCCATTCCCATTCAATTTATTGTTCTTCTCACCAAAACCTATGAAATCCTATTGTAGTATACACATGTAATACATGTAATAATAATATCTAAAAATAATCATGCAAAAAGAAAAGCGCATCTCGCTAATAAAAGATAATTAATCACCTTGTAACATTATATGCACGTATATACAAACATACATACATAGCATGAATAATAATAATGCACAATGCTTAATGGCATGATATGAGCACATAATTGTACGCACATACATTATCATGCTAGTAAACAAGTATATCTCATATTGCAAAACAAAAATTAACAGAAATACAATTTACTTCCAATTTATCAAAAGAAATTACAATCTTAAGAATCAGCAATTTGATACCATTTACAAGTAAGTCAAGTAGGTGACAAAAATGTGTGTCGTAACAATTGATGTGAATTATTATTGTAAAAGGTCATTCAGTAAGTAAGAAAGCAATGAATTTGCTTATTCTCAATTCATTTCTGAAATTGCCATTTCTTGCTTATGGAATGATTTTCCATAAGAACCTATGTAAACCAATTATATAAAAGACGAAGAAAAGAATAAAGAACTCAGACTTGATTATCACTGCATTGGAGTATATTCATTTCTCACAATTCGGCTTAAAAGCCTATTGATCATAAAGCGGCAATCTTCAGCCTGATCAACCGACCTAAGCAAAGGCAATAAAGCGGCAGATAGCCTTGCCTTACTTACCTTTAAAGCTTAAAGACTATAAAGCGGCAAATTAAGCCTAGACTTGAGCTTAAACATACAATTGAGAAACAATAAAAATCGTTACCACGAAGACCGAGATTGATGAGTAAAATATTACATAGCGACCGTTAATAAAAATAAAAATAAAAATATTACATGGCGACCGTGACATATGAGCGTACAAATACGGCCAAGTACAAAAAGATTACACTGGAGGAGTATAGGCAGAAGGCATCTGCTCTACATAAGGAAATACAAGCCAACCCGCAAGCAGGTCCGCAGCCAATTTCATTAAACACGTTGCAGAGCAAGCTGGCCAAGAGGTCAAGAGGAGGGAAGGCAGTTAAACTAAGGCAGCAGTTAGACGAAATTCATTGCATCATTCCTATAACAACGGACAAGAAATTGAAGAAGGAATTACTACAGAAAGCTAAACAGCTGAAGAACGAGCAAAGGAATCTCCGAAAGAAGGTTAAACAACCGCATCAGCCAAAAGAGTAAAAGTTTAAATTTTTTTTTATTATAATTATTAATTGTTCAAAGTACTTACGAATACGTTGTATAACTTAAACAAATATTCAATGAAATTATATTTTAAATCAATTTTTTTTTATAGAGGATTTGATTAATAAATTATGACATCTACTTAACATTATTTAAAGTGTAGAGTAAAAATATATAAATACAAAAAAAAAAATTTATGAATATATAAAGAAAATATAAACCATGTCTTACGATGAATTTTAAATTTTGATGGAAGATTGCGAAAAATTAATCAAGAAAGTAGAAAAACTACACCAAACTTTCACTAAAAACCCACAAAGAAAATTTTGTAACATTAAAAGACAAATTGACTGGTAAAAACTTTAATTTTCTAATTGATACAGGTGCAGACATATCTATCTGCAAATTAAATAATTTAAATGATTATTATTTAGATGAAGATGAAACGTGCAATATTACAGGCATAACAAACATTGAAACATTATCTTTTGGAACAACAGTCATGAAACTAATGTATGAAAACTTTGATCTGAGTCACAAATTTCACATGGTAGACAATAACTTACCATTATTGACTCATTGTATAATTGGCACAGATTTTTTAATGAAATACGTATGCAAAATTGATTATGAGACATTTACACTCGCCATACATACGCAGAATGAAGAAATAGTAATACCGATAAGAAGCAATTTTAACAACTATATCACTATTCCTCCAAGATGCGAAGTAATAAAGGCAGTACATCTGAACATCAAGGAAGACAGTGTAAATTATAACCAAGGAATTTGCAAAGGAGTATTCATTGCCAATACAATAGTCCCAGCTCAAGGCATCGCCCACATAAAGATCTTAAATACGACAGATTTGAAAGTTAATTTAGAAAATTTCACGCCTGAAATTCAACCATTAAAAAACTACTATGTATTAAATCCGCTTAATACAACATTTAAAGATTCTAGCAACAGATTTGCAAAATTAAAAAACGAATTAAAAATAGAAGGTCTAGATACAGAAGCTAAAAATTCAATACTACACTTGTGTGAAAAATACCAAGGTATATTTCATTTGCCTAATGAAAAGTAACAGCAAATAACTTTTACAAACAAGATATAGCTTGCATTGAAAATAGTCCGGTTTATGTCAAAAATTACCGTTTACCGCATTCACAATTACAAGAAATAAATGATCAAGTTCAAGATATGCTTAAGGATAATATAATAGAAAAGTCAACTAGTCCATATAATTCACCTTTATTGATAGTACAAAAAAAAAGTACGGATGATACCAAAAAATGGAGACTTGTAGTCGATTTTAGACAGCTCAACAAAAAAATTGTTGATGATAAATTCCCATTAACTAGACTTGAAGATGTCTTAGACCACCTAGGTCGAGCGAAATATTTCTCAACTCTAGACATGACAAGTTCATTTCACCAAATTGAAATCAATCCAAATTCAAGACATTTAACAGCATTCTCGACAAATCGAGGACACTTTCACTTTAAACGTTTACCATTCGGCTTGAAGATTTCAACAAACAGCTTCCAAAGAATGTTATCTATAGCACTCAGTGGTCTAGAATCTAATGCTTTTATATATGTTGATGACATTATTGTTTTTGGATGTAGTCTTCAACATCATAACAAAAATCTCGAAAAAAAATTTCAAAGACTTCAAAAATATAATCTAAAACTTAATCCCAGTAAATGCAATTTTCTAAAAAGAGAAGTAATATACCTCGGTCATCAAATAACAGCAAAAGGTATAAAAACTGATCCTAATAAGCATAACACTATTCAAAATCACCCTATTCCTAAAAATGCTGACGAAGTCAGAAGATTCATCGCATTTTGCAATTATTATAGACGCTTTATACCAAAAGAGCTAAAGAATCACTGAACGTATCAAAAATAAAAAGAAAGTATCAACAGAAGAGAAATGTAGAACCCTCAAATTTCAAAGTAAATGATTATGTTTACTTAAGAAAAGGAACTAAAAAAAATCAGAAAGTCCATACGAAGGTCCATTTAAAATAGTAGACCAAAACGGAGTAAATTCCACAATAAAAATCAGAAATAACCTTAAAAACATACACAATAGACTGAAATTATGGAGACATAATGTAGATGATAACTAATGTACACAAATGTAAAATCCTAACTTAACTATATAGACATAATAGCCAATATACATAAATGTAAAATCCTAATTTAAATATAAACACTGTACATAATAGACAGCATTTAGAAGTTAGTAATACCTGTACAAAATGCATAGGATATGGTAGAATATGTAGCATAATGAAAATACGTAAATAAATAAGATAAGTAATGGGTTAAGTACACAACAAAAAAAAAAAAAAAAGAAAAAAAAAACAATTCATACTATAAGTCAAATTTATTTTTTTCCTATTAGGGGTAGAGGTGTAGTATACACATGTAATACATGTAATAATAATATCTAAAAATAATCATGCAAAAAGAAAAGCGCATCTCGCTAATAAAAGATAATTAATCACCTTGTAACATTATATGCACGTATATGTATACAAACATACATGCACAGCATGAATAATAATAATGCACAATGCTTAATGGCATGATATGAACACATAATTGTACGCACATAAATTATTGTGCAAGCGCCATATCATCCTAGTAAACAAGTATATCTCATATTGCAAAACAAAAATTAACAGAAATACAATTTACTTCCAATTTATCAAAAGAAATTACAATCTTAAGAATCAGCAATTTGATACCATTTACAAGTAAGTCAAGTAGGTGACAAAAATGTGTGTCGTAACAATTGATGTGAATTATTATTGTAAAAGGTCATTCAATAAGTAAGAAAGCAATGAATTTGCTTATTAGACAATTCATTTCTGAAATTGCCATTTCTTGCTTATGGAATGATTTTCCATAAGAACCTATGTAAACCAATTATATAAAAGACGAAGAAAAGAATAAAGAACTCAGACTTGATTATCACTGCATTGGAGTATATTCATTTCTCACAATTCGGCTTAAAAGCCTATTGATCATAAAGCGGCAATCTTCAGCCTGATCAACCGACCTAAGCAAAGGCAATAAAGCGGCAGATAGCCTTGCCTTACTTACCTTTAAAGCTTAAAGACTATAAAGCGGCAAATTAAGCCTAGACTTGAGCTTAAACATACAATTGAGAAACAATAAAAATCGTTACCACGAAGACCGAGATTGATGAGTAAAATATTACATAGCGACCGTTAATAAAAATAAAAATAAAAATATTACACTTTGAAATTAATTCATAGTAATAATAAATACCCTGTACAATATACACAATGAAAAAATCTTTCTGAACAGATTGGGATTTTAAGAGTAGTTCTACCACTGCATTGGAGCACAAGGGTATATTCATGGAAAAGGTTACCGAATGCAGACTACGTTCCGCTGAAAAGTATATTGAGGTGCCACTTTTCTTAGTAAACAAACTCAACTGAAGGCTGAAAATAAAGGTCTTCGGTTTGAAAATTTATATTATATACATAGTAGTGTTGATTAAAAAAAAACTATTCATGATACTAATTGTTAAGATCCAGCCGCGTAATAATATTTTTAAGATCTCACATTAGCTTATCAGCATGCATTTGTCGCAATTATACTCATCAGCATTTCGTACATTGCATTTTGTTTATCACATTCCGTGGTAACTTGAGTATCGTGTCCACGGCTTGAATTGTCTTTACTTGCGAGAGCTTCATGCCGGCATATTCATGCTGATAAGACAATGTGCTGAGTAAGTTGTTCACACGGTGAAGTGCACGTCTTCACTTGAGGTGAAATTTATGTTAATTAATTTTAGTTCTGAATAAAGTTTAGTTTTGTTCAAAAACGCAAGGCGAACGGTTGTAATCTTTAGTATATTATCAACAAGTTTTCAGCAAATCCATTTTCCGGACAAATACATTTTGGTGTACAAGTTAATGAGCTTGTGCTCCCCCATCAGAGGTCTTGGTACAAGAACCAAAGGCCTACGTCGTTAACGGGAAGGTAAAACAATTTTACCCGAATTTAAACATTTGGTGACCCCGACGTGATTTCACGTCACAAGCGAAACTCATTGTTGTCTCAGGAGTGTGACATTATTCTACATCATGGAGCAGTTTGGAAAACGACAGGCTGAGCTAGGCAAGGCGCTAGAAAACATTATAGACAACTACAAAAAGGATCCGAAAGACAGGAAAACCAAAGCAGAGTACTACATAGAAAGAGCGAGGAGATTGGAAGAGGCATGGTCAAGGTTTGAACTAACCGACAATGAACTTAGATCACTACCCGAGCTACCTCTTGACCACCCATACTTCGCGAAGGACTACTACAACTCGATACGGACGCTCTACGAGCAATACCGGGAGCATTTCAACGAAAAGATCGACTCCTTCGACAAAGAAGAACAAGACCCACTTCAACAGCCCGACAAGGGCTCAGAAACTCAAGACGTACCTTTAAGGTCACCTCCAAAACAAGCAATGCCAAAGCCATTTCAACCTGAAGGAAAGGCTGACATGGCACAGAGCAATCTCGAGTCGGTTGAAATTAATAAAATAATACGTCGACAAAGAGGCATTATCCAATCGCTGCGGAGAGTGCTCGAAGGGGTTCAATACGACGACGCTCATCCACGGCAATATTATAAAATCAAGGCTGAAACCATCAGTCAACATTGGTGCCAAATTGAGAATCAGAACTATTCACTGTGGGAAATGACCGATGATCCCGCCACAATGGGTTATGATGTCAATGAGTACATCGCCTTGGAAGAAAGAGTACAAAATACACTAGTACAGCTTTCTACAAGGATCGATGTGGCGCCCACACCAAATTTGGTGCAACACGGTACTACATTGCAACTTCCAAGGATGACTTTGCCCAAATTTGACGGAGATTATCTTAAATGGCGCCAATTTTACGATCTCTTCTCGCAAATGGTTCATAATCAACCACTACCGAATTGTCAGAAGATGTGGTACTTAAAGACAAACTTGGTGGGTGAGGCAGAGAAATTCATTAGACATCTCCCACTGAGCGAGGAAAATTACACAACGGCCTGGAAGTTGCTGCAAGATCGTTACAACAATATGCGAATCTTAGTAGCCGGCCTGATCAACAAACTCTTAGGACAAGCTTCCCACGCATCCGACAACGCGTCAGCTTGCGCTGTGAAAATGTTACACGATACTACACAAGAATGCTTATTAGCATTGGAGAATTTAGAGGTTTCAACTACAAATTGGGATCCCTTACTTCTCCATATCCTGGTTAAAAAGCTAGACAAGACTAGCCACACATTATATGAGCAATCGTTGCCAAATCCAAGAGGACTGCAAACTATGAAGGGTTTCTTGTCATTCTTAGAGGGTAGGTTCCAATCGCTGGAGGCTTTAGGCCACAAGAGCAAAAATGTGGATGAGCAGCGAAAGATTAACACATCCAAATCAATGGCTTCCGTTGCCATTACACCACCAGCTTGCGTATCATGCAAGGGCAACCATCAGCTTTACCAATGCACCACATTTTTGAAATTAACGCCATCAAATCGCTTAAAGGTGCTGAGGGTGAATAACTTGTGCGTCAATTGTATGAGATCAGGACATACTACAGTCAAGTGCAAATCACGTGGATGCACTAAATGCAACAAGATGCATAACACGCTAGTGCATCTGAACGACTGTGAAGGATTGCAATCACAACAAGCTTCTACTACCTTAGCTCCAAGATAAGTGGCATGCCGTGCAACCCCACCACGGTCTTCGTTTTCAACAGTCGACCAACCAGTTGACTCGTCGTCCAGTGTTACAGCCCTGAGTAGCAAACAAAATCGTGGTTTTGTATTGTTAAGTACAGCACGAGTCATACTAACTAGCAGCAATGGAAGCAGTTTAGAATGTCGAGCCATCTTAGATTCGGGCTCCCAAATAAATATCATCAGCCAAAAGATTGTTAAAAAGCTTGGTCTCGCGCCCACTTCCGACTCTTTAGTCATAGAGGGCATTGGGCAAGGAAAGCGGCAATCTCATCAAAGAGTAAATGTGCTACTCCAGTCAAGGTTGAACGGATACTCTACCAGAGTCGAGGCTTTCATACTTCGGAGTATCATTTCTCCTCAGCCAACACGACAGTTGGATATCTCTTCGTGGGCCATACCAAACAACATAAAATTAGCAGACCCCGCTTTCAATCGTCCAGACCAAATTGACATCCTGCTAGGAGCTGAATTCTACCATCAATTATTGTCCATCGGGCAGATAAAGTTATCAGAAGACCTACCAATTTTGCAGAACACCATGCTGGGCTGGATCATTGCGGGAAGGGTGGAAAGAGCACCTCTAACTACAGCGGCGTGTGCAATATGCACCGACGAAGACCTCAACAATGTCATCGAAAAATTCTGGAAAATGGAAGAGGTCGAAGAACCCAAATCTCGATTAACACCAGCGGAAAGCCGTTGTGAAGTCTACTTCAACCAAACAACTCAAAGAGACTATGAAGGACGCTTCTTGGTCAAACTACCATTTGCGAGTGATCCCACATAATTAGGCGAATCGAAGAATATAGCACTACGTCGATTTTTGTCTCTGGAGAGAAAGTTAGCTACAAACAACGTACTCAGGCAACACTATGTGGGATTCATGGAGGAATATGAACGTTTGGGTCATATGGAGGAAATTGACATGGAGAAATTAACGACTCCATACTACTTCCTGCCACACCATGTGGTCACAAACCGGAAAGCACTTCTACTAAACTTAGGGTAGTCTTCGACGCATCGGCAAAAACATCCACTAATCTATCTTTAAATGATGTTTTGCATGCAGGACCCACGATACAAGATGACCTATTTTCGATTTTATTGCGATTTCGAATGCCGCGATTTGTTTTCACGGCAGATATCGAAAAAATGTACCGTCAGGTGCTGATTCATCAAGATGATCGAAAATATCAGCTGATCCTCTGGAGGAGTGACCCGCAAGAACCATTAAGGTGTTACCAATTAAATACAGTCACATATGGCACAACATCAGCCCCATATTTGGCAACAAAGTGCCTGCACGAATTAGCCCATGACGCAAGTGGAAGACTTCCTTTGGCGTCAAAATCCATACTAGAAAATTGCTACGTAGATGATGTAATAACTGGCAGCGATAGTCTCAATGAAGCGATACAGACCCAGTCGCAACTCATGTCATTGCTAACTGAAGGGGGATTTAAACTCAGGAAATGGTGCTCAAATAACTCCCGATTACTAAAAAACATACCACCGGAAGATCAGGCAATACAACTAGACTTCAGTGAGGAAATGGACGAAAGCTTAAAAACCCTAGGCCTCATATGGTTGCCAAAATCGGACCAATTTTGTGTGAAAACCTGTTGTATTGATAAATCACGAGTCACGAAACGCAATGTCGCATCGCTGATAGCTCGTTTATTTGATCCACTCGGGATAATATCACCAATCGTCGTCACTGCTAAAATATTTCTTCAGAGACTGTGGCAACTTAAGTTAGACTGGGACGCGTCCCTTCCAATGGAGCTACACACAAGGTGGGTTAAATTTCACGAAGAATTGCTGTTCATGGAAAACATACAGTTTCCTAGACACGTATTCGGAGGCGACGTTCCAAAAACAGTACAGTTTCATGCATTTGCGGATGCATCCGAAAGGGCGTACGGCGCCGCTATGTACATTCGATCAACCACTTCTGATGGGAGAATTCTTGTCCGACTTATTTGCTCCAAATCCAGAGTAGCTCCCATCAAACAAGTCACACTGCCCAGACTCGAGCTCTGCGCTGCCAAATTAGCTGCGGAACTAGCAAGCCGTGTTAAGAGAGACTTAAAACTGGAAAACAGCCCCACACACTTTTGGACAGACTCCGAGATTGTTCTGGCGTGGATTAATTCCACTTCATCATCATTTCAAGTCTTTGTTGCAAATCGCATAGCGACAATTCAAGGACTCACAAATACGCAGCAATGGCGCCACGTCAGTTCGAAGGAGAACCCAGCTGATGTTCTATCAAGGGGAACTACACCTGAAAGGCTGAAGGCACATAATCTCTGGTTTTACGGTCCCCCGTTTTTACATGGCGAAGAAGCAATGTGGCCTTCGATATACAACAAAAATCTGCAGATTCCTTGTGAACTAGAACGGAAACGGGCTTCACTGCCCGTAGCCACAGCACTCAATGCTAATAATCGTTCATCCAATCCTATATGCAACATTCAGCATGGAAATTCCTTCAGACGGCTGCAACGAATTACCGCTTATTTAATTAAATTTATCAACAAGGTGAAAGGCTCGAAGGTATCACCCTCATCAAAGGATGCAACTCTAATGGTAAAGGAACTCGACTCAGCACTATATGTGCTCATAAAGCTAATGCAGCAGTCGGACTTTCACGAGGAAATTAATCAACTTCGCCACTACAAAGAAGTGAACAAGAGGAGTTCTTTAAGCGACTTTGCACCATTTTTAGACGAAAATGACATAATTCGCGTAGGAGGACGTTTGGAAGAATCAAATCTTTCATACGATAGCAAACATCCCATGCTGCTTCCATATTCGCATCCATGGACAAAACTGTTGATGACAGATCTGCACAATGAAAATTTGCACTGTGGACCACAGACACTATTAGCCACCACGCGACAGCGCTTTTGGCCCATTAAGGGCAAAATTTTGGCCAGATCGATAGTTCAACACTGCGTGCGTTGTGCGAAGGCCAAGCCCAAGCTGTTATCCCAAATAATGGGAAATCTTCCATCTACCAGAGTACAGCCCGCCAGACCTTTCATCAATTCCGGGGTTGATTTTTGCGGCCCAATTTTCATACACTACCGAGTCAGAGGCAAACAACCTCACAAGGCCTATGTGGCGGTGTTCTGCTGCTTTGCCACGAAGGCAGTTCACTTAGAGGTCGTGAGTGACTTGACAACAGAAGCCTTTTTAGCAGCTCTAAGAAGATTCACGGGACGAAGAGGTCACTGCAAAAATTTGTATTGTGATAATGCGACGAATTTCGTTGGGGCTCGGAACCAACTACACAAGCTAAGTGAGACCATTTACTCTGATGACGCTCAAGCGAAAATAGCTTCGTCTTGCAACGCACGCGGAATTGATTTCCACTTTATCCCCCCTCGAGCGCCTCATTTCGGTGGCTTGTGGGAGGCCGCAGTGAAATCGGCAAAACACCTGCTTCTAAGAAGCGTAACTTCAGCATCGCTAACATATGAAGAGCTGGAGACGGTAATGGTGGAAATCGAAGCCATATTGAATTCCAGGCCACTGACTCCAATGTCGGCTGATCCTAATGACCTAACAGCTCTAACTCCTGGCCATTTGCTTATTGGAGAGCCACTTACTGCATCCATAGATGCATTTTCAGAACCGTGTAAAGCTAGCCTCCTGAAACGATGGAAATTAGTGTCCCACATCAAGCATGACTTCTGGCGGCGCTGGTCGCGTGAATATTTGAATGAGCTTCAACACCGCTACAAATGGAAGCAACGCTGCCAAAACGTAGAACCAGGAACCATAGTCATCTTAAAAGAAGAAAATACGCCTGTCACGAAGTGGCCACTGGGACGCATAGTTCAATTGCACAAGGGTACTGATGGTTACGCAAGAGTAGCGGATGTTCGAACAGTCACGGGCGTCTTCCGGAGGCCAATTCACAAACTTGCGCCCTTACCCATAGAAGCGAATGATGCCCAACATACCTTCACAAGTGCAGAACAGGTCAATAAGAGTGAATCAGCTCTCAAGACACAAGATGACCAACATAAGAAAACCCCTCGAGTTACCAATGGAGCGGACCCACGCCCCTCGACAAGTGACACTGCAAATCGCTCCCGCCGGAAAAAGGCACGAACATCACTTGGATCCCTAATTGTATCAACTTGGTTAGTCTGCCTATTTCTTCCAGCTCTAAAGGGAGATCCTGTAGAAGTAACCACATTCAACTCACGGCCTGGCATACATTTCGAACACTTGGGAACAGCGAAACTGATCTCTACCGAATGGAATTTGGTGACATATTACAATCTCAGGCCATACCGAATGGAGTTCAACACATTGAAAAGGGGAATAAAGACGCTAGAGCACCTCTGCAATCAAATAAAATACAAGAGTTCCTGCATACCAGTCATCACGCAATTTCAACACATTCAAGAGGAACTTATCGTCGACAACGACCTACTTCCCACACAAAACTCAAGCATAAGAGAGAAAAGAGGGGCTATTGACATTGTAGGCAACATCGCTAACTCATTATTTGGGGTGTTAGACTCCCAATACTCTGAAGACATGGCGAAAACAATCGAGGCCGTCAAAGGAAATGAATTACATCTCCTAGAATTAATCAAGAATCAAACATCCATTATTGATTCCACTGTTAACATAGTCAAACGAGACCAAGAAGCTACTAATAAAAAATTCATGGCATTAGAAGAGCAAATTACACAGATTATCAACCGCATTTCTGATACAGGTGAAGAGACTCAGCAATTTAAGGTGATGCAGTTATTCTCATCATTGTCCATCCAGATGACCTTAATTGTGAGTGATATTCAACGATTCCATTTATCCATCATCGATGCCTTAACGGATTCTCATCACGGCCAAATAAGCCCACGACTTCTATCACCAGCTCAATTGAGAGAGGAAGTACTACTCATCCAAAGCCACTTACCAACATCCTTAAGTTTGCCTACAAGTCAAGGGAGCATCTTACCGCTGTACAAATTAATAAGTGTCGAAGGCCGAGCCGTCGAGAATTATGTCATATTCAAGCTCATGATACCGCTAATCAACTTGGAGAAGTTTGATTTGTTCATGACATGGCCAATTCCGGTCTATGTAAATGAGACATTCATCTCAATACGATCATGTGCATCGAACTTGGCCGTTACGTCCCACAGAGATCAACATTACCCGTTGACTGACCAAGAATTGGCGGGGTGCAAATCAGTAGAAGAAAGGGTATATCTATGTAAGCAGCTTCACCCCGTTTATCGCAGAAGAGCCAACGTGTGTTCTTGTGAATCCGATCTTTTGAATGGAATTCCATATACACAGTCATGCAATGTATTGAAAATAGAGGAGGATTCCATATGGTTACAACTAACTCATGAGAACCAGTGGATCTATGCATTAAAGGGAACAACCTCAATAAATGTTGCCTGTAGTAGTGTCACAATAACGACATCGATAAATGGCTCAGGGCTTTTGAAACTACAGCCCGATTGCTCTATAAAACACGAGTTGCTAACGCTTCAAGGCCATTACATCTACTCGAGTGAATCACGGAGATCATATACCAAATTAAGTGAGCTCCTCAACATCACTACACCTGAACACCTATCCGCAATCCTGCAAGAAAAAGGCCATTACCATCCGCAATTGAAGGAGCTTGAAGAATTACAAGAGATCATCAAGAAGCAGAAATTCGACCTACCCACTGACATTCATACACGTACCACCCATGGTCTGGCGATCGGATATACAGGAGTTTTTTTGGTCATAACTATCCTACTGGGACTGCTCTACAAGCATCGAGAAGACATGCAAAAATGCCTGCGGGGCAAACCGAAGCCCTTACCGAGACAACAGCAGCGCCATGAAGATTTCGTAGTCAACATCGAATGAAGCGTAGGTTGAACCAGGAGTTCAACGGCGGGGAGAATGTTAAGATCCAGCCGCGTAATAATATTTTTAAGATCTCACATTAGCTTATCAGCATGCATTTGTCGCAATTATACTCATCAGCATTTCGTACATTGCATTTTGTTTATCACATTCCGTGGTAACTTGAGTATCGTGTCCACGGCTTGAATTGTCTTTACTTGCGAGAGCTTCATGCCGGCATATTCATGCTGATAAGACAATGTGCTGAGTAAGTTGTTCACACGGTGAAGTGCACGTCTTCACTTGAGGTGAAATTTATGTTAATTAATTTTAGTTCTGAATAAAGTTTAGTTTTGTTCAAAAACGCAAGGCGAACGGTTGTAATCTTTAGTATATTATCAACAAGTTTTCAGCAAATCCATTTTCCGGACAAATACATTTTGGTGTACAAGTTAATGCGCTTGTGCTCCCCCATCAGAGGTCTTGGTACAAGAACCAAAGGCCTACGTCGTTAACGGGAAGGTAAAACAATTTTACCCGAATTTAAACACTAATTTTGAAAATTGAAAAATATCGTAAAATAAGAATTTTATGAATAAATAAATAAAAAAGCTGAAACTGGTCCAAGACCAATTCTTATGATACCCTAGATGAATGTTCGTTTGTAATTTCGTATGTTCACCCATTTGCGCAAGTTTGATCTTTGAAGTGGTCTTTCGCATATATTTCTAGAACGGCTGGTCGGATAGCAAAACTGATTATAACAAATTTCATAGGACTTCATATTCTGAAGAACTTTTCAGTACAAGAAAAATGTCGTCTAGGGCTGATCATCTTCACAGTATATGTAACCAATATTTTTATATGGCAACACCAAGAAAGAGTTACTCGATCTGGTCCATTTTTGAAACTTTACTATGCTATAAAAACATCATGTACTAAATTTCAGCTCTCTACGTCGACGCGTTCTCAGGCAGTCCCCAAATAAATAGTGAAAAGAAATTTTTGTATAGCAACCCTACGAAGAATTGCCCGATTCGGCCAATTTTCGAACCTATTTTTTGTTTTTTGTTTTTAAAGCCTGTGGGCACAGTTCCCTCTATGTGAACGCGTTCTCGAGCTATCGTGCGGACGGACGGACAGACGGACATTTAAAATTCAATATAACTTTTGATTTTATGAATGGGTGTCCAATCCATTTTTCTCTATCATCCTTATTTCTACGTGTTACAAACGGAATGACAAACTTAGTATACCCTAGTAAAAACGAACACATTTCTGGTGTGACATCTAGAAAATGACGGAATTTTTTAATAGAATATCACAATTACATAAGCTACGAAAAATTAAATTCAAAATCAAATCATTGAATCAACTATATCCATAGATCGCTTGAAAATTAAAGGCAGAGATAATATAATGTTTCTGCGATGGATGGAGTTTTCCTCTGCATGGCCACAGCTTATTTCATATAAGCTCAATTTAACTGCAAAATTAATAGGATAGTCCTATAAAGTGACTATACCTTCTCTTTCAGCAAACCCACTCCCCAAAACTAATATTTACAAAAGAACTTATTTAAATTGAAAGTGGGATGAAGTTGTATACATGCCATGAAAAAATAAGAACATTTTAATGGAATAGTCCCTTTATTTATAATTTCATTGTGCATAGTGGTCCATAATTATTTTGAATAAGTTTTGCATTTGTTTATAATTTTTTGTTAATCAAAACACATGTTTTTGCTTATAGTTGTTTTATATGTTATTAATTTTCAAGGCGGCTTTCCAACACAGCACGGATGTATCCGTGGCATGGTAAAATTAAATCCTGCTAGAATATATAAATTATCCTTGGAAAATCCCGTCCGGTTATCACTAACAACTTAGGATATCTCTGTGCCGAATGTGCGGTGTTCGGATTTGCCATTACTGTGCCCTTCCAACATAGGCATAGTTATGCGTTAAATAATATTAAATTCCAGCTGGAAGAACCATGTGCAGGATTTTTTAAGATTTTCTGGCATTGTAGAGAATTGATTAGTGCTTACAAAAAAAAAAAAGATTCATTTCAACCCCTTGTAATATATAATTTCAATATTTTATCGTATCGTCTAGCTTAGTAACTATAAAAAATCATTTCGTTTTTCTTCTCGTTTTTCTTGGCTTTGCTTGAAATACATTTGAGAAAAACAAATTTAACTTACAGGTATATATTGTTTATTCAAAGATAGGAACTAGGTATGTAAATTCACAAAAGGAGACTTGATTGTAATAATTATAGCTGAATAAATTTCTAACAAAGCAAGTATAGTTAAAAAAAAATAAGCTCTTAAATATATGTAGTGGACCTCCTCTATTTCTATGTAATTTCACCTGCATATTATCGCAAACAGCTTCAAAATTTTTCTTCAACCAAAATCCCTGGTAAAATTAACAAGCCAAGAAGGAGAAATCCTGTCTGCAGATAGGCGATCTAATGATACATCAGACTGCCATAGTTTTCTCAATACTAATCAATATATTTACTGTCCACAACGCTTTCCCGCCAAGACTTATCAACGCTTTGAAAAATTATAAAGAGAGTATTTGTTCATTTTCAGAATAACGTAACAACTCATCCAATTTAAAAAACAATACAGAAAAAAGTGATTGTTTCACGACAAATTCCAAGATGTGAAATTTTCCAATCCGATAAGTTTTGGCCAAGTTCCAGTGAGTTGCGGTGCTAACTTGACGCCAACTTAGCACCACATCCAGTTTCCTTTAGAAAAAAGGACACGACAAATTTATGGTTTTCACGACAAATTAACGATAATTACCAAGATGTATAATTTTCCAATCCGATAAGTTTTGCCCGAGATCCAGAGAGTTGCGGTGCTAATTCGACTTCAACTTAGCACTACATCCAGTTTCCTTTAGCAAAAAGGACACGACAAATTTATGGTTTTCACGACAAATTAACGACAAACTCCAAGGTATATAATTTTCCAATCCGATAAGTTTGGCCGAGTTCCAGTGAGTTGCGGTGCTAACTTGATGTCAACTTAGCACCACATCCAGTTTCCTTTAGAAAAAATGACACGACAAATTTAGAGATTTCATGACAAGTTAACGACAAATTAACGATAAATTCCAAGATGTGAAATTTTCCAATCCGATAAGGTTTGGCCGAGTTCCAGTGAGTTGCGGTGCTAACTTGACGTCAACTTAGCACCACATTCAGTTTGCTTTAGAAAAAATGACACGACAAATTTATGGTTTTCACGACAAATTCCAAAATGTATAATTTTCCAATCAGATAAATTTTGGCCGAGTTCCAGTGAGTTGCGGTGCTAACTTGACGTCAACTTAGCACTACATCCAGTTTCCTTTAGAATAAAAGAATACGACAAATTTATGGTTTTCACGGACAAATTTCAAGATGTGAAATTTTCCAAACCGAGATGTATTGGCCGAGTTCCAGTGAGTTGCGGTGCTAACTTGACGTCAGCTTGGCACCACGTCCAGTTTCCATTAGAAAAACGGACACAACAAATTTATGGATTTCATGACAAATTAACGACAAATTAACGACAAATTCCAAGATGTGAAATTTTCCAATCTGATAGGGTTTGGCCGAATTCCAGTAAGTTGCGGTGCTAACTTTACGTCAACTTAGTACCACGTCCAGTTTACTTTACAAAAAGGACACGACAAATTTATGGTTTTCACGACAAATTAACGACAAAATACAAGATGTGAAATTTTCCATCCGATAAGTTTTGGCCGAGTTCCAGTGAGTGGCGGTGCTAACTTGACGAGAACTGAACACCACATCAAATTTCCTTTAGAAAAAAGGACACAACAAATTTATGGTTTTCACGACAAATTAACGACAAGATCCAAAATGTGAAATTTTCCAATCCGATAAGTTTTCGTCGAGTTCCACTGAGTTGCGGTTCTAACTTGACGTAAACTTAGCACCACGTCCAGATTCCTTTAGAAAAAGAGGGCACGACAAATTTATGGGTTTTATGACAAATTAACGATAAATTCCAAGATGAGAAATTTTCCAATCCGATAAGGTTGGCCGAGTTCCAGTGAGTTGTGGTGCTAACTTTTACGTCAACTTAGTACCACATCCAGTTTCCTTTACAAAAAAGCACACGACAAATTTATGGTTTTCACGACAGATTAACGTCAAAATGCAAGTTGTGAAATTTTCCAATCCGATAAGTTTTGGCCGAGTTCCAGTGATTTGCGGTGCTAACTTTACGTCAATTTAGCACCACATCCAGTACTCTGCAGAAAAATGACACGACAAATTTATGGATTTCATGACAAATTAACGACAAATTAACGACAAATTCCAAGATGTGAAATTTACAAATCCGATAAGATTTGGCCGAGTTCCAGTGAGTTGCGGTGCTAACTTTACGTCAACTGAACACCACATCCAGTTTCCTTTAGAAAAAAGGACACGATGGTTTTCACGACAAATTAACGACAATTTCCAAGATGTGAAATGTTCCAATCCGATAGGGTTTGGCGGAGTTCCAGTGAGTTGCGGTGCTAACTTGACGTCAACTTAGTACCACATCCAGTTTCCTTTACAAAAAAGGACACGACAAATTTATGGTTTTCATGACAAATTAACGACAAAATACAAGTTGTAAATTTTCCAATCCGATAAGTTTTGGCCGGGTTCCAGTACGGGGCGGTGCTAACTTGACGATAACTGAACTCCACATCCAGTTTCATTTAGAAAAAAGGATACGAAAAATTTATGGTTTCACGACAAATTAACGACAAATTCCAAGATGTATAATTTTCCAATCCGATAAGTTTTGGCCGAGTTCCAGTGCATCAACTTAGCACAACATCCAGTTTCATTTAGATAAAAGGACACGACAAATTTATGGTTTTGACGTCAAATTAACGAAAAATTAACGACAAATTATGAGCTAGCTCCGAACTATATCAGACGAAGTTGCGGTGCTGACTTTACGTACGTGAAGTACACTGTTGTGTGCAAGATATTCGTCTGTTAAGTGGTTTTATATACGGATGAAGATAGAGCAGCGAATTATTTTAAATGTACTTTTATTCATTTTTAAAATAAAGAAGAAATATTACTAGAGATACATATTTACATATCCATTTTCTTTATATAAATGACGTACAAAAAAAAGCTTTAAACAGATTTAAATTATTCTTGCAGAATTCATCGCTGTTCAAACATATTCAACAATTGTTCAAACCAACATTAAATAGCCACCTGAAAATTAAATCATTCAAAAGATTTTAATTCGAAGCATTTCTTACTATTGAAACTAGGTTGGGAACGAAACTACATATACCTACCTACAAGCTCATCGATAAAGCAGTTTTTTAGTGGAGACAACAATCGACACATGATCGCTACATTCCACATTACAAGATCTCGACACGATCGACAGAATTCATCAGGCTTTTAATTGAAATTAAAATGTATATTATTAGCAAATTATTACTTAGCTTAAAAAGCATAAAACATTTTAGTATTAACTAAAAATAATTTAGAAATGGCCATATTGTGTATGTATAGGTATATTCTATTAGTTCAGTTAATACGTTGTACGTACTAAGCATAGCTGCTAAGGTCAATGCACTCGTCTGACCTCGGCACAGCTGTTAAAGTCAACGGACTTTCTGTTGCTACCTACGCACAGCTGCTAAGGTCAATGTACTTTGGTTGTTATGCGCAAGGTAAAATAATTTGTTGGTGCCGTGCGCAGTTCAGAGGCAATATAAGTCGCAGGCCAACTTGAATCTTTCTCTTTTAGTATCCAGCTTCTATAGAGTGCGCATCATTTTGGAATTCGACTTGGCTAGTGTAATCAAATATAATTATTAACAAATTAACTTTATCTTGGGTAACGACTGAGATAAAGATATTTATTCTGGGTCTCGACTGGAATAAATTCTAATAACGTAACAACTTTATCTTGGGTAACGACTGAGATAAAGATATTTATTCTGGGTCTCGACTGGAATAAATTCTAATAACATAACAAGTTTATCTTGGGTAACGACTGAGATAAAGATATTTATTCTGGGTCTCGACTGGAATAAATTCTAATAACATAACAACTTTATCTTGGGTAACGACTGAGATAAAGATATTTATTCTGGGTCTCGACTGGAATAAATTCTAATAACATAACAACTTTATCTTGGGAAACGACTGAGATAAAGATATTTATTCTGGGTCTCGACTGGAATAAATTCTACTAACATAACAACTTTATCTTGGGTAACGACTGAGATAAAAATATTTATTCTGGGTCTCGACTGGAATAAATTCTACTAACATAACAACTTTATCTTGAGTAGCGACTGAGATAAAGATATTTATTCTGGGTCTCTACTGGAATAAAATTTACTAACCTAATAACTTTATCTTGGGTAGCGACTGAGATAAAGATATTTATTCTGGGTCTCGACTGGAATAAATCTTACTAATAACAACTTTATCTTGGGTACCGACTGAGATAAAGATATTTATTCTGGATCTCGACTGGAATAAAATTTACTAACCTAATAACTTTATCTTGGGTAACGACTGAGATAAAGATATTTATTCTGGGTATCGACTGGAATAAATTTTACTAACTCAACAACTTTATCTTGGGTACCGACTGAGATAAAGATAGTTATTCTGGGTAGCGACTAGAATAACATAGACTAACTCAAACCTTTATCTTGGGTCTCGACTGAGATAAAGATAGTTATTGCGGGTAGCGACTAGAATAACACTCACTAATCTCAAACCTTTATCTTGGGTCTCGACTGAGATAAAGATATTTATTCTGGGTACCGACTAGAATAAACACGACTAATACAACTTTGCTTTGGATCTCGACCGAAGTAAAGTATCTTGTTCCGGGGAACGACTAGAACAAGATAATCACTAACTATTTAATTACCAACGCCATAAAGTCGATTCCATAGTTTTATACTGGTGAGTACATCTTTGATTAATCATATATTATATTTCATATTGATTAATATATTTATATACCTATATATATACATATAGTGCCATTGGTCAAAGTAGCCACAACTTTGACAGTATTATATTGAAATTATTATTGTGTAGTGAGTAAGCGATTTTTTTGAATATATTGAAGTTTAGTTCTTAAGTGAGAAATTGAGTTCTGTTAATTTTAGTTCTAGTTGTAATGTTGTACTTAAGTTTTACGTGCGTCCAATAAACCACTGGCTATAAAATATTCCCCGGCGTTATCATTTACAGTCCACATCCTTCTCTATATTTTTTCTTGAGTGTTCTCATTGGGCAGAACATTTAATGATCCTTCGTAGCCGGATTTAAAGTCTAGTGGTTTATAATCTCACACGTCTTAACATGAGTACACTTCAAAAATGTTTGGCTAACCAAGCCACCTCCGCAAAAATCATCGAAAAATCTCTTAAGAACTACAACAATACTGCTGTAGAGAAACGAACAAAAGGGCTTGTTTCTGAGCGCTTAATCGCTTTAAGCGAAATCTGGTCAGATTACAAGTCTACTCATTACGCAATTATCCAAGCTACGCAGGCATTGGATGACAGTGAACTTGAGAAGTACGACTATTTCGTACATGATCAATTTGCAGAGGTGGAAAATAAGTACTATGCATTCCGAGGTATTCTTAGGGATGCATTAGATGCTTTTGAGCCAAAAGCAGAACACAAAATTACCGCAGAAACTAGAACTGATCAGCAATTTTCGTCTTTTTAGAAGTTGCCCAGAATTACACTGCCAACATTTTCTGGTTCTTATGATTCATGGAGATCATTTCACGATTTGTTTAATTCTCTAGTTCATAAAAATCATTCGTTACCTCCAGTACAAAAACTACATTTTCTTAAAACAAGTGTTACTGGCGAGGCTGAACACTTGCTGCGACAGTTTCCAGTAACAGATGCAAGCTACGAAAATGCATGGAAAACGTTAAAGGATAGATACGACAATTAGCGAGTATTAGTGAACGCTCAGCGGAAAACTCTGTGTAATCTATCTAAAATAACAAATGAATCTGCCAAGGCGATACGATCCTTATTAGACAGATCTTCAGAATGCATTTTCGAGCTTGAAGCTTTAGGAGTTTCCACAAAGCAATGGGACCCAATTCTCATATACAAGTTGGTGCAATGCCTACCAACGGAAACCCATCGCTTGTGGGAGCAGGAGGTAAATAATGAAGAAGGTTTGTCTACGTTTGATTCTCTAAAAACCTTCCTAGAGACCAGATTCCGAACTCTGGAAGCAATTTTAGATTCAAAGTCAGTTCATCCAGAGAAAACAAATAACTCAAATAATTTCATTAAAAAGATATCAACACATTTCTCATCATCTACAGACAAATGCGCAATATGCAAAGAGCCACATAGATTGTTTAAATGTCCACAATTTATCAAATGTGACATTGACAAAAGGTTTAAGATCGTTACATCTAACCGTCTATGTGTAAACTGCCTATCAAGGCACCATAACATGAAATCTTGCCCAAGCAAATTTACGTGTCGGCAATGCGGTAGAAAACACCATTCTTTGCTTCACAAGAATAGTGGTACATCCAATCAAAGTACTCACTTTTCAACTAAGCAAAGCAATAATTCTAATAAACAAGCACAGAAACTCAATTCTCCCTCTACATCTGAGGTCATACCAGATAGTTCTTTACGAACATTCTACACCAATCGCCCACGGCGTATTACACAAGCACTGCTTTCAACAGCATTGCTAAATATTGCCTCCTCAAAGGGCGTCATATTGACATTACGGGCCTTAATAGATTTTGGGTCTCAAGTGTCATTCATTACCCAAGCAGCAGCACGCAAACTGCAATTACCTACCACCCGCGTAGAAATTCAGATAACAGGCTTGGGGAACACACAAGCTGCAAATGTAAAAGGAAAAACATCATTTGAAATACGCTCGTTATCAGATTCACATAAGGCCACTTCAGTGACAGCACTAATCGGGAACAAGATCACTGAATTCCTACCTCCTTCCACCATTCAAATGCAAGAATGGGAACATATAAAGAATCTAGATCTAGCAGATCAATCTTTCCATAAACCCGGAAAAATTGATATACTTTTAGGAGCAGATGTTTACGGGGAAATTTTATTGGATGGATTAAGAAAAGGTCCTCCAGGAACCCCTATTGCCCAAAATAGCACCCTAGGATGGATCCTCTTTGGAAATTTATCTCAAGCAGACTCTAGTTCCAAGGTTTCATCTTTAACAATCAATGCGCAAGCTGAACAAGACGCATCTATAGACAAAATCCTGCGAATGTTTTGGAAAACTGAGGAAATCACTCCTCAAGTAAGGAAGTTCTCAAAACCCGTACAAGAGTGTGAACGGTTGTATCAAAATACTCATCGTCGCAATGCGAGTGGTCGTTATGAAGTATGTTCACCATTCATCGAAGAAAAACCAGTGCTAGGCGATTCCCGAAATATGGCCCTACGCAGGTTTTATAGTCTCGAGAAGAAACTACTTCAGAATGCTGATCTTTACAAAGACTATAAAGATTGCATAAACGAATATCATGCCTTAGGGCATATGAAACCAGCTGAAAAGGAAGTTAGCAGAGAACAAAGCTACTACCTTCCGCATCACGCTGTTATAAAATCAGATAGTACGACCACAAAGGTTCGAGTCGTCTTTGACGCTTCAGCCAAGTCTACTAATAGGAAAAGCTTGAACGAACAGCTCCATACTGGACCAGTCTTGCAATCTGAACTTTTTTCTATCTTATTACGATGGAGAAAATACAAATACGCCATGCCCGCCGACATAGAAAAGATGTATAGAATGATTAACATTCAATCAACAGATCAAAGGTATCAGAGAATAATTTGGAGAAATAGTCCTAGTGAACCCATAAAGGACTATCAACTAACAACGGTAACGTTTGGCACTACTCCAGCTCCTTATCTCGCTATCAAAACACTTCATCAGCTTGCACAGGATGAAGCTGAGAAGTATCCAATTGCTGCTAAAATTGTTACTCGCGACTTCTACGTAGACGATTTAATTACAGGTGCAGAATCTATCGATGAAGCTGTAAAGATACAAACGCAGCTCGTTAGTCTATTATCTTTAGCTGGGTTTAATCTAAGGAAATGGGTGAGCAACTCCTCGGATCTTCTAGCAGACATTCCAGAGGAGCAAAGGGAATTACAACTTCCCTTACGGTTTGCAAGTGATGAGTCAGTAAAAACTCTTGGTATCCACTGGTATCCAGGAGCTGATTACTTTATCTTGCAATATCGACAAATAGCAGATCGTCTATCTACTAAACAATCTGTTTTATCAGAAATTGCTACATTGTTTGATCCACTAGGCTGGATCTCACCAATAGTAATCACTGCAAAGGTTCTGATGGAAACTTTGTGGTTTTCTGGATGTTCGTGGGATGATCCGATTCCTGCACCCATTGACACCCAATGGCGGCATTTTAAGGCAGAGTTGTATCATATCAGCCAGCTTAAAATCCCGCGCTGGCTACATACGACAAACAATTTAACAAATTGTCAGATACACGGATTCTCAGATGCCTCCAATCAAGCTTATTCTGCTGCTGTGTATATCAAGGTTGTTGACGTCGAAGGAAAAATCCATATCAATTTGCTAATGGCAAAATCAAAAGTAGCTCCTGTGAAACCTGTATCACTTCCTCGGCTGGAGTTATGTGGAGCAGTTTTATTAACTTGTCTTATAAATCGAGTGAAGATAGACTTGGAACTTAATCGAGTCCCCATCTATGCATGGACAGACTCTTCTATAGTCTATCCAAACAAATATAAGACTTATGTAGCGAATAGGGTTTCTGAAATCCAGGAACAACTAGATATCAAAGCCTGGCGTCACGTGCGTTCCGCAGATAATCCCGCAGATTGCAACTGCAGAGGAATCAAACCTGCGAATCTAATCAATCTTGAACTCTGGTGGCACGGACCCAGTTTGCTTCAGCAACCCGAGGAACATTGGCCTAAGTCAAAACCCTCAGCTAACATGCAGATAGATTCTGAACAAAAGCGCGTGACACATACTGCTGTAGCCCAAACAATGATAAACGAATTATTTGATAGATATTCTTCTTTCATAAAATTAAATCGTGTCACAGCATATTGCCTCAGATTTTTGAACAATATCCGAGCAAGCCAAGATCTGACAAAAGGTTTAATTAAACAAACCGAACAGCTTTCCCCAACAGAGCTGCTGGAAGCAAAATATCTGTTAATAAAATTAGCGCAAGGCATTACTTACGATACCGAGATAAGACAATTAAAAGCAGGATTATCGCTTCCAGCTAAAAGCAATTTGATATCCCTTAATCCATTTCTTGACAATAACACGTTATTACGGGTAGGAGGTCGCTTACAAAACGCTCATATCCCATATGATCAACAACATCCGATCATTCTACCAAAAGGAAGTAAATTAACAAACCTAATTATAGATCATATTCATCTAAAAACTTTGCATGGTGGTGTACAGCTTGTATTAAATACTCTAAGACACGAATATTGGGTTTTACAAGGACGACGAACAGTAAAAAACATCCTACATAGATGCATTCCCTGCTTCAAGCAAGCTGCCCGAACTAGGAGTCAAATAATGGGAAATTTGCCAACTCCAAGGGTGAATATCTCAAGACCATTTCAACAAACAGGTGTCGATTATGCCGGTCCTATTAATTTAAAAATGTCAAAGCACAGGGGCAATCGATATTACAAAGGCTATATATGTATCTTCGTCTGTACGGCCACGAAAGCTATCCATATTGAGCCAGTTTCTGACTTACCTACAGCTAGTTTCATCGCAGCTTTCAACAGGTTTTGTAGTCGCCGAGGTCTGTGCACTGATATTTATTCTGACTGCGGAACCAATTTTGTTGGCGCCGACAAGGTTTTCCAGAAAGAATTCAAATCTGCACTCAGAAACGCAAGCAACGAAATTGCTGAAAAAAATTGCGCACGACGGCATTCACTGGCACTTCAATCCACCTTCGGCTCCACATTTTGGAGGCTTGTGGGAAGCTGGAGTGAAATCTATTAAATTTCATTTAAAACGAGTCTTAGGAAACGCCCTTCTAACTTTTGAGGAATTTGCAACAGTCCTGGCACAAATCGAGGCCTCTTTAAACTCGCGACACTTGTGTCCCATGACTGAAGATAAAGATGATCTCAATGCATTAACTCCAGGACATTTTTTGATAGGAAAATCTTTAATCGCACCACCAGAGCCTGTGATGACCATTAGAATATCATCAGTTACTAGATTGAATCATGTACAACTCCTGAAGCAACACTTTTGGAACAAATGGTCAACCGATTACCTGAATTCATTGCAAAATAGGCCTAAATGGCAACAACCAACATTAAATCCTTCTGTCGGAGATTTAGTTCTGATTAAAGAAACAAATTTACCTGCATGTCATTGGATATTAGGAAGAATACAAGAAGTGTTTAAAGGAAATGATACTACATAAGAGTAGTTACAATAAAAACCAGCAAGGGCATCTTAAAAAGACCTATTACGAAAGTATGTCTCTTTCCAAAATCTGCAGAAAGCCCAAATCTGTAACGATAAGGGCATCTGTCCTAAAAAAAAAAAAAAACAAAAAATCAATGAAAGATAACAAAAACTTATCTAAAATCTGGATGAAGCTGCAGGCTATAGGTACATACACACATACGTACAATCGTACGCCCGTTTCAATAATTAAAGCAAAATCTGTTTCAATTCACAGAACTTTTCCCATGCTGCAATTTCTGCATTATAAACCACAAAACCCTTTTCATCTATTAGCAGGGGGCATAATCACAATTATGCAAAGTGCAGATCTTTGCTATTCTTCTTCATAACAAAGATTTTTTTTTCAGAGAAAAAAAAAAACAGCTTTAAAAAATAAATAGGTTATTTCGCCACACTCGAACCTTCGACCTGGGACGTGATACCTTATCAGCCCTCAGCGAAGTTCGGCTATGCTGCCAACGAGAGGCTCTTTCATTACATGTCAATTAAAACCCGTCCAACACGAAGTGATCGTCAATGAAACAGATGTCAACCAAAGGAATGCGCTGCTCTGGCTCAGCTAATCAATTCATTGCAACAGACATCACAATTTATTTTTCCGATTCCGATAGCTGGAACATTTAGGAAAGTAAGATATAATTATTTATATATATATATATATAGCAAAGAAGACAACCAAGGTATGCTTTACGTCGTCATTTTAAAATTAATTTATAGTTACTTGAAAGATTGAATTTTCAAATAAAATTCAACCTTTCAACAGGGGGCAGCATGTTCAAACCAACATTAAATAGCCACCTGAAAATTAAATCATTCAAAAGATTTTAATTCCAAGCATTTCTTATTATTGAAACTAGGTTGGGAACGAAACTACATATACCTACCTACAAGCTCATCGATAAAGCAGTTTTTTAGTGGAGACAACAATCGACACATGATCGCTACATTCCACATTACAAAATCTCGACACGATCGACAGAATTCATCAGGCTTTTAATTGAAATTAAAATGTATATTATTAGCAAATTATTACTTAGCTTAAAAAGCATAAAACATTTTAGTATTAACTAAAAATAATTTAGAAATGGCCATATTGTGTATGTATAGGTATATTCTATTAGTTCAGTTAATACGTTGTACGTACTAAGCATAGCTGCTAAGATCAATGCACTCGTCTGACCTACGCACAGCTGTTAAGGTCAACGGACTTTCTGTTGCTACCTACGCACAGCTGCTAAGGTCAATGTACTTTGGTTGTTATGCGCAAGGTAAAATAATTTGTTGGTGCCGTGCACAGTTCAGAGGCAATATAAGACGCAGGGCAACTTGAATCTTTCTCTTTTAGTATCCAGCTTCTATAGAGTGCGCATCATTTTGGAATTCGACTTGGCTAGTGTAATCAAATATAATTATTAACAAATTAACTTTATCTTGGGTAACGACTGAGATAAAGATATTTATTCTGGGTCTCGACTGGAATAAATTCTAATAACGTAAAAACTTTATCTTGGGTAACGACTGAGATAAAGATATTTATTCTGGGTCTCGACTGGAATAAATTCTAATAACATAACAACTTTATCTTGGGTAACGACTGAGATAAAGATATTTATTCTGGGTCTCGACTGGAATAAATTCTACTAACATAACAACTTTATCTTGTGTAACGACTGAGATAAAAATATTTATTCTGGGTCTCGACTGGAATAAATTCTACTAACATAACAACTTTATCTTGGGTAGCGACTGAGATAAAGATATTTATTCTGGGTCTCGACTGGAATAAAATTTACTAACCTAATAACTTTATCTTGGGTAGCGACTGAGATAAAGATATTTATTCTGGGTCTCGACTGGAATAAATCTTACTAATAACAACTTTATCTTGGGTACCGACTGAGATAAAGATATTTATTCTGGGTCTCGACTGGAATAAAATTTACTAACCTAATAACTGTATCTTGGGTAACGACTGAGATAAAGATATTTATTCTGGGTCTCGACTGGAATACATTTTACTAACTCAACAACTTTATCTTGGGTACCGACTGAGACAAAGATAGTTATTCTGGGTAGCGACTAGAATAACATAGACTAACTCAAACTTTTATCTTGGGTCTCGACTGAGATAAAGATAGTTATACCGGGTAGCGACTAGAATAACACTCACTAATCTCAAACCTTTATCTTGGGTCTCGACTGAGATAAATATATTTATTCTGGGTACCGACTAGAATAAACACGACTAATACAACTTTGCTTTGGGTCTCGACCGAAGTAAAGTATCTTGTTCCGGGGAACGACTAGAACAAGATAATCACTAACTATTTAATTACCACCGCCATAAAGTCGATTCCATAGTTTTATACTGGTGAGTACATCTTTGATTAATCATATATTATATTTCATATTGATTAATATATTACTATTATATTAATAAAAATATTCCGTTACATTGAAAATACACTTTTGTATAATTCGACGTTATTTTTCTACGTACCAATTTGCGGAAAAATTTAAAGGTCTTGCAAATTATAGTTACTATACTATAGAAATAAAATGATTTATATTCAGAAAAAAAGGATCGCATAAAATTCATATATATCCATCCATTAATGAATTTAATACCATTTTATGGGCCAACCGATGATACAAATATTAACAAGTTATGGCCGAATTAGTTGTCAATTGGTTGCTTGCCTGCTTTGGCAACAATTGTTACAAATTTGTTCGTCTTAATTTCAATCTAAAGATTTCTATTTGGAAATTTCTTTGCTTTCTCACTAGCACATAATTAATTACTTTTCCCGAAGTGAATTAAACGAAGAAACTAATGGTTAGATAAATATTATAATATATTCAAAACGTATTTCAGTCAATAAAATACGAAAAACTCAAAACAAATTCGCTGGAAATGACATTGTCACCTCACGACGTAGCAACACCAAAAATTCCTTTCGAATCGGCCATAGCTTGTTATCTCTGTGTCATGGGCCAACCTACACATATTAATCACGATCATTCTGCTACACTTGTGCCCGCAGATGCATATCATCAGAAAAATTTTGATCAACTTACAGTTATTGATATTAATAATAATTGTATCACAAATTCGTAGCATATGATGAGAATTGAATTATTATATTATCATATCGGTTAAGTCTACAATCGAGTTCTGACAAAATAAAATTTTACACGGTCTCCAAATACATATTTCACATTAAAATTGCTGGTAAAATTTTGTCATATCTAAGAGCCAGATTTTGCGTAATGAATTTCTGGTTGTGTTGGTAGTCCATTTTTACATGTATTTATCCGCCATCCCTATTCTAATCAAATTGTCAATTTGCAAAAAGTAAACAAAGGTTTTGTGCGGAGCATCTGTGGTAAAAAATGTTCTTTTTCTACTTTATTTTGAAATAATTCACATAATTAATTTATATAAATCTGCTTCTATTAACAAAAAAGATAATTTAGATAGTGCAGTTGACTCAAAGAGGATTGCCCTAGTTTATAATCCAATTTATATTTGCAAGCACTGACCGAACATTTAATTTTTGTTTTTTTAATTGATATAAAGATTTTAACAGGCACTAGTGGCACTATAAAACTTTGCACTAAATAAAGTTCAAAGATAAATAGTTTTGAAAAGAATTTTGATTCGGTACTTGTGTTAAATTTCGCAAAAGAATTTTAAGTTGACTAAATCTGCTCACAAAATAAAATCACATTTGACAATTCTGCACCCAGCTTTGACAAATCTTTCCTGCAGCATCTCACTTACTCTTATGTATAATCTCCTGCTCTTGACAAATTACGCTCATGTATACGAATTTTACACGATTAAACCATTCCTGTTTGCTCTGTATTCTAAGATCTGGCTTATTACCATTCCTGTTTGCTATATATACTAAGGAGTGAGCTATTACTGCACGGCTGTAGCCGACCCGTTAAGGCCTTTTAATTTCCAGTTTTTATGATGTCGCCTTATGGTTTGACGAATAAAGACAAAAAATGTGATATCGCAGATTTACATGTAACGAAAAAGAGCGGCAAATTGATTAATTTTCATAGATAAATGATAATGACAAGTGGCGGAATTTTCAGATTTACTCTCATGTAATACCGCGCTTTTGTGAAAGCACCTTTTGCGGAGATATTGAAAGAGGTCACCAAAGTTTGTTCCAAAGTTGTTGCTGTATAATCCTATGTTATTTGAACAGAACATGCTTCTGTTTACACGTTTTGCTCTAAAGAGGGTGGGTGTTATCAGTATTGGGAGATCGTGGGAATCCCATATTCTGGCAATTTCTGCCATTAAGATATTGAAAAGTAGTAAATTTATATGTAGTAGCACTGATTACTTTGCGCCTAGTTGCTAATGTACTTTTATAGATATCTCTCCTATATGAATAAAAATTAATTAGTTTTCGAAAGTTACGTGAACTAACCTATTCCTTTTGGTGTATTTCTTATGCTTTTGGTACCTAGGATAAAAATGGTCGGAATTCGCATAATATAATAATTTGTGGGAAAAGTCGCCATTAATTCCCATTTTCGAGAGAATTTTACCCGCAACAATCTCCCAACGCTACTGTAACTCATTCAATACAACACAATATAATACAAAAATATTTTATTGAAAGACCATGGCCGAGGCCACGTCCTTAAAACGGTGGGTACATAGATCTACAGTAGTTTTTTATATTAAATATAAGCATAAACTCTAGAAAACAATAAAAATAAAGTAAATAGTGTAACACTTAAAGTGACTGAGTACAGGTACTAAAGAAGTCTTTTTTTTCAATACGAAAACCTTAAACCTACAAGTTAAATCAGATAACTCAATCAGGTACCTTAATAGTTTTCAAAGTAATTCAGCATAAGTCAAAAAGAACTAAATCAAACTATCCAGTCATAAGATATATATATATATATTTTTTTTTCTCAATACGAAAACCTTAAACCTACAAGTTAGATCAGGTAACTCAATCAGGTACCTTAATATTATTCAAAGTAATTCACTAAAGTCAAAAAAAACTAAATCAAACTATCCAGTCATAAGAGATATTAAAACTACAACACCATCCACACTGAACACTCAACTCTCAATAAAGTCAGGCAACAGTACAATTATTAGTAAATCAGCCTTGATATTCACAGGATCGAATGAGGGAGGACGTTCGAATAATCACAGCCGATAACGCCACAAAACCTCGAACTTTGCAACCAATATTGTGGAAACACCATAACATTCAGACCATACCTAAAAGGATCACGGTAGCACATATCAGCACAAGCAAAACCAAGAGGAAGGGAAAGAGCTCAATTATCTAACGTAACCCAGTCTCACTCAAATTTTTAAGAAGCCTTTCGCTGAATGAGCTCATGGAAGCAGATTCCACAATTTCCCTAGGGAGAGAGTTCCAGACGACTGCACCCTTAGAAAAGACCGTTCTTTCACCCCACTGAGTTCGTGTTCGACGGAGAATGATCCTCGTTCTATCCCTAGTACTCCAATCAAACCTTTCACCAATGTAAGGAGGCATCAAACCAAGTTTGACACGACAAATAAAACGGAGAGTTCTGAACTCAAGAAACTTAGATAGTGTGCAAGATAGAAACTCCTCCGCTAGAGCTCCGACCGAGAAGAGTAACGGGAGGGAGAGCAGCTGAAGAGACACCACTATGCTCACTAGTATAGATTATTGCTTGCGTCTTCTCAGGATTCAGATCAAGTCCATTAGCAATGCACCAATTAGAAACTCTGGAGAGAATCACATTAATGTCAAAGATCAGAGAAGGAAGGCCGTCCCTTAGAGCTCCGGCATAGTTTTGTATATCATCAGCATAAAGATGAAAATGAGCACCATGTAACTCCCGAGTTATATCGTTGATGAAGAGCGTAAACAAGAGCGGAGCCAATATCGCCCCTTGGGCCACTCCTAATAAAACCAACTTAGAAGAGGACATTCTCCCATTGGACACCACAGTCTGTGTTCTTTGATTTAAATAGCAAGAGATTAGCCTACATGCAGAAGACGAGAAACTAAATTGACTTCGCAGCTTATCAACCAGAAGCACATGCAGGACTGACTCAAATGCCTTTTTAAAATCAAGGAGAATATGAATGACGTCATTCCCCGAATCTCAAAGGGAACGAATATCTGAGACCACCGACGTAAGAGCAGTACAAGTGGAGTGTTTATTCCTGAAGCCAGACTGAAACTTTGAGAGAAAATTATTATTGCTAACGTGTTCCGCAATTTGGTCAGTCATCAATGACTCAAACGCCTTTGAGATCGAGGGTAAAACAGTGATTGGTCTCCAGTCACCCACCGAGATTGGCGAGGAAATCTTAGGAATCGGAGTGATGAGGCCAAGCTTCCAGCAGATCGAGAAGTATGAACAAGTGAGGGGCTTGTTGAATAACTAGGTAATCACCGTTATTAAATGAGGCAGAATTGTTTTGAGCAATTTGATAGGAACACCATCATGCCCCACCGCATTAGACCTGATTCACGAAATAGCAAAAATTACTTCCTCCTCACTAACATTTCGAAAAGCAAAGCCATCCCCAGCAGTTCGAGTTGTAATACCCTGGTCAACATTATGAGAGTCTCCATGCATAATTCCACGGGAGCCAGCAGTCGATGCGGAATGAATGAACTCACTAAACTCAACCGGATCTACACACGAACTCGTTCCAGTCTTAGATCCAATGCCCAGACTTCTAATTTTCTTCCAGTTAATTGGACCATCGAAGCAGTGTAGTGTGAACTCTCTGGTCTTAGCCCTAATGATAGGACTTGCCGAATTTCGAAGTCGCTTGAAGTCTCTGTAAGTCTCGTCAGTTTTCAGCCTTTTCCAGGCTCCATACGCGATATCACGCATCTCACAACTGAGCCGCACATCTGATAGTAGGAGGATTTTGGACATCAAAAGCCTGGATCGAATCGATTTGAGTGGTACATGTGTGGTGAAGAGAGTCTGTATAGCCCCAGTAAACAACTGTGCTGACCCCTCCGGATCAGGAGAATTGAGGATTGTGGTCCAGTCAGTCAGTAGTATGTCGGCTTTGAGAGCATCAGGCTGAATCGCTGCAAAATTTCTGTAAGTGTACCAAGGGGAGGGTTGAGTACAAGGGTATTCGAAGGAAGCAAACACAGCCTCTTGGTCAGAAACTCCAGGAGCCTGCCCAGACCTAATGGGATGAAAGTTGGGGGATGAGATCATAAGGTCCAGGGCAGTCACTGAAGTAGGGCCATGACGAGTTGGGAAGCTGTTAAGCAGCAGCAGGCCACGTTTATAGAATATATCCCGGTGAGGTACACTAAGACCCAAATTTCCACAAATATCAGCATTGAAGTCGCCACCTATAAAAACCTTCGAGTACTGACTGACTAGATTATCCAAACAGGAATTAAAAAGGACCAGACTGTAGTTAGAAAATGTGTGGTCGCAGCGGTAAACTGACATGAGTATAATCGGATAACTATTGGCACTGTCATCCCAAGTCATAACAACCAGAATCTCCCAACTATTGTCAAGAGAATGAAAATTATCTTAGATTGGAGAGTGTTAACGACATAAACCGCCACTCCACCGCCCCTCCGAGATATACGGTCCAGCCTATGTAAACGGTAACCAGGAATTTCAAGCATTTTGTCAGTGTGGTGAGGCTTAGCCAAGGTTTCGCAAATAAGCATAGCACTAGCATTGCAGTGCCGAGCAAGATGCCTGATATCTTCGAGGTGTTTCATGGAGGAGCGGGCGTTAAGTGAGACTATGTTAAGCTTATTATTGAGGAGATGATTCGGAAGAAGCTCCCGATTCGGGAGACAGTGATGGCTGTGCTGCATGAGTGATATCAGGGGTCCCAACAAAATTAGTCAATTGTACAACCAAATAGTCAGAGAGACGCTCAAAGAGAGAATTAGTAGCGTTGTTGGGATCCCTGCGTACCACAAACATTTTTCTATTTCTGGTAAGAACCTGGGAGATTACTTTCTTCCGTTTAAACCAGAGAGCCTTGCCCAGTCGAATTAATTCCACTTTGTCAAGGTCTTCGTTAATATAGACACGACAATGTGGACCGTCAAGAATTAGATGGTCTAGTGTTAGTGGAACTTTACCTCTAATCTTTTCAAAGTAGGCTTTAAAAAACTCGTTACACTTAACCTCAGTGTGAAATCTCATAAGTCCTTTAGGTCTAAGGCTGGACCTCACAATCGAGTTAGTCGAATCAGCACTATTATTCGTGAATGGAACCACTGTTTCAATATTTGCAACGAAGGAGGGATCAAGGCCCACTGCCATACAGAGGGATTCTAAAAATTTTTCACCCTGTAAGAATGCAGCTCCAGGAATGTCAGCAAGAATCAGGGATCTCTTCTTTTCAGAGCTTAAAGCGCGAGCCTTAACGATATTCAGATCTTTATCTAACAGAAAGATGTCTTGCCGAACTTGATTAATTTCATCACCAAGGGCTGCAATTTTCTTGTCTAGATCCGTCAAAGATGAGTTGGATTGCAGCAGCTTGGAAAGCGCTTCTATGTTCACAATGAGGTCAGTAAGACCAGAATCAGAAATTTGATGTGAGATAGAAACAGCACTAGCAGACTTGAGTTTGACACCGCCTCTGCCTTTTTTGGTCTTAACAGAACCATCTAGATGCGATTTAAGACAGCAGAAGCAACTATCACAGAACCATTTGATTTTCTTATCAGAGTAGTGTGACAAATAATCCACATCACTAATACTCTCACACGAGCAATGATACAAAGCGGAGCATGCGGAGCAATCAATCCAGTTGATCAAAGACCTATCGATCACTCCGGATCCAAGGGTCAGCACAGAGGGTGGTGGATCTAATGACGCACGCTTTACGCAGACCTTAGAGCCAGGTACGATTCCACTAGGTATAGACGACTTCGAACTCCTTGTTGCAGGTGGAGACGACTTCGATTTCTTTGGTGCAGCCAAGCCAACAGGCAGAGTCAACTTCAATTTTCTAGTTACAGGTGGAGAAAAATTCGATTTATTTCTTTGCTGTAGACAAGCCCTGAGACATAATCACCCGAGAGTCAACACACAGAATATGAGACGTGATGCAAAAAATGAGTTGGGATCACCCCTAAACTCGTAGACTTAAGAAAAGTGCACCGACACAACTCGGAGTTAGGATACCATTAATGGTTAAAACACCACTGGATGACAGAGCTCCGTTGAAATAACACCAACAACTGAGGCAATATCTTGCCTTAAAGACAGTGAGTCCAACAACAATTAACCCGAATATCAGTAGTTGAGCCAATATAGATAGTAACTGAAGTTGTGTGTTATAACTAGTTAAATGCAAACGATGTATATTATTGATAGATAAGTAAAAAAGATGGAAAAAAAGTTATAGGTTAAATATAAAATAAAATAGAATTAAGTAAGGTTAAATATTAATAGTTAAATGCAAAATTTAGATGCTACTGCTATCAAAGGCTATGTAAAATGCTATGTGAATTATAGTTAGGTTTGGTATGAAAATTGAATAATGATAAAAGTTAAAACATTAACTGCGAAAATTAGACACTAAAGGTTAAATATGAATTGAAAGTTGATAATGTTGATTATTATAGCTGATAGAAAATGTTAAAACATTAACTTAAGCAATGCTGCGGCGTTGCCCCACGGGCTAATAACACACTTCCTGAATGATTCTGTGCCGCCCAGCTCTTGACTAATCTGGGAGAATCCGAGTAACTAGGATACACACATACATTAATTTAATTCACCCGCAAACTCCGCAAAAGATGATGAGCCTTCAAATTATTTCCACTTGCACGGATGATACTGTAATAATAATTGTTCAGTGGACCGGTTGAACTAAAATTCGAATTGGATCTCGAAATGGGGGCACAAATGGCGCCAAACCGGTAACCTTGAGCGGGAAAGGACCACGCTTAACTTTGTGCAATATTGAGCAGAGCTCCAAGTGTTATTCCACAACCGGCGATATATTTATCCAGCTCGCAATCAAAAGAGCTCCCTTCCAGGTAGGACTTGGTGCTGGATTTATTACTGCAAATTTTACTAAGTTATTATAGCATGCTGAGATGATTATAAGGTGAAATATCCAAATGAGGTTGTTTGAGCACTTCGCTTGAGTATATAATTCAATAAAAATTGTAAATTGTTTTGGGCTTGGGAAAATGAGAGTTTTATTTGACTGATAGACATTTAAAATCTCCTTTCTGCACATTGGCCAAAACGACATTTGTCTTTTTCTTAAAAAATTGAGGTAGAGTAGATATACGAAAAATTCATTATTATGAATAATTTGAAAGGATTTTGAAGTTATTCAAAATTTTGCAAATAATTGAATAAAATCAATTATGCTTGTATGTATATCTTACTACATGAAAGAAGAAT
Organism: Dioctria rufipes; assembly: GCA_963924295.1. Classification (NCBI taxonomy): domain Eukaryota; kingdom Metazoa; phylum Arthropoda; class Insecta; order Diptera; family Asilidae; genus Dioctria; species Dioctria rufipes. The sequence goes on from OZ002744.1 coordinate 140,796,159, forward strand.
GAATGAAAGAAAAAATTGCGTATTATTAGTAATAATTGCTTCGTATTTCTGTGGAGGGGGGCACCGAGCCAACACGGGCTTCTCTGGGGGGGGGCATTGCCCACCCGTGCCCCTACCTCGCTACGCGCATGAAATTCAAGATAGAATTTATATAGCAAATTCCATCATACCCGCAAAAGGCATCGCTCATGTTAAAATCTTAAACACTTTAGACAAAGAAGTAACTTTATACGAGTATAATCTCAAACCTAAAACAGAACCACTTCAAAATTATTACATTTTCAATATCAAGCAAGAAAATAAAAATAGATACAGTAAACTTCTAAAAGAATTAAATATTGAAAATCTAGATCAATATGCAACCAACTCTATTTTAGATATTTGTAAAAACTTCTCAGACATCTTCTATTTACCAGGTGACAAACACGGTAAATAACTTTTACAATCAAAAAATCTCCACTACTGATAAAATTCCGGTTTATAAAAAAAACTGCAGACTTCCCCAAACCCAAATTGAGGAAGTAAACACTCAGATCGACAGTCTTATTAATGAAGACATAATTGAACCTTCAGTTAGTCCTTATAATTCACCACTGTTGATCGTCCCAAAAAAATCAGATAATGATACTAAAAAATGGCGTCTTGTTATCGATTTCAGACAATTAAACAAGAAAATTCTAGATGATAAATTTCCATTGACAAGACTTGAAGACGTGCTAGACAAACTCGGAAGAGCTAAATACTTTTCAACACTAGACCTCACAAGTTCTTTTCATCAGATAGAATTAGAAAAGAAATCAAGACCATTAACAGCATTTTCTAGTAACAAGGGACATTATCAATTTGAAAGACTACAATTTGGCTTAAAAATTTTCACTAATAGTGTTTATATTGCGATCAAGCTCTTTTGCTTGCCCGCGACTTCCTTAACGTGGTATATTAAGGTACTCAACCTTAATAGGATTTGTGCCTTAAGGTACTCAACCTTAAAGCGGTAGTTCTAGTGGCGAAGTGTATTGAGGTACTCAACCTCAATAGAAAACAGTTGTAAAGTATTGAAGGTACTCAACCTTAATACGTTTATCGATGAAAATTCTCTACATAAAAACTCTCGACTTCGGACGAACAACTAATAATTTATTTTCTTGAAAAGTCCCTTTTTTATACAAAATTATCTACTGTAAATCCAAAAATATCAAAGTCAGCAACAATTCTAAATTATTTTCTTCCCATAGTCACATGAAATCAGATATATGTTTTTTGCTTACCTACCTACAAAATAATTGTCACTGCGCCTTCTGTTATCACAATTCTCATGCAATATGATCTTGTTTACTTGCATAGTGCAGACGATTTCATGAGAATTGTGATGGGCAGCGGTGAGAAATCAATTGTAAGCAGATTTACAATTAATGAAATTTAAGTTTTTGGTATGTAAAGCTAAGGAATGTGCTATAATACTATGCAAATGGCTAGGCTTGAACATTCTCCCCGCGTTGAGCTGGCTCAAGATCTTCTGACTGTAATAGGTCCAGGGAAGTATTTCATGGCAATGGTACGGGTGGTCTGGGGTGTACTGTTTGATGTCCAAACGTATGTTGTTTATATCTCCATGTCACGTATACGATGAGAGCCAATATTAAAAGCAAACTTGTGTAGCCAATGGTGTATTGATGAGTATCATGAAAGTTGATATCTTTGGGAGCTAGTCTTTCCATTTCCTTGAGTAAGTTTATTCTCATTTGAAGTTCTTGGATGTCTTCCATGATGCCTTGTGCTGGGGAGACCTTCAATGCGAGGTCGGTGTTGGTGTTGTTTAGTGTACAGATAAAGTCGGTGAATCTTGGTGTGGTAATAAATTGACCTTCTGAGTGGCTGGAGATAATGTTGTGGCCCCTTATAGTGGTAGATTCATCTCGGACAGAGCATTGTGGGCTTAGTTCTAATATACCAGAACCTTTGAGGACTTCTTGATGAACTGACAAACAATATTTATGGTTGTTCGTGTTGGCATCAAGTATATCCAATGATTCGGGGTGGCTAATTGTATCCATCGAAGGGACTGTGCTGATGTAAGAAAATAGTTTCTTGGTGTTGATTGTGTCAGCAGACTGATCTCGCACAGGCTATGATTGGACTGCTTGTTATAGATCGGATGATGTTGTTTGCAGTTGAATCCTGATTCGCCTACTCGGCATGATCTTAGTTCGTTCTCTTGTAGAGGATAATACTGATCTCTATGGAGATTGATTATCAAGAATTCTGTTGATGGTTGAATCATCATGAGACTGTTGTTCCTTAAAAATGGTATTGACACCAAGTGCATCATTTCAAATTGTTCAGATGTGAATAATGGTAGAGTTAACCGAAAGATCATGTGGCTAGGGCTGGCTCGTCCTTCAACTGACATGATGCTGTACAATTTTATCAAGTCCTCAGGTTTCGCCGGCAATCTCAGTGATGATGTCAGATGCTCTTGAATATGACCGAGCTCCTTATTGAACTGTCTTGGCGCCAATAGGTAAGGATTTATTTCCCTTGATGAGTATCAATTAGTACGTCCCACAGAGTTGATTGGATCCGTTGATAATTATTGATAGCCATTACTAACCGGAGTGAAAGTGTTGTAAATATTTTTAGCTGGTGGGCTTCATGTGTTAGGTTGTTGAGTTGAGAGATGGTTGTATTGAAATATTTATGAAACTCCATGAACTGGCTCTCTATCCTTTCTTGTGACCTTTTGATTACATTGGCAGTTGAGTCAATTACTGAGGTTTGGTTCTTAATGAGCTCTAGAAGATAGTGATCATTGCTCTTCATATTTTCAATTACTTCGGACATCTGGTTGGCATATTCTGAATCTAAAACCCCAAATAAGGAGTTGGCCAGACTGCCTATAATGTTTAAGGGAGCTCTTTTTGTTCTCGATCGCACCTTTTTATGACTATGAAGTAGGAGCTCATTACCATTCTGCATTTCGGTTAGGAAACCTTGAAATTGGTTTAGGATAGGCTCGCTGGATATCTTGTCAGTAATTATGTTGCAAAGATTACTCAAATTGCTTATGCCACAACGTATAGTTTCGTATTCTTCCCAAACTGGGCTCATGTTGTAGTGCACTACGAGCGTCCATTCGTTGGATATGAGGTGAGCGTTGCCCATGGGCTCAACATATATTCCTGGTTTAGATTTGAATTCGTTAATTCGTACTTGACTGAATACTGGCAAGATTAAGCAGGTAAATAGCAACCAGCTTGTTGCACCACTCTGACGATGTCTTCTTTTGTGGGATGTTGCACCTTCTGAGATAGATACCGTTGGACCTTCTGAGGCAACTGATGTTGCACCTTCTGAGGTGGACGCTGTTGTTATTGAAGAAGCGTTTGGCGAAGTCTTGCGTTTCTGCGTGTGTTTTGAATGCGACGTTTGTTCTTTGGAGTCTTCGATAGTCAAAGAGTTGCCTAGCATTTGATGAGTTGAATCACTGCCATCTTCAACGGGCAATGGTGCTAGTTTATGTATGGGTCTTCGTAATATGCCTGATGACGTTCTCACGCCTGCTACTCTCACCAAACCATCTTGTCCCCTGACTGTTTCTATGATTCGACCCAGCTGCCATTGGGTTGTGGGAAGATTTTCTTCCTTTATCACCACCATCATTCCTGGACGAGCATTATTTGATTGTTGTTTCCACTTGTAACGATGTTGTAACTGGCTGAGGTATTCCTTGGACCATCTTTGCCAGAACTGATTTTTTAGAATGAACACTTGTTTCCATCGCTGTGAGAGGCTGCTCTTTGAAGGTTGTGCGTTTGGATCTGCAGCGGTCGTAAGTGGCTCTCCGATTAAAAAATGTACAGGAGTGAGAGCGGTTAGATTGTTTGGGTCACTAGATAATGGCGTTAATGGCCGAGAGATCAGAATGGCCTCAATTTCGATCATAAGTGTTTCAAGTTCCACATATGTCAATGAGGCTGATCCGATGTTTCGTTGCAGGAAATATTTGGCTGACTTCACTGCGGCCTCCCACAAGCCGCCAAAATGTGGAGCTCGAGGTGGAATGAAATGAAACTGAATCCCTTTAGCTGTGCAATATGAGGTTATTAATTGTTGTGAGTTTCCATGGTGAAGGTTTTCTTCAAGTTCCTTGAGCTGGTTCTTTGCTCCTACAAAGTTAGTAGCATTGTAGCAGTACAGGTTGCTGCAACTTCCTCTCCTTCCAACGAAACGCTTAAGGCATCCTATAAATGCTGCTGTGCTCAGATCACTTGCAACTTCGAAGTGTACTGCCTTCGTTGCAAAGCAGAAAAAGACTGCAATATATGCTTTCTGAGGACGTTTACCTCTCAGAGTAAAGTGAATCCAAATAGGTCCTAAGAAGTCTACTCCAACGTTTGTAAAAGGTCGTGCTGGTTGTATTCTGTGTGCAGGAAGGTTCCCCATGAATTGGTTGAGGAGTTTTGGTTTGGCCTTGGCGCATCGGGCATATCTCTGGCGCGTTGTGGCCAGGAGTGTCTGTGGTTCACAGTGTATATTGCTTTCATGAAGATGTGTCATCAATAGCTTAGTAAAGGTATGTGCGTATGGAAGTAGTATTGGGTGTTTTGTATCCAAGGGTAAATTAGCTGCTTCCAATCGCCCTCCTACTCTGATTAAGCCTTGGTTGTCTATGACTGGAGACAAGCTGCTCATAAGACTGCTGTTATGGACAATGCCCCGTACGATGTAATTGTGATAATTCTTCCCTGAATTCCCTTTGTTGAATTGATTTGATGATGATTGTGGTAGCTTCGTCAAGTTCCTTTGTTGTTAATTGCTGGTTTCTGTTGCGACAGTGATGGACAGGTCGACAATTTCGTGTGAATCTCAAAACATAACCAACAATTCGTTGCCATCTACTGAAGTTATTCTGATGTTCTATGTTGTCTACAAAGTGTGAATCTTCACTAAACACTGTTAGAATAGTTTTCGGGCGCCTTTTTTCCAGGTCCGTGTATGATTTGATGTATTGTGGAGGCCAGTGGTTTTCTGTGCCATGAAGGAATAGAGGACCATAAAACCAAATGTTCTGAGAAGCTAGGTTTTCTGGATGTACTCCCCGCGATACAAGGTCGGCCGGATTCTGTTTTGAGCTTACATGCCTCCATTGGTCTGGTAATGATATTTCTTGAATAGACATGATCCGGTTGGCGATGAATGTATGATATAATTCCGGATCCGAATTGATCCAGTCCAATGTGATTTTTGAATCAGTCCAGTAATAGCATTGGACGTCCTTCAAGTTTAGATCGGATCTGACTCGGCTAGCTAGTTCTGCAGTCAGTTTTGCTGCGCACAATTCTAGTCGTGGAAGAGTGCATGGATTGGCTGGAGCTACTCTTGATTTAGAGCATAGGAGTCGCACGATTGAAACGGCTTCATGGTTTATGGAACGTAAATATATTGCAGAACCATAGGCCTTCTCAGATGCGTCAGAGAAGGCATGCAGTTGTACTGATAATAGAACTGCTGCAGAAAACATATGTCTTGGAAATTTGATTCTAGCGAGTGATGGCAGTTCTTGATGAAATTTTGTCCAAAATGTGTGTAGTTCCATAGGGAGTGCTGCATCCCAGTCAAGTTTAAGACGCCATAGGGTTTGAAGGAAAATCTTTGCAGAAACTATCACAGGACTTAAGATGCCCAGCGGATCGAACAAATGTGCAATGTCCGATAAAACTGGTCACCCTGCTATGCTCAGTGCACAATGTTTTGATGCAAAATTCATCTGAGTGAAGTATCCATGTCAGGCCCAATGTTTTTATGCCTAGTTCAGACTCGTAAATGTCGAATTGCAGAGCCTTGTCCTCTCTTGAGAAAGATTTCAATAATTGGGGATGATTGGCGCACCATTTCCTGAGCTTGAATCCGCCACTCCTTAGAGCTTCTTGCAACTGCCTCTGTAACTGCAATGCTTCAGCCAAACTATTTGACCCCGCCATTACGTCGTCCACATAAAAGTCCCTTTCCATTGTTTCAGATGCCAGTGGATAAATCGCCTTGAACTCCTTTCCTAGTTGTTGAAGACATCTAGTTGCAAGGTATGGTGCTGATGTGGTGCCATATGTAACAGTGCGCAGGTTGAAACATTTTATAGGTTTGGTGCTGTTGTCTCTCCACCAGATTAATTGAAACTTCTGGTCCTCTGGATCCATTAATATTTGTCTGTACATCTTTTCGATGTCGGCTGTGAAGACAAACCGTGGGATGCGGAAACGAAGCAATATTGAAAATAAGTCGTTTTGTTGACAAAATATCGTTCAACGAAGTGTTTGATGATGATTTGCAGGAGCCGTCAAACACTACTCTTAATTTCGTTGTTGTGCTGTCTGGTTTTACACAGCATGGTGTAGCAAGAAATAATATGGCTTAGTGACAATGTTGAAGTCAATTTCTATCATGTGGTCGAGTTCTATGTATTCCTTCATGAAGTCCATATATTGTGTATGTAATGATGGATTCCTTTCGAACTTTCGTTCGATGGCTAGAAATCGGCGCAGAGCTACATCTTTTGATTCGCCTAATTCCTTGGTGTCTCGATTAAAGGGTAGTTTGACAATAAAACGCCCAGTGTTATCACGCTTGATGGTGTTTTGAAAATGATGTTCACATCTAGCTTGTTCTGCTATGAGTTTAGGAGAAACTGACTGTGCTTCTTCTAATTGCCAAAATTTTTCCACTTGTGTCTCGAGATTGATATCTTCTGTTGTAGAGATGCTACAAGTTAAAGTTTGTTGTGATAACTGGGGTGTTGTTCCTGCAGCTACCCAACCAAAAACAGTGTTCTGTAAAATAGGCAAGTCTGTTCCAAGTCTTATTTGACCAACCGACAGAAGTTGATAATAAAAGTCCGCGCCAATGAGCAGATCTATCTTGCCTGGACAGTTGAAACTTGGGTCCGCTAATTCTATGTTGCGAGGAATAGACCAGGACTCCGTATCTAATTCGTAAGTTGGCTGTGCGGAAGTTATTTCCGGAAGAACGAAGGCTTTGATTCGTGCTGTGAAGTTGTTGATCCGTGACGTGACTTGTACATTTATTCTATGTTGGGTGCGTTGCTTTATTTCTCCTATGCCTTGTATGAGCATCATTTCTGATGATTTGCGTAGACCAAGTTTACTTGACAAACATTCTGTTATGAAGTTTAGTTGCGAACCTGAGTCAAGAATCGCTCTACATCGGATAGTTTCGCCCTTGCCATTTGGTATCATTATTAATACGGTTCCAAGGAGAACATAATTTCTCTTGAGTGTTTTCGTTCTTGCTGCCAAGCTTGCTGATGACTCCTTGGAACTTGTTGTTGGTTGAACGATGATGCCCTTAACTGCCTGATCGTCAGATCTCTTAGATTGAATTTGTTGATGGAGTAATGTATTGTGCTTCTGATTACATTTTAAGCACCCTCTTGCCGGACAATCTGCTACTTGGTGGGAAATCTTCAAGCAATTTGTGCACACTTTTACTTGGTATGCCATCTTGCGACGCTCTATAGGTGAAAGTTTTAAAAACTTAGGGCATGCAAATAATCCATGTTGCTTCTGACAAGCCTTGCAAAGGGTAGGGCTGGCTCCTGTGACCAGTACTGATGATTTGTTGATGAGTCTACCGTCTGCCTTCTGTGAGCCTAGTGTCTCTAGAGCCTGGAACCGAAGTTCCAAGAACTTCAGGAACTCTTCTACTGATTGTAGATCTCTGGGTGACTGTAATCCTTGCTCATATAGAACATGGGTTGATATATCTACCTTTTTTAGAAGCAAGGGTAGCAATATTGGATCCCATGTGTCTGTCTGGATTTCAAGATTATTCAATGCCAAGATGCATTCACTTGTAGTGTCATGTAGCCTCTTTATTGATGTAGAAGAGTCTGGTGTGGTCGCTTGTTGTCCTAACAATTTTTCCAACAATGTTCTGGTCAGCAACCTTTTGTTGTTGTATCGTTTTGTAAGGGTATCCCAAGCAGTTGAATAGTTTGCATCTGATATTGGCAAATGTCTGATTAGGCGTTCGGCTTCACCAGTTAGATTGGTTTTGAGAAACCACATTTTCTGAGCTCCTCCAATGTCTTGTTCGTGAACTATTTGTGAAAACAAGTCATGAAATTGTTTCCATCTGAGGTAGTCCCCATCAAATTGTGGCAGCGAGATCTTTGGCAATTTCATCTGTGTTGATATTGTTGATCTGGGTTGAACCATATTTGAGTTTAAAATCTCTTCGGACCTTTGCAGTAACTTCGTAAGCATGTTTTGCGTGGCTTCCCCAACTCTATAATATTCTTCTGGGTCATATTCATAGCAGTCACAAATGTCTTCTGCAGCTTCCCAAATGGATTGGTTGATAGTCCTTAGTTGTGGCCAGTACTCATTGATTGTATTGCTTTTAATATTGTAATATGCTCCTGATGATTCTTGTGTATTGACACCTTCCAGTACTCACAAGTCCTCGTAATGCATCTGATGACGAACTCTTGACGTTATCAACATGAGTTTTTGATGCAATTGAGTTTTTGGGCTTGGCACCCTTTGACACTTCATCTGTTGGCTTTCGCGTTTGCTGCTCATCTTGATGTTGAATATCTTTATTGGGATTCAAGACCGTATCATGAGATGGTAAAGATTGCTGAACCTCCTCTTGAAGCAGTTCATGAATCGTGTTGGAAATTTGTTCTCTTATGGCTTCATAACCCTCCTTGAATTCCTCATAATGATGGAAGTAGTCTGGGTTGACTTGCTTGTCAAATTTTTCTCGAAGCTCACTATCGGTCTTGTCGTACTTTGTCCATTGCTCATCCAGGCGGCTTAAACTGTTCTTGTAAAATCTCAGATCTCTGTCAGCAATACGCTGTTTTTTATGATTAGAGATAATTCTTTCTATCTCATCTTCTGTTGCCGTTTGTTGCTTTAGCAGCTGTTCCATGAGGATAGATTATCTTCCAGTTGATTGATGTGATTAATGTGACGTGAAATCACGTCGGGGTCACCAAATTATGTTTATATTGCGATCAAGCTCTTTTGCTTGCCCGCGACTTCCTTAACGTGGTATATTAAGGTACTCAACCTTAAAGCGGTAGTTCTAGTGGCGAAGTGTATTGAGGTACTCAACCTCAATAGAAAACAGTTGTAAAGTATTGAAGGTACTCAACCTTAATTCGTTTATCGATGAAAATTCTCTAAATAAAAACTCTCGACTTCGAACGAACAACTAATAATTTATTTTCTTGAAAAGTCCCTTTTTTATACAAAATTATCTACTGTAAATCCAAAAATATCAAAGTCAGCAATAATTCTAAATTATTTTCTTCCCATAGTCACATGAAATCAGATATATGTTTTTTGCTTACCTACCTACAAAATAATTGTCACTGCGCCTTCTGTTATCTCAATTCTCATGCAATATGATCTTGTTTACTTGCATAGTGCAGACGATTTCATGAGAATTGTGATGGGCAGCGGTGAGAAATCAATTGCAAGCAGATTTACAATTAATGAAATTTAAGTTTTTGGTATGTAAAGCTAAGGAATGTGCTATAATACTATGCATATGGCTAGGCTTGAACAAATAGTTTTCAGCGAATGCTCTTAATAGCTTTGGCCGGATTAGATTCAGAAGCATTGCTTTATCTGGATGATATCATAATTTTTGGATGCAGTCTAAAGCATCATAACCAAAATTTAATAAAAACTTTTAACAGACTGAGAAAGTACAATCTAAAATTAAATCCGCAGAAATGTAAATTTTTACAAGCAGAAGTTACTTATTTAGGACATTTAATACCAGAAAAAGGTGTCAGGACTGATCCCAAAAAATTTGACACAGTTTTAAACTAACCCCACCCCTGCAAATGCGGATGATGCCAGAAGATTTATTGCTTTCTGTAATTACTACAGAAGATTTATTCCAAAATTTGCTCATATGGCAAAACCAATAAATTCATTATCCAGAAAGAATACACCATTCATTTGGACAAATGAATGCCAAGAAGCGTTTTCGGCACTTAAATGCAAACTAGTAAATGCACCAATCTTGAAATATCCAAATTTTAACGAAAAATTCATTATAACTACAGATGTTTCATAATTTGCTCTTGGAGCAGTCTTATCCCAAGGTGAAATCGGCTCAGATCTACCAATTTCGTACGCTAGTAGATCATTAACTAAACACGAACTCAATAAATCAATTATTGAAAAAGAACTCCTAGCAATACATTGGGCAATCAATTATTTTAGACCGTACGTATATGGTAAAAAAATTCATAGTGGTCACAGACCGCAGACCTTTGGTAAGTCTTTTCACTCATAGAAACCCATCTTCCAAGATGACAAGGATAAGGCTTGCCTTATCTGATTATGATTTCGAAATCATCTATAAGCAAGGAAGAATGAATACTCAAAATAGATTCTGATATTCTTAAAGCGATGATACCTACATCGAATATAAATATAACAACTAGAGCAATGTCTAAAAATGACAATAAAAATAAGATTAAAGAGAAAGAGACCCAGTATGAATCCCTTACCAACATAAAGACTGATCAACTTTATGTATGGGAATGCATCTCAATTAATGAAATAAGAAGGATCAAAACATTACGCTTTGAAATCAATAATAGCAGCAAAAATGCTAACAAACAAAATAGCTCTAGAAAAAGAATTATTGAAAGTTTGCCAAAGATAATAATTAATAAAAAGGGAGTGATAATCAAAATAAGCACCAATCCATATCACGACTTAGGTTTGACCTTGGAGACAATGATCTTTGAAATGAAGAAAATGAAAATAGAGTCACTATCGTTAGCGAAAGATGACATCATATTTCAATACATCAATGTCGACAAATTTAAAATAATATTTAATAAGCTGCTGCGTAAGATAAATATGAAAGGTAGGCAAACAGATTTACTGATGAAATAATCAAAAATAATATAATTGAAGAAGTCCACAACTCTCCGCATGGAGGACACTCAGGTATCAAAGGAACCATCAACAAAATTAAACAGAGGTACATATGGAAAAGTTTGAACAGAATGGTTAAAAATTACATAAATAAATGTGAAAAATGTGCTAAAAACAAGATTCTCAAACATACAAAAGAAAAAATGGTGATAACAGAGACACCATCTACAAGCGTTGAGATTATATCCGTAGACATCGTAGGGCCACTAAAGATATCAAACGATTACAGATATATTTTAACTATACAGTGTGATTTGACAAAATGTATCGAAGCCATTCCATTAAGGAATAAAGAAGCAATAACAGTAGCGAAAGCTCTAGTTAAAGATTGTATTTCAAAATATGGTAATTTTAAAATAAGAAAAACTGACATGGGAACAGAATTCGTCAATGAGGTATTCACTTACATATGTAAACATTTAAAAATAACACATGTAACATCAACGCCATACCATCACCAGACTTTAGGTTGAATAGAACGAAATCATAGAGTATTAAATGAATATCTCTTATCATTCACCACAGACTACAACTGGGATGAATGGATTCCGTATTATACCTTCTGTTATAATACAACACCTCATTCTGATACGGGTTACTCCCCATTCGAATTAATTTTTGGGTAATTATCAACTCTATTCAATAATGTCGAACCTAACGACAACAGCCCAATATACAATTACGAGGACTTTGCTAATGACCTTAAATTTCGTTTAACCAAAGCACACGAGAAAGCTAGAAATTCTCTAAACATAGCAAAAACGAACAGAAAAGAAAAAGCTGATAGAACATTAAATATAATAGATTTAAAAATAGGTAGTTATGTACTATTATATAAGAACGATAAAAGAAAACATGAATGTCCATATAGAGGACCGTATAAGATAAAAAAGATAGAAGGCGTAAATGTATACCTAGAAATAGATAATAAAGTAAAAAAGGTACATAAGAATAGGTTAAAGCAAATAGATTATGAACCTAAGTAAAATATCAATATAAATATGAAATGCAAGTAATATATAAACATATAAATATTGTACATACTGTAGCATTAAGTCAATTTTGCTAACAGGAAACCTTATATAATGGCTAAGATTTAATAATTTCAAAAGAACATTAAGTTAGACAAATGAATAATTTATATTAAATGTATGAAAGAATGTACTTTTAAGACTTAATGTAAGCGTTTACTTAGCTCAATATGGCAACACAAAAAAAAAATTTTTTAGTCTCACACAAAAAATTTTTTTTCTCTTTACGGTGAGGATGTAGAACGCAAGTTAAGCGACTTACAACACATAAATATCCACACAGAAAAATGCCAATAATAAAAGAAAGGCAATATGCTACGCGAAGCATTAACATAAATTTACTATAAATGAATGAAGCATTCACGGCATGAATGAAATTAAAGTAAACAAGCACAAAAAGAAAGAAAGCAAAAGAATTTACAATTAAGGCTTGTTTACATGACAAAGCGATATAGCCATGCCAGTGAACTGATCATTAAGCAAGCATTGAACATATTGCTGTAAGAACTTTGAGTATTGCAAAACGCTTACTCGGCGCTTTCTGTGTGTGACCGATTCCAGGTGATCGATCGGTGAGAACGTAATTTTTGCAAGCAATATTGATGAAGTAAGCGATAATTTAATTGTATAAAAAGCGTGTACTATTGGAAATAAATCAGAGTTATTTTATACTCCACTCTGGTCTTTTATTCAACAGAGCTCCTTTAGCTCCAATATGGATATCAGCCAAGGTAAATAGAGCTTTCTGGCTCTCATACCTCTACCTTATTTTGCACTAGAGCTCTTTAGCTCTAAGCCACTTAAGGTTCCATCAATTGAGCTGTCCGCAGCTCTCGTGATTAAAATTAACATTTATATTAAGACCAGACGTAGAGATTTTTGGCTCTTACTTGGTCAAGATACAAATGTATAGAAGCTTCACATGGCTCTACCATTTGTATCTCCAAGTTAATATAAATATTATTATATCTTCAAGATTCTCATCGGCCATTGGCGGTAAATAAAAAGAAGGAAGAAACCTTACAGTTCAGAGATCTAACGTTGTCTGATACATATGTGTGAAAACACTGTAATCCATTTTTCGACGTAACTCAACAGGTGAGCAAAAAAACTTTTAAAATACAATATGATTAATACTATTATTAATTTCAGCAATCAAAAGTTCAGAGATATAACGTTACACTGTAATCCTATTTTCGACGTAACTGAACAGGTGAGCAAAAAACTTTTAAAATACAATATGATTAACACTATTATTAATTTCAGTAATCAAAAGTTCAGAGATCCAAGGTTGTCTGATACATATGTGTGAAAACACTGTAATCCATTTTTCGACGTAACTCAACAGGTGAGCAATAAACTTTTAAAATACGATAATTTTCACTTATGGTAATTTTAGCCAGCACATCTAAGGAAATCCAGAGCTATCCAATTCGCGAAACAACTCAACAGGTGAGCGAATAAACTTTTCAAATGGAAAAACTGCGAGACCAACCAAAAGGAATCTTACACCAGCGTTCACGAGTAGATTTCCTCACACGACCTGATCGCCAGCAGCACTTCACTTCCACTCCTCTTCTCAACTTACGAACCGTCTCACGTACCACTCGTTTTTTTAGTCCCCCGCTACTCAACCACATTCGAGCGCTCCAGCCCGACACCAACCCAGCTGTTCAGTCCACGTACTGAACATTACTCCTTCGTTGAATCCAGCTAGTTCTTTCCTAAAAATAAACAAAAAGGAATCCACAAAGAATCAAATTCCAGTGGAAAGAAAGAATTCAGAATACAAACCTAATTAATCACCAAAAAATACTCCTCAAATTTCCTCCAACAATCCAAAGGTCCCACGATGACTTTTATAATCTAAAAATAACAAAATATTATTAACAGAATGAATTAAATTAACAAAACAATATCAAACTTAGCAAATATACAATTCTTCGTGTATACACAAATTTGACATGTCATAACTCTGACATTACGTCAACCAGATGCTCTCGTAGCAGCAACTGGTATAAACGTCGTTATCGTAACGCCATTAGGAGTTCATCACATGAACATCTTCTGCAGCTATAAAAAGGCGGCGAACGATAGCAAAAGTACCCATAAGGGCGGTGAGACCAATTGTATGCCAGAATCTGAACGTCAGAGCGTTCAACAGCAAGCTGGATAAGCTAGAAACCTGACCGAAATTTTTCATTAAGACGGCAAAGGGCACCAAGTGCATTATCAAACCAATCACTCAGGACGACCACAAGACGCTATTCAGCATTGTTAAGGATATCGGTGTGCAGAGCTTCACGTTTACGCCTAAGTGTGACAGGACGACGAGACTTCTGCTGAGAGGAGTTCAGCACACATACCACGCAGAGGATGTTAAGGCAGCACTTGAGGGAAAACTTCGCGGTTTTATAATCAATTCGGTCGTACATATTAAAACGCCCAGAACTAAGGAATCTAATTCCTTCGTCATAAATTTCGGTGGAAATTATGACGTAAAATACATAATGACAACAAATCGCCTATTAAACCAAATTGTCTACTGGGAAAAATACCGCGCTTCTGGAATCTCCCAGTGCAAGCGTTCCCAGGCTTTCGGCCACGTCGCGGGGAACTGCGCGGTCGACTACAAATGCGTGAAGTGTAAAAATGTATATTTACCAGGACAATGCGAGAGGAATAATGAGAAGGAAGGTGCCCCATACTGCGTCAACTATAAAGCTGAAGGACATCCAGCCAGTTATAGAGGCTGCCCTAAGTACAAGGAGGTAGTACAACAACGGGCCAAGAAGGCGAAGGAGCGTCGCCAACGTGAAGACTTCGTGAAGGAAGCCACGAGGAACTACGTGCAACCAGGTAAATCTTTCGCCCAGGTAATCTCTAAAAACACGTTCAATAAAAACAATTCTGTTAAACCCACAGTTTCCAAGCCCCAAGCAGCACCTAGGTCTGCCTCCAAGGCAGCTCCTAGAAAAACCAGAGTGTCTGAAATCGATGATTTCTGCACCAAAGAAGACAAGTCTATTTTTGGCTGCGACCTTTTCGTCCTTATGAGCAAAATTAATAATTTCCTTCCTAAATACAGGAAGCTCTCTTCCATCTCGGAAAAACAAGCAGCTTACCTTCAATTTGCATTTGGACTATGTCTAGGCAATTAAGTAAGCTGAAAATCATGTCACTCAACTGCAACTCGCTGGTAAAACACAGCAAAAGAGCAGCACTAAATCTCTTCCTTATTGAGCATAAACCCACGTTTATGTTCCTCTCTGAAACTCTCCTCACGGAGAGACATAAGTTAGCTTTTGAACACTACAACTTCGTCCGCCAGGACAAATCTGAGACCACCCTAGGCACTGCTCTTCTCATTAAGGAAAACCTTAAATTCGAAGAGGTAAAAGTAAGTAACCTTTCCAATATGGAATGCACTGCTATCAAGTTAGAACTTCGTGACAACGAGTCTCTTCTCTTAATCGCCCTATATAATAGATGCCACGCCACAGGAGCTGACGTCCAGAACAGCATGAACAGCATTGCCCAAATCTCGGAAAATTTCACATACACGGTGCTTGGTGGTGATTTCAACGCCAGGCACCCGTTGTAGAATGACTCTGTCGTAAGTCCGTCAGGCAAGGCAGTTCATGACTGGCTTCTCTTTAACGCCTCCCATGATTTCGTCGTCGTGTCGCAGGATACGCCGACCTTCCCGCGATCTGGGTCAATTCTTGACTTCTATATCGCAACCTCTAATCTTATTAATCTCCTTCCCCAATTCTCAAATTACGTTTGTACAGCGCATATGGCTGAATCTGATCACTTGGCAGTTGAACTCTCAATCACCCCCAGCGAACCCTTAAATATTTTAACTTCTGACCCTCAAGCCTCTACTTCACTCAAAGACGTTGACTGGCAACAATTTCAAGACAGGCTCTCAATTCCTCGCAGGTAATCTCCCTGACTCACAACGGAATCTCACGAACTTGGAAATTGACTTCCACATTGACTTCCTCAACAACGCCATTGAAGAAAATGTCGCCTTCTTTTCTAGTGTAGTGCCGAGAAAACGCTACAAATACAAAAATCTCCCGCCTCAACTGCAAAAATTATACAAATATAGGCAGAAACTTCGAAAAATACTTAACCGTATTTTTCATCGAACCCTTAATAGTCACAATCCAGCCTACAGAACCGTGTTATCACAAATTAACTGCTTGTAAACAATCATTGAGGAACAAACGAAAATGTTTCTCGATCAAGGGTTTAGGAAGAAACTGGCCTCCATTCAACCCGGTCCACACTGCTTTCAGGACATCAACAGGATTTGCAACAGGAAAGCAAAACTCCCCAAAACCATTTTAAGCGTCCCAAACGCTTACAATCTTCCCCAAGAAAAATGCAACGCTTTCGCGGAATATTTCCAATCCACCTTCAAAGACAACTCATCTCTAAGCGATGCTAACTTTAGGAACACCGTAGACTCGACTGTTGAAGATTTCGCTGCCCAGTCAGTAGAATCCTCCTCCACAATCTTTAATACTACAAACACGTCCTTAAATCCGGATGATTTAAGCATCTTTTCTAATCCTGCTCATGTTTTCGCCCTAATCAGGACTATCAGAGGCAAAAAGTCCGCCGGCCCAGATAACATTTCAAACAAAGTCATCAAAAACTTCCCACCTGTTGCCATAGAATTTCTCATAATTATCTTCAATAATTGTTTCAATAATTCCTACTTTCCTGATGTCTGGAAAACCGTGCGCATTGTTCCAATTCCCAAAAAAGGAAACTCGAAAAACCTTAACGAGTTCCGCCCAATTACTATTCTGTCAAACCTGGGCAAACTTTTCGAAAAAATAGTCGGCCAACACATTGAAAATACCTGCCTCGACCTAAATATCAGGCAAGATACCCAATTCGGCTTCAAGCCCCAGCACTCCACTTTTCACGCTCTGCTCAAGTTCCTCTCTGATTCTACAAACGCCCTCAACAAAAGGGAGCAGACAGTAGGCTGCTTCCTTGATGTTGAGAAAGCGTTTGACTCAGTCTGGACAAACGGGCTAGTATTCAAAATTATAAACCTCGAGTTCCCGCCTTATCTCACCCGGGTTATACATAGCTTTCTGGCATCCCGGAATTTCTACATAGAAATTGAGAATGTCAAATGTCAGGCAACATCAGTCAGTGCTGGTGTCCCCCAAGGTTCGGTCCTTGGACCAACTCTCTTCAATCTATTCACCTCTGACCAGCCTGCCAACGACTCAAATTCCACCACACTACTTTATGCTGATGACTCCCTTACGTACGCCCACTCCATGTCATCCAATTTCGCTGCTACGAAGGTGGAGCGGCATGACGAGTTCTACAGAAAGTGGGGCATCAAAATTAATATTAACAAATCTGAAATGATTTGCATCCGAAACCCCTCCACAAGGGGAAGACCCAATCTCGCCACACGAGCCAATAACATAGAAATTGAAGTCAATAACGAAAAGCTCCAGCCTTCAAAGAACACCAAATATCTTGGTGTCTCTTTCAATAACCTGTTGAAATTCAATCATCACGCCAAGCTAACCATGAGGAAAGCCAACTACGCTTACTCCCTGCTCAACCCTATTATCAGAAGGAGAAACGGTCTCCCGAAAGATACAAAGCTGCTTATATACAAACAGCTCATCCGCCCAATCATCTGCTATTGTTTCCCCATCTGGCACACCATTTCGCCATCATATATGAAGCAAATCAGCGCCCTCGAAAGAAAGATCCTAAGGTCCTGTACAGGAGTGTACAGGAAACCTAACGAACACTACTTTCCCAACACCTTTTTGCATGACAATGCAAACATCACCCCATTCGAGGACCATCTCCTTTCTCTAGAGGTCAAACAACTTGAGAAGATCTCTCAACATCCTAACCCCCTCATTAGCCAGCTTTCAACGCAACTTCACTACTTATCACCTCTCCACCTTATCAACTCGGAAACGAGAAATATTTATTATATGGGCGAAACATTTACTTTCTTCACTAGTTCAGGAAGCCACCATCGTGGATAGGACAACATCCAGGCATTTCGATCATCGTGGGATTTATCAACGCTGGACCATTCCGGACTTTCGGGATAATTCTCACCATGCTGGAAGAAACGCCGATCTTCAACTCACAACAAGTTAGAGAAATCTCTAACATTCCACAACTTCCCACTCCCATCCAACTTTCCTATTCCTATAAATTCCAAAACTATCAAATAACAGACAAGAACACAGCCTGCCGTCGCGCAACAGGCTGTAATAATTGCGACATCGTGTAACCTTAAGTTAATAATTATTCTAACAATTAAAATGTGTAAAGTGAATCAAAGACAAAAGTGAAATCGAGGCCAAAATTAAAGCCTGTACGTATACAATTTCAAATATCCCGGGATATCGGTTCGGTTTAAAAATTCGACATAATTCGTTAAACTTCGTTAATCGCGTGTGAAGTACACTTGACTTGACTTGACTTGCAAAAGTACCCATTTCCAAGTCAGAGTTGATCTGATTAAGTCCTAAGCCTTGGAGTCTGTTCTGAGCAAAATCCTTATCCAAACCAGAAGTTAATTCTGAAATTCCATATAGAAGTTAATTCTACAGCAAAAAATTGAGGTTGACTCAAATCCTAAAACAGAAGTTAATTCTGGCCGTAATAAATATTTGAGGTTAACTCAATCCTACACACAGAAGTTAATTCTGGCCGTCCTACATACTTGAGGTTAACTCAATCAATAAAACAGAAGTTAATTCTGGCTGTCACAAATATTTGAGGTTAACTGAATTCTAAAACAGAAGTTGATTCTGGCCAAACAAATATTTGAGGTTAACTCAAACTATCATATAGGAATTGACCCTAAAACAAATATATTACTTGAGGTTAACTCAAGTAAGTCGGCTAGGAGTTAATCCTAAAAGATTGCAAAAGCTGAGGTTAACTCAAGCAATCTCACACAGGAGTTAATCCGAAGGTCTAGACGACTTTATACAAAAGTGAGAATAGATCTGTTTTCAGAGGTTAACGCTGCAATAAATATTTACATTCAGAAGTTAATTCTGATCAAGGTGGAAAGAATTTCCATCCCAAACGTAGCAGTACTCAGATCACTGCACTTATAAAAGCGCACAAGACTAAACGTCACAAGTGCCATAATTACGATCCAACACGCAACAATATTCCAGTTTGCTGCAATTGAAAAGGTATACATACGATAAACGTCATCAGTGCTGCCTTCATGCCCGCACGTACCAGCTCGACAAAAAACTACACAACAGAATCAGAATAGTTGGTTACGTCCATCAATATCACCTATAGCAACCATACAAGTTGTTATAATCGTGAAGTAATACATTCCGTATTATACCTCGACTGCCCTCACGTAACAGCTCGAGCAGAGAACGTCACAACTGCCCTCACGTAGTAGTTCAAGTGAAACCGACTAATTCCTCAAATTAGATCAAATCTACAACTGTCTCGTGCCTACTCACCACACTCGCAACGAAGCCAAAGCTACACCGACATTTTATTTTTAAAGAGCAACGCAACAAAAGCGCAGCTACGCCGACATTTTTTTTTTATTGAATTTGTTTGAATTGTTGTTTGTATTGAAATTTTTATTAGGTTTTAATGAACTCGTGAATTTTATTTTAATGATAAGACTGAATGAATTGTGATGTATTTGTAAGGAACTTGAATTAGCATTGAATAAAAAATAAAATTTTATGTATTTGAACATCCAAACTGAGTTATCCATAAACCGGCATCCCATGAATCACACATCCACATGCTGTGGCGATTACTTTAGATTTTCGTGCGTGTGTATAAGTATTGTGTGCAACTTATTGCTACTTAATACGTGCTGACGCGTAGCCCCCGGAATATAATCCAAGCCATGAAGTGGTCGAAGGCACCGACACATTAAAAGGCCTTAACGTGGCGGATACAGTATGCAGTAAGAGATCACTCTCACTGCTTTTTGTATAGTCGTCATGGAGGAAAAACTAAAATTTCATTTTAAATTGGTCCTAAAACCCAAAACTGTTGCTTCCACAACAAAATAAAGTTAAAACAAATTGCAGCCACATATGTTTTCTTTCTAATAGCTAAAAAAAAATTGCATTTAGAACAAATTTATGGAAATTATAGCGTTTGAACAAAATACAAGCAACTTTTATGTGAAAAACTCCTGCAATAAGACAAGGCAAAAGGACTATGGATGTCGCCTGCTGACCGGCCCACTGCTCTCTTTTTTCGACTTTGTTTATGGCTTATATATTTCGGGGGTTACGGCTGACGGCAGAAAAATCGTCGGTTCTTCTTTCGCTGTGTTGCACTGGGAAGCGGCAATTGGTGGATTTGAGAAATCATGCGATATTTAAGGCTAGGCGAGTTGCCGTTTATCGATTGGAATTTTCGTTGACAAACGGTATATCGCCTGGAATTTTGCATACAGAAGATGTTGCGGCGATGCCAAATTTTGAAATTTTTTCTTTCTAGGAGGTTTAAGGTTTGCGGTTTCTTCTTTCAGGTCTTCTCGAAAAGCTTATAATTTGTGCGCGTTCTGCACAAATTAAATTCTTTCCCTTTTAACATGACTTATTTATTTTCTCTTTGCTTTTTCCTCTTCTTTCGGAAAGCTTATAATTTGTGCACGTTCTGCACAAATTAAATCCTTTCCCTTTTTTCTCAGAAAAAAAAAAAAAAATAGCAAAGGGCTACTTTGTGAAGTTCACGTAAAACTTCTGCCCCTTTCCAGGTACCCGAGATATTGAAATATAACTAAGAGAAAGTGGACAACAATAAAAAAAATTTAACGGAAGAGAAGCAGGAGAAGAAAAAAAAATGTTTAAGATAAAAACAAAAGGACAGAAAAAAAAACGGAAAGTAGCGTGAGGGCCAAACGCTACACTGGCAAGGAGACAATCAAAGGCATGCGTTTCACCAGAGGAACGCAAACACCCGTAGTGGCAGACAATTAAATGAGCTAGAGTTAAGCTCGAACCAGTCATCAAGCAGTACATTGAGAGTTGAAAGCACCAACGAAACTGGAAGAATGAGGACGGGACCAATTTCGGACGGACGCCGTCCTTAGACCATCAAGAAATCAAGAATAATATCAATGTCAAGGAGAAAGAGGACGAACGTTCTCATATCTTTATAAGTATTTTGAGCGCTGAAGTAGAGGCCCTTTTGGATAGTGGTGTATCTATAAGCATAGTAGGAATGAAGGGAATAAAATTTTTAGAGGATCTTAACATGAAGGCAGGCAATGAAATTTACAAACCAATGTATACAGCCGATACGACTCGACATGCTGTGGTAAGGGTATTCTACACCCCAGTGAAATTCAAAGGCATGGTTAGAATTTTGAAGGTCTTGGCGGTGCCAACTATAAACAAAGGTGTCATTTTGGGTGTCGATTTTTGGAAAAGCTTTCAGGTATCGGTGCAACACCGGCTCGGCAGGTGGGAGAATAATGAAATAATGGTGTCGGAAGATTATGGGTTGAGATGTAACACTTTATCAGATGAACAAGTACTTAAGGTGAATACTTGCAAGAATCGTTTTAAAAATTTAAGCGACGGGAAGTTGGGAAGAACACATATACTGAAGCACCACATAAACACGGGGAATGCGGAGCCCATTGTACAGAGGGACTACCAGGTATCTCCAGCCGTACAAGAAAGATTTGTTAGAGAAATACAACGAGTGTTGAATCTGGAGGGACAGAACCGTCGTTCAGTCCATGGTGTTCGCCAGTGGTACTGGTCAAAAAGGCAAACGGAGCCGACAAGTTGTGCATAGACAGTCGCAAACTCAACAAGGTCACGAAGCGTTCAGCGTATCCATTACCTCGTATACATGGGGTCCTGGCTTGTTTGAACAGAACACGCTATCTCACAACGATTGATCTTAAGGATGCCTTCTGATAAATACCACTAAGTGAAGAATCTAAAGAAAAGACCGCTTTCTGCATACTTGGAGTTGGCCAGTATCAGTTCAAGATGATGCCTTTTGGGTTGTGCAATACTGCAGCTAGCTTACAACAGTTGATGGATAGGTTGTCTGGCCATTCAGATGCAGTGTTTCCATACCTGGACGATATCATTGTAGCAACGAAAACTTCCGAGGAGCATGTGGAAGTATTAGATTGGGTTACTAGCAAACCGGAGCAAGCGAAGTTGACAGTAAATTTTGAGAAAGGCCAGTTTGCACGAACGTCTTTAAAATATTTGGGATTTGTAGTAGATGGTAAAGGCTTGAGAACAGATCTTGCCAAAGTGGAGGTGATGTTAAATTTCCCTAAGCCAAAGAACTGTACAGAAATGAAACGCTTTATTGGGTTAGCATCGTGGTATAGGCACTTTGTACCTAAGGTCGCTGCAATCGTGGCACCCTTGCACGATCTGACAAAGGGAAAGCAAAAGAGAAAAATTCTAACGTGGACAACGGAAGCAGATGAAGCATTTATAGAGTTAAAATCCAAGTTAGTTGAATCTCCGGTGTTAACTAACCCTGACTTCAGTAAACCATTCTTCGTGCAGTGTGACGCATCTAATCACGCTATTGGCGCGGTCTTGGTACAGCAAATGGAAGCGGGTGAAGAGCGACCGATTGCATATGCAAGCCGAAAGTTACGAGGCGCAGAAATCAATTACACGACCACGGAAAAGGAGTGTCTGAGCATTGTGTTTGCAGTGCAGAAATTCCAGGGGGTACATAGAAGGCTATAAGTTTTTCATAATGACGGATCATTCCGCCCTAACTTGGTTCTTTCGGCAACAAGTCCTATCAGGAAGGCTAGCGAGGTGGGTGATGAAATTGCAGTCATTTGAGCTTAAGGTTAACTATGTGAAAGGCAAGGAAAATGTATATCCCCGATGCTCTCTCCAGAAAACCTGAGGTTAGCTTGTTGGAGTGTGTTCCTCATGAAGGTGATAAATGGTATCAAGAAATGATGCAGCTTGTGAGAGATAAACCTGAGAGAATGAATAGATGGAAAATTGTCGACGGCGATCTATTCATAAAAGACATCAAAGTAAATGGGTTTTCAGAAGTTCAGTGGAAAAGGGTCGTTCCGAAGTCGTCACGAATGGCAATATTAAATGAGTGTCACGATGCACCTCATTCGGGACATCTGCGCATATACAAAATAAAGCGTAGGGTTCTGTTGCGATATTACTGGCCTGGAGTTGAGAGAGATGTGGAGCGGTATGTTAAGTCATGTGAGGTCTGTCTGTCTTCCAAGACTCCAAAGCACAAAGTCTATAGTCCTATGGGAAGATTTCGTAAGGCGGTGAGACCTTGGCAAATTGTAGCTTTAGATCTAATGGGTCCATTTCCGAAATCAACCAAAGGAAACGCATATCTGCTGTTCATTTGTGATTGGTTCACCCAGTATGTATGTATCTTTCCGTTACGCGCCGCGACAACTCCGAAAGTTACTCAGATCTTGGAGGAAAAGATCTCTCTAGAATTCGGTGTCCCCGAGGTAATCATATCAGATAATGGTAAGCAGTTTGACTGCAATCTATATATTAAAGGAGTATCACGTGCCCAAGTTCTGGTTGAACTGTAGATATCACCCTGGTGTACAAGGGCAGTACTGATCACGAAGGAGGAGAGGACGTACTGCTGGTATGAAAGGTATCCGATTCTTTCAATCCGAGAAAGTTGGAGAGTAGGTCTTACTGGTAGACAATTTTTTTTTAGAGATCGAAAGTTTTGCGGGACATTGTAAGCTCAAGTTCCATTGACGGAAGCCACAGTTGGGGGATAAGACATGACAGGTTTAGCACTATTTGTGCTCGCTAAGTCACAATTATGGACGAGTGGTAAACTTACAAGAGGTCCAGTTAAGCACGCCATGTGCTCACTAGGCCATGATCGAGATCAAATTGTTAAACTGAGGGAGATGACAGGCCCAGCACTATATGTGTTCACTAGGTCTGTTAAAAATGGGTTTGAGTCCTGCAACGAGAGTATCAAACAGTGCGTCGTCTCAGACTAAAGGTAATGTTATGTGGAACTTAGATGTACGTGAACAGTACTAGCACTTTCACCTGGGGAACGGCGGTAAGTGCGCAGAATCGGAAATAATGAAATGTGAGAGTAAATTTAACGAAATGGGACATTCAAAAGTTTCCTGATGAAGAATGAAACTTTATCGAGGTAAGGGGGGAATGTAACAAACCTTGTCGTTACAAAAGGAAGCCGTATCCTTATACAATTTCAGAGCAGCCCTTAGGGTGGGAAGCTTGCCACATTAAAAGGTGCTGGGCAAGACTAACTCTATTCATACGGGGCAAGAATTCGTTTAAATTTCTTTATGTTTCGAAGCGTACTACCTGGATTCTCAGAATTCAGTTGGAACGTTGGTTGCGATAAGGTGTCGTTTCTAGTTACGCACTCGTCGAAATTAAAACGATCTCAAGTCTCGAAGCTCTGTGATTAAGGCTTCCAAATGATTCAGGTCGGCATACGGCTTTGAGAACCTCAGTGAGCGTAGATTTTATTAAATGTTACTTAAAGTCCTACCATTCGTCACAGGCCTACAGGTGTAAAGCCATCTGATTGACACCATTGCCCCTAAGTTTATCACGTCAAACTGGAGTTAAAGTGGGCACAGAAATTTGTGCAATATGCCGCAAAATGTCATACCAATAATATCGTCTGTTTAATGAAGACGAAGTTTTATCGAGGGTATTTATAAAAGAATTTTCCACCCTCAAACTTATGAATTAATATAAAATATTCAATTAAAAGGTTAATCTGTCTTATATCCTGAAATAAATCACCTGAATTTGATTACCCGGTCTAGTTCGCAGAGACCGCTAAAGGGATAATCTTACAGTAGGCCGCAAGCCGGAAGTAGTAACATCAGCATTCAAACTTTTAAGCGCTATCACATGTAATGTTGTGGTTTCAGTGAAAGCACAAATAAAATAATGCAGGCTAATCAGTTACAGTAATGTGGGATGTACTCAACTGATTATCTGGTCAAACTGTGAAACAGTGAAATTACAGCATCCCTAAAAGAAATTGCAGTGGTGTAAGAAAAAAATGGAATACAAACGTAGACTATGAATTTATAAGATAAATGTTAAGACATTAAGCATGGTCCACGCAAACAGGGAACCTAAGAAGCTGGTTATGTAAACTCATTAAAAAGCTCCCATGCTCACATATGCGCATACGATCATGAAGTTACATTCAGTAACACAATTAAAAAGAACATTAGTAAAAGTAACGAAATATAAATAAATTATGCAATAATTCAACAACAAATAGTCTCCTTAAGGTGAAGTAATCCATATTCTGCACACCTTACCAAGTTAGACGTTTCTTAGGTTGCGATAAATATATATGTTTTTCACAAGAATGATGCAACGATAGCATCGTCCCATAGCTTGATTCCTCATACTGTATATGTTAAACACACGCGAATAATTATCTGTATGGACTGTATGTGTTTTGTGTTTGACTGGGTGCCGGTTTTAATAGATAACTCAATTTGTATTTCAAAGTATAAAATTTTATTTTTCTTACCAGTGCTAATTCAAGTTTCTTACAGCTATATCACAATTCATTCAGACTTATTGCTAATTTAAAATTCACAAGTTCATTAAAACTTAATACCAATAAAAATTTCAATAAAGATAACAATTCAAACAAATTCATTATAAAATTTACTCTCTGGCCCGTATTTTCACTGTGTTCTTTCTCCTTTACTCCTGAAATGAAGAAGAAGAGTTTGGTGAGTGATTAGGCACGTGATAGTGTATCTGTGAGAACAAATAAATTTTGTCTGATCTCGAAAATTAAAATGCTTCACTCGAACTGCTACGTGAGGGCAGTTGGAAAGTTTTTTGCTCACTGCTACGTGAGAGCAGTCGAGGTGTAATATGGAGTTTATTGATTTACGCTTATAACAACTTGTATGGCTGCTATAAGAAATGTTGATAACCGTAACCAACTATTCTGCTTCTATAGAGCATTTTTCAGCGTATTGGTGTGTGAGGGTATGAAGGCAGCACTGATGACGTTTATAGTATGCGTACGTTTTTAATTGCAGCAAACTGGAATATTGCTGCGTCTAGGATAATAATGATGGCACTTGTGACGTTTAGCCTTGTGCGCTTTTATGAGTGCAGCGACCTGAGTACTGCTACGTGTGGGATGGAAATTCTTTCCACCTTGATCAGAATTAACTTCTGAATGTAAATATTTATTGCAGAGTTAACCTCTGAAAACAGATCTATTCTCACTTTTGTATAAAGTCGTCTAGACCTTCGGATAAACTCCTGTGTGAGATTGCTTGAGTTAACCTCACCTTTTGCAATCTTCTAGGATTAACCCCTAGCCAACGTATATGAGTTAACCTCAGTAGTTGTTCTATGTGAGCACCAGACCACCGTTTTAGCTTCCAGGATTTCGCCACAGATGGCGTCACCGTCGCTAGGTGGGTAGACCCCTTACTAAATGTAGGTTTGTGTCTTCGCTGTATTGGTTTGTACCTTGAATACACCATTGTGTCTTGGATGCACCATTGTGTCTTGGGTGAACCATTGAGTCTCGACTGCGGCCTAGCGGGATTAACCGGTACTACAGGGATGTGTCATTTGGTCTTGACTACAACCTAGCGGCATTAGCCGGTACTTCCGGCATGCTCCCGTACTACAGTTTTCTTAGATAGATATGTGGTGCTCCTCAATGTAGGCTTTTTATTATGATTTTTCTTGAGCGTCTAAATGTAGGCTTTTGGTTTTGAACTAATATTACTAATAATTAAAGTGAAGGCTAGCAAATTATTGTTCATGCCAATGGATTCTAGATGGTGGATATGTGGGGGCGGGATAATACAGATAGGGAGGGGGGTAATGAAATTTTCATCAGAAATCCTCTACGGGCTCTGGTTTTCGAGATATTAGCGATATTTGTTCGGGCGCAAACGCCATTTCTTGAGTAAGGTTCCCTAGCGGCCTTAGCCGGAACTACCAGCATGCCTTGGTTATGCTGTTTTCTTTTATTAGCGGGAGAGTTCAGCATCATTAGAATTTCATAACATGACATCACCATGAACAGATTCTAGAAAATGTCAGTGAGACATTAGCCGATACTACCAGCATGCTCCGGTACTACAGTTTTCTTGGATGTGCGGTACGGTTCTCTTGGATATGTGAAGTTTTTTTGCTTCATATTTTCCCACACGTGGCAGCATGCTACGGTTTTTTGTGCCCACACGTAGAACTGTTGGAAATCAAAAACCAGGTTGTCAGTTTATTACATAAGGGAGGGATTTCCATGCGTAAGTGGTGCTCCAACAGTTCGCTTATATTGGAAGGAATTCCTGAAGAACATATGGAAACGTTTACTCAGATCGAAGAGGACAATGTCGTAAAGACTCTAGGCCTGATCTGGCAACCGCATGCTGATGCGTTTTGGTTTAGTTATAAAGACCCAGGACCTTGCGAATCATATACCCGGCGAAGGGTACTTTCGGAAATAGCGCGGTTATATGATCCGCTCGGATTAATAACCCTGTAATAGTCAAGGTGTTCATACAGAGCCTGTGGAAACTTAAATTATCGTGGGACGAAACGCTCCATTTACATCTAAATGATATGTGGTGAAAATTCAAAGCTGAAAAATTTGTCAAGTATAAACATACCTCGATGCATCATGTTATATCATGCCCAGCTACAAATTCATTGTTTTTCAGACGCAAGTTCAGAGGCCTATGGGGCATGCGAGTATATACGATCAGAGAACTGTCAGCAAGGAGTAGCCATTCGCCTGCTATGCGCTAAATCAAAGGTATGTAGCACATCTATATGTTTGACTACATAGTAAATTAGCATTAGATAGTGTACTGTAAACTACACGCTAAAATTTCATCGCATCTACAGACACCTTGTAAAAATAAAATGTATAGAAAATAAACTAAGTTGCTATAAATCTAAGTACACAAAAAGTTTTAGAAAATAAAGAATGTCAACGAAAAATTCAGATTCTCTCAGATCTTGTTGCACGATAGTCAGAATTGTAAAGACTTAAAAAATAATATAAATAAATCAGTAAAAAGAATATAAAAGGAATAAAAAATAAGAATATAATTATTCTATCCCAAAAGAGCCTTATACAAAAAGATTACAAAATATAATATATATATATAAAATAAAAATAAATCTTTTAATTATTGTACTAATACTAATATATAATTTTCTTTCTGTTTTGAACATACTTCAAAATAAATATTTGGATAAATCGATGTGACGAGTTGCGGTTAGCATCATTCTTTCTGTTTTGAACATACTTCAAAATAAATATTTGGATAAATCGATGTGAAGAGTTGCGGTTAGCATCAATAACCCCCTCACTATCGATAGGTAGCGCCCCTGAAGTCTACATCTATCCCACGCTTAGAACTTTGTGCTGCTCTGCTGCTAGCCGAAATGTTACATCGGATACGTAAGTCGTCGGAATTATATCAGGCTACTACTTACTGTTGGACGGATTCAAGTGTGGTTTTATCTTGGTTGTCCGCACACCCCTCTAAGTGGACTATATTTGTCGCGAATCGAGTTGCAAATATTCAGTAGCTTCCAGAGAATTGCCGATGGAATCACGTACCAACATCGTTAAATCCTGCCGATATTATCAGCCGTGGAGCTTCTGTTTCGGAGATATGTAGCTCAAAGCTTTGGAGTGCCGGACCAAGTTTTCTTTCTCAGTCTTCGGAAAACTGTCCAGTTTCATATTCGCCGACTTCCTTCAACGATATTCCTGAAACGCGCAAATCCAAAATTTCGTTATTCGCATGTAATGTCAGCGATATTGCAGAAAACTGTAAATTTCGGAACACATTCTCAAAACTCCAACGTTTTTTCGCTTATTTATTTCGCTTCGCTGATATTTGCATGCAAGTTGAACGAGTTGTGTCCGCGCTAACTACCAGTGAAATAGAGATTGCTACCAGAGCGGTAATAAGGATGATACAAGTAAAGGAATTCCGGGAGGACTACTTGCATCTGCAGAAAGGGCAAGCGGTCCCTGTGAGCTCTCGTCTAAAGAGTCTCGCTCCATTTCTGTATGAACAAGGACTAATTGGAGTAGGAGGAAGACTGAAACACTCAGAACTCTGTACGACACCCGACATCAGATAGTGCTGCCTCAGAAACACTATTTCACCGATGCAATAATTCGACACCTACATCTCCAAAATTTTCATGCAGGCCAACAAACCCTGTTATCAATTGTACGAAGTCGATATTGGCCTATTAGTGGAAAGACATCCATACGTACAGTTCTTAGAAGTTGCAACATATGCAGTCAAACAAATACCGAAACTATCCAGCAAATCATGGGAAGTCTGCCTAAAGAAAGAGTGCAACCCAGCCGCCCATTCGTTAACACCGGAATGAATTTTTGTGGTCCGTTTTGGATAAGGTATGGAAATCGAAGAAAGCAACGTACAAAAGCAAACATTTGTTTATTCGTATACTTCGCAGTAAAAGCCGTTCATTTAGAGGTTGTATCCGATCTCAATAC
Organism: Dioctria rufipes; assembly: GCA_963924295.1. Lineage (NCBI taxonomy): Eukaryota > Metazoa > Arthropoda > Insecta > Diptera > Asilidae > Dioctria > Dioctria rufipes. The sequence continues at coordinate 140,825,752 of OZ002744.1, forward strand.
CCAATCATTTCTTCTAGCGTTGAAGCGATTCATATCCAGAAGGGGCATTTGCCTTACTATCTTTTGCGATAACGCTATGAACTTCGTTGGAGTGCGAAACGGGCTAGCAGCATTACGACAGCTATTTGAGTCAAGGGAACATGTCAGTCTGGTGGAGAACTCTTATCGAGATGAAGGAATTCAGTGGAAATTCCTCCACCACGGTCTCCTCATTTCGGTGGACTATGGGAGAGTTGTGTAAAGTTGGCAAAACATCATTTGCGAAGCAGCTTGCGTGAAGCAGGTCTAACTCTTGAAGAACTATCTACTGTTGTCTGCCAAATTGAAGCAATTTGGTATTCGAGACCTCTTACTCCTATCTCACCTGATCCACATGATTACTGTGCCTTAACACCTGCTCATTTTTTAGTCAGTTCTCCTCTAACAGGTATAATTGAACCAGATTGTAGAGAGCTGAAATTTAATCGACTTACTCGCTGGCAGAGGCTTAAGGTTATTCGACAGCACTTCTGGGATCGATGGTCAGCGGAATACCTCCACTTGCTACAACAAAGGCTCAAGAAGAAGAAAAAGAAGAAGAACTCTAATCTTGTAAGGCACTAAGCCACCATTTTTTGTATAACTCATTCTATTTTGGTTAGAATATTGCGAGGAGTGGACGCATAATTTTCGAAATGCTAAAAATCGAATAAGGTGTTATTAAGGTAGTGTAAGCTATACAATCGTGTTTTCTTTAATAAATAGGAACACAAATTCGAAATCAAAAATGCTTGATTTACTAACATTTGGTGACCCCGACGTGATAGTTGTGTGCTTACACGAGTTCGAGTTTCATTTTCGCGATCCACTTGAGTGCGATATTAGCTCATTCGTCTAACTAAAAGAGAAAGGATGCAACAAGTAGCGAATTTGATTAGTAGTGATTGAGAAAAATCGAGAATTTAAGCGAAAAAATCATATCGTGGAATTGCACAAATCGGTTCTCGTGACGCGTCATAACCACATATTCATCGTATCAACAGCAATCGGTTGTAAGGCAATCACTTTCGGCTAATCTAGCATCATTCATTGCACAAGTCGGTGCATGTAATGCGTCATAATCACATATTCGTCGCATCAACAGCAATCGGCTGTAAGACAACTATTCTCGTCTAATCTAGCATCACTTTTTGCGAATTGATGCAGCAATATTGACTGATATAATCATCTACTGAAGTGCAACTTCGCGTTGCACCGCACTTCATAGCTTGCCGACGAATAACAACGCTGCATTTGAAAAACGTCATTTTAACTCTATCAACTGGGATACTTACTTGTGCAAGGAGCACACTCATCACGATAAATTCGATCGTCTTTGTCGTACATTCTCGTTGTACTGACATTATTGAAGTGAATTTGCTTCTGTTCCTGACGGAGGTAATCTTATTATAATAGGATAAATTTACTCATGTGGTTTTTGCTTTGTAGTTGTTAACAGACTGTGCATAGACGGAAGATTGACATTATTAGCGAGAGGGGTTCTAGTTCATATTCGATTTTTAGCATTTCGAGAATTATGCGTCCACTCCTCGCAATATTCTAACCAAAATAGAATGAGTTATACAAAAAATGGTGGCTTAGTGCCTTACAATATTAGAGTTCTTCTTCTTTTTCTTCTTCTTGAGCCTTTGTTGTAGCAAGTGGAGGTATTCCGCTGACCATCGATCCCAGAAGTGCTGTCGAATAACCTTAAGCCTCTGCCAGCGAGTAAGTCGATTAAATTTCAGCTCTCTACAATCTGGTTCAATTATACCTGTTAGAGGAGAACTGACTAAAAAATGAGCAGGTGTTAAGGCACAGTAATCATGTGGATCAGGTGAGATAGGAGTAAGAGGTCTCGAATACCAAATTGCTTCAATTTGGCAGACAACAGTAGATAGTTCTTCAAGAATTAGACCTGCTTCACGCAAGCTGCTTCGCAAATGATGTTTTGCCAACTTTACACAACTCTCCCATAGTCCACCGAAATGAGGAGACCGTGGTGGAGGAATTTCCACTGAATTCCTTCATCTCGATAAGAGTTCTCCACCAGACTGACATGTTCCCTTGACTCAAATAGCTGTCGTAATGCTGCTAGCCCGTTTCGCACTCCAACGAAGTTCATAGCGTTATCGCAAAAGATAGTAAGGCAAATGCCCCTTCTGGATATGAATCGCTTCAACGCTAGAAGAAATGATTGGGTATTGAGATCGGATACGACCTCTAAATGAACGGCTTTTACTGCGAAGTATACGAATAAACAAATGTTTGCTTTTGTACGTTGCTGTCTTCGATTTCCATACCTTATCCAAAACGGACCACAAAAATCCATTCCGCTGTTAACGAATGGGCGGCTGGGTTGCACTCTTTCTTTAGGCAGACTTCCCATGATTTGGTGGATAGTTTTCGGATTTGTTTGACTGCATATGTTGCAACTTCTAAGAACTGTACGTATGGATGTCTTTCCACTAATAGGCCAATATCGACTTCGTACAATTGATAACAGGGTTTGTTGGCCTGCATGAAAATTTTGGAGATGTAGGTGTCGAATTATTGCATCGGTGAAATAGTGTTTCTGAGGCAGCACTATCTGATGTCGGGTGTCGTACAGAGTTCTGAGTGTTTCAGTCTTCCTCCTACTCCAATTAGTCCTTGCTCATACAGAAATGGAGCGAGACTCTTTAGACGAGAGCTCACAGGGACCGCTTGCCCTTTCTGCAGATGCACGTAGTCCTCCCGGAATTCCTTTACTTGTATCATCCTTATTACCGCTCTGGTAGCAATCTCTATTTCACTGGTAGTTAGCGCGGACACAACTCGTTCAACTTGCATGCAAATATCAGCGAAGCGAAATAAATAAGCGAAAAAACGTTGGAGTTTTGAGAATGTGTTCCGAAATTTACAGTTTTCTGCAATATCGCTGACAATACATGCGAATAACGAAATTTTGGATTTGCGCGTTTCAGGAATATCGTTGAAGGAAGTCAGCGAATATGCAACTGGACAGTTTTCCGAAGACTGAGAAAGAAAACTTGGTCCGGCACTCCAAAGCTTTGAGCTACATAGCTCCGAAACAGAAGCTCCACGGCTGATAATATCGGCAGGATTTAACGATGTTGGTACGTGATTCCATCGGCAATTCTCTGTAAGCTACTGAATATTTGCAACTCGATTCGCGACAAATATAGTCCACTTAGAGGGGTGTGCGGACAACCAAGATAAAACCACACTTGAATCCGTCCAACAGTAAGTAGTAGCCTGATATAATTCCGACGACTTACGTATCCGATGTAACATTTCGGCTAGCAGCAGAGCAGCACAAATTTCTAAGCGTGGGATAGATGTAGACTTCAGGGGCGCTACCTATCGATAGTGAGGGGGTTATTGATGCTAACCGCAACTCGTCACATCGATTTATCCAAATATTTATTTTGAAGTATGTTCAAAACAGAAAGAATGATGCTAACCGCAACTCGTCACATCGATTTATCCAAATATTTATTTTGAAGTATGTTCAAAACAGAAAGAAAATTATATATTAGTATTAGTACAATAATTAAAAGATTTATTTTTATTATATATATATATATATTATATTTTGAAATCTTTTTGTATAAGGCTCTTTTGGGATAGAATAATTATATTCTTATTTTTTATTCCTTTTATATTCTTTTTACTGATTTATTTATATTATTTTTTAAGTCTTTACAATTCTGACTATCGTGCAACAATATCTGAGAGAATCTGAATTTTTCGTTGACATTCTTTATTTTCTAAAACATTTTGTGTACTTAGATTTATAGCAACTTAGTTTATTTTCTATACATTTTATTTTTACAAGGTGTCTGTAGATGCGATGAAATTTTAGCGTGTAGTTTACAGTACACTATCTAATGCTAATTTACTATGTAGTCAAACGTATAGATGTGCTACATACCTTTGATTTAGCGCAAAGCAGGCGAATGGCTACTCCTTGCTGACAGTTCTCTGATCGTATATACACGCATGCCCCATAGGCCTCTGAACTTGCGTCTGAGAAACAATGAATTTGTAGCTGGGCATGATGTAACGTGATGCATCGAGGTATGTTTATACTTGACAAATTTTTCAGCTTTGAATTTTCACCACATATCATTTAGATGTAAATGGAGCGTTTCGTCCCACGATAATTTAAGTTTCCACAGGCTCTGTATGAACACCTTGACTATTACAGGGTTATTAATCCGAGCGGATCATATAACCGCGCTATTTCCGAAAGTACCCTTCGCCGGGTATATGAATCGCAAGGTCCTGGGTCTTTATAACTAAACCAAAACGCATCAGCATGCGGTTGCCAGATCAGGCCTAGAGTCTTTACGACATTGTCCTCTTCGATCTGAGTAAACGTTTCCATATGTTCTTCAGGAATTCCTTCCAATATAAGCGAACTGTTGGAGCACCACTTACGCATGGAAAACCCTCCCTTATGTAATAAACTGACTACCTGGTTTTTGATTTCCAACAGTTCTTCAATGAATTTTGACCCAGTGAAGAGATCGTCCATATAAAAATTTCTTCGAATAATAAGAGCACCGATAGGAAGTTGTTCTTGTTCCCCCAAAGCCAATTGATGAAGGGTACGGACTGCTAAAACTGAAGCAGGTGCAGTACCATAAGTTATCGTTACCAATCGAAATATTTGTAGAGATTCATGCGGTGAGTCCCTCCAAAGAATACATTGCCAAAAGGTATCTTTATCATCCATGAGGACTTGCCTATACATTTTTGATATGTTGGCAGTGAAGACAAATGGATACATACGAAAGCGGATTAATAAATCGAACAAATCGTCTTGAAGCTTAGGACCCTTTAGTAAAACCTCATTTAATGAATGTCCCGAAGAAGTTGTTGCTGAAGCATCAAATACGACTCGCAACTTCGTGGTAGAGCTTTCAGCCTTTCTGTCGCCATGATGAGGTAGGAAGTTCATTCAAGCTGGCATCCTCTTTAAATCGACGGGGATCATGTGACCTAGCGTCAAGTATTCTGACATAAACGATGAATATTGGAGCCTTAACTCCTCATCTCTTTCTAACTTGTGCTCTATACTGTGAAATCTCTGCCTAGCGATCTCGAATGATGATCCAAGCAGTTGGGGGTTGTCCCGAAAAGGTAGGCGGACAACAAATCTACCGGAAGTTAAGCGTCTAACAGTTTTATTACAATGTTCTTCGCAACTTGTCTTATCGTCCGTCCTAGGTATAGCAGGTAAATCATGACGCTCTACAGAATCTTTCGACCAACTCTTCCAACACACCATCTTCACCTACTGCTTCCGCTAACCTAAGGCCGGTAGTACAGAGAGATGAAGAACTACCACCCGCCACGATCCATCCCAGTAGCGTTTTCTGAAAAATCGGTTTCCCTTGGCCCAACTTAATTTGACCTACACATAGAAGATCGTAAAGTATCTCAGCACCAATAAGTATATCAACGCGTTGTTTTGAATTGAACTTCGGATCTGCTAGTCGCAAATTTGACGACACATTCCAACTGGAAATATTTACAAATCTACTGGGATGGTAGTCGGTTATTTTAGGTAACACTATTGCTTCTAAACTACATCAAAATCATTTGTACAAGATTTGTCTTCTAAATGGGTTGCAAGCAAATTTAACTGGCGTGCTAGTCAGACCGATGCCATCGATAGATCCCTCATATTTCTGAGAATTTAGTCCAAGCCGTCTCCACAGATACTCCGTAATAAAATGATTCTGTGACGCTGAATCCAGTACCGCACGACAAGAAAAAAAATATACGTAATGATCTCTTACCTGAATTAATGCCATTCCTAGTAGGACCTCATACTGCTGATGTCACTTAAAACTTCCGAACACTCCGTTGATGAACTAGTCAGGCACGAATTACTCATTGAAGGCCTTGGATAATTAGAGTCTTCAATATTGGGGACGCCTTCCTTAGTAGTACTAGATGGCTTACTTTCGGCCATGTGAAGTAAGATGTGGTGGCTCAAATAACAATGCTCACATCTTGCTGCCTTGCACCTCTTGACCAAATGTGCCGGCTTTAAGCATACAATACATAGTCTCATACGCTTTACATCAAAAACTGGGAACAGTTGACTAAATCATGATTGCTACTTTTACATAGGAGACCCTTCGACTCAGAGCATGCAGTAATCAATGTGACTTTAGAGTTAGATTTGTTACCTGGCTGATACCTTGGTTTTGACTTAATCGCACATTCGGTATTCTCCAAGGCCTGACATCTCTTTCTTAGAAAACTGTCCATTTCTTCCCAATTTGGTATTACATCCAAGGGGGCTTCATCTTCACATTTACTTATAGTTGCAGCATCCATCCTTTGACAAAGTAAGTGTATTAAAAAGCAATCTGATATCTGTTCCTTGGAACCTAAAGACAATATAGCTCTCAAATGTGCATTAATACTATCGCTTATGCGTCTGAGCCCTTCCGCTGTTCCTTTAGTAGCAAATTCTAGCTTGAAAAGTTCACTAATATGCGTTTGAAACACTAGACGTTTGTTCTCATACCGAGCGCGCAAAAGTCTTAAAGCGACCGAATAGTTTTCCGCGGTAATTTCAATTGATTGTAAAGTCTGTCTGGCCGAGTCCGTTAACGACGCCTGCAGGTGCTGCAATTTTTCGACAGGTGTTAAATCGTCACATTTATCCACTATAGTTTGCATCATGTTATAAAAATCAGGCCACTCAATTAATTTCCCCGAAAACTTGGGTAATTCGATTTTAGGTAACGGCTGCCTACTACGATATAACGCAAAAGACTGTGATAAATCAACAGAAGCACGCGGCTGTGGCGTCTTCTTTGCTTTAGTATCAATTCATCGAGATTTTATGGAACTATGGGTTTCAGTGAATATATCTCGTTTATCAAGACTAATTTCCGACTCATCTATACCTTCAATTAATGTGTGAATCCTTTCACAATTGTCGAAATATGATTCACAAAGATCGAGCCGCGTTTAAATTTCAGCAGCCGTAGCCGCCACCAACTTTGTGTCCACGAATGTCTTTAACTTTCTCTGTTGCATTGTTACCACTCCGCGCTGGGCACGCAACTCTGTTATTCTTGTGACCTTAGACATACTATCATAGTCCGAATCACCCATTTTATATTATTAGTGCTCAAATCTACTACGATTCAGTACCTGGAGTTATTTATCACACCTCTTAATACTAAAAACTGATTATTTCAATTGCGCTTAACGCACGAATATAATTGCAAACGTGTACTTATGTTCAATAAGTCTCAAATGCACGACATATGTATAGACGTTCATTGTATTATTTGCAATGAATCGCAAAAGTTCAAAATATGTAACTTTTTTGTTTACAAATAAGTAAAAAAGCTAGAATTGGTCTAAGACCAATTCTTATGATACCCTAGATGAATGCCCGTATTAAATTTCGTATGGTCACCGATCTATTCAAGTATTGATTTTGAAGTTGTTTTTCGCATATATTTCTAGAACAGTTTGTCGCACAGAAAAAATGGTAATAAACAATTTTATAGGATTTCGTATTCTGCAGAAGTTCTTAGCACAATAAAAATGTCTTGGACTGATCGTTTTCAAAGTATACGTAAAAAACCGAAATTTTTATATGGCAACACAACACCAAGAAGGAGTTGCCCGATTTAGTCCATTTATGACGTTTTATTTGCTAATATAGTAAAAACATCATGTACGAAATTTCAGCTCTCTACGTTGATGCGTTCTCAGGCAGTGTCCAAATATATAGCGGAAAACGAAATTTTTATATGGCAACCCCACGAAGGAGTTGCCCGATTTGTCTCATTTTCGAACTTAATTTTACCTTTTTTTTTAAAGTCCGTGTACAAAATTTGAGCTCTTTAAGTATACGCTTTCTCGAGTTATCGTGCGCACAGACGGACGGACGGACGGATGGACAGACAGACGGACGGACGGACGGACGGTCATACAAAAATCGAACTAACTTTTAATATTATGAATGGGTGTCCAATCCATTTTGCTCTACCATCATTATTTCGAGGTGGTACAAACAGAATGACAAACTTAGTATACCCCTATGATTTCATCTAGGGTATAAAAATATATCGGGACCAAAACCCCTCTCGATAATTATGTCAATCTTCCGTCTATGCGCAGTCTGTTAACAACTACAAGGCAAAAACCACATAAGTAAATTTATCCTATTATAATAAGATTACCTCCGTCAAGAAAAGAAGCAAATTCACTTCAATAATGTCAGTACAACGAGAATGTACGACAAAGACGATCGAATTTATCGTGATGAGTGTGCTCCTTGCACAAGTAAGTGTCCCAGTTGACAGAGTTAAAATGACGTTTTTCAAATGCAGCGTTGTGATTCGTCGGCAAGCTATGAAGTGCGGTGCAATGCGAAGTTGCACTTCAGTAGATGATTATATCAGTCAATATTGCTGCATCAATTCGCAAAAAGTGATGCTAGATTAGACGAGAATAGTTGTCTTACAGCCGATTGTTGTTGATGCGACGAATATGTGATTATGACGCATTACATGCACCGATTTGTGCAATCCCACGATATGATTTTTTCGCTTAAATTCTCAATTTTTCTCAACCACTACTAATAAAATTCGCTACTTGTTGGATCTTTTCTCTTTTGGTTAGACGAATGAGCTAATATTGCACTCAAGCGCTTCGCGTAATCGAAACTCGAACACGTGTAAGCACACAACTATCACGTCGGGGTCACCAAATTTTAGTAAATCAAGCATTTTTGATTTCGAATTTGTGTTCCTATTTATTAAAGAAAACACGATTGTATAGCTTACACTACCTTAATAACACCTTATTCGATTTTTAGCATTTAGAAAATTATAGGTCCACTCCTCGCAAGATTCTAACCAAAAGAGAATGAGTTATACAAAAAATGCTGGCTTAGTGCCTTACAATATAAGAGTTCTTCTGCTGCTTTTCATTATAAGATGATACATTCAGATAGTGGACAAAGATAAACAATCCAGTATAAGTTATAACCTAACAATTGTTATTTAATATATGCACACATGGTTCAATTAGGTTCAAGATTATCCAAAGCATAACATTAACATGCATTAGAATTAGATACAGACAAAAGTATATGGATTAGCCTTAGTAGTAGGTAGATATAAATAATAATATACAAACAAAATAAATAGAATATGTACCTACTTAACCAGTACAAGCACCTGAAAGCAAATAGTTGATACTCAGTTGTACTGAGAAAAGAAATATTAATAAGAGAACGAATAAAATAATAGAATTAAAGTAGCACTAATGATCTATTCAGAGATAAGGTACAACAACGATACCGTAAAATACATTACATAAATTTGGAAATAATAAAATTCAAATCAAAGGTAATTAGAATATAGCAAAAAGGTTCGAAAAAAAGAAAACAATTATAAGTAGATAATACAAATAAAACAAAAAAAAGGGGGTTTACCAGGCAAAAGTGTTTTAACAAGCTTAAAATTAAATTAACAAAATAATTGTATGTGAAAAATATAATATTAGAATAACAACACCAATCTAGCGTAACAAATAAATAGATATTGAAAATAAATTCTTGTTAAATAGGTTAAAAATATATTACTAGTATTTAATAGAACATGCAAAATCAAAAAAAAATTTGTAAACTCAACCGAAACCGCCCGACGGAACCAACCCAGCCAAGCCAAGCTTTAACAACATAAAAAAAAAATTGATTAACTGGGGTAGAAAAAATTAGATTTATTATCGGGTAAGTAATTTTATATTCAGGTAACTTAATGTTCTCACGGGATAGTAGTTCCAAAATTCAAGAATTTATAGAAATAGTTCCGGATCTTCTAGAATTCATAACAAAGGCAATACGGTTATTCATAACAAAGGCAATACGGTTGAAATGACGCATAAATTATGAATATTTAATAATAATAATTTAATCGTCTTAGTCAAAAGAATTGTGAAGAACAGAGAGGGTGGGAGTGAAATATTATCCCATTACAAGAAAAATTATGTCAAGAACTATCACTAAGGAGCTAGTTTTCTCATACGTAAGCGGAAAGTTCTGGCATTTTATTCCATTTGCTATCGAATATCGTTGTTAAGTTGAAATCAAATTTCCCTTTCATTTAAGAATTAAATCCGAAAGAGACCTATTAAAAAAGAAAAACCGACCAAGACCAGAGCCGCCAGAATATCTAAAAGGGAGAGGAAAATATACAAAAAGGAAGGGAAGGAAGAGAAATGAAAATTAATTTTTTTATCATAATTTTTTTTATTATAATTATTTTTTTTTGTATTTAGTTTTTTTTTTTTATAATGGGCAAAATGAAGGAAGGAAAAAGCAAATAAAAAACAAAAGGGGAATGCTGAGTACTCCATCCGTTTAAGATTCCCAATCCTCGTGGTCAACCCCGAGGGAGGGAGGGGTGGCCATCAGTGTTCGAAGGATGTGCGTGACAGCCGTCTCGAAAACCGGGGGACAACAGGCGCAAAGCCCGTGCCTGCCTGTTATGTTAAGAGTGCCACCTCGAAAGGGAACAGGAAAATGTGAACATAAGTGACATAGGCGCCAAAGTAAGGTTAATAGTAGTAGTCACCTCGCACAACCCAGGCCTTTCCTTGGTAGGAATACAAAGGTAAATCCACCCAGTACGTGCGGCCGGCAACGGCATCCTCCCCCACATAGTAAAGGGTCACTCCCCTCGCCAAAGCAGAACCAGACGGATTGGTCCTCGCCACCCGGGGATCACGTGGACTACGAAAATAGTGCTGGCGACAGTACTAAGGCTCGTCGGGATGTGCAAGTGTACGCTGCTCACTTTAATCGAGAGCAGCATCACTTGGTGATGGGTACCAAAGAAAAAAAGAAATGGATATGGAGTTTGACCACTGTTGCGAGAACTAAAACTCAAGTGAGCCATGACCAAAAAATCTTCCACCCAAGCCATCACAATTATCGAAACAACAAAGTAGCAGGCCAGCAATCGTAATCTGACTCCTAGGATATGGAATTCAGACCCAATTAGCTCCAACAACTACTTCCCCTGAGTATTATTCCTCTTCAAAAAATAATTCTCTTTTTCTCAGGGGAAGGATTGTTACATATATCAAATATGCCTAAAAAGATATCTGAACAAAGGCAATAAACAATTAGCATATCTATTCAATCAGTGAAGAAAATTGCATCAGCAATTTTCTTCACACATCATTCGTTTAAACAAAATTATTCCAATGGCAAATCTTGCCTTCAGCAAAATTTGCCAGTAGAAATTATTAAAATTAGAAAATTAAATAAAAGACGAATCGTACCTTCAGTACGTACATACATATAGGGAACACAAGCTTTCGCGATAAGAAATGCCCGCCGCGAATTTACAATGTCCCAATCAAAAAATCTGAGTCCACCTCTGACATTTCTCTTCGTGAATCAAATCACTTATTACCTCTGATTAATCATACTGAAATATATCGGTGATTGTCACCCAATAAAATCTGAGTCCACCTCTGTGTGTGAAGAAAAGTTTATTTTCTACTTTTTCATGCGACTTGGCCTCAGTTTTCCGATGATTTTCACGCTTTTCCGGGTTTTCCATGGAGTTTTCCACAAAAGCAACTTTATGCAGCTCATTTCGCTCTACAACTTTGTCTTAGGTTGCAAAACGCTTAAACGCTTCCTTGGTCGGAAAAACTCCGGAAAAGCGTTTTACATGAATTTTCCTCGATTTTTTCTGCGAGTTTTCACCATTGTCGGAGAGAAAGTAATGATGCCAGTTGATAGCAAACTTGATCCTGCATAATTTAGAAAACTTTTTTACCGGAAATTTTTCCGGAAAAGTCGGAAAATTCCGGAAAATTTTTCGGAAAAATCGGAAAACTCTGCATTTTTCCTGAAACGGATTTATCACTCATCAAATTTGTACCAAATTTTCAAATGATTTTTCCCGATTTTCCGGGTTTTCCATGTCACGCGACATTAACCTGTGTACCAAATTTCAGCTCGCTGTAATGACGAAAAGTGGGTCTACGAGAGTGTCGAAAATAGTAAAGAAATAGACAAATTCGTGTACGAGTTAAAGGGAATGGCTGGCCTCAAAAAAGGAAAAGTTTGTAAAAGAGCTCAATGTTATATAAGTGCGAAATAAATTGAAAACAGTGTAAAAATCACAGAAGTCTTTGGAATATAACGAGACAATAGTCCCACAAAGAGGAATATATAACAAAGCTGTAAGTACGCCCCCTTTCGACGTACCTTGAGGAGGAATACATAACAGTTTGTAGGTACCTTAGGTAGGTTTGTAGCCTATTTAGGTAGCTTAGGTTGGAAAGTAGCTTATGTAGGTAGGTAGGTAGCTTAGATAGGTAGGTAGTTAGCTCAAGTAGGCAGGTACCTAGCTTACGTAGGTAGGTAGATTACTTAGGTAGGTAGCTTATGTACGTAGCTAGCTTAAGTAGGTTTGTAGCATAGAAAGTAGGTAGGTAGATTCTGTAGGTAGATAGCTTAGGTAGGTATGTAGCCTAGTTCGGTAGCTTAGGTAGGAAGGTAGTTTATGTAGGTAGGTAGGTAGCTTAGATAGGTAGGTAGGTAGGTAGGTAGCTTAAGTAGGCAGGTAGCTAGCTTATGCAGGTAGGTATCTCAGTTAGGTATGTTAATAACATACGTAGGTAGGTAGCTAGCTTACGTAGGTAGGTAGCTTAGGTAGGTAGGTATGTAGCTTAGGTAGGTAGCTTACGTATGTGGGTAGTTAAGTTGGTAGGTAGATAGCTTAGGTTGGTTGCTTAGGTAGGTAAGTAGTTAATGTAGGTAGCTTAGGTAGCTTAGGTAGGTAGGTAGGTAGGTAGATTAAGTAGGAAGGTAGCGTAGGTAGGTAGGTAGCTGAGATAGGTAGGTAGGTAGCTTAGATAGGTAGGTAGGTAGCTTAGGTAGGTAGGTTACATAGACGGGTAGGTACACAGAAAAAATACAATTGAGAATTTCATATAAATTAAAGTATTTGAAATGCAATTATATGATTCTTGTAAATATTTATTCAAACCGTTCATTATTTATATGATATTTAATGTACAATTTCGCTGATTTTTATAAAAGCATTTATATGATTTAAAATGATTGGAAATGCAATTTTGTTATATACTATTCAAGTATAAGCTTCATATACACTATTTAGGTAAAATATATGCAATACTCTTTTCAAACAACTCAGAGAATTTTAAGGATTCTGTTGAATAATGCCGCCATATAAACTTATCTTTAGATGGAAAGAAATAACACTTGTTGCGATACCAAATTATTAAATAAAATGCGTTGGTTTTATATTACAATTTGGAATCATAAAAAAATTGGGATCTAACAATATTGTTTCAAACTCATTCCCAAAAGATAAATGCTTACGTTCTGGCACTAACTGAACTTTTTGAGCCATTTTCGCTGGATGTGCTTAAGAAAAAAATGCAAAAAATGGAGAAATGGTTACATTTTGGGTAGAGACTGTGATAGGTTCTTAAATCCAGTATGAAAGATTGATGTTGATGACGAGTTTTTTGATAAAAATAGTAGTTAAATAAAAAAACTTTAGTTAAAATTCCGAATTTTTGATTTTGCTGAGCCATAACTTCAAAATAGAAAGGAGTAGGAAACATGTTTATAGACCGTTGGAAAGCTCCAAGAATTATCTATCTAAAAAAAATTAAATAGTCATCGTATGGTGTAACATTCAGAAGTTACAGGATGATGTATAAAAACATACCCAAATATCAGTCTTGGTATCTCGGAAAACTGTATGATCCTCCCCTCCCCAGTCAAACAATTTTCACCTTATATGTACCTTAGGCCAGCCACACGCCCCAATTTTCCATGTAAAAGAACATCTAAGTCAGTCTACTTAGTATTGATACCAATCCTGAGTATTCATTGAGAGTGTGCGGCCGCTCCAAAAAGATATTTTGTGCGCACTCATTTATACAAAATATTTATTCGATTCATTTAAAAATTCTGTGAACTGAACTCTTTACATTTGATGATGAGTAAGAACATGAAAAAGAATAGTTTTTATAACACAAACGTTTTTTTATTTGAATTGTATAATTTCTACAACACACACTCAAATTAGCTAATTTGACCAATTCTTATATGAAGTATGGCAGCGTACAAACAAAACACAGAGCTTGTATGCTGCCATGATTCATACATACAATGGTAAAATCAGCTAATTCGAACCTATGTTGTATATAAAAAGTATTCAATTCAAATAAAAAGTATTCAATTCAAATGAAAAGTATTCAATTCATATAAAAAGTATTCAATTCAAATAAAAAGTATTCAATTCAAATGAAAAGTATTCAATTCATATAAAAAGTACTCAATTCAAATAAAAACTATGTAGATTCTAAGAAATGTCTTTTTCTAAATTTTTTTTTGTTAATCATGAGGTGTGTGTGGTGTTCGATTCACAGAATTTTTGGGAGAATCACATAAGTTTTTAATTCATTTGAACTGGTCGTAGCTGTATTTAACTGTACTCTGTATATTATTTTCATTTGTGATTTGCAAGCCGTTGAATGCAGTTGCTCCCGTGCACGTTGCAAATTGGATTTGCTTTGTGATTTACTTTTAGTTAACGTTATTAGAAAACTGTGTTACATTAAAAATAGCAAAATCTGCAGTAAATGGATTCGCTGGTGATATTAAATGATAGTGAGATTCAGTACTTAGTGGTTCCTACTTTATTGCTATCGTGGGGATTTGATGAGCTTGTGGACGAATTTACAGGTGAGTGAAGAAAATATTCTTTATTTTTCAATGTTTAGATTTTTAATTCGAGGTTGAGAAATGTTCTTGCCTTATACATATATGCATAACAACCATACGTTATAATACTAGTGCCTATTGATTGAACAAAACTTGCAAAACACGTTAAAAAACTGACGTATCCACATTCAGGACTCCGTTTAATTTACCGACAATATTGATCTCCTTCGAAAGTGTTCAGGAATTGTTGAAAAAATGTGTGTAGTTGTGTAGCTTTTACAATATCTTACCGAGAGTTATAGTTATATATACCTTATGTATCAGCATAGTGCTCACTAGTGCTCACCTAGAATAATTGATAGATCTGGTTTAAACTAAAATATGTGTCTTTTTCACGTAAAGTAGGTACATATAGCATTACATTGGTAATAGATAAAAAAATCAATCTTCAATTCGATTTTTCAAGATTAACTATATTACCTTTTCTTTTCATTTATTGAAAAACAGAACTGTGGCAATAAAATCTTTCTGCACTGATTTTTCCTTCGGATATTGGATTATTTAAATGCCCACGATTTTAGTTATTTTTTACACACTGTATTATTTAAACATATCAATACGTCGCTTACAGAAAAAGGCATAGACCTAGAGGGCTTAAAGTTATTGACACTTGAGGATTTATACCGTTTAATACCAGATACCAAATTTGGTTTGAGAGCTAAATTTCGTCAAAAATTGCTAAGGTGGCGTCAAGAAAATGTAAGTCTTTAGAATTTCTACAATTCTTTTCTTTTATTAAACTAGCGTTAGTATTTGGTACAAGTTTTTCATATTCCTTAGTATTTTTACTTAGTATTTTGGTTTTTTATGAACTATAGAAGTTTTGTAGACAACCTTAAACTACTAAGTATACATATGACCAGAAAAGTCATTTAGGAGAAAATTTTGTCGAACATATTGTGGATCCTACAGAATTTATGCGTCGAACAATATCAATTCGGTTCTTAAGCCCCACGTCCTGCTATCTATATGTTAATAATGAAAATACTAAATTTCCGGATAATTTAAGACTTGAAGGTCCGTTACAGCATTCACGATGAAGACGCATGCAATTTTGTTGACAAATTTTCGACCGAAATGACTGCGCAATATCTGGCTTGTATTTATTGGAAAACTTTACCGCTTGATAGTTTTGAAAGCTGAGTTTTCTCTTAGAAGTACATAGAATACCACAATTGTCATTGTTATTATCTGATTTGTGTAGAAAGTCCATAAAAAATCTTGTTATATAGTAAAAAATTTAACGCCAACTGTTTTGTGATTTTATAGGCTTTTGAAACACCATTGGCTGATTTAGCAAGTTCTGGTCAGAAAATTAGAAATTGGGTTACAGACTCAGATATAGGAAAGTCAACATCTGAAGATATTAACAGTAACTCCAAACTACTAGTAAGTAAATTCAAGATGGAAATTAAGATTTTTGTAAAATTTGAAGCTTTAGGATTTGGAGCAATTATTAAATCTTAGTGCGGCAGGAAAAGATCTTTTGGAATATTATAAACGAAATAATTCCCTAACAAATTGCAACAGAAAAACTTTGGTATCGCTAATATGTGAATTTTGGATAAAGAAGTCACATCAACCAACCTCTACTGACTATTTTGAGGCATCAAATGAAATTTTGAAACTTTTCCCGAAAGAAGATGCGGTAAGACATTACTTTTTGTTTTAAATGGTTTTAGCTTGATTTCATTTTATAAATTTGGAGGATATTTATATTGGAAATAAAAGCACGAGGGGAAAATTAGTGGCAAAATTTTACTGTTTGACTAGGAAGTACACACAATCTGGTTTTCTAAAAAGGCGATATAGTTCACGCAGAACAGTAGAACCTAATACATCTGACATACAATCAGATATTTTAGAAGAAGGTATAATCTGAGCCTTTTAATAATTCATCTATACATATGGTTTGGAAAATTGTAGAAGATTTATTTAGCGACGTTGAGGAAGATATCGCCTGGTTAAAAAATAATAAAGATCCTGAAAATCTTGTAATAGAGAAGTGGAGACGAACGTTTCAGTACAGGAGCAGGAGCATCAAAGAATGTAAAAACATATTTGAATCCTGGCCTATTTTGAGACAAAGAATTGGCTCAACACTGGTAGCTTAATGAATTTTAAAATAGTTGTAAAATTCTTTGTTATATTTTAACATTCCAGATTGAGCTTGATTTCGAGAGGAAATATCCAAGCAAAAACACATTGTTATTCGCAAAATGGGAAAAGTTTCAGCAAAGAATAATACAGATTTATCAGAGAGAAATCAAGGATCCAAATAGCAATAAGCTCCTTAAGCAACTTATCGATGGAGAGGAAAACAACGCAGGTGAGTTTTTCAAATTTTAAGGTAATTTTGCATCCAAAAAGCTTAAAATTTTCATTTTTAAATAGATGGATGTAGTGATTACGAGAGGGTATTTCCTTATTTTTTAAAAATTTTAAATAGACAGTCAACTATAGCTAAACAAATAAAACCAGCCTGAAAACACTATATATATTTCTATAAACAATTTTGTCTATTTTGCAATTTTCAATACCTTCAACATATATACATATTTACAGATTTACAGAACTTTTTGACAGCGAATCTTTTGAACGCCTTGTTAATTCCTCACGTTGTTCACACTGGAAAAAAACTTTGGAAGCCTTCGATACTCGATGCTCAAAACTCCTTTTGCTATTTGACTGAGGTATATTTTCTTTATAAGGTTTAATTTATGGATAATATAACTCTTTTCGTTTTCTATAAAGGATGCTAAGAATATACCTTCCATTCTTGATAAAAGGAAGCAAAAGACGGGAGTATATGACCCTCATGTTCAACCTTTTATTCTACTTGTTGGAGACTCATCGAACTTAAAACATCTGTACTTATCAGTGACCTTCCAAATTTATTTTGTATTCAACTTGGAATATCCAAAGGAATGCGAGCAGGCGTGGAATTTCATCCAAGAGTATTTTTATGAAATTCCTATAACAGGTAAAAAATCTAGTGCAGTATCATCCTTACTCAACGATTTACAGTAATATAAAACAAACAAATTTAAATTTCATAATATAATCTAAAATTTTTAATATTTAAAAAAAATTATATATATTTTATTGCTTCTTCTTTCACTATATATGTACATACCTAATATTATTTTACATTATGTTATGTTTTCTGTGTCAAATTAATTTCTTTGATGTAGATATATATCTAAAACACTTGAAGTATTTTCATAAATTGATGAACACGTCACATTTTAACTGTACAATGTGCCCGCAATCTTTTCAATGTTCATACTCCTTCAAACGGCACTTAAAAAGGACGCATGCGGCAGACTTACCTAATTTAGACAAAAGTAAAAGTTTGATTGAACCTCA
Organism: Dioctria rufipes; assembly: GCA_963924295.1. NCBI lineage: Eukaryota > Metazoa > Arthropoda > Insecta > Diptera > Asilidae > Dioctria > Dioctria rufipes. The sequence goes on from OZ002744.1 coordinate 140,843,978, forward strand.
AAGGAAACAAATGCCTATAACTAATTTGGTTAAGACACCACCAAATATGTTTCAGGGACCGAAAACTTACGAAGATATTGATAATTATGAACCTAATCGTAACGACGAAGCTGAGATTTCATTAGAGAATATTCAAAATAAATTCATGAATTTCGCAATGAAATATTACGGAAGAATTGATTTATCCAGAAAAGTTGCAAAAGACATTATTTGTGATGTACAGAATCTTGTGTTAACTCCCATAATTGATGTCGTCAATCTATGTTCTTGTAAGCAACACAAAATCTCAAATTACGGCAACATATCTGGTATTTTTACTTCGATCTATAAGATTTTTGAAAGTATTGACACAGAACACAAATTTAAGAATTGTCTAGTAAAAGAGCTGTTGTATTTCGATCCTAAGGAATTTTCGATTGATAACAGCATTAATATTTTCAACGCAGGCAATCATGAAACCACAGGGGTGATTATGGCACTCAAGGAAAAATTGCAACAATTTTTTGAACTTCCGGGCATATTTACTTCCATGATTGAAAACCAGAAGAACTTGAAACAGTCTCAAATTTCTAATATAGTTCAAGGCGAAATTTGGAAAAAAAAGGTTAAGGACCTGAACCATGCTACAATTATACCCTATATTTTATATCAGGATGACTTTGAGGTAAACAATCCTCTCGGTTCAAAACGTGGTATTAATAAAATAGGCGCTATTTATTTGTCTTTCCCCCTACTTGATCCTGGTAAAATTTCAAGGTTGGAAAATATACTTCCCTGTTGTTTAACAAATACAACTGATATTAATTTCGGGTTACAAAACAACTTCAATGCTCTCGTAAGCGATTTAAAGTTTCTGGAAGAAATAGGAGTAGAAATCAATGTAGAAGATAAAAAAATGAGAGTTCACTTGGTCCTAGCTGCCATTACGGGAGATAATCTTGGGCTCAATACCATTTTGGGATTTACTAGATCTTTTCAAGCAAACTTTTTTTGTAGGATGTGTAAATCTGATAAAGGCATGATAAAAAAGCAAACTACGGAAAATGAGAAACTGCTTAGAACGATGGAAAATTACTACCACGATATCGATAAAGACGACTTGACAAGTACAGGTATAAAAGAAGTATGTCCCTTTAATAAAATTTTGAGCTTTAATGTAACTGACAATTATGTAGTAGACATAATGCATGACCTTTTCGAAGGTATATGTCATACCGAAATCGCTCTAATATTAGACGTTTTGATAAATGAAAAGAACTACTTTACATTAAACGACTTAAATAAACAAAAAAGATATTTTTTCCATGACGATGTTGATAAAAAGAATTTATGTGAAGATGTAACTCAAGAACATATAAAAAAAAGAAGTCTGAAAATGTCGGCATCAGAGATGCAATGCTTTTTACATTATTTACCTCTTTATATTGGTACATTTGTCCCTAGAAATGAAATGGTATGGCATTTTTTAGTTTTACTTCTTAGACTAATAGACATTTGTATGATGCCTACCTTTGAAGACAGTGATATTAATAATTTGAAAAATTTAATAAAAGACCATAATGAAAAATACATGAAAATTTTTAAAATAACTTTATCCCCTAAGCACCACTTTATTACTCATTATCCAACAGTAGTTAAGAAAATGGGACCTATGCGGAAGCTTTGGTGTATGAGATTCGAAGCGAAGCATAAAGGATTAAAGTCTTACGCAACATCTATAACTTCCAGAAAAAACATCACACTGTCTATGGCCAAAAAGCTAGAGTTTTCTTTTGCATTAAACTTATTTGAACGAAAGTGGAATAATTTTAACGACTTTTACAAAATTGGGAAAAGCTTTTCTACTGACATGGATCAACTTTCCACTTTTTATGACATAAACTCAAGACCAATCGACAAGAAAAGTTTAGATATCTTATGTTGTAGCAACCAAATATATATTTATAACACTTTATACAAAAAAAACGATATAATTGTAATTGAAAAGACAGGCCTATTTTCATTCTTTTCCTTAAAAAAGTGTTCTAGAGCTAGGAAATGATACAAATAAATGTTTAATAATCTGCGAGAAAATCAGCATAGAAAAATATGACAAGCATTTTCACAGTTACGAAATTAGATCGATGAACTCAGGTTTGTCATATTGTTTTGAGCCAAACCATGTAAGATATTCTCCAACGAGCGCAATAACTGTGCGCGGCAATGTACAATTAATAAAGCCAAAGGTACCATTCAGTTAAAAATACTGTTAGCTTTTTATCACTATGTGTCACAATAATAAATAGTATTAGGTGCTGTGACAAAATAATCTTATCGATGTTATAGAAATAGGCATTTACACCCAAAAGAAATATAAAGAAAAATGTGTCCGATATTTAACGTTTGTAATGCATATATGTAAAGAATTAATGAAGCAATATCTTATTTCTTCAAGGGCAATAATATTTACAAAAAAATAAAAGCTAGATTTAATCATTTTGAAAAACTATTTTAACATGTATTTAGAGAAAAACGCCATGAAAACTTACCTTAAAATATTTTTAAAAGTTAAAAATATTAATAATGAAAATGTTAAGAAATTAAGGAATTTGATTAATTTTTTTGACTTTAATATAGTTTTAGTATGTCTATGATTTCTGGATTTTTTTGCATAGAGCTATGTCCAACTAAAAACTTTCAATATTTTCTAATTATTATATTATTTCACTTACAATACCTGTATAGTAATTATCACTTTAATAAAGAATTAAAAAAAAAAGTATGTTATTATTTTATTGATGAGAATATATTGTGAATATGGCTTACATAAACTGAAGTTATAAGAATGACTGACATCTACAACTACTTTTTCTTATACAAAGTTAATCGGAAAGTTCGAAAATATTTATTACAAGATTTAAATAAAAATTCATTTATATAGTACAAAAAAATATTGGAGGATTACTGATTTTATATAAATTATATAAATGAGCTGTATACTTTTAATATATCCAGTTAGAAAATTCAAACAAAAAGTTTTGTGAAGTCAATAAACCAAAATCTTGCTTTACAAAAATGTTTGTTATTTTATATACTAAATTCTAGCACAATCATATAGATCGCCGTTGAATTGACTATGATAGACTCCTTAAATTACAGAAATAAGTATGAAATTTAACTAAATATATTTGTTAGATTCATATAGACCGTCGTTGAATTAACTATGATAGGCTCTTTGATCTACAGAAATAAGTATTAAATTTAACTAAATATATTTGTTAGATTCATATAGATCGTCGTTGAATTAACTATGATAGGCTATTTAATTTGCAGAAATAAGTATTAAATATAACTAAACATATATGTTAAATCAAAGAGAATTGGTTATGAATCAAATACAACTAGCAGATAATAAATTCCGAGTTTCAAAAACATTGTCTATGAATTATATAAACAAGAGTTTATAAACATTATATAATTGAAGTTAGAACAATCAGCCAAATGGTTTCTATGGCTAATAAACAAAGAAAATATTTATATGAATCATTTCAAATTTTCTACAAATTTCCCACAAATTTTTTTCTGTGTAGGTAGCTTAGGTATGTAGGTAGTTTAGACAGGTTGGTAGATAGCTTACGGAAGTAGGTACCTTAGGTAGGTAGGTAACTAAGGTACTTGTGGTACGTAGCTTATGTTGGTGGGTAACGTAGGTAGGTAGGTAGGTAGATTTAGTAGTTAGCTTAGGTAGGTAGGTAGGTAACAAAAGTAGGTAGGTAGCTTAAGTAGCTTGCAAGCCTAGGTAGCTACGTAGCTTATTTAAGTAAGTAGATTGGGTAGGTAGGGAGTGTAGCGTCGTAAATCCATACATATAAATATATAGTATATATATATATAATTCATAATTAATAAATCATTCTAAAAGAATAAAAAGTGAGGAAAAGTTGTTTTTATATAAAATTAAGAAATAGCATAAATAGCAACTGTAAACAATACACTTAATATTTTAGATTTAATGTACAGATATTTTGCAACAGTAGAAATTTCATATAAAATAAGAAATGTATTCAGCATCTAAGTATGCATAGGAGTATATATATAGAAGTGCCATCAGAAAAATAAAAATATTAGTATTCAGAATTTCATGTAAATAAGTCTACAACAAAATAAAATATACTACAGTCCCAAAATTATATCCACATAAAAAAAATTAAAAAAAGAAATTAAAATAAATTTTTTGCTATGATAATAAAAATAAAAATCTTTTTATTATTATTATCCATTTCTTGTTTAGACATGAAAAGAGAAAAAAACTAAAAAATAATTTTTCTTTTCGCATATGTACGAGAAAAACTGGTGTATCTATAAGCTGATACACTTATTGTAAAATTGATGTTTGAAAAGGAATAAAAAGTTTTCCGCTGTACAACTACAATTCGCGCCTCCAACATCAATATTGGTGACCCCGACGTGATTACGAAAATATCAACATTCGTCAGCATATATAATCGTCATAATGGTTCCATCAAAAAGAGATCAAGAAAGAATCAATTACGAACACATCACCATCAAGATTGGTGACCCCGAAATAGCATCAAGCAAATACTAACACGATCTTTGGCTTCCCCCACTAGTGGTAAGGAATCAATAAAATCAATGAATTCAGAAGAAAGAAGCAAATAAAAAATGAAGGAATCAGTAGCAAGATATAAACAAAGGATAATCAAGAGATCAAATAAAAACAAAGGCTCTAAATAGTATTTACTACTGACTTATAAGAACAGACTGAGCATATTGCCAGTTTCCTATAGGAAAGAATGGCACAAGTTTTACAGTTCTATCTTTCGCGCTATGGCAGAGCTGGAGCTACCAACACAATATATTGTCCACTGAACGTTTACTTATGCCATTTCATGTTTTTATGTTGGCTGCAGATGAAATCGCCGCAGAAAGAATAAAGTAAAGATAGTGTCATGCGCCGTCTCTCTTGCCGATACACAGGATTCAGTTAAGAATAACTTTTGAAAATTAAAGTCGAAATTAGTTTAATTTCTTATAAGTGTGCTTATAAGCGGTTAAAATATCACTTGGACACTTTAAAAAAAAAATTACCAACATATAATATATTTTCTTTTTCGCGATAACTTCCAATATATGTATATACATATATATACATACACTTACACGAATAATTTTAATTGTAATAATTACGGTTAAGAAGTTCTTCCTCTTACGTATTTAAAAAAAAAAAAAAAAATTTATCGCGAAACTTATCGAAAAGTACCGCGAGTGTAAAATTCGAGTGCTAAACATAATTTTTTTTTGTAATACTAAAAAGAGGTGATTTTTGGGTGATATCAGGAAAATTCCTAACGAAAATATTGGAGAGAATCCAGAGATACAAGATACAGCAGTTCTGAATGCCGTTGCGGTTAAATTGCCTTTATTTTGGGCACCATACCTTCAAGCATGGTTTATCCAGGTAGAATCACAATTTACCTCAGCTTTAGCATTTAAAATTAGGTAGCTGCATGAACAATTTGGTCGTCCTTCTTCTCCTTCCTCCTCTTCCTCATTTAATTATAAATAGTATTCTCTATAAAAAAAAAAGAACAATTATACTTTGTTTCCAGTAATTTTTCAAAACTAAATAAATTGCCTACCTTCTTAATTCCACCATCTCGTCTTCCTCATCTGTTTCGTAATCCTTATAACCCTCTAAAACTCCTATTAAATGCGTACACTTTCTAATTAATTCTTCACATGTAGTATAATTGTTAATTATTTCATTTTGGAGTCTAAATGACACACCGTATGATTTTTAATGTAGTTGGCTAACAACTTCTATAAAAATTCCATATTTTGCAGGCGCTACTAAAAATCTCCTGTAAGCCATAGAGACTAATATCTCCATATTTCCATAGGAACGTTTTCCATAAATTCTTCGTGTTCTTGTACCGCAGCAAAGATAGCAAATAAATACATTTCTGCTAAATTTTAAATATCGCAACTCAAATTAAACTAAAAGCAGAAATTAGACTGTTACGCAAGCCACTTTAACGAAACAATGAATAGTTATGAAAATGCGAAATTCTTAATTTCAACGCAACTTAAATTTAGTCGACTACATCCAGCTTCTCTAATTTAACTAGCATTCAGAAATATTGAAACAAATGCCAAATTTCGTATTTGGTATTGCTTCGCTATGCACTTCTATTGTAATTACAGTATTGTTTGCCAATTCATTGATAATATTCTCATAATACGTAAAAATTTGAATCATCATGTTCGGGCAGATGAATAAAAATAGATTTATATATTGCAGAATTTACTAGAATTAATGATGGATAAAGAAGAATTTTAAGAACTTTTATTTTTAACGATTCTAAATCAAATTAATAAATACAAGAAGAAAAAACAACCGCCTCGTCCGGGGTTTGAAACCGGGACCTTCCGCTTGCCGGGCGACTGCTCTTACCACTGAGCTAACGAGACAGATGATTTTCCCCCTTGCATTTATCAATTTGTTACTAGCCCACTAAGCCACGATTTGATTTCAGCTGGCATTAACCAGTAAGGATGAAAACGCACAAATAAATTGTAAATTCAATTTTTTATTTTATTTTTTCCCGGACGGGAATCGAATCTACACTTGCTAGAATTAGTCAATGATGGACAAAGAAGAATTTTAAGAATTTTGAATTTTAACGATTCTAAATCAAATTAATAAATACAAGAAGAAAAAACAAAAAAATAAAATAAAAATCAAAATTGAATTTGTGAAATTAATTAGTTGAGTTTGTTGACAATTTGGATATTTTTGAACGGATTACGAGTTACTGAAGGATTGTGAAATTTTTGGTTGTGTTTAACCACTAACGAATACGAATTTACGAGTTGGTAATCGCCAATTGGATTTATTTCACTAACTTAGAAAATTGGGCCGAAAAGGGAATATTTTTATATGAGACTTTTTCGAATACGATGGTGAGAAAGAAGAAAGTGTGTGTAAAAATTGTGGCAAAATCTTTAAAGGTAGCTATGCGTGCAATTTGAAAAGGCACATTATTGTTAATCATAATGACTTGTACAATGAGTACGAGCAAATGACTGAACATGAAGAACAGAGTGATAAGAAGGTTAGTTTCCGAGTGGAACTATCGACGGAAGAAGTAAAGAATGCTTGTATGAGTTTGGTGACAAAGGAATCGTTGCAGTTTCTATTCTCGATTCGCAGGCATTTAAAGTCCTCACAAGACAAGATTTCAAAGGAGTTAACGTTCTTTCCATCACTTCCAAAAATATTATGGACTTCGTCACTTATCAAGCTGAATCTATAAAGAAAAATATAAAAAAAGGCTCAAATATACTCAATAACAACGGATAATGGACGCAATATGATAAAAGCAGTTGAACTTTTATCAACAGCATATCCGAATGCTGAAGGTAATGAAGATTTTTGAGAAGAAAGTGAAAGCGAACTTATCACTCACAATATTTCTTTAGATAACGTTTATTGAGTTAAATGTGCCGCGCATACATTGCAGCAAGCAATAAAAGACTTTTTAGCGGAAAGTTACAAAGACACCATAAGTCATGCTCGTCAAGTAGTTAAAGCCTTGAGCACACCATCTTTCAGGATGCTTAAAATATTCAGTAGTTTTAGTAGTATAGCCATGGGGGTTCTCGATCACTTTTTCCATACAAAAAGTGTCCGGAAAATTCCAAATATTTTGGTGGTTCTGGACCGGGGTTCTGGGCCACTGGGGGAATCCGTCTAGTGGTCTACGTCACAGGGCCTGCCTGGGGAATTCCTTCTGGATCACTGAGGGTTCTGGGAGGGGGCGGAGAGGGGGTAAGGGGCTTTTGTACTGCAATTTTGACATTATCTTGAAGTTTTCTTTTAGGAGGATACTTATGCCAACAACAACAACCAATGTAGGTATGTTGACTTGTCCGATAATCAAATTCTGAATAATGTAAACAAAATCGCAACCGAGTAAAGTAAACAAATTGAGCGATATTTACACACACACACACCATGGGCCAGGTGGCTGGTAGCTTGATATCGCCTCTTCGCACAGGTCTACATCACAGGGCGAATTCCTTTCCTACCGTCTGACTAACCAGAGTATGACGTCATCTGGTTGGCTGATCCCCGCAGCTGATTAAGCTCTGTCATAGCTGATTTTTTAAATAAAATAATGTTGGATTTTGCTGGAATCGAACCGAGAACGCTTGGTTTTGTAAAATCCGATGCGCTCTACCATGAGACCATGGAGGTGTTCTATGAATATTCCTTAAAGTTGCTATATATGGCTAGAGTTCTATACCAGAGGTGGGGGATTAACCGGTACTACCGGGATGTGTCATTTGGTCTTGACTGCACCCTAGAAAGTATAGGGTCAGTTTGACCAGACAGATGTGACGACACCGACCCTGAGGTCATTGACCTTTGACCCTTGACCTTTGACATTTGACCTTTGACCCGTGACCTTTGACCTTTGACCCTGACCCTGATGTCATTGACCTTCACACACACACACACACGCACACGATGCAATTTGAGGTATTACGTCACAACTCACAAGTCCTTGCTCATATATTAGAGAATCTGTATCTGTATACATGACTTTACATTTATCTCCAAATTGACGCTGCATAAAACTGTAATGGAAATCGTAGAGGCATATCTTTGAAATTTCCATAATTGCCATTCCAATATAGAGAGGCTTATTGAATAAGATTTTGAGTAGCCTTAATTCAACAGCAACTAAATTCTCATCAAATATCGTTGCACTGTGGAAGTTGGGTGCCGCAATCCGAGCTTTTGCACCATAGCGACCTTCCCACTTTACGCAAAGCTTGATATCGCTATACTTGCGCACATTTTCCATGGTCTTACCAAAAGCTGCATTATTCATCTTCTTATAGCTGTCCTTCTCATGATCGCTTGTAGCCTGCATCCGTTTGGTGGTATTTAAGTCAATATATGGTTTAAGTCAAGCTGATTGATCGAATTGAAGTACCCGGTGCACTTTTTTCAGGATGAGTCCATGTGATAAGCATTGCTTCAAGTTTCGGTAGTGTATAACATATTTAATTTTTGAATGTAATGTTGTCAGAAGCTTTTCTAATTTTGCTCCAGGTGGTGCTGCATGCTCAGAGCAAAACGGTAAGTCCTTACGTTTATCATGTAGATGTTGAGGATAATCCAAGTCGACTTCGAATATGTATCCAGTTGGAGAATCACCAGGAATTTCGGAAACGTCAATATTGGGAACATCAACCCATTTGAATCCTTCGGTTGGTAAATGTTGTGACATGGCCCATCCATAAAGGTTATTCACATCATAATACATCAAGTATTTCTCTTTCTCCTCAGGCTTAAAATCATCCATATATTTGTTATTTGCTTTACTATATCTGTTCGAACATTGACTTATACCACCTCGAATGCCTCTCTCTATGAATAGCAGTATATCTACGTCGGTTATCAGCTCTAATTTGACATTAGTGTATTTTAGCATAGCATCCCATGTTAAGCCTGGCATGGTGTAATAATGTGCTGGATCTAAATTGTATGTCTTCATGCACACTTCTCGAAAGTTCTCAAACACATCAGCCAATAGTAGAACATCAGTCTTAAGGTATAGATCTGAGTATTCACCAAGTGCTTGTATTTCAAATTTTTGCCAGACCTTTTCAGCATGATTGTAGTCCCCAGGAGATATAGCACTGTCAGTCAGTTTATTGTAGAACGCTTCTTGTGTTGGCAAGTTCCGGAAATCCAATTTATCCCACTCATCAATAAAATCATATGGGAAGACACCTTTGCGTGTAAGAAGTTTGATAGTGTCATCATTCAATCCCCGCCATACTGATCTTGTAGTGTTCAATTTATCCATTGGCAGCAATGACGAAAGCTTATCTAAAGATTCAGCCATAAAACGGAAGGAATCGATGAATCTGAATTTTATGTGGCTGCCGTCCATGTGCTTGGTGAACGAGATATATCTTTCCTTGTTTATTGGCAAGAGATCAACTTTTCCTGGGAAAGACGTAGCTATATCCCTAATAATGAAGTGGGCATCATATCCGGATAAATTGTGAAAAATGACTGGAACTATGGAGCAATCTTGATACATGAGATTGCATGCATTATGTCCTGGTCCTCGATATTTTCCTGTTAAGTGGCAATGATCCCGAACTCGTTCCTCATCAGCTGCAAACGTTTTTTCACATATATGGCAGCAAATATTTTCCATATGTGAACGTCGTTCCTCTTTAGTCAGGGGCTGCATTGGCCTGATGTTCAGCTTTTCCTGTACAGCTATGGATGCAATCTTTTACAATTCTAATGCAAACCATTTTTGACAGTCCTTGCCTCGATATGCTCTGTAATATGAGAGCTTAGCATCATGTTTGCAGTGGAAATAGAAGCCTATGCTATGAACTTCATGTTCCTGGATTCGCTGTGTATTTTGATCGTTTACATCTGTCTGGTCAAACTGACCCTATACTTACTAGGGTGCAGTCAAGACCAAATGACACATCCCGGTAGTACCTGTTAATCCCCCACCTCTGGTATAGAACTCTAGCCATATATAGCAACTTTAAAGAATATTCATAGAACACCTCCATGGTCTCATGGTAGAGCGCATCGGATTTTACAAAACCAAGCGTTCTCGGTTCGATTCCAGCAAAATCCAACATTATTTTATTTAAAAAATCAGCTATGACAGAGCTTAATCAGCTGAGGGGATCAGCCAACCAGATGACGTCATACTCTGGTTAGTCAGACGGTATTAAAGTAATTCGCCCTGTGATGTAGACCTGTGCGAAGAGGTGATATCAAACTACCAGCCACCTGGCCCCTGGTGTGTGTGTGTGTGTGTAAATATCGCTCAATTTGTTTACTTTACTCGGTTGCGATTTTGTTTACATTATTCAGAATTTGATTATCGGACATATCCAAGTCAACATACCTACATTGGTCGTTGTTGTTGGCATAAGTATCCTCCTAAAAGAAAACTTCAAGATAATGTCAAAATTGTAGTACAAAAGCCCCCTTACCCCCTCTCCGCCCCCTCCCAGAACCCTCAGTGATCCAGAAGGAATTCTCCAGGCAGGCCCTGTGACGTAGACCACTAGACGGATTCCCCCAGTGGCCCAGAACCCCGGTCCAGAACCACCAAAATAGTTGGAATTTTCCGGACACTTTTTGTATGGAAAAAGTGATCCAGAACCCCCATAGCTATAATACTAGTTTTAATATAATTAGTTATAATTTTGCTACATTTAGATACAGCATATCTATATCCAATTTAAGAAAGCCACAATTAGATGTTGTGACACGCTGGAATTCTACATTCACCATGCTGGAAAGAATTCTTGCTTTGAAAGATTTTTGTACCGAACATCTTGAGGGTACACCGTAAAAAATCATGAACTAGCTTTGTGGAAAATTACTATGCTTAAAATAGTCACTACCCCTTAAAATGTATGTATATACACATAATCATTAAGAAATTAAATACTTTTTAAGTAATCTGCAAACTTCCTACTTTTAATTGCAAAAATAAGTAAAGTAAGTAATTTTTTAGATAATTTATGTGATTTTAGATTTAAATATATAGACGTTTTGTATCGTACTGTAAATTTGTGTAAAATTACATACAGTACTGTGATTTTACATTTAATCATACCAAACTCTTGTATCGTACTGTAGTTTACGTAAAATTCCATATATTACTGTGATTTTACCTTTAATCATACAAAACTTTTGTATTGTACTGTAAATTTGTGTGAAATTCCACAAAATACTGTAATTTGCATTGAATTCCCCATATTTAAAAAGGAAATTTCAATAAAACATAAGTAGCGACGTTTGCATTTATCTCTATTCTTTCCTTCAGTACTCTGATCATGCTCATACATTTATCAGGATGCGTTACTATGAATTATGATACGGGAATGCGGTCGCCGGTCAGTGTATAGTTTGATTTTGTGGAGTGCAGTCATAAAACATGTACAAAAATGTTCCTAGTTTCGATCCTAACAGTTACATTAAAAACCGTTTTAAAAATCAAAAAATTTTTTTAGGTACGCAGTATTTTTATAATTGCATTTCGCTCAAAAAAACTCAATCATGGAAATACTGCATACCTACAAATATTTATTGATTTTTGAAATGATGATTTCTTAGGTAGCGGTTAGCATCGAAACTAGTATAACTTCTATTATGTGTTGATTGTTAATCTATACTTATTAGCGCCATGGTCATAAGAATTGGTCTTAGACCAATTCTAGCTTTGTTACTTGTTTATGTATGTAATTTATTAATTTCCGGACGAAACATTACATTGGCAATTGATAAATTATATATATAATTACAAAGCTATTGGTAAATTGACATATTGTGTACTTTACATACGGAATTGAGGAATTCATAAATAATGTAAAATTACAACCTTATGTAACTTATTTCCACAGCATGATGTAAATTTACATATCGCATTTTACATCGGAAATTGAAAAATGCGTAAAAAGTGCAAAATTACATAAAACTTATGTGACTTACTTCCACAACATTACGTAAATTTACATATCGCATTTTACATCGGAAATTTAAAAATGCATAAACAATGTAAAATTACATACAGTGCGAAATTGTTTTACAGTGCAGTTGTTGCAGTTGTAATACGCATAAATTTGTGTAAATTTACGTTACCATTGTTGGAAATTCGCTGCCTATTATAGGAGCGGAATTTTCAATAGATATTTTTTACGGTGTATGTAGTTTAACCCTTTCGGCCATAGAGTGGGAGGAGATAGGGGACCTTGTTGCAACATTAGGCCCCTTTAATTCAGCATCATTAAAGCTCCAATAAGAGCAGCTCCTCCTTGGAGACTTTTATAAATTATGGCTCGAACTCAAGGTAGACTTGTGAGCTGTGCGCAGTGCCATATCAAACAGGATACTCCAATATTTAGAGCGTAGGGAACCTACATTACTGGATAGTGAAACTATGATTTCTGCCCTGTTTCTAGATCCAAGGCTTCGCCATTTGCTAAGGAAGGAAAAGAATGCTCTGGCAAAAAAGCATTTGAAAGGCATTGTTTCCAGTATGCTATCTTTAATAAAGGTATGTAAAGGTTATCACTTAAAGACACATTAAGAGATTTCAATATTTTATTAGTTCTAGAGATAAAGATTTTTTCCTTTGTAATGTCTTATTTAAAATTTAAAACTAATTATATCTGACTTTAATTCTATTAACTTAATTTTTTTATACCAAAACCGCGATAGTTCGCTAATTTGCTACCCTGAATAATTGGGGCCTATCGTAATCTATATTTTCAGCTTCGCCTTTTTATACTAGCTAGCGATGTCACACCTAGAAATCTCTGCACAAGTATACAAGTTATTTCTTCTTTTAGTCTCTAGAGTTAATCAATACTTAGATAAGGGCTTGCTTTGTGTTTTTGCTCATAATAAATATGATAAAGAATTATCATAAGTTATAGCGTTACCTATATGTAAACTTTATAATAGCTACAATTTTAATAAAAAGATGAGGGCGAAAACGAAAAGATGGGTTGGAGCAGCCGCTTAACAAATAAAGCACTCAATTTCATTGGTTTCAGTCTAGTAGTTTTCAGTTCGTACATACTTTAATATAACTAGAATTTTACCGACTTGGGCTTCCATGATTGATATCTTCATAGTTTTGTTAGTCACTCCATACAAAATCCGATAATCTCCGATTTGGATGAAATTTTCACAGTTTCTAGGGATTACCAAAATAGCTCACCCATATTTCCTTCCCGCGAGGGGATTAGAAATTTCGTGATTTAACGATGAAGTATCATTTTCAAGAAATCACATCGTTCGGTGTTGCAATATTTTTTTGCGAAAAATTATAAAGTATTAAGAACGATTCACACCTCCGCGACAGCGATAACGTAGCGATAGCGAAAATGAAGCGACAGCGATAGATCGCTACACATAGTTTTGAATGGAAATTCTCACACCAACGCGATAGATCATAGTGATACAAAGAATTGCTGTAGCGTTTGATCAGCGATAGAATTGTTCATTGCTGCATGCCCAATTTAAGTCGTCTATCGCGAGTTGTGAGATCAAAATAGATAGTGCAAATCCAAGTGGGTGTTGAAAAATGAATTAAAATCATATAAAGGAATACCCAATTTTATGTGATCTGAATTTAAAACATTATAAAAATAATAAAAAAAATGGACAGAGTTGGGGTTGATATTGCCAAGGAGTTGAATACAGGTTGGGGTTAGCTTAAGAGTATTGGCGACTTGGCCACTGGGAACCTGCGGACACAACGACCAGAGTTGATTTACTGTGCCCTTTCCTACAGGGTAAATCTAGCCTAAAATTCAAGTGGGAAATATTAAACGAAGTGAGGTTATAGTACAAAAACCTTGTTGGATTTGGAAAATTTCTTCCATTGGTCTTGTTCCATTAACTTTAAAATTTATCAAACTGGGAATCCTTAATAGACAATCCAGGTATATGAGGTGTTCTTTGAACTTGGTCAGGCAATCATTCGGTGGTATTCTTCTATCAAACCGTATTCAAATTTCATCTTTAATGCTGAAACATTTAAAACATCTGCGTCATTACTTTTTACATGGCTTTCAAAGTCTATGTATAAAAATTTATATTCGATATCAACGATGATCACTAACACAAACATTTGCAAACTGAAAAAATAATTCGAGCTAGTACACATTGAGTTGACAGATAATAGTAGCATGTCCACCATCGATACTAGCCAATACAATTGGGGAACTGTAATTTGTCCCATATTCAGATTTTTCTCAAATGTCTTTATTTAGTTCAGGCATATGCATGTAACTATCGCCGTGATCTATTGCGTTGGTGTGAAAGGAATTGTGTCGCTATGATTATCGCGATCGTTATCGTAATCGCAATCGCGGCGGTGTGAATCGACCTTAAGCATCATTTGGCATATGAATTAGAAAAATCTCTTGCTCCTTTCTCGAGATATGATTTCTTGAAAATTATGCTTCATCGTTAAATCACGAAATTTCTAACCCACTAGTGAGGGGAAAATATGGGTGAGCTATGTTGGTATTCCCTACAAGAAAGTTTCGTCCAAATCGGAGATGCTCGGGTTCCAAGGTGATTGGTTTTGTGTGGAATGGCTGTTATATTCAATAATATCGTGAACACATGTAATGTGGAATATATCTATAATGGAATCTCTTTGAACACCTATGTATAATTCTTGGTTTATTATATTATTAATGTAAGATTTTATTATTCTAGCAACAAATTAATAACGAACTACCATGCTCATCCAGGGATATGGGAGAGAGTCCAGTTTTCATCGACGAATCTTCTGTTCAAAGTTGTACTTCTCTTTTAGGGCAATCAATTATTGAATTAGAGATTGATTCATCCTCATAAGGTGAAACTAGCGTCAACTTTTAGTTGATTGCAGCAAGGAATGAAATCGAGTCATAAAAAAAAAGCGAGTTGACACAGAGTCGAACCTATTGGACTATTGGGAAGGCAACAAACATAAGACTTCCTTCTTATATAGAGTAGCAATGATTTTGCATGGTGTTCCAGCCACACAAGTCAGCGTAGAAAGAGCGTTTTCTGCGCTGAAGTTAATTCTTAGTTACCTGAGATATAACTTGTCAGATACAAATTTGAGAAAATTGTGTTTCGTTAAATTAAATACAAATTGATAAAAAATACGTAATTTTTGTAAAATATTCGTGTTTTATCTATACAATTTTGTTTGTATTTCTTGAAGATGCAACAGAACATCTACTAAACAATATGAACAATATTATTACACAAAGCAATGAGATAATAGCAAAGGAAGGCTCCAGGAAAATATTATGAAACAAATACCCAATAAAGAAGAATTTTAAGAACTTTTATTTTTAACGATTCTAAATCGAATTAATAAATGCAAGAAGAAAAAACAACCGCCTCGTCCGGGGTTTGAAACCGGGCCTTCCGCTTGCCGGGCGACTGCTCTTACCACTGAGCTAACCAGACAGATAATTTTCCGTCTTACATTTATCAATTTGTCACTAGCCTACTAAGCCATGATTTGCTTTCAGCTGGCATTAACCAGTAACGATGAAAGCGCACAAATAAATTGTAAATGCAATTTTTATTTATTTTTTCCCGGACGGGAATCGAACCTACATTTGTTAGAATCAGTCAATGGTGGATAAAGAAGAATTTTAAGAACTTTTATTTATAACGATTGTAAATCAAATTAATTTAGAATTTAGAATCGTTAAAAATAAAAGTTCTTAAAATTCTTCTTTATCCATCATTGACTGATTCTAACAAGTGTAGGTTCGATTCCTGTCCGGGAAAAAATATTTGTGCGCTTTTATCGTTACTGGTTAATGCCAGCTGAAAGCAAATCATAGCTTAGTAGGCTAGTGACAAATTGATAAATGCAAGAGGGAAAATTTTAAGAACTTTTATTTTTAACGATTCTAAATTAAATTAATTTAGAATTTAGAATCGTATGCATAGGAGTATATATATAGAAGTGCCATCAGAAAAATAAAAATATTAGTATTCAGAATTTCATGTAAATAAGTCTACAACAAAATAAAATATACTACAGTCCCAAAATTATATCCACATAAAAAAAATTAAAAAAAGAAATTAAAATAAATTTTTTGCTATGATAATAAAAATAAAAATCTTTTTATTATTATTATCCATTTCTTGTTTAGACATGAAAAGAGAAAAAAACTAAAAAATAATTTTTCTTTTCGCATATGTACGAGAAAAACTGGTGTATCTATAAGCTGATACACTTATTGTAAAATTGATGTTTGAAAAGGAATAAAAAGTTTTCCGCTGTACAACTACAATTCGCGCCTCCAACATCAATATTGGTGACCCCGACGTGATTACGAAAATATCAACATTCGTCAGCATATATAATCGTCATAATGGTTCCATCAAAAAGAGATCAAGAAAGAATCAATTACGAACACATCACCATCAAGATTGGTGACCCCGAAATAGCATCAAGCAAATACTAACACGATCTTTGGCTTCCCCCACTAGTGGTAAGGAATCAATAAAATCAATGAATTCAGAAGAAAGAAGCAAATAAAAAATGAAGGAATCAGTAGCAAGATATAAACAAAGGATAATCAAGAGATCAAATAAAAACAAAGGCTCTAAATAGTATTTACTACTGACTTATAAGAACAGACTGAGCATATTGCCAGTTTCCTATAGGAAAGAATGGCACAAGTTTTACAGTTCTATCTTTCGCGCTATGGCAGAGCTGGAGCTACCAACACAATATATTGTCCACTGAACGTTTACTTATGCCATTTCATGTTTTTATGTTGGCTGCAGATGAAATCGCCGCAGAAAGAATAAAGTAAAGATAGTGTCATGCGCCGTCTCTCTTGCCGATACACAGGATTCAGTTAAGAATAACTTTTGAAAATTAAAGTCGAAATTAGTTTAATTTCTTATAAGTGTGCTTATAAGCGGTTAAAATATCACTTGGACACTTTAAAAAAAAAATTACCAACATATAATATATTTTCTTTTTCGCGATAACTTCCAATATATGTATATACATATATATACATACACTTACACGAATAATTTTAATTGTAATAATTACGGTTAAGAAGTTCTTCCTCTTACGTATTTAAAAAAAAAAAAAAAAATTTATCGCGAAACTTATCGAAAAGTACCGCGAGTGTAAAATTCGAGTGCTAAACATAATTTTTTTTTGTAATACTAAAAAGAGGTGATTTTTGGGTGATATCAGGAAAATTCCTAACGAAAATATTGGAGAGAATCCAGAGATACAAGATACAGCAGTTCTGAATGCCGTTGCGGTTAAATTGCCTTTATTTTGGGCACCATACCTTCAAGCATGGTTTATCCAGGTAGAATCACAATTTACCTCAGCTTTAGCATTTAAAATTAGGTAGCTGCATGAACAATTTGGTCGTCCTTCTTCTCCTTCCTCCTCTTCCTCATTTAATTATAAATAGTATTCTCTATAAAAAAAAAAGAACAATTATACTTTGTTTCCAGTAATTTTTCAAAACTAAATAAATTGCCTACCTTCTTAATTCCACCATCTCGTCTTCCTCATCTGTTTCGTAATCCTTATAACCCTCTAAAACTCCTATTAAATGCGTACACTTTCTAATTAATTCTTCACATGTAGTATAATTGTTAATTATTTCATTTTGGAGTCTAAATGACACACCGTATGATTTTTAATGTAGTTGGCTAACAACTTCTATAAAAATTCCATATTTTGCAGGCGCTACTAAAAATCTCCTGTAAGCCATAGAGACTAATATCTCCATATTTCCATAGGAACGTTTTCCATAAATTCTTCGTGTTCTTGTACCGCAGCAAAGATAGCAAATAAATACATTTCTGCTAAATTTTAAATATCGCAACTCAAATTAAACTAAAAGCAGAAATTAGACTGTTACGCAAGCCACTTTAACGAAACAATGAATAGTTATGAAAATGCGAAATTCTTAATTTCAACGCAACTTAAATTTAGTCGACTACATCCAGCTTCTCTAATTTAACTAGCATTCAGAAATATTGAAACAAATGCCAAATTTCGTATTTGGTATTGCTTCGCTATGCACTTCTATTGTAATTACAGTATTGTTTGCCAATTCATTGATAATATTCTCATAATACGTAAAAATTTGAATCATCATGTTCGGGCAGATGAATAAAAATAGATTTATATATTGCAGAATTTACTAGAATTAATGATGGATAAAGAAGAATTTTAAGAACTTTTATTTTTAACGATTCTAAATCAAATTAATAAATACAAGAAGAAAAAACAACCGCCTCGTCCGGGGTTTGAAACCGGGACCTTCCGCTTGCCGGGCGACTGCTCTTACCACTGAGCTAACGAGACAGATGATTTTCCCCCTTGCATTTATCAATTTGTTACTAGCCCACTAAGCCACGATTTGATTTCAGCTGGCATTAACCAGTAAGGATGAAAACGCACAAATAAATT
The DNA here is from genome assembly GCA_963924295.1 of Dioctria rufipes. Taxonomy (NCBI): domain Eukaryota; kingdom Metazoa; phylum Arthropoda; class Insecta; order Diptera; family Asilidae; genus Dioctria; species Dioctria rufipes. Next base: position 140,863,036 of record OZ002744.1, read on the forward strand.
GTAAATTCAATTTTTTATTTTATTTTTTCCCGGACGGGAATCGAATCTACACTTGCTAGAATTAGTCAATGATGGACAAAGAAGAATTTTAAGAATTTTGAATTTTAACGATTCTAAATCAAATTAATAAATACAAGAAGAAAAAACAAAAAAATAAAATAAAAATCAAAATTGAATTTGTGAAATTAATTAGTTGAGTTTGTTGACAATTTGGATATTTTTGAACGGATTACGAGTTACTGAAGGATTGTGAAATTTTTGGTTGTGTTTAACCACTAACGAATACGAATTTACGAGTTGGTAATCGCCAATTGGATTTATTTCACTAACTTAGAAAATTGGGCCGAAAAGGGAATATTTTTATATGAGACTTTTTCGAATACGATGGTGAGAAAGAAGAAAGTGTGTGTAAAAATTGTGGCAAAATCTTTAAAGGTAGCTATGCGTGCAATTTGAAAAGGCACATTATTGTTAATCATAATGACTTGTACAATGAGTACGAGCAAATGACTGAACATGAAGAACAGAGTGATAAGAAGGTTAGTTTCCGAGTGGAACTATCGACGGAAGAAGTAAAGAATGCTTGTATGAGTTTGGTGACAAAGGAATCGTTGCAGTTTCTATTCTCGATTCGCAGGCATTTAAAGTCCTCACAAGACAAGATTTCAAAGGAGTTAACGTTCTTTCCATCACTTCCAAAAATATTATGGACTTCGTCACTTATCAAGCTGAATCTATAAAGAAAAATATAAAAAAAGGCTCAAATATACTCAATAACAACGGATAATGGACGCAATATGATAAAAGCAGTTGAACTTTTATCAACAGCATATCCGAATGCTGAAGGTAATGAAGATTTTTGAGAAGAAAGTGAAAGCGAACTTATCACTCACAATATTTCTTTAGATAACGTTTATTGAGTTAAATGTGCCGCGCATACATTGCAGCAAGCAATAAAAGACTTTTTAGCGGAAAGTTACAAAGACACCATAAGTCATGCTCGTCAAGTAGTTAAAGCCTTGAGCACACCATCTTTCAGGATGCTTAAAATATTCAGTAGTTTTAGTAGTATAGCCATGGGGGTTCTCGATCACTTTTTCCATACAAAAAGTGTCCGGAAAATTCCAAATATTTTGGTGGTTCTGGACCGGGGTTCTGGGCCACTGGGGGAATCCGTCTAGTGGTCTACGTCACAGGGCCTGCCTGGGGAATTCCTTCTGGATCACTGAGGGTTCTGGGAGGGGGCGGAGAGGGGGTAAGGGGCTTTTGTACTGCAATTTTGACATTATCTTGAAGTTTTCTTTTAGGAGGATACTTATGCCAACAACAACAACCAATGTAGGTATGTTGACTTGTCCGATAATCAAATTCTGAATAATGTAAACAAAATCGCAACCGAGTAAAGTAAACAAATTGAGCGATATTTACACACACACACACCATGGGCCAGGTGGCTGGTAGCTTGATATCGCCTCTTCGCACAGGTCTACATCACAGGGCGAATTCCTTTCCTACCGTCTGACTAACCAGAGTATGACGTCATCTGGTTGGCTGATCCCCGCAGCTGATTAAGCTCTGTCATAGCTGATTTTTTAAATAAAATAATGTTGGATTTTGCTGGAATCGAACCGAGAACGCTTGGTTTTGTAAAATCCGATGCGCTCTACCATGAGACCATGGAGGTGTTCTATGAATATTCCTTAAAGTTGCTATATATGGCTAGAGTTCTATACCAGAGGTGGGGGATTAACCGGTACTACCGGGATGTGTCATTTGGTCTTGACTGCACCCTAGAAAGTATAGGGTCAGTTTGACCAGACAGATGTGACGACACCGACCCTGAGGTCATTGACCTTTGACCCTTGACCTTTGACATTTGACCTTTGACCCGTGACCTTTGACCTTTGACCCTGACCCTGATGTCATTGACCTTCACACACACACACACACGCACACGATGCAATTTGAGGTATTACGTCACAACTCACAAGTCCTTGCTCATATATTAGAGAATCTGTATCTGTATACATGACTTTACATTTATCTCCAAATTGACGCTGCATAAAACTGTAATGGAAATCGTAGAGGCATATCTTTGAAATTTCCATAATTGCCATTCCAATATAGAGAGGCTTATTGAATAAGATTTTGAGTAGCCTTAATTCAACAGCAACTAAATTCTCATCAAATATCGTTGCACTGTGGAAGTTGGGTGCCGCAATCCGAGCTTTTGCACCATAGCGACCTTCCCACTTTACGCAAAGCTTGATATCGCTATACTTGCGCACATTTTCCATGGTCTTACCAAAAGCTGCATTATTCATCTTCTTATAGCTGTCCTTCTCATGATCGCTTGTAGCCTGCATCCGTTTGGTGGTATTTAAGTCAATATATGGTTTAAGTCAAGCTGATTGATCGAATTGAAGTACCCGGTGCACTTTTTTCAGGATGAGTCCATGTGATAAGCATTGCTTCAAGTTTCGGTAGTGTATAACATATTTAATTTTTGAATGTAATGTTGTCAGAAGCTTTTCTAATTTTGCTCCAGGTGGTGCTGCATGCTCAGAGCAAAACGGTAAGTCCTTACGTTTATCATGTAGATGTTGAGGATAATCCAAGTCGACTTCGAATATGTATCCAGTTGGAGAATCACCAGGAATTTCGGAAACGTCAATATTGGGAACATCAACCCATTTGAATCCTTCGGTTGGTAAATGTTGTGACATGGCCCATCCATAAAGGTTATTCACATCATAATACATCAAGTATTTCTCTTTCTCCTCAGGCTTAAAATCATCCATATATTTGTTATTTGCTTTACTATATCTGTTCGAACATTGACTTATACCACCTCGAATGCCTCTCTCTATGAATAGCAGTATATCTACGTCGGTTATCAGCTCTAATTTGACATTAGTGTATTTTAGCATAGCATCCCATGTTAAGCCTGGCATGGTGTAATAATGTGCTGGATCTAAATTGTATGTCTTCATGCACACTTCTCGAAAGTTCTCAAACACATCAGCCAATAGTAGAACATCAGTCTTAAGGTATAGATCTGAGTATTCACCAAGTGCTTGTATTTCAAATTTTTGCCAGACCTTTTCAGCATGATTGTAGTCCCCAGGAGATATAGCACTGTCAGTCAGTTTATTGTAGAACGCTTCTTGTGTTGGCAAGTTCCGGAAATCCAATTTATCCCACTCATCAATAAAATCATATGGGAAGACACCTTTGCGTGTAAGAAGTTTGATAGTGTCATCATTCAATCCCCGCCATACTGATCTTGTAGTGTTCAATTTATCCATTGGCAGCAATGACGAAAGCTTATCTAAAGATTCAGCCATAAAACGGAAGGAATCGATGAATCTGAATTTTATGTGGCTGCCGTCCATGTGCTTGGTGAACGAGATATATCTTTCCTTGTTTATTGGCAAGAGATCAACTTTTCCTGGGAAAGACGTAGCTATATCCCTAATAATGAAGTGGGCATCATATCCGGATAAATTGTGAAAAATGACTGGAACTATGGAGCAATCTTGATACATGAGATTGCATGCATTATGTCCTGGTCCTCGATATTTTCCTGTTAAGTGGCAATGATCCCGAACTCGTTCCTCATCAGCTGCAAACGTTTTTTCACATATATGGCAGCAAATATTTTCCATATGTGAACGTCGTTCCTCTTTAGTCAGGGGCTGCATTGGCCTGATGTTCAGCTTTTCCTGTACAGCTATGGATGCAATCTTTTACAATTCTAATGCAAACCATTTTTGACAGTCCTTGCCTCGATATGCTCTGTAATATGAGAGCTTAGCATCATGTTTGCAGTGGAAATAGAAGCCTATGCTATGAACTTCATGTTCCTGGATTCGCTGTGTATTTTGATCGTTTACATCTGTCTGGTCAAACTGACCCTATACTTACTAGGGTGCAGTCAAGACCAAATGACACATCCCGGTAGTACCTGTTAATCCCCCACCTCTGGTATAGAACTCTAGCCATATATAGCAACTTTAAAGAATATTCATAGAACACCTCCATGGTCTCATGGTAGAGCGCATCGGATTTTACAAAACCAAGCGTTCTCGGTTCGATTCCAGCAAAATCCAACATTATTTTATTTAAAAAATCAGCTATGACAGAGCTTAATCAGCTGAGGGGATCAGCCAACCAGATGACGTCATACTCTGGTTAGTCAGACGGTATTAAAGTAATTCGCCCTGTGATGTAGACCTGTGCGAAGAGGTGATATCAAACTACCAGCCACCTGGCCCCTGGTGTGTGTGTGTGTGTGTAAATATCGCTCAATTTGTTTACTTTACTCGGTTGCGATTTTGTTTACATTATTCAGAATTTGATTATCGGACATATCCAAGTCAACATACCTACATTGGTCGTTGTTGTTGGCATAAGTATCCTCCTAAAAGAAAACTTCAAGATAATGTCAAAATTGTAGTACAAAAGCCCCCTTACCCCCTCTCCGCCCCCTCCCAGAACCCTCAGTGATCCAGAAGGAATTCCCCAGGCAGGCCCTGTGACGTAGACCACTAGACGGATTCCCCCAGTGGCCCAGAACCCCGGTCCAGAACCACCAAAATAGTTGGAATTTTCCGGACACTTTTTGTATGGAAAAAGTGATCCAGAACCCCCATAGCTATAATACTAGTTTTAATATAATTAGTTATAATTTTGCTACATTTAGATACAGCATATCTATATCCAATTTAAGAAAGCCACAATTAGATGTTGTGACACGCTGGAATTCTACATTCACCATGCTGGAAAGAATTCTTGCTTTGAAAGATTTTTGTACCGAACATCTTGAGGGTACACCGTAAAAAATCATGAACTAGCTTTGTGGAAAATTACTATGCTTAAAATAGTCACTACCCCTTAAAATGTATGTATATACACATAATCATTAAGAAATTAAATACTTTTTAAGTAATCTGCAAACTTCCTACTTTTAATTGCAAAAATAAGTAAAGTAAGTAATTTTTTAGATAATTTATGTGATTTTAGATTTAAATATATAGACGTTTTGTATCGTACTGTAAATTTGTGTAAAATTACATACAGTACTGTGATTTTACATTTAATCATACCAAACTCTTGTATCGTACTGTAGTTTACGTAAAATTCCATATATTACTGTGATTTTACCTTTAATCATACAAAACTTTTGTATTGTACTGTAAATTTGTGTGAAATTCCACAAAATACTGTAATTTGCATTGAATTCCCCATATTTAAAAAGGAAATTTCAATAAAACATAAGTAGCGACGTTTGCATTTATCTCTATTCTTTCCTTCAGTACTCTGATCATGCTCATACATTTATCAGGATGCGTTACTATGAATTATGATACGGGAATGCGGTCGCCGGTCAGTGTATAGTTTGATTTTGTGGAGTGCAGTCATAAAACATGTACAAAAATGTTCCTAGTTTCGATCCTAACAGTTACATTAAAAACCGTTTTAAAAATCAAAAAATTTTTTTAGGTACGCAGTATTTTTATAATTGCATTTCGCTCAAAAAAACTCAATCATGGAAATACTGCATACCTACAAATATTTATTGATTTTTGAAATGATGATTTCTTAGGTAGCGGTTAGCATCGAAACTAGTATAACTTCTATTATGTGTTGATTGTTAATCTATACTTATTAGCGCCATGGTCATAAGAATTGGTCTTAGACCAATTCTAGCTTTGTTACTTGTTTATGTATGTAATTTATTAATTTCCGGACGAAACATTACATTGGCAATTGATAAATTATATATATAATTACAAAGCTATTGGTAAATTGACATATTGTGTACTTTACATACGGAATTGAGGAATTCATAAATAATGTAAAATTACAACCTTATGTAACTTATTTCCACAGCATGATGTAAATTTACATATCGCATTTTACATCGGAAATTGAAAAATGCGTAAAAAGTGCAAAATTACATAAAACTTATGTGACTTACTTCCACAACATTACGTAAATTTACATATCGCATTTTACATCGGAAATTTAAAAATGCATAAACAATGTAAAATTACATACAGTGCGAAATTGTTTTACAGTGCAGTTGTTGCAGTTGTAATACGCATAAATTTGTGTAAATTTACGTTACCATTGTTGGAAATTCGCTGCCTATTATAGGAGCGGAATTTTCAATAGATATTTTTTACGGTGTATGTAGTTTAACCCTTTCGGCCATAGAGTGGGAGGAGATAGGGGACCTTGTTGCAACATTAGGCCCCTTTAATTCAGCATCATTAAAGCTCCAATAAGAGCAGCTCCTCCTTGGAGACTTTTATAAATTATGGCTCGAACTCAAGGTAGACTTGTGAGCTGTGCGCAGTGCCATATCAAACAGGATACTCCAATATTTAGAGCGTAGGGAACCTACATTACTGGATAGTGAAACTATGATTTCTGCCCTGTTTCTAGATCCAAGGCTTCGCCATTTGCTAAGGAAGGAAAAGAATGCTCTGGCAAAAAAGCATTTGAAAGGCATTGTTTCCAGTATGCTATCTTTAATAAAGGTATGTAAAGGTTATCACTTAAAGACACATTAAGAGATTTCAATATTTTATTAGTTCTAGAGATAAAGATTTTTTCCTTTGTAATGTCTTATTTAAAATTTAAAACTAATTATATCTGACTTTAATTCTATTAACTTAATTTTTTTATACCAAAACCGCGATAGTTCGCTAATTTGCTACCCTGAATAATTGGGGCCTATCGTAATCTATATTTTCAGCTTCGCCTTTTTATACTAGCTAGCGATGTCACACCTAGAAATCTCTGCACAAGTATACAAGTTATTTCTTCTTTTAGTCTCTAGAGTTAATCAATACTTAGATAAGGGCTTGCTTTGTGTTTTTGCTCATAATAAATATGATAAAGAATTATCATAAGTTATAGCGTTACCTATATGTAAACTTTATAATAGCTACAATTTTAATAAAAAGATGAGGGCGAAAACGAAAAGATGGGTTGGAGCAGCCGCTTAACAAATAAAGCACTCAATTTCATTGGTTTCAGTCTAGTAGTTTTCAGTTCGTACATACTTTAATATAACTAGAATTTTACCGACTTGGGCTTCCATGATTGATATCTTCATAGTTTTGTTAGTCACTCCATACAAAATCCGATAATCTCCGATTTGGATGAAATTTTCACAGTTTCTAGGGATTACCAAAATAGCTCACCCATATTTCCTTCCCGCGAGGGGATTAGAAATTTCGTGATTTAACGATGAAGTATCATTTTCAAGAAATCACATCGTTCGGTGTTGCAATATTTTTTTGCGAAAAATTATAAAGTATTAAGAACGATTCACACCTCCGCGACAGCGATAACGTAGCGATAGCGAAAATGAAGCGACAGCGATAGATCGCTACACATAGTTTTGAATGGAAATTCTCACACCAACGCGATAGATCATAGTGATACAAAGAATTGCTGTAGCGTTTGATCAGCGATAGAATTGTTCATTGCTGCATGCCCAATTTAAGTCGTCTATCGCGAGTTGTGAGATCAAAATAGATAGTGCAAATCCAAGTGGGTGTTGAAAAATGAATTAAAATCATATAAAGGAATACCCAATTTTATGTGATCTGAATTTAAAACATTATAAAAATAATAAAAAAAATGGACAGAGTTGGGGTTGATATTGCCAAGGAGTTGAATACAGGTTGGGGTTAGCTTAAGAGTATTGGCGACTTGGCCACTGGGAACCTGCGGACACAACGACCAGAGTTGATTTACTGTGCCCTTTCCTACAGGGTAAATCTAGCCTAAAATTCAAGTGGGAAATATTAAACGAAGTGAGGTTATAGTACAAAAACCTTGTTGGATTTGGAAAATTTCTTCCATTGGTCTTGTTCCATTAACTTTAAAATTTATCAAACTGGGAATCCTTAATAGACAATCCAGGTATATGAGGTGTTCTTTGAACTTGGTCAGGCAATCATTCGGTGGTATTCTTCTATCAAACCGTATTCAAATTTCATCTTTAATGCTGAAACATTTAAAACATCTGCGTCATTACTTTTTACATGGCTTTCAAAGTCTATGTATAAAAATTTATATTCGATATCAACGATGATCACTAACACAAACATTTGCAAACTGAAAAAATAATTCGAGCTAGTACACATTGAGTTGACAGATAATAGTAGCATGTCCACCATCGATACTAGCCAATACAATTGGGGAACTGTAATTTGTCCCATATTCAGATTTTTCTCAAATGTCTTTATTTAGTTCAGGCATATGCATGTAACTATCGCCGTGATCTATTGCGTTGGTGTGAAAGGAATTGTGTCGCTATGATTATCGCGATCGTTATCGTAATCGCAATCGCGGCGGTGTGAATCGACCTTAAGCATCATTTGGCATATGAATTAGAAAAATCTCTTGCTCCTTTCTCGAGATATGATTTCTTGAAAATTATGCTTCATCGTTAAATCACGAAATTTCTAACCCACTAGTGAGGGGAAAATATGGGTGAGCTATGTTGGTATTCCCTACAAGAAAGTTTCGTCCAAATCGGAGATGCTCGGGTTCCAAGGTGATTGGTTTTGTGTGGAATGGCTGTTATATTCAATAATATCGTGAACACATGTAATGTGGAATATATCTATAATGGAATCTCTTTGAACACCTATGTATAATTCTTGGTTTATTATATTATTAATGTAAGATTTTATTATTCTAGCAACAAATTAATAACGAACTACCATGCTCATCCAGGGATATGGGAGAGAGTCCAGTTTTCATCGACGAATCTTCTGTTCAAAGTTGTACTTCTCTTTTAGGGCAATCAATTATTGAATTAGAGATTGATTCATCCTCATAAGGTGAAACTAGCGTCAACTTTTAGTTGATTGCAGCAAGGAACGAAATCGAGTCATAAAAAAAAAGCGAGTTGACACAGAGTCGAACCTATTGGACTATTGGGAAGGCAACAAACATAAGACTTCCTTCTTATATAGAGTAGCAATGATTTTGCATGGTGTTCCAGCCACACAAGTCAGCGTAGAAAGAGCGTTTTCTGCGCTGAAGTTAATTCTTAGTTACCTGAGATATAACTTGTCAGATACAAATTTGAGAAAATTGTGTTTCGTTAAATTAAATACAAATTGATAAAAAATACGTAATTTTTGTAAAATATTCGTGTTTTATCTATACAATTTTGTTTGTATTTCTTGAAGATGCAACAGAACATCTACTAAACAATATGAACAATATTATTACACAAAGCAATGAGATAATAGCAAAGGAAGGCTCCAGGAAAATATTATGAAACAAATACCCAATAAAGAAGAATTTTAAGAACTTTTATTTTTAACGATTCTAAATCGAATTAATAAATGCAAGAAGAAAAAACAACCGCCTCGTCCGGGGTTTGAAACCGGGCCTTCCGCTTGCCGGGCGACTGCTCTTACCACTGAGCTAACCAGACAGATAATTTTCCGTCTTACATTTATCAATTTGTCACTAGCCTACTAAGCCATGATTTGCTTTCAGCTGGCATTAACCAGTAACGATGAAAGCGCACAAATAAATTGTAAATGCAATTTTTATTTATTTTTTCCCGGACGGGAATCGAACCTACATTTGTTAGAATCAGTCAATGGTGGATAAAGAAGAATTTTAAGAACTTTTATTTATAACGATTGTAAATCAAATTAATTTAGAATTTAGAATCGTTAAAAATAAAAGTTCTTAAAATTCTTCTTTATCCATCATTGACTGATTCTAACAAGTGTAGGTTCGATTCCTGTCCGGGAAAAAATATTTGTGCGCTTTTATCGTTACTGGTTAATGCCAGCTGAAAGCAAATCATAGCTTAGTAGGCTAGTGACAAATTGATAAATGCAAGAGGGAAAATTTTAAGAACTTTTATTTTTAACGATTCTAAATTAAATTAATTTAGAATTTAGAATCGTTAAAAATAAAAGTTCTTAAAATTCTTCTTTATCCATCATTGACTGATTCTAACAAGTGTAGGTTCGATTCCTGTCCGAGAAAAAATAAATAAAAATTGAATTTACAATTTATTTGTGCGCTTTCATCGTTACTGCTTAATGCCAGCTGAAATCAAATCGTGGCTTAGTAGGCTAGTGACAAATTGATAAATGCAAAAGGGAAAATCATCTGTCTCATTAGCTCAGTGGTAAGCGCAGTTGCACGGCAAGCGGAAGGTCCCGGTTTCAAACCCCGGACGAGGCGGTTGTTTTTACTTCTTGTATTTATTAATTTGATTTAGAATCGTTAAAAATAAAAGCTCTTAAAATTCTTCTTTATCCATCATTGACTGATTCTAACAAGTGTAGGTTCGATTCCCGTCCGAGAATAAATAAATAAATACCCAATAGTTTAAAAAATATTGTGCATTCAGTTTCGAGCTAAAGCAATGATTTATTATAGGATGTAGAAGGGTAAGGGTAACATAAAATTGCTTGATCTGTGCCTAATCTCTTTTAATGTATATAGGTATGTATGTGGGAATCTTTTGAAAAATTGCAAACTCCGCTTGATATAAACAAAAACAAACTTTAATTTAATGAATTCAATGTATAAAAGTTTATTTAATAGGATGATAATACTGATGGGCGGCGAGGACGTCTGCCCTTACTTCTTCTGTTTCCGGTGCGAGAGTATTTCGTGTTCCCCGTTTCTCTGTTTCCTCAGCTCAGAAATCCCATATCGGCGGGTACGGTCGGCAAATGGGTGATGTGGAGTTTACAATTTTGGAATCCCACAGTTCGGTCTCGAAAATCATGCCAACAAATAAGCTACGAATGGTTCAAATAACGGGAACTGAAAATAGACAAGCATAGTTCTGTCGTGTTTTAATCGTATCGTCAAAGTGTCAATTCAGTCCTTGTACCTCAGCACCTTTTAGTGTCGGTCAGATTCATCTGTCTCGTATCTTAGCGCTTCCAATATACGTTCAAGGTGCTAATGTATCTCAATTACACAATATTTCTCTAATTAACTCTCACATCTGAACTCACTCTGATACCTCTGCTCCCATTACATGCTCGTGGTGTCTCAAACCCTTATATTCTCGTGATACATCCGTATCTGAAAGAGCTTCTTAGCGCTTTAACTAAATAATGATATCTCCGACGTTCAAATCCTCAACAGGTACTTCCTCGGTAAGTCTGCGCAGGGATAAAAATGTCACATCTGGGGTTTTAAATTTTGGAGATATTGCTATGAACTCTCTTGCTCCACTTCATCATCGTTCGAACTATCGTCGTTGGAGTTGTCATATATCTCTTCATACAATGTCTATGGCTTCATGCAGTCACAGATCACGGTCGTTTTTCTGGGTCCCTCGTGATTTCCAATTTTAGTAACGTCATAGCGATCGTGAATGTTTATCCTTGACACTCTATATGGACCTAAGTATTTGAGTGGGATCTCTAAGTATTTGAGTGGGATCTTCAACGTCGTACCAAACTGTGCTCCTATCGCAATTAAATCTGTAACTTGATACTTAATCGGATCTTTTCTTTTTCGATTAAATTCTCTTTTATATTTGCCCTGAATTCGTAAAATATTTTGCTTGGATTCTTCGCGAATTTCGTCTCGTTCTTGATTAAATAAGTATAATAACTCTTCAGAAATAATTTCCGCAAGGTGAAAGTCTTCTACGTTCCGCGTCTTCACTCCAAAAAGAATTTCAAATGGGGTTCTTTTGATACTGCGCTGCCAGGTAGAATTTAAGCAACGCTGAATACCTCCAGTGAACTTGTACCATTGCTATGAATTCTTGATACTGAGTTTCGTCAAGACTGAAATTATGATGCGGTTGATCCTCTCAACCTGACCATTATCTCGTGGCACACTTGTGGTTTCAAGGGCATGTTGAATCTTCCCTCTCTCTCAATATCCTTGAAAAACTTTTGAAGTAAAGGCAGCTCCTCTATCGGGTATTATTTGCTTTGGGCATCCAAAAATGTTCTTTTGCAACCCTAACTTCTCGATTACATCTTTTGATGTAACCGTTTTGACCGAATAAATCCACGCGAATTTGCTAAAGCTGTCAACAATGTTGAAGATATATCGATATCCCTTTTTAGTTGTTGTTAAAGGACCAAGGTGATCCACATGATAGCATGTTAATGGATTATCTTCTTTCGGTAAAAGATTCAGGCGACCTTCCTGTTTACCTGATTTCCTTTCAGCGAGAATTGCATACCCTAATTAGGTCTGCAGTCTGCAATCTTTTCCTTTAGTTTTGGGATGTAGTATTCTCTTGAGAGAAGCTAATACATTTTTCGATGTCCGAAATGACCTTGCTTGGCGCTGATTTAACTTAACATTTTTTTGCATTCCACGAGGGACGCACAATAGTTTCACTCCATCTCTCTCCTTGAATATGACTCCGCGTTCAATGATATAATTGTCCAATTCCAAAATTTGTGCTATAATTTTCAAGTGCTCATCTTTCATTTGGGCAGCTTCGATTCGGTTTATGATCTCATTGCTTACATTCATGCTCACGGGATAACGACGTAATGAGTTGACATGCTTCATCGTGTTCCAAGTCGATGCTCCAGCTCGTAGTTAAAGTCCTGAAGGTATAACGCCCAACTGGCTACCCTCGGTGGTAAATCCTCTTTTCTCATCGTCATCTGGAAGGCCGAGTAATCCGTAACAATCTTGAAGTAAATGCCTCACGCTGCTTCTCCCCAAAGCTCGAAAGATAATCTTTTCGAAGTAGATCATTTAAGGGTTTCGCTATGAGGGCGTAGTCTGGTATGAATTTGCGAAAATATCCTGATAATCCCAGAAAGCTTTGTAGTTTCTTAATATCGGTTGGTTCAGGACATTTTCTCACTGCCGTAACTTTCGTACTCGATGCCTTAGTTCTCCCTTCTGATATTTCATATCCTAGATATTCTGTGCTTGTGCGAAGAAACTTACACTTACGCCATCTGATACGCAAGCCATGTTTGGATGCTTTCTGTAAAGTCAAGTTCAACCACTGAAGTTCATCATTTTCATCTTTTGCAAGAACGATGATGTCATCTATGTAAACAAGTATGAAGTTCTTCTGAATTGGATTCTTGAAAATGAGATTGACAAATTTCTGAAATATCGTTGGTGATGTGCACAGCCCGAATGGCATCCTCAAGAACTCATATTGGCCACTTGGGGTAAAAAAGCTCGAATATTTTCTCGAATTCTCGGAGGCTGCAACATGGAAGAAGCCATTTTCCAAGTCCAATGTAGAAAATATTCTTGCTCCTTGTAACTGATTCAGGTGGTCTTTGATTAGTGGAAGAGGCAATCTATCCCGTCTGACCTGTTTATTTAATTTACGATAATCTATACAAAGACGCTTACTTCCATCCTTTTTGTCGACTAAGACCACAGGGCTTGAGAATTCGGACTCACTGGGCTGGATTATTCGTTCATTTAGCCAATTGTCAATCTACTTCTCAACATCTTCCTTTTCGGCTGGTGCCAGCCTTCTAGGCCTCGAAGTTAGATTTGTATTCGGATGCACCTAATTCCGGTTCGCTTAACTCTTCATTGAAGTATGTTTCATTGGTCAAATTCTCTTCCTTTGTTACCAAAACTCCTCCCTTAAGCAGAATATGTGTTCCGTCTAGTATGTCACGTCTAACAAGCATTTCAGATCGTAGGTATCTCTCCGATAGAACAACAATGGATGCCTGAAATATTTGGCCGTCTATACCCACATCAGCTACAAAGGTACCTAAAGATTTTATTGGTGACTCTGAAAGTCCTCGTATAATAGTACTCATTCCTATTATGCGCGGCAAACCTAACTCCACATAGACATTAGCTCGTAATAGTGTGAGGTCACTACCCGCATCGATTATACCTTGCACCCGCTTCCCGTTAACAAGAATTTGTTTGAGTGATGAACTAAATATGTATGTTTTGGGTCGCGAAACTTTTACGTAATTGCTCTGTTTTTGTTTTTGTGGGCATTCAGCCGACTTGTGTCCTTACCCTTTGCAATAGAAACACCTAAATCCGGCCTCTCGATCCTTACAATTTTTTGCTTTATGCCCTCTCATACCGCAGTTAAAACATTTTCTTTTCCTGTTATTCTGGAGTTTTCATGTATTTGTAGCATTGCGTCGTGCGAGTTGTATTTTCTCTCTATAGTTTTTATAAAGGTCCTACGTACTTTTAAATTCTTTATTTTGACACTCTATACAATAGTACGTTATTGTGATGACTATCATCAATGCCATCAATGACATATTGAATTATACCTGATTCTTCTACTTGTCCCTTCGCACCTATTTCACGCATTTTCAGAAAATATTCGTAAGCTGACTCATCGCTATTTTGTTAACGCGCACTCAATTTCCGATGGATATCTGCACTACTTATTAATTCAGAAAATTCGCTCAGTAAAAATTGATTTAATTCGCACCATGATCAAAGATTTGGCTGAGATCTAATTGTCAATTTCGCGGAACCGGTCAGTAGCCTCTTCGCGTACAACAAATACTCAAGATCAGTTCAACTTATAAACGCACCCATATTTTCTAAATCTTGAACCCAATGTTTAATATTATATTCGTCACTACCCGAAAATTATGAAAGCGTATTCGATACATCCTGTGAGGAAAAGTTTAATAACCGCGATCGGTCGACTACTGTTCTTGAATGTCTTGCCATGTTATCATCTCGTTGACTTAACTCTTCAAATCTTTTTTCTCTCAACAATAAAACGCTTTTTCTACGTTGTAACGTTGCTTCTCGTTTCGAGAATAATTCTGGAATTTCTTCGGTTAAATGTAGTGTTTCTGGAATAGAATTTTGTAAGGTACTTGATCGAAACCTCTTTTTATTTTTAACCATTTTATACAATAGCCTTTCTCGATTTATTGGTAAAAATCAATAATGACACTAAGCTATTATTTTTCGGACTGAAATTATGTAATATTATAATTTAATTGTTTATATTATAACTTAAATAGAAAGTCCAACAAACTACAATAAAGTTTTTAGAATTAAAAGTCATTTACTGCAAAATAGATCTCTGTGAGCTCCTAGGAGTATGCTACTATTTGACAAGACCGTGAAATCAATTATTTATGATCCTTACTGTACCAAACTTTATGGTTTCAACACTGACTAACGCTCATTTAGTACAAAGAGCGTACTTTGACAGTTTTCTGAGCCTCCTGACACTTCTTGGGGCCCTGCTTAAGACCAATCCAATATGCAACTGTAGAAAATAACAAACAAAGCACTTTTCACCGCTGATAAACCAAATGACAAACCATTAGAGCACTTTTCTCAACAATAATTCACTTATGTGAACCAGAAACAGTTCGTAAATATACAATATACCTTTTTACTTTTCCACTTGGACAATTTGATTTCATTACAAATGTTGATACTCCAACTCTGAAATTTTTATCCAGTTTTACACAGGTTGAAGTTTACGATTTCAATGCGTATCCCACGTTGGTTGCGATTCCTCCGTGCAATTACTCGAAGTTTTTATATCGTACCCCTACGATTTATCCTTTCCGCTCGTGCGGCAGATTAACTCGCCTCTCGCCGCTTTCCATCCATCCCCGACGAGCAAAAAATTGCAAACTCCGCTTGATATAAACAAAAACAAAATTTAATTTATTGAATTCAATGTATAAACGTTTATTTAATAGGATGATAACACTGATGGAAATAGATGGCAGTGCTGGCGATGAGGCTGCCCTTACTTCTTCTGTTACCGGTGCGAGAGTGTTCCGTGTTCCCAGTTTCTGTCTTCCTCAGCTCAGTAATCCCATATCGGCAAATGAGTGATGTGGAGTTTACAATTTTGGAATCCCACATGTATACGTACCAAGTTTTAAGTTTCAAGAATGAATTCCTTCACATTTGCAGATTTTAAAATTTCAATCCCCCCTTCAAATAAGGAAAAGGGGGTTCCCCTCATCCGATTTTGCGCATATTCAAATATTCAAACTAGATGCCTAAAGTCATATTCTGAGTTCTCAAAATAAGTTCAACTCTTCACATTGCTTCGTTCTTCCACAATAATTGTGATGAGAAGCGTTCTTATATGCATAAATCTTAGCAAAAGGCTTATAACATTATTTAAAAAAAAAGCTGAAAAATTACGAAAATTATCAGTGTATTCTACTACCCAAGATGTACCGAAAACCAATGTTAGTAATAATATACAACGCAATTTGGACCTGGAATACTGTTTTGTGTTTTATTTTTGATCGACAAAATAAAACTCAACCGATAATGATTATTTCTGATTCCAAATTATAAAAATCAGACCTGAGTTTTATTTTAATAAAACTCAAGTCTAATGATTATTGATGATTTTAAGACGAAAAACTGAAATGAGAGTTTTATTCGTGAGTGAATGGCGTAAAACTCAAATATAATGATTAATAGTGATTTAAAAATTAAAACTCAAATTTTAATTCTTACTGGTGATTGAGAAAGTAAAATTTGGATAATGATGATTAAAGCGTAATTTTTATTATTTGAATCGTAATGATTGCGGTCCCTGGTTACAAGTAACATATTCCTGTACTCTATATTTGATAATTAGATTGGTTTGTAGTAACGTACCCTTACATGTGTGGGCCATCGCTGAATTGTTACCAAGCCTCTGACAAGTTACTGTTATTTGCTCTGCGATGAACTGGATATTCTGGAATTCGGACTTGAAATTTGTCATGTAATAGTATGTCACTATCTTCCACTCGTTGGTGTAGAGGTGGGCCCTGCCAATTTCCTCAAAATAAATGCCTGCGTGGCATTTAGCTGAGCTGAGCCGTAGACGAAAGGGATGAAAATCAAAATGAATGCTGCATGCATCATTCTGGAAAGCTGGAAAATGATACTCTATAAATGGAATGATTTTTGGGATGAATGAAATTACTGGCATTAATGTGTGAAAAGTTTCAAGTCATTACTATGGACTCTTTTATTTTTGTTGTTGACCTTTGTGGTGGAATTTTCGAGGGAATTAATCTCCATTATCTCATACGGATCTGACCATAATGGTGAGAACTTATTATCTCTCACCCTGCTCTTGAGTAAGACTTTATCACCAGTATTAAATGATTTTTGGACGGAGTTCTCTTATTGTATTTTAGATTTTTCTTTATTTGACATGGCCATGCTTTTAGCTATTTTGAAGCTACGCTGTAGACGCGCTTTTAACTCGTTTGCATAATTGTCATAATTATAGCAAACGATTGGAGGAGATTTTAAATTGTTTGGAATTTCGGCTGCGAATCCGTAAAGGAGTTCGCGAGGAGTATTACTAATACTCGAATGAGGGGTGGTATTGTATTAAAGTATGTCATATGGAATCCATGTATCCCAGTCCTAAGGATCTTTAGCTACATATCAGCGGAGATATTCCGCTAAGGTTCTGTGGCTTCTCTCCAATGCACCATTCGTTTGAGGGTGATATGGAGTAGTTTTGAGCCTTTTAATTCTCAGCAACTTAGATACTTCGGCGAAAATGCCACTTATAATCTGTGAGGATACATTCTGGAATACCATGCCGACAAACTATTGTTGTTGTGAAGGCTTGCGCTACTGTCTTAGACTCGACGTCGACTATGGGGATAGACTCGGAAAATTTTGTAAGGTCGTCTTGGAATGTAAGGAGATATTTATTTCCAGAATGTGAAATTGGGATAGGTCCTACAACATCTAGGTACACTCTTCCGAAGGGTTTGGAGCTAATGCTCGAGATTTTCATAAGAATTTTAGGGTTTCTGGATGCTTTGTTCACATTTCCTTACATATTTGACCACGTCGTCTTATATACCAGGCCAGTAAAACTACTTTTTAATTATTACCTCTTGGTGGCCTCTCGTCGGTAGTGAATGAAAATCTGTTAGAACTTGTTCGATATCATTAATGTCGAATAAATGTTTAATAGAATCCTGATGGAGTTTAATGTTTATTTGTTTAGTAGCGAAAACCTTGGTAAAATGTTTTTAATAATTATTATAAGGAAGGAAATATTTATTTGTTTTAACTGATTTGCTTCTGTGTATTAGCAGTTAAAATCATTTCGAGGTCTGATCTATCACTTTGCGATCGGCAAGGTAAATTAATCTTTCAAATAATTATTTCGGAGTCTTTTCTTGTGAAGAGGCTTAATTCATTTTCTGAAAGTGCAGATCTATCTGAAATTTTTAGTTTCGAATCCAACACTCTTTCAAGTTCAGTATCTTGCATGGGCAAAATGACAAATTTAGGATTGTTTGTTGACGGTGGAGCTTTATTTGGGGTAATAATACTCGTGCTGGGAATGTTCTGATTCGCCTGAGCTCCAGCTGGATTCCTAGTTACTACATTTTCGCAGGTGGTAGGTTCAGCAAAATATTTGCTACTATCTGGAATTGCTCCACTGAGAGGGTCTTCTTTAGTACTGAGCTTGCCTGATTTGTGAACTATTTTGTAGTCATATTCCTCAGGACGTATTCTCCATCGATAGCTAAGAGCTCTTTCTCTATAGTTGAGTAACGAGTCTACGCACCATTGAGAGCTTGACTCACATAGACGATTGGTTGATCTCCTTGATCATCAACTTGTGAAAGAACAGCTCCGATGGCGTAGTCACTGAATTCTTTGTCGAAATTCGGATAAGAGAGAATTGGTGCTGAAATTAATTTATTTCTCAATTCGCAGAATGCGTCATAGCAAATTGCATTGAACTTGAAAGGCCTATCTTTTTTCAAAAGATTTGTAAGTGGTTTGGCTATCTTCAACAGTTTGGTATAAAGCGGCGATAGTAGCCGACGAAACCAAGGAAGGCTTTAATATCTTAATCCTTCTTCGGTCTGGGATAGGATTGAACTGATGTAATCCTTGCCGGGTCTGGTTTGACTCCATTTTCGGTAATAATGTGCCCTATCTACATAATTTCTTTCCGTAGGAAATGGCACTTGTCGGGTTGAAGTTTAAGGTTGAAGTTGCGCAGATGGCTGAATACTGCTGTGAGTCTAGAGTTGTGATATTTGAGATTGTATCCATGGACTTCACTATCGTCCATGTAAACGAAGCAATAGATGCCTTGAAGGCCAGATAAAACATTATTCATGGCTCGATTGTATTCGTAGTGGCCGCAGGTTGTGCTAAAGGCAGTTTTTTCCTTGTACTTCGAGTCCATTTTCATCTGGTGGAATCCACTGGCTAAGTCGAGTGTGGTAAGATATTTCGATTTCCCCAACTGGTCCAATATATCAGTGATATTAGGCGGTGGGTACGCAATGCCAATAGTAATGTCATTAATACGACGAAAGTCTATCACTACTCGCCACTTTTTGCTTCCATTTTCATCTGGTTTTTTAGGAACCAGAAGAAGTGGAGAATTCCAGGGACTATGTGAAGGTCTGATGATGTCTGACTCAAGCATTTAGGTGGGTGGTTTGTCTTGGAGTGTCTCGATTTTGTGGGTAATCGCATCTGTATATGAAAGGAAATACCCTTCTAGATAGAAAGATTATTGAATTCCCTACAGATGTTGGGAATACTCTCAGATTCCTCTGAATTGCAGTGATCCAATTTGATAAGGTTTTGCAGTTTCATTATTCTGAACTTTCAGAGTCTGTGCAGATTGTCAGAAAGTCGTCCCAGTCTTGGTAAACTGGGTTCACCTCGAAGGGCCCAGATCGGCGTCCTCCTCATTTGTGTTGAGGATTAGGACTTTCGCCATACCATTGACTGGTTTTACTATCGAATTTCCAAGAAACCAACCTGGCCTTATTTCCTTCTTGAAACAGACCGATTGATGTTGAATAGGAGTAGTTGGAATTTCAATAATATACTCTGAACGAACCGGAATTTGAATTGATTTATGTAGATCCGATTGTTTCGGATTTTTAATAGGAAGGAGATCTGATTCCGACTCCATAGAATTTGAAAAAGTTAAACATTTATTGATATTCTTTGACTTCTTTGATTTATTCGTGGAATTCATTTTTTGTGAACTTATTGATGAAGGATTTACTAGATTTAGCCTTCTGTGCGGCTATTGATGCAGCTACATTTTTATGTTCTAGTCTTCTATTTTATTGTAGTCCTTTATTTTGTAAAAATATTAATGAAGATTAATTGTCATAGCTTTCTAGTTCCATTCCCTTTGGAAATGTTGATGGAGGTACATTTCGTTTTACCTTTCATTTTGGAATCACTCCTTGTGAAGCATTGGATGGAGATAGATTCTTATAATTTTTTCAGTTGTAGATTGCTATCTCCGTACACAGTAAACCTTTAGTTTTATACTTGCTTTCTGGGTCTTCGTTTTTCAAATAAACATATGGATAATTAGTAGCTGTTCTATGCTGGTTCTGCGACACTTTTTTAAGCCTCCAGAATTTCGCCACAGATGGCGCCACCGTCGCTAGGTGGTCTAAGTCCATACTAAATGTGGGTTTGTGCCTTGGATGTACTTGTTTATGTCTTGGATGTTGGGGATACGAGACCAATTTGGGGGATACGAGACCACTTTAAGCATTCTCCAGCATAGGGAAATAGCATAGGATTTCGATTTTGTTTCTGAAGTTCGCCTATTTTTCATCTCGAATCTTTGGGACACGAGAGCACTTTGGGAAAACGAGAGCACTTTTGGGATACGAGACCACTTTAAGTACTCTCCAGCACAGGGAAATAGCATAGGATTTCGATTTTGTGTCTGGAGTTCGCTTATTTTTTATCTCAGACTCGTAGCCTCTAAGTTGACATCAACTTTTTCATCTCGAGTTTTGGGGATACGAGATCACTTTCAGTTCTATATATTTGTGAAAGGGGTGGGAACCTTTATTGATGGATTTGGTCTTGTCTGCGCCCTAGCGGCATTAGCCGGTACTACCAGCATGTTCCGGTACTACGGTTTTCTTCGATAGATATGTGGTGCGCCTAAATGTAGGCTTTTGGTTTTGAACTAATATTAGTAATAATTAAAGTTAACGGTAGGAAATTATTGTTCATGCCAACGGATTCTAGATGGGTGGTTTGCGAGGGGGTATTATGGTATAGGATAGGGAGGGGGTAATGAAATTTTCATCAGAAATCCTCTACGGGCTCTGGTTTTCGAGATATTAGCGTATTAATAATTCAAGTTATTTTTGTTCATGCCATTGGATTCTAGGTGGTGTAGGGTGGGAGGGGGAACGAAATTCTCATCAGAAATCCTCTACGGGATCGCCATTTCTTGAGTAAGGTTACCTAGCGGCATTACCGGAACTACTAGCATGCATTGGTTTTGCTGTTTTCTTTTATTAGCTGGGAAGTTCTAGATATCAGTATGACGTCATCTTGGTTTTGTTGTTTTCAAGTGCTGTTGTAGATATCAGCATCATTCGAATTTCACAACATGATATCACCTTGGCTTGATGTTTTCTTAGCAAATTATTATTATTATTGGGTCCTGGGGGTGCGTGTATTGAAAAGTAACAGTTGCTCTTTCGAGTGCAAGCACCATTTCTTAAGCAAGGTCCCCTAGCGGCATTAGCCGGTACTACGTATGTTGTTCATCTCGGGCTTGGGGATACGAGATTACTTTCAGCACTCTCCAGCATAGGGAAATAGCATAGGATTCCGATTTTGTTTCTGGAGTTCACTTATTTTTCATCTCGAGTTTTGGGGATACGAGATCACTTTGGGGATACGAGATCACTTTCAGCACTCTCCAGCATAGGGAAATAGGATAGGTTTTCGATTTTATTTCTGGAGTTCACTTTTTTTTTTATCTCGGAGATCGTAGCTGTAAATATTATAAACAAGAGTGATCATGCTATGATATTCAATATCTAAAAATCGATTAAGGTTGCTTGGGATGTTAAGAAAAATGAGGTAATAGAAATTAAATTTTCGATGTAGGTGTGTGTGTGTGTGTGTGTGTATGTTGAAAAGTCACTATGGGTTTCGAGATATAAGCGATTTTACTTTTTCGGTATAGTTAATAGTAGTAATAATTCAAGTTAACCCTATGTTATTTTTTTTTTTGTTCATGCCAATAGTATTAGTACTAGGGGGGTAGTTATTCTATGCCGGTTCTGCGACACTTTATTGAGCCTCCAGGATTTCGCCACAGATGGCGCCACCGTCGCTAGGTGGTTTGAGTCCATTCTAATGTAGGTTTGTGCATTGGCTGTATTGGTTTGTGTCTTGGATGTACGATTGTGTCTTGGGTGCACCATTGAGTCTCGACTGCGCCCTAGCGGGATTAACCGGTACTACCGGGAAGTGTCATTTGGTCTTGGCTGCGCCCTAGTGGCATTAGCCGGTACTACCAGCATGCTCCCCATTGTGCCTTGGATGCACTATTGTGTTTTGGATGCGCCATTGAGTCTCGACTGCGCCCTAGCGGGATTAACCGGTACTACCGGGAACTGTCATTTGGTCTTGGCTGCACCCTAGTGGCATTAGCCGGTACGACCAGCATGCTCCCGTACTACGGTTTTCTTAGATAGATAAGTGGTGCACCTAAATGTAGGCTTTTGGTTTTGAACTGATAATTAAAGCTAATAGTAGGAAATTTTTGTTCATGCCAATGGATTCTAGATGGGTGGTATGTGGAGCGGGGATAATAAAGATAGGGAAGGGGGGTAAGGAAATTTTCATCAGAAATCCTCTACGAGCTCTGGTTTTCGAGATATTAGCGTATTAATATTTCAAGTTATTTTTGCTCATGGAAATGGATTCTTGGCGGTGTGGGGTGGGAGGTGGAACGAAATTTTCATCAGAAATTCTCTACGGGCTTTGGTTTTTGAGATATTAGCGACATTTATTCAAACAATTGGCTAATTGGCAAATATATAATTACTAATTTGCAATAAGCGGCTTGGTTGGTAATTAGCTAATTGGCAATTAGTAATGTGGTGTGATGCGCTTTACTGGAATTCTCATAAAATAAACAAATTTAAGTAATATCAAAACTTGCTGTAAATATTTAATAGAAAAGTTCAAGTTTAAGGTAAAAATATGGTTGCTGTGAGGTGTATTGATACAATTTCTTTTGCTGAAAATATTATTGTCAAACCAAATTAAATTTCAATATTTATTCACATCAAATTAATTATGTATTTCTAAATCTTAAGTTATAAACTTTTTCCCTATTTTCTATATTCAGAATTGGTAGCAATTTAAGTGAAGTTCTATGAATTCTATCTTGGAAACGAAAGCGGTCCAGAGCATAGGTCTCCCAAGTTCCTTTTCTGGGCTCATATTCAATTATATAAACTTGTGGAGCACTAGTACTAAACGTAACTTTCATTATCACTACTAATTTAGAAATATTAATAATAAAAACTAGTTTCACATTATTGATTTTTTTATTTAACGAACATAATAATTAATTGGGTACAGATTAATATCATGGCAAATAAACTCTATTTTAAACGTTCGGCCGATAGGACCTCTATTTATAAAATAAAAATCTCTTGCAGTATTTATCTCCATTATAGTGTAATTGTGCTGTACCGTGCAGGAAGGAAAAGTTGACAGTCCTCCAGGTCCAGGATGATGCGAGATGCAAATGCAGTCTTACATCTTCTGGCATCCAGAATCTTGTTCCATTTCAGATGTCTTTAGAGAAGGTGGGTACTGCTCCAGTTTCTTCAGTTCCTCCATTGCGATTGCCATTTCAGATTATTTTCTACTTGGTCGTGTATCGTTTGAAATCCAAAATGAAACTGATTGGAAATCTGATTCAGCTCCTCAATTTATAGTCATGATTCCAAAACAAGTTTAATCCTGTTTAAAGCAAATTTGCAATATCGGCACATTAAGCTGAATGATTCATGCAATTTGATACCACACTTCCTGGTTATTCTATGCCGACACTTTTTGAGCCTCCAGGATTTCGGCACAGATGGCGCCACCGTCGCTAAGTGGCTTGAGTCCATACTAAATGTAGGTTGTGTCTTGGCTGTATTGCTGTGTGTCTTGGATACACTGTTGTGTTTTGGGTGCACCATTGAGTCTCGAGTGCGCCCTAGCGGGATTAGCCGGTACTACCGGGATGTATCATGTGGTCTTGAGTGCGCCCTAGCGGCATTAGCAAGTACTACCAACATGCTCCGGTACTACGGTTTTCTAGCGACATCTGTTCGGGCGCAAACGCCATTTCTTGAGTAAGGTTCCCTAGCGGCCTTAGCCGGAACTACCAGAATGCTTTGGTTTTGCTGTTTTCTTTTATTAGCGGCAGAGTTCAGCATCATTCAAATTTCACAACATGACATCACCATGAACAGATTCTAGAAGATGCCAGTGAGACATTAGCCGATACTGCCAGCATGCTCTGGTACTACGCCTTTCTTGGATATGTGGTACGGTTCTCTTGGATATGTGAAATATTTTGCTTCAATTTTGGCCCACACGTGGCAGCATGCTTCGGTTTTTGGAAGTTTTTTGCTTCACTTTTGCCAACACGTGCCAGGATGCTACGGTTTTGGGAAGTTTTTTGCTTCACTTTTTGGGATGTGTGGTGTGCCTAAATGTAGGCTTTTGTTGTTTTCAAGTGTTGCGCCTGGTTTTGAATTAATATTAGTAATAATTAAAGTTAATAGTAGGAAATTTTTGTTCATGCCAATGGATTCTAGATGGGTGGTATGTGGGGGGGTTAATAAAGATAGGGAGGGGGGGGGGGTAATGAAATTTTCATCAGAAATCCTATACGGGCTCTGGTTTTCGAGATATTAGCGTATTAATAATTCAAGTTATTTTTGCTCATGGAAATGGATTCTTGGCGGTGTGGGGTGGGAGGGTGCACGAAATTTTCATCAGATATCCTCTACGGGCTCTGGTTTTCGAGATATTAGCGTATTAATAATCCAAGTTATTTTTGCTCATGGAAATGGATTCTTGGCGGTGTGGGGTGGGAGTTTTCATCAGAAATTCTCTACGGGCTTTGGTTTTCGAGATATTGGCGACATCTGTTTGGGCGCACACCTCATTTCTTGAGAAAGGTACCCTAGCGGCCTTAGTCGGAACTACCAGCATACCTTGGTTTTGCGGTTTTCTGGTATTAGCGGGAGAGTTCTAGATATCGGCATGACGTCATCTTGGTTTTGCTGCACCTAAATAAGTTTTCTTAGAAGGGAAGTTGTAGATATCAGCATCATTCGAATTTCACAACATGACGTCACCATGAACAGATTCTAGAAGATGTCAGTGAGGGCTCTGCGGTATGTGTGTATTGAAAAGTCTTATGTTTTATAAAGATTTGTTTTTATTTCCAATAAAATTTCTTATTATAAAAGTATTTCTTATAGCACATTGTCCAATATGAACTTTGCAAGATGGCGCATTTGTGTTAGTCTCTATTAGTTTTCCACAGTTGTATTCATCTTCGACATTGATAATGATTTCACGCTCTCCAACTATTTTCTGCATCCAATGAACATTTTCAGCTCCCTTTACATATATGGTTTTGTTTCGAAGCAGTGGTTCAACTATAGTGTACAGCTTGTGATACGGTATGTAGCCATCATCCCAGCGGAATCCATTAAAATTATGTTGAAGCCATTTTACTTGTCTCTTTTTTGCTGTAGTCAAATCTTTGTATCTGAACGGTGGTTGAAATATAAAGTGCTGCATCTGGTTTTCATTGTTTAAAATTGCCAGTTCTTTAGTGATAAATTCATTGAGCTTTGTTTTGAATCCTTGGACGTCTACGATGACAGCCATCTTCTTAATTTAACTTTCAAACTTCACTTGTCAGCGGACTGTATTCCACTATTCGAGCGTGTAGAAGCACACAATATGCTGTTGTATTAGCTGGTATATTTTCAGATGTCTTGAATTCTAGCCTTATGTCAACAGGTCCAGTTTTCATTGTTTCATTTTGATGTGAGCAATCAATGACAACGATCGGAGTATCGGTTTTGAACTTTTCCCATGTGAGCAATGGCTGATACTGATGACCATAGTATGAATGTGTAAACTTTATATACATCTCATACAGCAATGCGTATCTATTCAAATCAAATTTCAGTGAGTAGAGATGAATTTCCCGTGAGAGTAAGTGTTAATGACATGGCGGTTGATAATGAACTGTCACAATTTCAATATAGATACCTTTATTTATAGATAATAATTAATGCCTATAACAATAATATAAAAACTCCAAACATAAATGACCGCAAATTACTGCATCATAATTCTGATAAGAACTGTAGTCGTGCGTAATATTACTACCCAAGTAGTTTATGAGTTCGCTTGGTGGTTGGAGCTATCAAAGTATTCGATGTTATCACCTTTCTTGTAGTACGCTACCCAGTGTGTACCTGCTCCAGTTGAGATGTCCAAATTAACAATACCGCTTTCTCGCTTCCATGGCTTTTTAGGTAGATTATCACGCATAAATACTCCTCTGAAGTGCGGCAAGTGTGTGGTATACTTGTGAAGATCCAACTCGTTTCGCGGTATTTTGGGTAGCGTCTTAAATAGTTTTTTGGGAACTCGTTAACATCCGCGGCCATCCTCCGATTTTCGTCAAACTTTGCTCACTCATTCAATTAACTCACAAATAACGAATATCAAAATAATTTTGAGAGGTAACTTATATTTTATGAGATATTTAACTTTAAAATTCCCGAAATTTACACTACACACTTCACAAAATATTTGACATTTTCACAATTAATTTACTCTTCTTCTTCCTTTAAGTGCACAACAAGCATGAAATTCATCTTATTGATGGATATATACAACCTTCTGAATAGTCGGGTTACCAGCATTGCTTTTTTTTATTTATTAAAGAACAACACACACATACCTACAAATAGTCAGCCAGGGCCGGCAGGCAGGACACACACACACACTCACACACACACACACAGAGGCAGATGCACACACACACGCGCGCGCTGCAGCTCTTAGTGTAGCTTCCATCAAGTCTTTTGGTTTTTTGATTTTTAAAATCTTACGTGCAGTTCGTACTGCTTCTCGGAACGTGGGTTGGCGTTTATTTTTAGCCTTAAGACCCATACCTAGCTTAATTTTAGCCTTCATTGCGTTTGTTATAAGCCAGGCGTTGGCACGTTCACACAAATTTGCATCCGTAGATTTTCCGGTTCATTAAACAACAACAAGCTTTTCCTATTCGAAATGCTGAGTGATGACTCCCATATCAGGATTGGGGTATTATACGTTCTCAAACAACTGTGACGTTCTAGCACCAGAGGAAGCCAAATCACATTCAGTGTTTATTTTCGATGATGTAGCATGTAAAAAGCAAGATAACGTGCGATCCTATTTTTGCATGTGTCGCCACGAAGATATAGACAGCTTCTATCTCTGTCAAACATATACGCATATACCAAAGCACTTAATACGTGACAATGCTAATTTAATCATCTTATTCAAGCAAGATGACTTGAATTTGAAACATATCTATAATGATAATTTTTTACGAAGTAGTTCAAAGATTCTTTTTGGGATTCTCCGGTATGAAAAGTTCGATTTATTTCATTTTTATATAATTTTTATTTGTTAGGCAACGTTTCGGGTCAGGTTTGACCCATCATCAGGCCCTGTGATAAATTAACAAAAATATAATTTTTTTAGATTCAATACATATTTAAGCTTATAAAGGATGGAAAATAAAATAATTTAAGAGCAAAGAGAAATGAGTAAAAATGTAATTTGAAAATCTTTACAGGGATTGGTGCAGAAACGCGTTAAAATGAAAGACGGAACACATGAAAGTATAAGGAGTAAAATGCGTGTAAAAAAAATTATATGAAAAACATGAGAAGATACAACAGATATAGAGGGCACGAAAATATAAAATCTGGAAAATATATATATAAAAAAGTGAAAAACAAAAACGTTTTTTAAAGTCTTTTTAACGTTTTTGTTTTTCACTTTTTTATATATATATTTTCCAGATTTTATATTTTCATGTCCTCTATATCTGTTGTATCATCTCATGTTTTTCATATAATTTTTTTACACGCATTTTACTCCTTATACTTTCATGTGTTCCGTCTTTCATTTTAACGCGTTTCTGCACCAATCCCTGTAAAGATTTTCAAATTACATTTTTACTCATTTCTCTTTGCTCTTAAATTATTTTATTTTCCATCCTTTATAAGCTTAAATATGTATTGAATATAAAAAAAAAATTATATTTTTGTTAATTTATCACAGGGCCTGATGATGGGTCAAACCTGACCCGAAACGTTGCCTAACAAATAAAAATTATATAAAAATGAAATAAATCGAACTTTTCATACCGGAGAATCCCAAAAATAATCTTTGAACTACTTCCTAAAAATTGATCACCCGGTGAAAAAAAAAAAAAAAAAAAAAAAAAAATAACCACAATTATAATGATAATGTGAATACAGACATGAAGTTTGATAAATTTCGAAGAGCCTGTGCTGATTGTTGGAAGGATGAATATGGTTTCTTGATGAAGGATAAGGATAGCTCATTAAAAGATGAAACATGCGAAATCTTCATAAGTCGAATCTGTAACTCAGACAAAAACACACCGAATCCTGTGGACCTGTGTGTAGATTAAAGCTGTTCACCTATTATCAGACCTGTTTGAAAAGCTGTTAAGCTATTATCATAGCTGTTTGAAAAGCTTTTAAGCTATTATCAGAGCAGTTTGTAAAGCTGTTAAGCTGTTATCAGAGCTGTTTGGAAAGCTCTTAAGCTGTTATCAGAGCTGTTTTCATAGCTGTTAAGCTGTTATCAGAGCTGTTTAAAAGCTGTTAAGCTGTTATCAGAGCTGTTTTAAAAGCTGTTAAGCTGTTATCAGAGCTGTTTAAAAGCTGTTAAGCTGTTATCAGAGCTGTTTAAAAGCTGTTAAGCTGTTATCAGAGCTGTTTTAAAAGCTGTTATCAGAGTTGTTTGAAAAGCTGTTATCAGAGCTGTTTGTAAAGCTGTTAAGCTGTTATCAGAGCTGTTTGGAAAGCTCTTAAGCTGTTATCAGAGCTGTTTTAATAGCTGTTAAGCTCTAATCAGAGCTATTTGGAAAGCTGTTAAGCAGTTATCATAGCTGCTTGAAAAGCGGTTATGCTGTTATCAGAACTGTTTAAAAGCTGTTAAGCTGTTATCAGAGCTATTTGGAAAGCTGTTATTGAGTTAATAACGCACATGAATGAAAATCTATTAAAACAGATTATCAAGACTAGGAATGCAGTGCGAAGGAAATTAAAAGCCCTAAGGATGGGAAAAATTGAAGCAGAAGCTCGACTTGAAGAAACCTTTAAGCCAATCACTAAACCCTTAAAAGATTTTGTTAGAACAGTTAAATACGAGCCGCCGGATATAGTCAAATTTGAGACAAAAAATGTAAAAGAAGAATAAGAAGAAGAAGAAGAAGAAGAAGAATCCAATGAGGTTGTGGAACCTTTTACCCCTCCAAAACGAAAATATGTTAAAATGGAGGCTAGTAGCACACCTATAAACTATGGAGATTATTCCTTACCATCTGAAGAAGAATTCGAAACACCTGAACATTCAAGAACATTGACAGGCAGGTCTCCTGTCATCTTGTTACGTGCTCCTCAGGTACGTATACACTAACTCAGGAGATGGGTGTGGGTACAGTTCTAGAAAGGAAATTCTTTTTAAGAAGGGCGCCACGGGGTCTTTTGCGATTGGCAGGATAGACCACGAAACCTGTCTGTTAAAAACAACAATCCGATCACTCAATATAAAAATAGTGGACTTTAATTCAAATTCATTATAAAGCTTATCGCGGTGCTTTCATACCGCCGCAAAGAAAGAAATATAACAACAAAAAAAAGGTATTAATGAAATCACTAGATCGCCGAAATATCACTAAATTGCCGTCGCCAACCAGCCATGTATTATTATCAATAAAATATATTGCTTTGTATTATAATTAAAAAACAATAAAGAATTGTAAATTGGAAATAAAACCACTTAGCTTTTGCTTTCCCCAGTGCTAACTATTCCTCCACGTGGTAGCTGCAGTCTTACTCCTTCAATCCTAATCCCCTTTTTGGCAAATTCTTTTATTTTCTTCTTTTTCTTCTTTTTTTTTATTTTAGTGTATCGTTTGTGCACTTTTAGTTTTCTTCTTTAATATTTTTTTTCTTTTTTTTTTTTTTTTTAATATAAAATAATGTCACAAAACTATTAATTTTTGCGGTTCTTGGTCTTTACTCGTCGACAGAAAAAATTGGAAGCGGCCTCCTCACTTTTCGCAGATGTTTTTTTCCTCTCTTCATATCGTTCTAGCTTTTTCTTTTTTTTTTTAGACTTCGAACATCCTCTTTTATCACTGCTGCCAATATTTTGTTTAGACCAATACGCGGGTTCGTTTATATAGTTCGAATTGCATTTACGCTTTCTTGTTTAAAGGTTGCATTTTTAAACGATTTGCACTTTTATGGTCTATTACACATGATTCACATGATTAAATAGCTTTCACTTAGTCTATGTTGATATATGTATTATGTATATTTCGAATATTTATTTATTTTTGATGTTACACTGCTGTGTGTCGTTAGGCTTTTATTATAATATTTACTGGTTTTATTGAGACTTCAGATTAACAAGGAGATCTGGACTACCGTTTTGTTTTCTATCGTATATATGTATTATATGTACCGATATGTATAAATCTTTCACGTGGAGAAAGGTTCAAGCCGCACTCATCCTTTATGACTACATTAGTTGACTTGCTACAAGGCTAGTTGGTTGCGCGAGTACAAGGTCAAAACAAACATGAAAATTTTACATTAACCTTCAAATTATCCAAAGGATAGAGTTAATACAATGTTAACAACGGTTATGAGTAATAGGAAATAAAAGTTTATAAAATTAGATATTCCCGCACTTCTAACTACCTACTAGATTTAGCTTAGAGTGAGACGCTATTCTTAATAACCAAAAGGAAAACAAATTTAATACGAGTATGAAAGCACCTCTTAATTCTATATACAATTCATACTTCTTATCTAATATCTTGTTGCAATGATGATTAGTCGCTATGAACAATATATTGATGAAATGCCTCTTCACTTTTCATCGACTCTCCTGAACATCCATAGTTACTTTTCTCTATTGGTACCCTCTAACTAGACTGCGTGTATTTCGGAGGTCGTAAGCGAGATTACGTAGACGATAGATTCTCCAATACGAGACTGAATGGATTTCCAAAATGCTTAAGGCCATAATTCATTCCACAAAAGAAATTTGAAGCGATTGTGAATAATTTAGTGGTTCTGGAAATAAGAATTTGGCAAGAGCATCATAAATCTTACAAACGACACGCACAACATTAAGGACGTACACAAAATGATTTTGGGGGCGTAACAATCTTTCCGCGATACGTCTGGATACATATCTTCAAACTATTTAAAGCTATTCACTGATAATAGCCCTAAAATTGATCCAACCTATGGAGTTTACTATGATGATAGCGCGTGGAGAATCGGTAATTCAACGTTTGATGTTGATGATGTGGGAAATGGTGTTATCAAGGGAAGAGCTATAAAACAACTTTGGGGTTATGTGAGCTGCTATTTATGAAAGATCCTGTAAAAAGTCTATATATTAAAGAGCATTGAACTAATTATGGATCTATTTTGAAAGATACCAATGCATATAAACGTGACTATGCTGAAGATGGACAAATAAAAGGTACTAGAGCGGCTAAGTATAAAGCTATAATCAGTAAACTTATACAGTTTCCTGAAAGCATAAATAGTGGAATGATTTAACCGAACTGTGAAGGATATGATGTGGAAGGAATTCAATTTTAATGGAACTTATCAGTGGATTAGTATGGGAAAGAAACTGCTCACTGAATACAACCCAAGAATACATCGAACTACAAAAATGAGACCCCGTGATATCAACATCTCCAATGAGAAACAACTGCTTTCAACTGTATACAATCATATAAAAATTGTTGTTCCTGCAAAGTATAAAGTTGGGGATTTTGTACGCATCAGCAAATACAAACATATATTTGAGAAAGGCTATACACCAAACTGGAGAGCTGAGATATTTAAAATTATTAATCTTCAAAACACAAAACCCATCACATATCGGCTGGAAGATTATCAAGGAAATCCAATCACAGGATGCTTTTTCGAATTGGAGCTGCTGAAAGTTAAACACCCAAACCTATACCTCGTAGAGAAAATCTTAAAGAAGAGTGGAGATAAAGCTTACGTTAAATGGCTCGGATTTTCATCAAAACACAATTCTTGGATCAATAAAAAAGATGTTTTATAATTTCTTGAAAAACACCTATAATACAATTTCAAATAAATTTATAATTATAATACTTTAATTACTTTAATAAATGAAACTAAAACAATAATACATAATTTATTTACACTAGACTTAGATTCTTGCAGCGGTTGCCACTTGTTGATCTGATGAAATGGAGTATTGCACCCATGGTAGAGTATCCGTCGTTCCGCTCATAATATGATAAGCCACACACATTCTACCCAAGCCTTGGAACAGGTAACGTAGAACAATCCAACACACCCATACAGTCCTATATCTACAACTTCCCTGATAAGAAAACTTATTTAGGTGCAGCAAAACCATGATGACGTCATGCCGATATCTAGAACTCTCCCGCTAATAAAACAAAACAGCAAAACAAAGGCATGCTGGCAGTTCCGGCTAAGGCCGCTAGGGTACCTTACTCATGGTGTTTGCGACCAAACAAATGTCGCCAAAATCTCGAAACCCAAAGCCCGTAGAGGATTTCTGATGAAAACTCCCACCCCACACCGCCAAGAATCCATTTCCATGAGCAAAAATAACTTGAATTATTAATACGCTAATATCTCGAAAACCAGAGCCCGTAGAGGATTTCTGATAGAAATTTCATTACCCCCCCCCCCCTCCCTGTCTTTATTATCCGCTCCACATACCACCCATCTAGAATCCATTGGCATGAACAAAAATTTCCTACTATTAACTTTAATTATTACTAATATTAATTCAAAACCAGGCGCAACACTTGAAAACAACAAAAGCCTACATTTGGGCGCACCACACATCCAAAAAAATGAAGCGAAAACTTCCCAAAACCATAGCATGCTGCCACGTGTGGGCACAAGTGAAGCAAAAAACTTCCCAAAACCCTAGAATGCTGCCACGTTTGGGCCAAAAGTGAAGCAAAAAACTTCACATATCCAAGAGAACCGTACCACATATCCAAGAAAGGCGTAGTACCGGAGCATGCTGGCAGTATGGCTAATGTCTCACTGACATCTTCTATAATCTGTTCGTGGTGATGTGATGTTGTGAAATTCGAATGATGCTGAACTCTGCCGCTAATAAAAGAAAACAGCAAAACCAAGGCATGCTGGTAGTTTCGGCTAAGGCCGCTAGGGAACCTTACTCAAGAAATGGCGTTTGCGCCCGAACAGATGTCGCTAGAAAACCGTAGTACCGGAGCATGTAGTACTTGCTAATGCCGCTAGGGCGCAGTCAAGACCAAGTGATACATCCCGGTAGTACCGGTTAATAACGCTAGGGCGTAGTCGAGAATCAATGGTGCACCCAAGACACAACGGTATATCCAAGACACACACACCAATACAGCCAATGCACAGCCTACATTTAGTATGGACGCAAATCACCTAGCGACGGTGGCGCCATCTGTGGCGAAATCCTGGAGGCTCAAAAAGTGTCGCAGAACCGGCATAGAATATCTACTTAGGGGGGTGAAATTTTCATCAGAAATTCTTTACGGGCTATGGTTCGAGATATAAGCGATCTTACTTCCTCAGGTGTAATTAATATTAGTAGCTGACAAAATGAAAAACAACAACAACTATAACCTAAGATGTGGATTAAATATTTGATTATATTTATCTGTAGGTGTCTTTTTAGGTGTCTTTTATAAATAAGATTGCATCATGTAATCATATATCTAAAAATAGATCAGGCGAAGCTGGTCGGGGCGAATGTAGGTAGATATGTTCACTTAGATAAGTAATGGAAATTTGTAAATGCCTAATTTTCCTCTTCAGGGGTAGTGCTTCTAATTTGATGCCTTGCATAAAGAAATTCTCATAGTCCAGTAAAGTAAACAAATTCGCAGTCGAATAATGTAAACAAATTCACACAGCAGACGAGTAAAGTATACAAATTGAGCCATTTATGAAAGATTCCTAATTTCTTTAGCAGAAAACAACAACAACTGATATTAATCTGTAGGATGTGATGTCGTAGATGAGTAGTTGAAGTTATAATTGAAAATGTCTTTTGCTGAAAAAAGAACAACAACAACTATAACGTAAGTTGTGGATTAAAAATCTTTTATAAACAAGAGTGATCATGCTATGATATTCGATATCTAAAAATAGATCACGGCTGCTTGGGATGGTAAGACACATAAAATCATTAGAAGTAATGGAAATTAAAGCATTAGAAATGGTTGCCAGGTGGCTGGTAATTTGTTATCTTGCGTAAACAAATATAGCCGAGTAAAGCAGACAAATTGAGCAATTAATGTTTTTTTTTATATCTAAGAGTTTGTATTGAAAAGTCCTACATTTTATGAAGAATTGTTTTTTATTTTCAATAAAATTTCTCAATCGGTCACACTGTTATGAGATTTGATTGATCCCGATATCATAGTTCACTGAAGCTGATAAGAATATGATAATTTTATCTTCATGATCACATTATTTTCTTACCATTAAGTTGAGAGTGGGTTTAATTAAATGTTTTGATGAAAGAAGGTGGTGTTATGATATCAATGTAGTATGATATCTTGTCATAGATGAGTAATGGTAGTTGTTTGGGTATAGTAAAACACTTTTCATCAAATTTTTGGTGATAAGGTGTAATGGCATGACCAGTGTTGCCACACGAAATCTTTCTAGAGGAAGTTGTTAGCCTAGCCTGAAAGTGGTTTGAATAGCCACATCTGAAAAAATTACATATTATCATTAGCTTGAGAATGGATTAATTAAACGCATTAACGAGCTATCATATTAATGTAGGATGATATGCCAACTTAGATGAGTAATATAAATTAGTAAAATTTTCGGTGACCAGGTGTAATGAGCTTGAAATATAATATAACTTCTTGCCTAAACAAATACATTCGAATAAAATAAACAAATTGATTTATGTTTTTTTTTTTGCGTCTAGGGCTGCCGAGCATAAGAAGGTAGCAGAGTTATTTACCATGATATCATAGTTCACATGAAGCTGATAAGAATATGATAATTTTATCTTCATACTATTAGATTGAGCACTTATTTTCTAACCATTACGTTGAGCGTGGGTTTAATTAAAAGTTTTGATGAAAGAAGGTGGTGTTATGATATTAAT
This sequence comes from Dioctria rufipes, assembly GCA_963924295.1. NCBI lineage: Eukaryota > Metazoa > Arthropoda > Insecta > Diptera > Asilidae > Dioctria > Dioctria rufipes. Next base: position 140,898,358 of record OZ002744.1, read on the forward strand.
GTAGTATGATATGTTGTCTTAGATGAGTAGTGGAAGTTATCAGCAAGGTCACACCTTATTTATCTCTCTAAAGAATCATCCCAGTGGTGTTATAAGAAGGAAGAAAAAATTGATAATTCTTCAAGCCTATAGTGAAGACCGTGGTGGAGGTTGAGAGTGGGTGCTGTAATACATAATATTAATCTAGTACCTAGGTGTGAAAGCTTCAGTGAAGAGTGTGACAGAGGATAGTGTTATTTGTATACCTTTAAATCTTAAGGTTTAAACTTTTTAGCCTCCAGCAGCAATGTTTTCTTTAAGTTGACTCGGTGGCTAGAGAAGAACTTGATAATTTCATGTTCATAATTTCATAATGTGTTGAGCATTGAAGGTAGCAGGGTTTTTTCATAAATCAGGCAGTTACGTTGTTATGAGATTTGATTGACATCTATATCTAAAAAATAGTTCACATGAAGCTGATAAGAATATGATAATTTTATCTTCATACTATTGGGGTAGGTGCATTGTTTACTTAACATTAAGTTGAGAGTGAGTCAAATTAAAAGCTTTGATAGAAGAACGCTGTGTTATAATATTAATGTGACATGTTATGTTGTCTGAGGTGAGTAGTGGAAGTTGTATGGGAGCTATGAATAAGCAGTAAAATCCTAATCAGCAATCTCGCTGGATATTTGATAATTCTCCAAGTCCATAGTGGAGATCGTGGTGGGGTGTTGAGAGTAGGTACTGTAAGTTATGTATTAAGTTAAAAGTTTAGATGGATGATATTTGGTATTTATATCCCCGAAATAGTGTCGTATGAGTATCAGAAAGGTTGAAAAAAAGTTGATAATGCTTCAAGTTCAAGACCCCGACGTTGAGAGTGGGCATTTGAAATGATATAAGTCTAGTAGGATATGGAAGTATTATTTATTCATCTTAAAATTACATTATATGATTAAGAAAGCTTCATGATATATATCAAAAGTGATACATACCTAGGGATTACATAAGGAAAGTACGTTCACTTCATCTGCAAACAACAAATATGGACAAAAGCGACACACGGTGTGAACAATAATCTTTTTTGCTTCAATTATCACTATTAAGCGATGTGTGCCGCAGAAAATATATTAAGTTTAGTCTAGTCTAAAATATGTATTGTAAATAAAAATTGTATCATGGTTATAATTCCATTTATTGAAATTATTTGTTTTAATTGTATTATAGCTTAAGTCTATAGTCTTTTTTCTTTAGCTTAGAAAAGCCAAGATTTCATAGATATAGATTGATCCTTATAATGAATATTCCTTTTGCCTTTAGACCAATGTGGCTTTAGAAGGTTCGTGTTGCACCATTTTCACAAATAACATCTCTCCATCTTTACTTTTTGCGATCTTTGTTGGAATATCCTGATTTTTCGATCTGTTGGTAGGGGACAGTCGACTTATTTTTGGATGAAAAACTTTCTTCTTTATTTCTGGATAGCATCGATTTCATAGATGTAGACTGAGTCTTATATGAATATTCTTTACTCTTTTCATCCATAGGCTTTAGAAGGTTTGTAGTGTCCTTACAACTCATGTTGAAATTACTGCGTAATTAGCTTGCCAAGAAACAGTCATCTGTTTGGGTAAAGAGCAAAATATCAATTGAAAAAAACAAGTTATGAAGCTACTATTTATATGTATTTGACACATGGTCTTGACCTCTGACGTCTCCTTAACCTTTGAATCCGAAAGTCTCTGCTCTTGGCTTCACTTGGATGATGAGTAGTGCAAGTTGTACAGGAGATTAGCTGTGAGTAAACAATAAAGAAGAAGATTTCTGGTAACAGTATGTTCCATACATAATCTTGCAGGTGGAAGAAAATTTTATAAGAATCTTGTAACTGCATTTCCACATAAACCTTATATAAATTCATATGTGACCAAACCGAGCTATAGATTTTTGTTCTAGATGAATGCACATTATATAATATCTGAAAATAGATAGCAGCAAAATGAAAGGCTATACGAATTTGGTGGCAGTATGTTCTATACAAAATCTAATAACCAGAAGAAAATTTTATTAGAATCTGGTAATATGTTCAGTTCACAATTTAAAAGTAGAAGAAAATTGTATAAGAATCTGGTAATAGTATGTTCCATACAAAATCTAACAAGCGAAAGAAAATTTTATAAGGATCTGGTAAGATTCCGGTAACAGTATTTTCCATACAAAATCTAACAGGCAGAAGAAAATTATATTAGAATCTGGTAACAGTATGTTCCAAAGAAAAATCCAAGATTTTATGCATTTCCTGTTGTGTAAGCCTTATATAAATCCACATGTTCTATATAAAAAATCGGTATATAAATATCTGTTAAAAAATTAGTTCGGGTATATAGTGATTTAAAAAAATTCGTATCTCCAAAACGGAGCCGAGAACCAAAATCCAAAATCTACTAGGTAGCAGACAATTTTATAAGAATATGGTACGTCCTGTACAAAATCTAAAAGGGTAAGGGAGAATTTGGTTAGTGGTTAGTGTATTCACGAATGCTGAACTGTTAAGATGGATATTGAGGAGTTTTTAAGAGAATATAATAACATTTTACTTGACGAGCATAAGAAACAAATTCAAGAATGCTATAACATTTTAAAATTATATGAAAATATTGAAAAAGTCGAGTCAAAATTTGGTGAACATATATAAGCTGCCCTTGGTCAAGATATGATTCAACGGATGGACCAGACACATGTGAATGTTGTGGTGTTGCTAGATGCCTAAAACAAGCTGTGAAGCTATATAAATTCTACCAAACATTAACAAAAAGTAATTACGAGGCATGCCTTAAAAAGTACGATTTAACTTAACACTAGAAATTCTCATTTTGAATACTTGGAGAGCTCATAAAGGATCATGTAAACTTACACTGTAGGCAGATGTTGATTTCAACAACAGATTCAACAGACACAGGAAATTTTGATTACATACAGCTCTGTACTGTATTTTTAATAAATGATATTTTACATATGGCCTTCTTTTTATTCAATTTCCCATACTAAGTCCGGAACTCCCGAATAATGTTTGACCACTACAACGAGTGGTGGTGGTGGTGGTGACTGTTTCTTGGCAAGCTAATTACGCAATAATTTCAACATGAGTTGTAAGGACTCTACAAACCGTCTAAAGCCTACGGATGAAAAGAGTAAAGAATATTCATATAAGGCTCAGTCTACATCTATGAAATCGATGCTATCCAGAAATAAAGAAGAAAGTTTTTCATCCAAAAATAATTCGACTGTCCCCTACCAACAGATCGAAAAATCAGGATATTCCAACAAAGATCGCAAAAAGTAAAGATGGAGAGATGTTATTTGTGAAAATGGTGCAACACGAACCTTCTAAAGCCACATTGGTCTAAAGGAGTAAGGAATATTCATTATAAGGATCAATCTATATCTATGAAATCTTGGCTTTGCTAAGCTAAAGAAAAAAGACTATAGACTTAAGCTATAATACAATTAAAACAAATAATTTCAATAAATGGGATTTTCACCATGATACAATTTTTATTTACAATACATATTTTAGACTAGACTAGACTTAATATATTTTCTGCGGCACACATCGCTTAATAGTGATAATTGAAGCAAGAATGATTATTGCTCACACCGTGTGTCGCTTTCATCCATATTTGTTGTTTGCAGATGAAGTGAACCTACTTTCTAATGTAATCCCTTTGTGTGTATCACTTTTGATATATATCATGAAGCTTTCTTAATCATATTATGTAATTTTAAGATGAATAAATAATACTTCCATATCCTACTAGACTTATATCATTCCAAATACCCACTCTCAACATCGGGGTCTTGAACTTGAAGCATTATCAACTTTTTTTCAACCTTTCTGATAACGACACTATTTCGGGGAGATAAATACCAAATACCATCCATCAAAACTTTTAACTTAATACATAACTTACAGTACCTACTCTCAACACCCCACCACGATCTCCACTATGGACTTGGAGAATTATCAAATATCCAGCGAGATTGCTGATTAGGATTTTACTGCTTATTCATAGCTCCCATACAACTTCCAGTGTTCACCTCAGACAGCATATCTTGTCACATTAATATTATAACACAGCGTTCTTCTATCAAAGCTTTCAATTTGACTCACTCTCTACTTAATGTTAAGTAAACAATGCACCTGCCCCAATAGTATGAAGATAAAATTATCATATTCTTATCAGCTTCATGTGAACTTTTTTTCGATATAGATGTCAATCAAATCTCATAACAGCGTAACTGCTTGATTTATGAAAAAACCCTGCTACCTTCATATGCTCAACACAAGATGAAATTATGAAGATGAAATTAACAAGTTCTTATCTAGCCACAAATCAACTGAAATTGCAGCCAGACAAATGCCACTTCCTTCGGAAAGAGATCGTTTATCTAGGACATATGGTTGGAGAAAATGGCGTTCAGCGGGAAATACATACCCGACTCTAAGAAAACCAAAAGACGTCAAAGCCTTTTTTGGGATGCATGAGATACTATTGTCTTTTTATTCCCAATTTTTCCAAACTTGCTAAGCGTTTAACTAATCTCCTAAAAAAGGATACAGCATTTGCGTGGGATATATTTTCCGACGAACCATTTAAAATCCTAAAGCAAAAACTTATCAGCGCACCAATTCTGGCCTATCCAGAAGTTGATAAAGAATTTAACGTCACTACTGATGCTAGTGACATTGCATTGGGAGCTGTCTTATCTCAAGGAGAAAATAGGGAAAGATAACCTTATTTGTTTTACCAGCCGGACATTAAATCCTGCTGAAGGAAGATATTCCACAATTGAGAAACAGCTCCTAGCCATATTTTATGCTGTGGAACAATTTCGTTCACATATTTACGGAAAGAAATTCAATATGGTCACTGATCACAAACTTCTCGTGTGGCTTATAAGTTTGAAAGACTCAACCTCTTGTCTTATTAGATGGAGAATTAAGCTAGAGGAATATGATTATACTATAATATATAAACCGGGCAAATTAAATGCAAATGCTAACGCGTTAAGCCGGATTAAAACAGAAAAACCTGAAATCTCGGTTTGGAAAACAATCAAAATCGAAGTTCCTTAATATATATAACGATACTCTAGACTTGGATAAAATATATAATGAATACATCTCATCTCCTCAATGTAGCGGCAACACTTTCCTTCAAAATTCGAAGTAATAAATTATCCAATACGGATAACTTACAATCACGCCAGATGACACTCATCGGCACTGGCATTCTAGATTTTTCTAATCACCACGCCAAGAGAACCGGAGTACCATTCAACAGCAATGAACAGCAGTTCCCTCGTAACTCGCAATTAGTTGATTTTTAGCAGTCCATCAGCAAACAACACAACTTTTGTACCATCAGTAGAATTATCCAATAAATTAAATTTTATTTTAAAAGTCCGTCATTCACTTGGCAAATGTACAGTACCAACAAATGTTGACCCCGATGAGTTTTTAAAATTTTAATGGAAAATCAAAAAGAAATGTTCATCTCTTGAACATGTGCAAAATTTTCTAATCATCATAAGCACCGACGCGACGGCAGCAACATCGATAAAAGGCGTAAAATATAAATGAATACCAGAATACTTGGAGATTTTTATATTCAGTTAGCACGTGAAATCGTACAATTTAAACAATAATACATCAAATCACGTATGGATAGCCGCATTTAAATCAACTGCAAATGCAAATCATTTATTTAAGTTACGTAAAAACAAAAAAAGTGTAAAATTTAAATCTGGGTTCTTAATACCGTATCAGTTCTAAATAGCGAGGTAAAAGCGTAGTCAAGAGAGATTAAACAACATTTTTTTTTATATAAAAAACAAAAAAAAAAATAAAATTTCATTTCAAATCGGCGAGTCATTATTATTTTCTGGATTTAAGATTACATAAAATTATAAAAAATCTCAAACTATATTGAGAAGAAAATTAAGACAAAATTACAAAATAATTATAAAACAATTATTACGGTTTCTAATTTTATACATACATATGAAAGACATTGTTTGCTCTGTATACGGCGATCCTGTATAGAATTGAGATGTGATTATATTTTAATGGCCTGTCATCTCATATCTATCAAAGTTGCAATTTAGTTTCTAACGAATACAATTTGATAATTTGAAATATTTTTTTTAAAAGGCTATTCAGATTGTTATAAAAAAAATATATATATGTATATATATACATACTCGTATATATACATAGATAAATACAAAATGCCTGCAAACGAAAATCGAACAGTAAGACAAATACGGAAAATTCTCAATCTGATGTAGCAAGTGGTAGTGGCTCTCAAAAAGATACAAGCATATTAAACCCATACATATTGAGCCTACAAATTCCACCATTTTGGAACAATCGCCCCGACCTATCGTTTTGTCAAGTAGAATCCCAGTTCTGGGTCAGGGGTATTACGTCGTCAAATAACAAGTACGATCATTTGGTATCATCACTTCCACCTGAGACTACGGAGATAGTCGCAGATGCCTTACTTAACCTACCTAGCCAAGAAAAATACGATAAGTTAAAAGCATTATTGCTTTCAAGAAGTCGTGATTCAGAAGAGCGATGGCTTGACGCTCTACTACATAAAGTCGAACTAGGCGATTACAAGCCATCTGAGCTGTATTGCCAAATGGAGTCTCTAGCAGGTGGAAATAGCCTCATAAATAAGCCCATACTGCAAAAATTATGGATGAACAATCTTCCTTCACTGATTCAGGCGTGCATAATAGCAATCGAAAGCACCCACACTCCTGAACAAATATTTCAAATAGCCGGCCGACTTTTGGATTTAACTTCTACCTCACAAGTATCTGCCATAAGGCCTGCTATACCACCACCTCAAGCTGATCCTATTCACAACATAAACAGTACCGTGCAAATCATAAGTGAAAGATTAAAGCGGTTAGAAATTCGACAGCCCAGATCTACAGACCGTTCTTTTTCCAATAGTCGACATTTTTCACGGCCTCGAGCCCGAAACCCAAGTAACAACCCAATATGTTAGTACCATAGACGCTATGATACCAGACCCAAAAAATGCACTCCGCCATGTAAGTAAAACAAAAACTATTGAGCCCCAAAAAACTAAGCATCGCTACTTCGTCGGCGGCAGCGAAGTCAGACAAAACCTCTCGCCGCTTATTTGTGTACGACAAAAATACAAACACACATTTCTTAATTGACACAGGTGCTGAAATTTCATTAATTCCAAAAAAAGGCCGTTTATCACAGACAAGCAAATGCGACTATAATTTAGTTAGCGCTAATGGTGCTCACATTACAACATATGGATGTAAGCAACTTCTTTAAACTTCAATTTACGCAGGGTTTTCGATCACGGGTTCGTGATCACATCTTGACCATGCAATAATCGGTGCTGATTTCCTTTACAAATTTGATTTAGTAGTCGATCTTCGAATTAGAAGTGTGTGAAGTGAGTTGCATCTCACGAAACATAAATGCGATCCCACCTAACTTACGCCCTTTACAAGGCGAGTATGCCTCCATACTCAATTATTTTTCTTCATTAAAAGGACCACCTGATTTTAATACTCATTTGAATAATAATATCGTACACCGAATATACACGCAAGGTCCGTTTCCTTCTGCTCGAGCAAGAAGACTCAGTCCTGAACGATACAAACTAGCTCAAGACGAATTCCGGCTAATGGTTAGATTAGGCACATGTCGGCCTTCATCTTCTTCAGTAACCTCAACCTTACACATGGTCTCAAAAAAAGACTTAACAAGTCTCCGACCATGCGGGGATTATCGACAATTGAATGATAGTACAGTTTTCAACAAATACCCTCTGCCTAACATTCATGACTGACCTTCACGGCTGCAAATTGTATTCAAAAATTTATCTTATAAGGGCATATAATCAGATCCCGGTCGCCCCCGAAAGCATTTATAAAACGGCAGTAATTACCCCCTTCGGGGTGAAAAATGGAGCCCTGACCTTTCAGCGCTTCATGAATGAAGTTCTAACGAGTTTGGATTTCACGTTTGCTTACGTCGATGATATTCTCATAGGCAGAAAAAATAAGCACCAGCATAACGAGCTTTTACGCACCTTATTCAAAAGGCTTCAAAAATACGGAATTAATTCTGCCATGTTTAGGGACTTATCAGCAATACTAGGCAGTCAACGCATTCGCACAACCACATATCACCCATACTTTGCTCTACCCCACATTATACTGTTTTAAAGTTAATTTAATTTCTAGCTTTACTCCTATATGTGTTACCTCTACTTTTAATTCTGTATTTCTATTATCCTTAGTTTTACTTAAGCTCTTTGATTTATATAAACAAATTTAGATAGTATGTCTATGACTTTGAAATTTATCTGTAATTACATTATTTAATTTTATACTATTCCTTTTCCAATGAAATTATTATTTATCATCCTCTGTATCTAGGTTTAAGTTCCTTATGTATATCTGATAGTTGATAGAATTACTACCACTTTAGCAAAAGAAATCTCAGACACGATAGGAAATGTAAAACCACAGAAACTTCGATCTAGAAAACAAAGCAACATATTCATCCCACAAGATATACACACATGCTCGCAAGTATTTGTATGCGAAGATGTGTATAAAAGAAGCTTAATCCCCCTCTACACAGGCCTATTTCAAATTACTGAATGGAAAAGATTGTTTAATTTCTATTGACCGTTTGAAACCCGCAATTAAACCGAGATGCATTTCCTTCTGAACGAGAAACTAGAATAACTCCAAAGAATAAAGTAACGTTTAAAATTTAGCACTTAGTAAACAGTTTAATAGTAACATGGAATAAATAACGATTAAAAGTAATTGTTAGGAATTTTGCAAATTTTAATTTACAAATAAAATGTATTAATGTATTAACACACAATTAATTTCTTCTATTACATAGATTAAAATTCCAAATTAAGATATATTTAGAATGAAAGAAAGAATTTGTAAACACATACTATGAATTTAATTAAAATTAGTTATAATTAAGACTTTTCAATGAGGGGGAATGATGTAGCGGCAACACTTTCCTTCGAAATTCGAAGTAATAAATTATCCAATACGGATAACTTACAATCACGACAGAGGACACTCATCAGCACCATCAGTAGAATTATCTAATAAATTAAGTTTTATTTTAAAAGTCCGTTTTTCACTTGGCAAATCTACAATACCAACACTCATACGAATAATTACTGTGAAATCAAAGGGCATATATTAAGCCATAAAAATTTACCATATAAATTCTTCATATTACCTAAAACGGAAGATCCTACTGAAACATACATGAAAGAACTGATTCCAACCTTAGACGATGCCTTGCAAAATACACAATTATACGAGTATACGTAAATGCCAAACAAACATATATAATTGCTAGAATACCCTTATCCATGAAAACTGTAAGCGATTACAAACAAGTATTATATATACTATCAAAAATAAAATATTATGGAAAAGAAAAAGATCTCGCAGAAATCCAGATATCTATCCCCAAATTGGACATACATAGTATTAGTAGTTCACGCAGAATTGAAAAATATGATAACGTTCTCTCTAAAAAACATAAGTAGCGGAATAAAAATTTATACAACCCAAGTGTTAATAGTGTCTGATCAAAAGGAACAAGAACAATAATAGAATCTTTTCACAAAACACCGTTATGTGGACATCAAGGAATAACTTGGACTATTAAAAGAATCCAAACTGAATATAATTGGCCCGGATTGAACAAAGATGTTGAAAACGTTGTAAAGAAGTGCCAATCCTGTCAGATGAATAAACTTGTAAGAAACCCTAGAGTACCTATAAAAATTACCTCGACTAGTACAAGACCATTCGAGAGAATTGCATTGGACATAGTCGGGCCATTTCCAATAAGCTACAATGGTAACACGTTTCTTCTCACCTTTCAAGACGACCTCACGAAATACACTGAGGCTATACCTCTGCAAAATGTGGAAGCCCGCAGCATTGCTGAAGATTTTGTTCTAAATATAGTCTGTAATCACGGTATACCGGAATCAATACTAACAGACCAGAGCTCTAACTTTCTGAGCGAAATGTTTGCACAGTCATAGAACTCTAGCTGAATATTTACGACATTATGTGATCTCAGCTATAATAAAAGCAAACCCAACGGTAAATAACAATTACGATAATTACAGCAACGAGCTAAAAGTAATATTGCATCATAGTCACCAGATACCAAGGGAATCCATCCTAAATAAAAAAGAAAAACCAAAACAATTTTACGACAAAAACTCGAAGGCGAGAATCTTTAACTTAGGAGATAAGAAAAGAACCACACAAGGAAAAATAAATTATCCCCGTTCTGGGCAGGACCTTATGCTATCGTAGCTATTATTTCTACGGAAAATACTACTATTAAAATATGGAATAAAAACAGAGCAGTATATAACAATAATCTTAAGTTATTCATCGAATAGGAAAGTAATTCTTTCATCTATACCTTAGTGCAGATGCAATGATATAAAACGAACCATTGCAAGTACCGATCCTGAAGAACAATCCCGGAATTTACTTCGAAGAAGTAGGAAGAGTAAATCTTTACAGCAACGAATGGCAAGTAATAACATATTATGACTTAGAGGAATTGAACTTTGAACTTGACAAGTTGTGTAATCATATGGAGCAAACATGTAGGTTATGTAATTACATAGAAAACTACCACAATAAGTCAATGAAGACATAACACACCAATTATACACTATAATCGGAAACCTCAAACAAAATTCACTACCTACTGCTAAAGTCCGAAACTACTCGATTTAAAAGAGCATTAAATAATGCTGTAGGAACCCTAAGCAAGAATCTTTTGGCACTCTTGACGCGGATAACGCTAAAGCTTTTAACTCGCATATAGATAAACTAAAAAGCAACCAAGACTACCTATTGCAATTAATCAAGAATCAAACCGTTATCGTTGATTCTACAGTTAATGTATTCAATAAAACACACATGACAATAAAATAACAGTTCCTGTACGTAGACGAAAAACTTAATGCCTTGAGTAACCTAGCCAATCGTGTACAAACAGATGAACTGTCGAAAAGTTTTACCACTGAACTAGAGACGATGGTCTCCCTAACGACATTAATGATGGTATGATATCAGACAACCCAAGACCTCTTACTAGATCTGATAACAGATGTTAGACATGGTAAACCATATCCAGCAATAATGACCCCATCTCAAATGAAACATAACCAAGAAAACATCCAAAAAGAATTACCCAACACGCTCACTTTATCAATAGACAAGAACGATAAAAACCTTCTACAACTCAATCAAATTGGTAACGTGAGAAGTACAATTCTCGACAATAGAATAACTTTCCACCTCAAGCTCCTACTCCCATTCAAAGATGAATACCAGTTCGGAAAATACATCCCTTGCTAACGAATCATCTAGATAAGTTCTTTTTTTTATAAAACCTTCACTCGAATATTTAGTAATCGATTATAATAGATACCACTATTACACCGTAAACAGATTCGTGTTACAGAACTGTCAAACGTAAGATCAAGTACATTTCTTGTGCCGTATTATACACCCCATATTTAACACCCAATCTACAAATAACCAATGCGAAGTACAACTCCTCAAACATAGCCACGAAGTACCATCTTCTTGTAATATCAAAGCCGTTCCTCAAATGGATTTTTGGATACAACTATCTCAACCGAATAAATAGCTCTTTTCTATACGAAAAATCATAGTAGCCGACGTAAATAACTTTACTACATATAGTTTAATAAACACAGGAATTATTAACCTATCTATGGGACGTCATCTCCGTATCCAAAATCTAATTATCAAAGCACATACTGCCAAATTAGCAGAGCTTGCTAATCACTATTTCGCATCGTTAAACTTAACCTCCAACCTACCCCTTCTCGAAGAAATTAATTCCACTATTGACCAAGTGCATGTAATAAAATTCCATATGACAACGAGGAACTAGGGTCAATAAGCAAAGCTCTAGGTCGGTTTAAGCAAAGCGAAAATTTAAGTTTCCCTACATTGAATACACAAAACATGCACCACTACGTCATATCCTATGCTTAATTTACGGTAATTTTGATGGTTATTATTGTCCTAATATGCAAAAAGGTTAAACCCAACAAGCTCAGCACCGATAAAAGCACACAACCAAATCAAAACCCCAAAGTCATCTTATCCTTGATCATGAAATTACAAAAAAAAAAACTTTTAAATTGCAAAAGCAAAAACCATTTAGACACCTTACTAAGCATAAAAAAAAATTTAACAGCATCTGGCAAGACCTACGGATCGAAGCAGATCGCAAAAAGTAGTGCGCTTTATTTATACGGAAAAAAGTGGTTTATAAGTTGTTTATTTAAACACAATTAGCTTAAATGGAAAGACAAAGTGTTAGTGCAACAGGCTGCATTGTTAAAAAAGTACAAATATCAGCGGTGAGTCGGATGTTTGGGGAATACTCACCATATCCTCTCCGATAACAAATTGCGGCTAACAAGCTTTCACACCAACCCGCGCGTGATGGCTTTGAGAGTACCCCGAATTGGGAGAAACTGCTCAGAGCCAACTTCCACACATAGGTGGCACCACATTCACAACTCCGAAAATTACATTTCCGGTAGCAGAGGCCCACACCTAAAAAGCGCCAACGGATGAAATTGGTACTAATAAGCATAAAGTGACCTAATAATCTAAGGAACAAACCAACCAACTGAAATTCGATTGATCACAAGGTGATCCGGCAAATATACCTACTTGAAGCAGAAATTTGAGATCGACAGTTCACAACTGAAACCAAACTTATTCTTGCTACAATCAACATTCAGCAGCAGCAGATTTCTTCCATTAATTGTACTAACTCTAGATTTAATCTAATAATAACTTAATTTCTTTCTTTTTCAGTACATTAAAATTTGTTCTAGGTTAAATTTTCTACTTTACGCTTTGTTTTCTTTTTATTATATTTAAAATATTGATTCTTAGCAACTAGGGAAAGCTTTTCTAGTATATTAGAGACATACTTACAGCAAACATTAAGAACGATAACAACGTACTAACTCAAATTGTGGTATCATAAACCATACGCCCCTAGTGGGCGCTAAACATGGGGCCGGCCAGAGGGCCGCAGAACTATTACGCCGCTCTGGACATGGATGATACCATGCCAAGGAAGGTGGCGAGGAAATATGATAAACGAGGTACACGATGGTCTGAGTTCCCTTCTTTGGGGGAGTCTCTTGGAGACACCCTCACCGGGCCAGATCCCAAATATGTCCTTATTTCACTTACCGATAAGAATAAGCTCATAACGGACCTAAACCCTTTTATAGTGACCAAGGACATTGAGCACTGCTCACCCACCATCAGATCCTGCAAAGCATTGCGTGACTGCAAATACCTTGTCTTTTTTCCCTCCAAGACAGCGGCTGAAAAGCTAAAAAGAAATTTCACCAAAATTGAAGGTTATGACGTTAATGTGGAATATCACCACAAGCTCAACTCCTCCAAAGGTATAGCCTTTGCACCAAATCTCAAGTCCCTGACGGAACAGGAGATCTTGGAAGGCTTACAGGAGAAAAACACAACAGTTGTTGAGGTGAAAAAGCTCACACGAGAGAAGGATGATATGAAAATTCCTACTGGAGCACTCCAAATCACATTTGACCGATTCTCCCCACCAACAAATATTGTATGCTGTTTGGAGAACTTGCCAATACGTAGATGGTACCCAGCCCCTCTACGCTGCAGATCATGCCTGGAATTCGGGCATCACGAATCCGTAAGTAAGGAAACACCTGCATGCGAGTTCTGCGCTCGGGGCAGAGCTAAAGACGGTTCTCCTCATGTTCACTGCAACCAGATATATTTTATTGGTTGTAAGACTACAGGGCACCATACTACCCTCTCCAGAAACTGCCCAACCTTCCTAAAGAAGAAGGAAATCGTTAAATTACAAACGGACAACCACCTCATCAGATACGAAGCCAGGAAAAAGTGGTACGCCCTGAATGGAAACCTTGCCCCTGTCCTAGAGAGCCAAAGCAGGACCATGCCAGGACTGTCATTTGCAGACGCCTTTAAAAACGTGCCATCCACATCTGCCCCACAGACTAAAAGGGAGTAACACCATTTGAGGCTAAAAATCCTACAGAAACACCTACAGCTTCGACAAACACAAAGTCTGATAAAAACACCACACCAAGACAAAAACACACGACAGAACAAAAATACACAAGAAATAAATGAAACCACCCCAAAAAAATAAAAATAAAAACCACCATACATCAAACAGACGACACCTCCTCGGACATGCAAACAGACGCAGAACATATCATTAATCTAGACTCCCCCTAAGACACATCATCCACTGAGAACAAATTCACCACTGTTCAAAACAAACCAGATATCACAGTTCAATATATAATGGCCAAGTCTGGGCCTTCAGCAGAATGCATCGCCTTAACGGTTAGTACTAACCACACCTTTGGGGCGACAACCCCCGAAGATGCTACCAAGCTCCTCTCTCTCACACCAGCAACATACAAACATGTCACGGCTCCTTCCTTGGAGCATAAACACCAAACTATCTCCTCACCGAATACACTTCAGTTTGACACAGACGCTATTCAACTCCAGGTCTCTGAAGACGATATGTTGTAACTTATTGTTACTCCATTCTCTAGTAACTATTCCCCCTAAATTGCCATAGTAACCCATTAACCCGTAACATCTTTTTTTTTGTTTCATTTCGAATCCCTTACGCCCCCTCCCATGTCCCATCCCAACAAGCAAGTCCAGAGCCATTGCAGAGATTGCAAAATCCTCCAATGGAACATCTGTGGCTTTTTCAATAATCTAAGTAGCCTTCAGCTAATCATCACCAAATTTACACCTTCCATCCTAGCAATCCAAGAAACACACCTCCCTTCCTCATCACCTCCCATCCAACTACGAAACTACACCCCCTACCTCTACAACACTGCGAGCACAAGAAGAGGAGGTGTTGCAGTGCTGATTAGAGAGACATTCCTTCTACCCCAATACATATAAACACTCCGCTAACAGCAGTGGCAGTGAAAGTTCATATGCGTACTTTCCTACTGGGCGACTTCAACGCGCATCACCCGTTATTGGGATCGCCGCGGAGTGACCGGAGGGGAGGTGGGATCGTGGGATGGCTGGATCGCTCCGACCTTGTTCTCTTCAACGACGGTTCAACAACTATTTTCAACACACGCAACACACCCATTCATATTTATCTGTCATTTGCTCCTCCAGGTCTAACTCACCTAGCAGACTGGAAAGTAGTCGATAACCCCAGGGGAAGTGACCACTTCCCCATAATTATCACTATTTCCGGTGCTCTCCCAGGCAGAGCCCACATACCCAGATATACTGAAAGTCGAGCAGACTGGGACAAATTTCGTGCTGATGTGATGGAATACCTGTCGCAACACCCACCAAAATTGATAGCTGACAAAGAGGCAGCATCCCTCATGAAGGCTCTACGCTATGCGGCAAATAACAGCATACCACTTAACAAGCCGACCTCTAATTTACAGCCTCCGTGGCTGACTCCATCCAACATAAAGACTCTGCCTGGAAGAAATTCAAGAGACAGCCGAGCAAAGCAAATGCCATCGCATACCGCAAGGCAAATGCGATAATGAGAAGAGCCATCAAGCTGGCAAAGAGACAGGCATGGCAGGATTTTGCTGAAAACCACTGCAAAAATCCCCTGCCCTCCGAAACCAGATCTATATTCATCCTACCAACAACTTCCAAAATCCGAGAGAAGCTGATGGCCAACAGGCTGTCATGGCTACTGGAAGAGAAGCTGCGGCCATCAGTCAGGAGCTGCAGACCCGAAAAAGGGACACAGTCCCTCCTTCAGGAACTGGAGTACAACCTGGCAAGCGCACTCTCCAGGGGCAGACATTCTGTTGGGCTGTCGATCGACCTCGAAAAAGCGTTTGATAGAATACCTAAATGCGCCGTTCTCCGGCATCTTGAGCGATGGAATGTGGGGAAGAGATTTGTTAGTACAATAAACTCCTTCTTAACGGAGAGAAAAATTAAGGTCAGAGTCGGAGGACACTTCTCCTCCACTTAAAGCATCCATAATGGCTTGCCACAAGGATCGCCTCTTTCCGTCCAACTTTTCAATGTTTTCATTCACTCCCTCTCAGAAATCCGGGACGATATCCCAAATCTCTTGTTCCACATATACGTGGACAATCTACGCTTCAGACGAAGTCCCGTTTGTCAAACACGTGCTCAACAGGGCCGACACAAACGGGGCAAAAGTCGCGCTGGACAAACTCGAAGCATTGCATGTCTGTCGGAGACGTAAATGCTCGGGAGCGCTCTCGACGTCGATATAGCTTCGATTCCACTCCAAAAAAGCCTCAAGATCCTGGGGCTTGTTTTTTCGCACAACCTTAACTGGACTAAACAAGCGGCAATGGTTGCAGATTCTGTTAAATGCAGGAACAACGTATGTAAAGGTAACTTGGTGGACTTATTATCAGATACAAGGCCTTCAGAATATTTGAAGATACATATTTACAACCAAGTGATGGACATCGTTATCACTAACTTTAAAAATAGGTTTGAGAATCCACCTTTGGCACAGTCAGTTGATTCCTTTATAAAGTTGTACTTGAGACATGGAGAGGTATTCGTAGAAAATTGTAAAAATGTTTTCAATGTTTACATTTCCATCTTACAGGCTGACACAAAAATAATAAATAATTTGCTCCAAAACAAGAGCATTGTAGTAAATTTGAAAATACTGAAAACAGGAATTAATAAAGACTTCTGCCCAAATTTATACTACTACTAGTCTTGTCAGCTCGGCCGGCTGTGAACGGAGCTTTTCCACCGAGTTAACAATTGGTTAAGAATAACTGCTTCACGAGAGATTTTCGAACATTGCACCCCTAAACATTGAAATCGAGATAACAAAAACAAACTAACAGCGTAAATAAAGCGTATATAGACTTGAACTATCTCTCTCTTAAGGCTTAAAAAAACGAAAATTATTGTTCTAAAATGTGTATCTAACTTCAGACCTGTCAAGTACTTAAGTACATTGGTGCTTAAGTATTAGTACCAGTACCAGGACCTGGACTTAAAATGTTTTTAAGTACAATTCCCGATACTGGTACTTCACGCAATTACTACAAATAACGCTACGTAATTTACCTCTTGTAATTTATTTAAATGCGCCTTCTAGTAATAGAGGTTATCTGCATCTGGGGAGTGCCTCAAAAAACTTACCGCCTTAAGTAAAATTGAAAGACAATTATCGCAATTTTTGAAAAGGTTGCCTATCAAGTGCAACACCCAGCTCTACGCTTCCACACCTGTTGAGCGTTGATTTTCATTTGCAGGTCTTGTAAATTCTATACAAAGGCAATCATAATCTGATGTGATATTTGTTTTACTAAAGACAAACTGAAATACTGTATGAACAACCCAAAATTAAAACATCTAAAGCTTATACGGTTCTGTTTAATTTTGTATGTTTTTGCAACATATTTTATGATATTTCGTAAATGGAAACCTCAACCAGTTATTTAGCTGGCTATAGATTTTTCGAAATTTCTGATTTGAGTTTTCGAAAGCTCTTGTTAGGATTGGTACCAGTTTCTGGAATTGTACTTGAAAAATTGTTACTACCAGTACCGGAACTTATATTTGTACTTAAAAGATTTGAAGTATGGGTGCTGGTACTTGTACTTGGAATAAATACGGGCATTTCGCAGGGCGTGATATCAGTTTTGTATACAGAACTTGAGGACCTTGATTTATTTTCCTTAATACGTGAGAGAAGGAAAGGAGGGGATGTGGAAAACAAAAGTCTCTGTTAATTAAATGGCACCACTTTCTTTTATTTTTCGTGCAAATTATAATATATTTTTCAAATAAACACTACTTCCTATGATTTAAAAAATATTTACTAAATCGCATTGAATGTTTGAAGTGGACTGGAATAGATGAGTATCGCTTGGGTTCATTGGGATTAAAGAAAATAATGCACTTTCACGCAATTCGCGAATTGAGTTATGCACTAATCTATTTTCACAATAATTTAAATGTCCGACTAGAACTATTTCGTAAATACTTGTCGCCGTTGGTCTAAATAAGCAATAAGTATCGCCTGTTTGCCAAATGTTGACTGACTAGTTATCATAAAATTGGTTGAATGCTGATAACTTATACTAACTAATAAGCGATGTACCATGCTCTGTACCGAGTACTTAATAGCATTTGTAAGAGTATTTTTTTTTTAACATTTCCAGGTACAAGAAGTAAGATGGGCAATGTCATAGCCCAGCATGAAGGAGTCGTTTTTCTTTCTTACCTATTAAATGACCATTCCTGAATTCCTTTTGTTTGGCGAAAGTGATGTATTGGCCTCTGTAATAAAATTTTAAACAACGCATGAGCGAAACTCTTCCATACTAGTTTAAAAATGTAGCTGTGTACCCCGAATGATGCATCTTTAACACAAGGAGCAATTAAAACGAGGCACAGGCGAACCTCTACTCTGTCCCGATACAATCGCAAACACAGTTAAACATTGTCGGGACACCACAAACGATGATTTCGCCGGTTAGGGGAACACCACACTAATGAACACAGTACAAGGAGAAAACCATATATCCACCCTCATAAACACTAGAGAAAATGTATGCTGCGTATCAGAAATGTCTCATGGCTTTACGTGAGCTCCTGCTATTTTAGCTTAATCTCACGGCACTCTAAATGCACGGATTAGTAGACAAGCGACAATCAACGCCCTCAAGAGGCAGAATATATTATATTCTGTTTCAAGAGTACCAGTTTATGTCAGTGCATGCTTGACATTGGACTTACTGGTCGAAGCGAGACCTATCTAAAATCTCTTCCGATCTGTGGGTCACGGCACCCGGTTGATTTAGCGCAACTCCACGCCGAGAGCCAATCCTCTAAGCATACAATAATAAGCGACCATCCTTCAAATTCACGGACGCAGTATGCAATTTTGTCAAAAGAACAAACTACTCTATTTAGAGAAGAATGTTCGCCTAAGTCATGCAGACTCAGACAATCTCTCTCTGCCCGCATATGGGCTACCACAACCACTACGATGCTCCCACAAGGGGGCCTTCCCAATGATGAGGCAAATATTGCTACTAATGCAGCTCAATTTGGGGCTCCTCATTCCCGTAGTACCAAGTTAGCAATGTTGGCTACCCAATTGGTATGGCTTTCGTATATCATGTTCGTACGATCATGAATACTCCCAGTGGACCTTGCATGCAGATCCTTAAACGTTACTGGTAACTCCGTTCGGGCTTAATCATATTAGCACTTATTACTAAGTGACAGTAGTGGACCACGTGAAGGTTATGATCCGCCCTTTAGGCTAGGAGAGGCTTGAGACTACAGCCCGTAGTCTTATAGCATACCAAGGTACTAATAACAATCTGCATACTAAGTCATATACGCGCTAGGCTACGCTAGGTACACGCACTTTCATCATAAATCAGATCTATGGTTACCTCAGCACAAAGTAGCACGGTGCACATATATGGCTTTTCACATCTTGCGTATCCTCCCCTGGCAGCATTGCGCTTCACTAACCCTTTGCACCACCGTATGCTGCGTATCAGTAAGATATCAGCCCGCCTATGCATTATCATTCAATAGTAATTGAGAAAACTTATTTTGGGCATTTAATCAGTCACAGGTACACAGCCGAATTAATTAAATAAAGTTAGTTAAAACTACACATGCAAAAATACAAGAAAAATAACACTCAGTGAATACACTCACTCTCGTGCTAATATTTCGGCTTAAAACATTACACAAAGTCGAATCAATCTTTCACTACAAAATGAACTATAAGACTAATCCTCAGCGTAAAGGATTCAGTTTATGATATCTACCTACAGTTCCGGGTAAAAAGGAAAGTAACTTAAAAGAAAGACTGAATCCTATTTTGTATGTGTGTGTGTTTCTTTTTGTATTTATTTTATTTTTATATTTCTCTATTTAATAAAAAAAATTACTCATCCTACACATTCAACGAGAATTATAATCAAAATGGGAAACAATTTAAAACTTTTCGACAAAGACTGCCCTATCTCAAAACATTTTCTTATTAAAATCGCGCCAAATGCACGCTGCAGTGGATTAAATGTGCTGATCCTGTTTTTTATTCTTGGGTGCGGAGTTAAGGTTTCACGTAGCAAGACTAAATATTAAAGAAATAGTGACGCGATATTTGCGACTTGTAAAGTGACATGCGATCTTGTAAGTGCTAAGAACAAGCATACAAAATTTCGGTCAAGAGCTAGGAATACGCATGAGCTGGTATACTTCGCACACAAAATAATGTTTGTTAAAACCTATGTACGAAAGTTAGAGGACCTGGCCCAACCCAGAAATAAGTGCTAGTTACGCCAATGAGAGTGACGTGGATTTGTGGACGCGAATAGATTCTATGTTCTCTGTGGAATCCATAGCACAAAGAAGAGGACTGATTACAAATAAATTTTCTATGTTCCGTATGATCAGTGCTAATTCCACGGTATGTAAATACTCTCGACAGAGCGCTCCCGAAAATTTTTCCTCAAAGCTCTCACTTGCGAACCTCAGCCAAAAAAAATATCAAAGGCTGTCGCTCACAGGCCGGAGTTGTTAAATAGCTCCGGCTTGCGAGCCGGAGCCATTCATTATAAAGCTGAGGCTCATCATCATAAAAATGTAAAATTATTATATACAACTTTTTTGAATTTCTTCATTGTGCTTACTCAGTCGGTGTAATTTTAGAGCTAGGTAAATGAAAAATAAGTAATACGTTACTCCTATGCCTGGTATCGTTTGTTTGTTTTCCACCTCCCTTAGATACGTATGCAACATACAGCTTGGGTCACATTTACTTGTAGCTATGTATAGGTATAAAATATTTTTTAATTGTAATTGTCCCAGTCGTGTAGGTATTCGTATAGCAGATATCCGAATTCCTTTTAAATTAATTAAATAATATGGGAAGTGTAGGAAAATCAAGGTAGAAAATAATTTTTTATTTCGGTATACAGGTATGCTCCTCTAATTTATATTTAATATTTCGCCGTAGATATCCGTGGTCAAAAAACTAAAAACTACACTTTAGGTACAGTTTCCGTATGGCAATTTATATATATTCAGCGTTGATTTAAATGTATGAACTAATTTTTTTGGGCAAATGAAATTTATCCGTAGGTTAAAATCATAACACACAGAGTTGAAGTACGTACTTTTTACCTCTTTTGCACCCTATTATAAATATAAAAAAAATCGTGTTTTATTGTTCGTACCAAAATTGGGACATGTAACCGAAAATTTGAAACAGGTAGGCAATTTTAATTTAATGTCCCAATCTCCCATTCCAAAGAATGAGCAAGGGTCAGTATAAACAAAACATGAAAATTGTTCATAAACAAAGAATAAGCTCACATATTTATGACGAGGAGCTGGAGCTGTATAATGAATGGCTCCGGCTCGCGAGTAAAAGCGTTTAAAAATTTTTTTTTTGGCTCCATCTCGCGAGGAACGGCATCAGGAGCCGCTCGCGAGCAAACATTTACTTACCCTGACTAATTCCAATGCATAGTGCCGCACAGCTTAAAGTTATTATTTTAGTAAGCTCTTAAGTATAATCTACTGGCTACAAAAATTATCTCAGGGAATATTATACTAATATAATCCGTGGTGCATAGCTCAGGGAACTATGCTATGTATATGGCAGTGTTCTACAATTATTTATGCGAGGATTCTATGCTTACATAGCTGAGGGTGTTCTGCTTATATAACACAGGATGCTATAATAATTTAGCTTACTTCTATAGCTCAGAGTGTTATACTTTCATAGTGCATTAGACTATATCTACTACGCTATATACGCATTAAGAATATAGTGTTTGAAATAATATATTATGATGTACAACCTTATGTGTATACTATAATCCTCCTACACGTTATGTGTTGAAATCCCAAAAAATATTATAAGTCAATAATTCACGATGTATCTATAGCTCAACAAATATATGTATAAATTATAAGTCCTAAATCTTTTTTTCAGTGTAGATTATGAAACAATAGGGTATACTAAGTCTGCCATTCCATTCGTAACACATGGAATATTTTTGTTTTTCAGTATACAGGGTGTTGCAAAAGTATGGTTACATACGCCAAAATTAGGTAGCTGGGCTCGAGCTAAGAACAAAATTCTAATAGAGTTTTGCCCCACATTGGGTTTTTTTCTGAGATGTGTTGGTAACACTATTTTGTGTACCGGAAAGTGTAGACTTTTGCATTTTAATGTATATCTCAGGAAGGAAATGGCCTAGAGAACTAAAATAAATCTTGTTTAACTTACAATATCTTTCACTTTATTCATCCAGTATCGACAGTTTTAAAATAACAAAATGTCAAACTGGAATTTGTTGCTTTTGTTTTACAAATTTCTTTCTTTCTAATAAAAATGTGTGTTGTTTTAATTATTTGGCAGCTTATATGATTCCCTTTCCAACAATATACAACTTAATGATGTATCTAGAGAGCTTCATAAAATAATATCCAATAATCTTTCAAGTGGGATTCGTACCACAAAATTGACTCATTTATGAGTTTATTTGAGTCGCTTTTATGATGGTCACTTGGTGGCAGAAATAATATCTGCCGTTGTTATGGTCGTAGCATATTGCATATAGCAATATGCCACCACGGACTGAAGCGTGTATGCCCGGCTTGTTGTCGACTACAGCATGAAACCAAAACGCGCCCCGACCGAGAGAAATGCTTCCTCAAGCTCGGTGTCATGTTGAGTGACAGAAAGAAGAAGAAGCTTCTCGAATTTTTTTTTGAAGTCTCGACTTTGAGAAGGTGTGTGGTAAAACGAAAAAATAAAATCGAAAAGGATCGCGATAAACAAATCAAGAAAAAAGGTGCATATTTGAGCACGGAGTTGGTAAGCGCAAATCTTGTGATTGGAGAAGGAACATTTATCCATTAGATCCGCTCCGAAAATCAAAAGGAGAAAACGCATGTGGAAGTCGCTAAAGAAGGTTCCATCAATCGAGAAGAATCTACTCGGGTCTGAAAAGGCAGTAATTTAGCCATCAATTGGTTCCCGACATTCCTTCCGCCCACCTAAAAGGAATTTTCCGAGACATCTAATTGCAGGTCGTTTGGCAGTATCCGAGGCCAATAGCACTGTCGGCTAAATTCTAGCCTTATCTAGTATATACGTACATAGCTTGTCACGTAGTACCCTAATAACAGAACAAGCAATAACCTCAAGGCATCTATAGTCCAGATAACACGCTGAACCACCTAAGGTATTGAAAGTGATACGTAGCAACTCGGAATGAAGAAACCCCTCTTAAATTGTGCAAAAGTTCGCTGAGGAAATGCAGGCTGACGAAATCAACTAATCAACTCATCCAGTCAATTGTTTTGTTTTATGCAGATTAAGTTACAAGCAATGTGCAGTAGTTCGGTGTCAATAGGTAACCCTGTACAGATATATGTAAATGTGACATGTAGATAGAGTATAATACCTTGCATGCATTTAAATTTCTTTTCTTTTGCGTTAGCCTCAATAAGTACACGAAAAAGATTGAATCCAGTGACATGGTGAAACCTCTTGGGGCGCCTCAGCGAGGGAGCATCATCAACAGGAAAAATTGTAAGTTGTCGTCACCTAATCATTTTACACCACCAAATCTTATTATTGCATTGATTAAGAGAATGAGTTTAAAATCTTAATAGTATATACTGGATATAGTGTGGTCATATTTATTTCGTTTTATATTTATGTTGATAGGCAAGAACTAAGCCTCCTATCATGGCGTATACATGTACATAGTCAAAAATTTTATTACTGCCTTGGCTAAACCAATGAATTCAAAATTTTAATAATACATAACATATATATAGCTCTGGTCATAATTTTTCTTCTTATACGTATGTTGATATGCAAGAGTTACGCGTCTCATTATACAATCTACATGTACATAATCAAATTAATTTTAGTATTGCATGGCCTAAATAAGTGAATTTAAACTTTAACAATACATTTTAGATATAGTTTTGATCAAATATTTTTTTCTCCTTATTATATTTATGTTGATATGTAATAATTAAGCCTCTTATTCAATATACATGTACCTACTCAGACCTTATTATTGTATGGTCTACGCAAATGAAGTTAAAACTTTAATAATACATATTAGATATAGTTTTGATCACACATTTTTCCTCTTATTATTTTTATTTTGATGAGCGATAGCTAAGCTTCCTGTTATACAAAGTATACGTATATAATCAGACTTCATCATTGCAATGACTGAACTAATGAATTTAAAATCCTAGTAATACATACTCGATATAGCTGATCGTATCTTTTTCTTCCGCATTACAATTATACTGATAAGCAATAAATTAGCGGACTATTATACCTTTGAATTTATGTAGTAAGATCACATTACCTGAACATATGAACTTAAAGTTTTCATCGTATGTACTCGATATAGAGATAGAGAACTATAGAATCTTAGCCCAAGATATGTAGACCGATAGGCGTTAGGAAAGCTTACTATCATATACTTTAACTGCCGTATTCGTTTCATAATAGTACACATTGCTTGAATATATACAGTTTATAACGTAGTATGAATTGGTAAATAATTTTATTTCTCCTCTCACTTCCCGGAGCCCTATCACATGAAGGTCGCATAGGTCCGCTCTAATTTCTTCTACAGGTCAGCCAAAGGGACTTTGCAGATCGTGCCGAGCAGAGTCATAGGGAGGATGGGGCAAGGCCATGAAGGCAGAACATCTGCGCCTTCCACAGTAAGTAGGTAAGTGACGTAAGGGTCCCTTCAGGACCGAGTGTGTGTCGGCTCTTTTGTATGCAGGCATGAAAATTTTTTGATTATGGATGATGACAGCGGCAGGTATTTTCGGGAACTCCCCCACACTCTCCGCCACCCTTAGCCGAGGTGCTAGCATGCCGCCCTGTGCTATCGTTGTCATCAGGCGATCTGTCAGCCCATGCTGGCAGTTTGGACTTAACGTCCTGGTCAAGTCGCCTTCAACATACTTCCATAACAAAATGGCGCCCAACGCGGGGCCTTAACATCTTGAGTACATCAGACCTCTTTACTGGGGACTGAGATTGCTTTGCAGATATGGACATCTGGCTTTCAGCTAATTGTCTGACTCGGTAGTCTCACATCCAGTGGAGATGGGATAACATCAGTACTCGGCTTCACGTGAACCTTCTGTTCGAAAGGGTTGTCCATTCTTCTAGTTATGATACGTTGTGCGCGTCCATTTGTTACTTCCATAACAAAATGGCGCCCAACGTGGGGCCACCTCAGTTAGACTTCGGTGGTCTAAATATAAATTTTACTGGGGACTGAGACTTTGAGAGAGATGATCATCTGGTGTCTGCCAGTTGATTGACCTCAGGTCTCACATCCAGTAGAAGATATGGGTGGACCTGAGTCTAATTGGTTTTGTTGAAAATTTTTTTTGTAAAGTAACGTAAAATTTTGAAAGTTTTATTGGAAGTCTTTGATATTTTGAATTTTTGGATTAAAGTAAAGTAACATTTTTTGAATTTAATGAAAGTTTTTTGGAAGTTGAAATCCGGCTTTAGGTTTGACTTCGGTCAAGCCTCAAGCCTGAACAGTTGTTGAATTTTTTTTGAAAGTTTTTGGAAATGTTTTTGGATGATCTTTCCCGCTGGCCTTCTGCCATGGAAATGGTAGGTGGCCTCACGAAATTTTCGTTTGAGCTCTTGTGGGGACATGTCTCTGTTGGGCAACTGGCTGGACAGAGTTATGAATCTGCGAGACAACTTCTTGGCTTCCAGCTAATTAGTTGACCAGACTCATGACTCTGCCCGGCTAGCGAACTAGCTGGACACGACGATTCGGTGAGGAGAAGAGAACGAGTTCTCGGAGGATGGGATTGATGCTGGAGATCTTCAGTGATCAGGAGTTGGCATACTGCTAACTGCCTGGCTGAAGAATCTCTGGCAGCATTCTCAGTCTTTGATACCTCCGACTTTACTCTTCCCAGATTTCTGCAAGAGCTCTGACTTTTTCAATGCACACACTCACGTCACTTGCCTGTATCCTGTTTTTGACCTTGGGGGAGAGAGAGCGACCTGACCTCTTATGTGGGAGTTAGCTTCGGGAGGTGAGGGAGAAATGTTTTGATCGAATTGTTCTTATCTCGTTTTTTTCAATTGTGAAACGCTATAATTGTTTTGCGTTATTACATTTTTTTTAGCAAATTCTTTGGACGTTTAGAAAGATATTTTTCTGAGTGACAGATCTTGTCCCAACTTGCAAACTTTTAATTTAGTAAGTGTATGAGATAGAGCGAAAGTCTCTTTATGGTATGTAGAAGTTTCCTCTTCTATTTATGGTAATTATCTAAAGGATAAAGACTATATATTTATGAGAATATTTTGAATTTTGGTAGTTAATGAAAAATTTTTCTAGTATTTATAGATCCAGTAGTTCGTTTTTGTAGGAATATACAATATCTTCCTACATCCGAAGGCTTTTTGTTGCTTATCGCATATACACCTGTTATATACCAAGGATTTTTATATTACGAGTATGTAACTGGTGTATATAATGTTTTAGTGATAATAATTATCCACTGGAATTTAGTTAGCTACTTTTGGTTATTTTTATTTACATAGTACGCGCTAATAAATTTAGTAGCTCGTTAGCTTCGATCTTGTTTGAGCCTGTTGATTTCGATTGTTGACTTTTTAAATTTCTCTGACATTCTTCTTCGAACTTTTGGTTTGCAAAACGTTTTCAATTTTGCTACTCACTATGGCTACAGTAAGAACGCCACCACCTGCTACAAATAGTATGTCAATGCTACCTGAACCATGCTCCATCTGTCGTGATGCAAGCTGGTCGGCCGAAAGGAAGCCTGTAATAACCGTATGTGAGCACATTTTTCACCAAGCATGCCTGCAGCATTGGATAGGTGAACATGCTAGTTGTCCTAACTGCCGATGTCATATTACACAACAGGACTTCAGAGAATATAATGGTGCAATACCGAAGAAGGTGAAGCCGGTGAAGTCTACTAAGCACGATGTGCCGAACTTAGATCTGCCTAGGTTCGACCTACCACCACCTAATAGACGCTCGTTATCTCCAGGAATGGGCGATTTGCATTCCCGGACGTTCACTAATCACAACTCACGGCAAGACAGTTCATTACCCCCAGCTCAAGGCCACACCTCAGCTGCTACGGATGCGCTGTTGGCAGGCTTACGCTTACAAATGCAGGACCTGGTACGTGAAGGTCTCGAACACAGCCTCAGTACATTACGGTCTGAGTTAGTAGATAGTGTCCGTCAGCAAGTAGCAGCCATGGTGCCACCAATAGATTTTTCACGTCCTCCTCCGGCTATGGGAAATCCCAGACCATCTGACGATTTTCCCAATGTGCATAGACAATCCTTTAATCGACCTCCATCCGCGTTTGGTCAGCCTCTAAATCAGCCCGCACCAAACCCTGTACCACCACCACCTATTCGTGTTCCTGCAGGCATAGGACAGCGACGTTCTGGCAGCCCTATCCGCAGGTGGAATATCTCTTACAGCGGTGACAGTTCTCGGCTCACAGTCGATGAATTTGTATTCCGAGTAGAAGCCTTGACTTATTCGGCTTTGGAGGGAGACTTCGACTTACTGGTGCGTCACATGACTACTCTGCTTTCTGGACCAGCAATGGACTGGTACTGGTCTCTCCTGAGGCAAAATTCCACGCCGTCATGGGAGTATGTGAAAGCAGCTCTATTAGCTGAATGGGGAGTACCCAAAGACGACCTTAAGGTCAAAGTCCAGCTCATGCTGCGCAAGCAGAAAGGAGGAGAGTCATTTGCCACTTACTACCAGCATCTAGTACAGTTACAAGACCAACTGCAGAACCCGTTGCCAGACGTTGAATTTCTGGAAATAGTCAAGTCAAACTTACTGCCGGAAATACAAAATAAAATTTGCTTGCATCCTACCAATACCATCCACCAGCTCAGGATTCTGGTAAATCAAATCCAAGCGACGCAGCTGCGCATCGCAACAGCAAGTAGTTGGAACGCTTATCGCGGACAAAGAGTTAGTGAGGTGGATGGATATCATTTGACCGAGGCTGACTTGAATATATCACCTGGACGTAGCGACGAAGTCTCACTATCTGCCATTTCAACCCCTAAAAATGTAACCTGCTGGAATTGTGACCAGTCTGGACACTTTTACCAAGATTGCCGGCAGGAACGACAAACTGTATTCTGTTACGGATGTGGACGGAAGAACACCTTCAAGCCAGATTGCATTCAATGTCAACAGAAAAACTTCAGACGGGTCGGGAATACCAACACCTCTTTCCGACCAGCGTCGACATCACGAGCAATCAATGCATCGAACACTCCAGTGCAAGCTTTGAACAAGGAGGAAGGTCCGCTCCATTAACAGACACTATCGAAAACTCCCTGATATGTCCTCTGATATCATTCAGTGACTCTGATGATATCAGCAAAACACCTGATAGTACGATTACGTCTTTGATAGAGGCGGAGAACTTGATGGATTTCTCTGCAGATCTCCAAGCTCCCATTTCCACTTCTGGGGAGCCCGTGACATTGCTAGACACTTCATTAGAAGAGTCTTTAATCTTCGATGTCCCGTTGACACCTATAGCACGTGTAGCTGACAAGGTTACTGAGCAGGAGATTTGGCCTCCTGTTACTTCTGTATTGAAACGGCCACCAAACTCTGTTATGACGAGCGGGCGTAAGCCAGTTTTACATCCGCTGACGCCGTATCATACGCGTCTGCAGAGATATAACACAGCAAAAGACCGAATTTTCTCCTCAGTAGCGGAGTTAGCGGAGATTATGTTTCCCGACCGGGATATGAGACCGAAAAGGAAAAGATCAACCGTTCGTTGGCGAGAATACTGTCGACGAATGAAACTGGAAAGGAAAAAACTAGCACAGATTTCCGTGTCGATGCCAGACGACATTCGACCGTACGCAGAAGTAAAGCTGCTCGGGCGAACTGAGACTGGATTACTTGATAGTGGTGCCACTGTCAGTATTCTAGGCCAGGGAGCTCTCGAGAAGCTTGCTGAAGCAGAGGTTGAATGGAAGAAGTATCGGACACAGGTCCAAGTAGCTAATGGTGCCATGACGACTGTTCATGGTCATGTGAACTTGGACGTCACTTTCCGTGATAAGACCCAAAACGTGCGTTTTTACGTGGTTCCTGGGCTCACACAGGCACTATATCTGGGAATAGACTTCTGGCGCCTCTTTGGGTTAGCTCCGGATGTCCTAGGTATAGTCGCAGAAGTGAATCCAAGTGGAATAGCTACCTCTGACACCGATGGGCATATCCTTTCTAGTTTAGAACACCAACGCTTAGAGAGCACAAAACAGCTTTTCCCCTCTTTCGCCTCTTTAGGCCTGGGAAAAACATCATTGGTCACTCACAAGATTGATACGAATGACGCCGCCCCGATAAAACAGCGCTTTTATCCGATTTCCCCGGCAGTGCAAAGTTTGATGGATGCAGAATTAGAGCGAATGCTATCACTGGGTGTGATAGAGGAGAGCCAGAGTCCTTGGAGCTCTCCAGTCGTTCTGGTAAGGAAGCCTGGAAAGGTCCGGCTTTGTTTTGACGCCAGGAAGGTCAACTCGGTTACGAAGAAGGACGCCTATCCGCTACCGCAGATAGACGCACTTCTGAGTCGACTTCCTCCGGCAAACTACATAACGAGCCTGGACCTGAAAGATGCATTCTGGCAGATCCCACTGGACACTGATTCCAGAGAGAAGACCGCTTTCACAGTACCTGGTCATCCTCTCTATCAGTACACAGTGATGCCATTCGGCCTATGCAACGCTCCCCAAACGATGTGCCGCCTCATGGATAAAGTCATTCCTTTCGATCTTCGTGAGAACGTTCTCGTCTATTTAGACGATTTATTAATTCTATCATCTGACTTTGACACTCATCTCATGCTGCTAGCCAGGGTAGCGGATTGTTTGAGGAAAGCTGGCCTTACTATAAACGTCGAGAAGAGCAAGTTTTGTATCAAGGAGACTAAATACCTGGGATTCATTGTAGGAAGGGGAGGTATGAGAACTGACCCTGACAAAATATCAGCCATAGTTGACTATCCGTCACCTAAAACTGTTCGGCAAGCCCGACGCCTACTAGGTATGGCAGGATGGTACAGACGGTTTATTCCGAACTATGCTGATTTGACTGCATCCATTACAGACACTTTGAAAAACCCGAGTCAGTTCAAATGGACATCTGAAGCCCAGACGTCTCTTGATCTACTCAAACAAAAACTTACTTCGGCTCCGTTGCTAGTGAGTCCAGACTTCACCAAACCGTTCGTCATTCAGTGCGATGCGAGCCAACAAGGTATTGGAGGAGTGTTGCTTCAGCTAGATGACGATGGCCACGAGAAGCCAATAGCCTACGTCTCGAAAAAGTTGAACTCCGCTCAACGAAATTACACCGTCACAGAGCAAGAATGCCTAGCTGCAGTCTTGAGCGTACAGAAGTTCCGGCCCTTCATAGAGCTTATGCCGTTCAAGATAGTGACGGATCACGCGAGCTTGAAATGGCTGATGTCTCAAAAGGACCTCAGCGGAAGACTTGCTCGGTGGAGTTTGAAGCTTCAGGGCTTCGACTTCACTATTGAACACAGGAAAGGAAGCCTGAACGTAGTCCCTGATGCGCTGTCACGCATTCATTGTGACAGCATGAACACAAACGAAGATCCTGGCCCGGAAGTTGACCTTAGTTCGCCATATTTCAATTCGTTGGAATATGAAGAACTGAGACATAAGGTTAAAACGACTTCTGGCAAACTACCAGATCTTTGCGTCAGGGATGGCTTCGTTTATATTCGGACTGTTCCGAGAACAGGCGATCCGATCCAGGAGGAAGAAGCGTGGAAGCTTTGGATTCCACGTGGGCTTGTCACCGACGTCATTTCGAGAGCGCATGATCCGCCGCTAGCTTCACACGGAGGAATAGGGAAAACCCTAGAACGTCTGCGAAGACATCTGTACTGGCCACGAATGACAGTTGATGTCAGAAATTACGTAGCCGCCTGTGACGTGTGTAAAGAAACGAAGGCTCCTAATACTATTTTGCGACCACCGATGAAAGTCCAGTCTGTGATAGAACGACCATGGCAAAAGCTGTACGTCGATTTCTTAGGTCCATATCCTCGGTCAGTTAAAGGAAACGTCTGCATTCTGATAGTTCTTGACCACTTTTCTAAATTCCCACTTCTCAAACCTATGAGAAAAGCGTCTACGCTCAATGTATGCCAATTCATTGAGACTGAAGTGTTTCACGTGTTCGGAGTTCCGGAGACCATAGTCTCTGACAATGGAGTCCAGTTTTGCTCGGCTCAGTTCGCCAGACTACTGGAAAAGTATGGGGTAAAGCATATGCGAACGGCAGTTTACTCGCCGCAAGCAAACGCCTCAGAGCGAGTAAACCGGTCTCTGTTGTCAGGGATTAGTGCCTATATCCAGAAGGAACACACCAGATGGGATGAGAAACTGAGCCAAATAGCTAGTTCCCTCCGGAGCTCTTTCCATCAAGCTACTGGTTTCTCTCCCTATCGAACACTCTTCGGTCAACAAATGATAGAACATGGCAGCTCCTATTCCATCTTGAGGAGCATTGGAACTCTTAATGAGCCACTGAGAGTAGACGCAGAAGATAAAATGAGATTGATCCGTGCGAGAGTGCAGGAAAATTTACAACACGCATTCGAACAGGGTTCAAAAGCCTACAATCTCAGGGCAAAACCCGTCGAGTTCAAAGTTGGTCAGGAGGTATTTAGAAGGACTTTTGCCCAAAGCAATTTCCAACAGCAGACTAGTGCTAAACTGGGACGAAAATTTGTTAAATGTCGGGTTAGAGCCAAGAAAGGAAACTCACTATACGAACTTGAAGATCTGCGGGGAAAACTGTTAGGTGTCTATCACGCTAAAGACATCAAGCAGTGATCATCAGTATGAAAACATCGTCGATACTTATTGTCGTTTATTCCTGGTAGCCCTAAGAAGGCATCCAGCCAGCTTAACTGGTAAACTATAGGATATCACGAAGCCCTCCTATTGCCCCGTCAATGGTGGGTGATATACCTGTTGAAAGTCAATCTCATTATAGCACCCCTACCGCTTGTGAGTAGATAACCTTTTATAGTCCCTTCCGGATCGGCCTCATTAGGAGGAAAATTTTTCCCTGTCTGTCCAGCTGCAACGTTTCGTTAATCGTCGGACATAGTAGTACTAGATCTATACCTGGTAGCCCTAAGAAGGCATCCAGCCAGCTTAACTGGTAAACTATAGGATATCACGAAGCCCTCCTATTGCCCCGTCAATGGTGGGTGATATACCTGTTGGAATCCATTCCCATATTCGGCTGTCAACATGTCACTACTTCGACGACGCCTTGGAGACACACCCTTGAACAATCGCAGTCTGAGATCAGGGTGAGAGGTTGCGCCGGGAAAGCTTAGCGATCAGTTCTTTAGGTTACTGATCGCGGGGCTTCCTCAGCATCTCGGTGAAGGAAGGCAGAGAGGCATCGACCGGCTGGATTTTTTGGGTTACCAGCTTGTCGATGTAGCTTTGGCTTCCCCACACGGAGAAGGATGTCGAAGTCTGATCGAAGACTGACGAGACTTCAAGGATGTGTCCTCGACGTGTCATCGGAAGTAGAGTCTGAGGATGAGGAAAGCATAGGGTCGTGGGTCGTGACACACATTGAGCGCCCGCAGTGATGAGGCCTATGTGTAAGACCGGCTAGCTCAGTCGACCATTTTTCAGCGTCGTCTGAACCACGGGTGGCGCAGACCACTCTGCCCTGTTATGGTCGTAGCATATTGCATATAGCAATATGCCACCACGGACTGAAGCGTGTATGCCCGGCTTGTTGTCGACTACAGCATGAAACCAAAACGCGCCCCGACCGAGAGAAATGCTTCCTCAAGCTCGGTGTCATGTTGAGTGACAGAAAGAAGAAGAAGCTTCTCGAATTTTTTTTTGAAGTCTCGACTTTGAGAAGGTGTGTGGTAAAACGAAAAAATAAAATCGAAAAGGATCGCGATAAACAAATCAAGAAAAAAGGTGCATATTTGAGCACGGAGTTGGTAAGCGCAAATCTTGTGATTGGAGAAGGAACATTTATCCATTAGATCCGCTCCGAAAATCAAAAGGAGAAAACGCATGTGGAAGTCGCTAAAGAAGGTTCCATCAATCGAGAAGAATCTACTCGGGTCTGAAAAGGCAGTAATTTAGCCATCAATTGGTTCCCGACATTCCTTCCGCCCACCTAAAAGGAATTTTCCGAGACATCTAATTGCAGGTCGTTTGGCAGTATCCGAGGCCAATAGCACTGTCGGCTAAATTCTAGCCTTATCTAGTATATACGTACATAGCTTGTCACGTAGTACCCTAATAACAGAACAAGCAATAACCTCAAGGCATCTATAGTCCAGATAACACGCTGAACCACCTAAGGTATTGAAAGTGATACGTAGCAACTCGGAATGAAGAAACCCCTCTTAAATTGTGCAAAAGTTCGCTGAGGAAATGCAGGCTGACGAAATCAACTAATCAACTCATCCAGTCAATTGTTTTGTTTTATGCAGATTAAGTTACAAGCAATGTGCAGTAGTTCGGTGTCAATAGGTAACCCTGTACAGATATATGTAAATGTGACATGTAGATAGAGTATAATACCTTGCATGCATTTAAATTTCTTTTCTTTTGCGTTAGCCTCAATAAGTACACGAAAAAGATTGAATCCAGTGACATGG
Source organism: Dioctria rufipes (assembly GCA_963924295.1). Lineage (NCBI taxonomy): Eukaryota > Metazoa > Arthropoda > Insecta > Diptera > Asilidae > Dioctria > Dioctria rufipes. The sequence goes on from OZ002744.1 coordinate 140,932,393, forward strand.
TGAAACCTCTTGGGGCGCCTCAGCGAGGGAGCATCATCAACAGGAAAAATTGTAAGTTGTCGTCACCTAATCATTTTACACCACCAAATCTTATTATTGCATTGATTAAGAGAATGAGTTTAAAATCTTAATAGTATATACTGGATATAGTGTGGTCATATTTATTTCGTTTTATATTTATGTTGATAGGCAAGAACTAAGCCTCCTATCATGGCGTATACATGTACATAGTCAAAAATTTTATTACTGCCTTGGCTAAACCAATGAATTCAAAATTTTAATAATACATAACATATATATAGCTCTGGTCATAATTTTTCTTCTTATACGTATGTTGATATGCAAGAGTTACGCGTCTCATTATACAATCTACATGTACATAATCAAATTAATTTTAGTATTGCATGGCCTAAATAAGTGAATTTAAACTTTAACAATACATTTTAGATATAGTTTTGATCAAATATTTTTTTCTCCTTATTATATTTATGTTGATATGTAATAATTAAGCCTCTTATTCAATATACATGTACCTACTCAGACCTTATTATTGTATGGTCTACGCAAATGAAGTTAAAACTTTAATAATACATATTAGATATAGTTTTGATCACACATTTTTCCTCTTATTATTTTTATTTTGATGAGCGATAGCTAAGCTTCCTGTTATACAAAGTATACGTATATAATCAGACTTCATCATTGCAATGACTGAACTAATGAATTTAAAATCCTAGTAATACATACTCGATATAGCTGATCGTATCTTTTTCTTCCGCATTACAATTATACTGATAAGCAATAAATTAGCGGACTATTATACCTTTGAATTTATGTAGTAAGATCACATTACCTGAACATATGAACTTAAAGTTTTCATCGTATGTACTCGATATAGAGATAGAGAACTATAGAATCTTAGCCCAAGATATGTAGACCGATAGGCGTTAGGAAAGCTTACTATCATATACTTTAACTGCCGTATTCGTTTCATAATAGTACACATTGCTTGAATATATACAGTTTATAACGTAGTATGAATTGGTAAATAATTTTATTTCTCCTCTCACTTCCCGGAGCCCTATCACATGAAGGTCGCATAGGTCCGCTCTAATTTCTTCTACAGGTCAGCCAAAGGGACTTTGCAGATCGTGCCGAGCAGAGTCATAGGGAGGATGGGGCAAGGCCATGAAGGCAGAACATCTGCGCCTTCCACAGTAAGTAGGTAAGTGACGTAAGGGTCCCTTCAGGACCGAGTGTGTGTCGGCTCTTTTGTATGCAGGCATGAAATTTTTTTGATTATGGATGATGACAGCGGCAGGTATTTTCGGGAACTCCCCCACACTCTCCGCCACCCTTAGCCGAGGTGCTAGCATGCCGCCCTGTGCTATCGTTGTCATCAGGCGATCTGTCAGCCCATGCTGGCAGTTTGGACTTAACGTCCTGGTCAAGTCGCCTTCAACATACTTCCATAACACCGTCATCATCATCATCATCATAATCATCATCATCATCATCGTCATCCACATGATCATCATCCTGGTCATAGTCATCTTTATCATAAGGAGATTTACATGTCGCTCCATCTTGTGTTTCGTAAGTCTAACTGGAACTATTGTGAGGAAACGCTCTTTCTCTAGGATGAATACGTTAACTGATAAATCGTTCTGGTCTTCAAATTGTTTAATCTGGTCAAGCGTAATGGGAAATGTTATCCCATTTAAATTAAGTACTGTAGGGTAATACGGATACGACGAGATCCTTTCAGAATGAACATTTGTACGATATAGCACTGCTATTACGGCCCATGCGAAGCATGCTTCATCATTATTTTGTACATTGATGCAAGCTTTCATTGATGCAATTTTTTGTAAGGGCATGTAGGAAGATACTCGGAGTTGTTCAAACTTGTTGATGTGTACTGCTAGATGTATTATAGAGTGAAGAACCCAGCAACTGTCTTTTCCCTAGACTTCTTCCAGCTGTTTGTTTATTGGATCCAAAATGTTTGATTTAAACCAATCCTCCAAATTACCATCGGCACTAATCGGAGGAGTTCTTGCTTGAAAATATTTAATGTCTTTTATGTTTTCATTGTCAGCACTTTGTTTAATAAATTCGCCGCAAAATGTTGTAGAAACTAGTAGTTACGCTATGGGAGTTCTGGCGCACTTTTTCCATACAAAAAGTGTCCGGAAAATTCAAACTAAAGGGTTTTCCAATAAGAGGTGTTATTTTAATTAGCCCGCTATTTCGGTAGATGTCACTTTTGGAGGTGTCATTTTTTGACATTTGACAAGTAGAAACTACGCCATTAAGAAAACTGGAACGACACACGATTCAGCAACGTATTGAATTTATTAAAATTCACTATAAAAATGGTGAAAATGTGGCAGAGACGGTTCGTAAAACTCGAACATTTTTGGGTCGTCGTGAAGCACCTTGTCGGACGGCAATACAGAAATTGGTAGAAAAATTCGAGCTGTCGGGACTAGTTAGTGATGTGAAGAATAAAACCCGTGCACGTTGCTCAAGAACAGCCGAGAATATTGCTGCTGTAGCCGAAAGTGTTGAAGAAAACCCAGGTTTGTCCACTCGTCGTCGTTCTTTGGAATTAGGCATTCCACAAACGTCATTACACCATATTTTGCATAAAGATTTGGGTCTTAAGGCTTATAAAGTTCAGTTAACACAAGAACTCAAGCCAGCCGATCATCAACAACGTCGAGTCTTTGCTGATTGGGTCCTTGAAATGCATGAAAATGATCCGGAATTCCATCGAAAACTCGCCCATTTCCACCTCGATGGCTTCATCAACAAGCAAAATTGTCGCATCTGGGGCTGGGAAAACCCAAGAGTTATTGTTGAAAAGCCTCTCTGTCCTCAACGTGTAACTGTTTGGTGCGCTTTATGGTCCCTCGGGGTCATTGGACCTTACTTTTTCGAAAATGAAGCTGCAGCAACAGTTACGGTGAATGGATTGCGCTATCGACAGATGATTAATGATTTTTTCTGGCCGGAATTGGATGGTATTGCTCTGGACAACGTTTACTTTCAACAAGATGGCGCTACGTGCCATACAAGCAACGAAACCATTTACGGGAAAAGTTTCCGGACCGTATTATCACTCGAAGAGGTGATTACAATTCGCCACCGAGATCATGTGACTTAACACCTTGCGACTTCTTCCTTTGGAGCCACGTGAAAGCGAAGGGCTACCCCAAAAGCCCAGCGTCGATTCAAGACATCAAAGATGGAATTCGTGAGGCTATCGAGGACATAGGGCAGCCACTTTGCGATTTGGTTATGGAAAATTTCATGAAAAGATATGGTCCTATAGGTGTGGTCGTGGTGGTCATTTGGCTCGTGTTATTTTCCATTATTAACGGCATACCTTCCTCTTTATAATAAAGTAAAGATTCGATTATTTATCTCAAAAAATGGAATTTTTCTTTGAATATCAGAATAACACCTCTTATTGGAAAACCCGTTATTTTGTTGGTTCTAGATCGGGCTCTGGGCCACTGGGTGGGAATCCGTCTAGGGGTCTACGTCACAGGGCCTGCCTGGGAAATTCCTTTCGGACCATCTGGCTGACCAGGAGATGACATCAACTGATAAGTTGGCCGCCACCATACACTGTTCAAGCTCTTGTCTTAGCTGAATTTTTAATAAAATAATGTTGGATTTTTGCTGGAATCGAACCGAGAACGCTTGCTTTTGTAAAATCCGAGGCGCCTACCATGTATGTACGTAGGTATGTTGACTTGGATATGTCCGATAATCAAATTCCGAATAATGTAAACAAAATCGCAGCCGAGTAATGTAAACAAAATTCGCACTAATTGATATTAGTAATAATTCCTAGGATATTTTTTTGTTCATGCCAGTACTAAGGACTAAAATTTTCATCACAAATCCTCTACGGTTCGAGATATTAGTGATCTTACCTTCTCAGTGTTATTAATATTAGTAGCTGAAAAAAAAACAAAAGCTACAACCACTATAACCTAAGTTGTGGATTCAAGATTTAATGATATTAATCTATAGGCATCTTTTATGAACAAGATGGCACCATGTGATGATATACATACATATCTAAATATAACTCAGGCGAAGGTGATTGGGGTGAATGTAGGTAGATACATATGTTGACTATGCAGGTGTAATGCTTATAATTTGGTTCCTTGCATAGATATATTCGGACAGCCGATTAATGTAAACAAATTCGTACAGCCGAAAAATGTAAACAAAATCCCAGTCGAATAATGTAAACAAAATTCGCACAGACCCGAGTAAAGTAAACAAGTTTATGAAAGATTCCCATTTTCTTTAGCTGAAAAACCCACAACTGATATTTTGTCTTAGATGAGTAGTTATAATTGAAAATTTCTTTTGTTGATAATAAAAACTCATTAACAACTATGGCATAAGTTGTGCTCTGTATGTATCTTTTATAAACAAGAGTTATCATGATATTCGATATCTAAAAAGAGATCACGGCTGCTTGGGATGGTAAGAATGGAAATTAAAGCCTAGAAAATTTTCGGTGAAGGGGTGTAGGTGTACTGAAAAGTCTTATCAGAAATTCTCTATGGGCTCTGGTTTTCGAGATATTAGCGATTTTACCTTTTCAGATATAGTTAGAATTATTAATAATTCAAGTTACTCTGGGGAGTTGTAGATATCAGCATGATGTCGCCTTGGATTTATTGTTTTCTTACTTCAAGATTTCTTAGCGACGAATTTGTAGATATCAGAAGTTCTGGATCACTTTCTATGGGGGGTTCTGGGTATCAAATATTAAATGTTTACCAAATATTAGGCATGCTTCCCCTGTTTATGATGTAATTTCATATCATCGCTGTAAACAAATTCGCATTTAAGCTGAATGGTTCATACACACCTGTGTAAACTTCCTGTTTAAAAATTCGCATTTTAGCTGAATGAGTCAGGCACACCTGTGTAAACAAATTTAAGCAATATCAGCAACATTTATTCTTTTCATGTAATTTGATACCACACTTCCTGTAGGCAGTCAAAAATTTTATTGTTCCAAGAATTTTACCGATCGAAACGTTTCATTGGAATTCACATTAACTAAACAAATTTTCACATTTTGTTTTTTATCTTGAAATGCATTCATGTAAACAATCTAACTCATATTTGCAAATTCGACCAGCAGAATAAAGTAATCAAATTAATTTGAATGATTTATGTTTTTTGGTTTATCGTGTAATTCGATATCATCTCAGCCTGTAAGCAAATTCAATGGAATTCATCCTGAGCAATGATTATTGCAGCAGCAGGATCATTCATGTTTACAAAAGGTTCCTATAAAAACCCAAGCAAACTTTTGGGGAGCATCAGTCAGTTTTAGTGAGTCTCAGTGATAAATTAAAAACATATAAAAAAAATAAAGATGACAACTGCACTAGTAAGTAAAAGTTCTGAAATAATTAAAAACTTGCGGAAGGATGTGTTGAAGTGTTTAACAAATTCAGAGAATAAAAATATTCCTGGTCTAATGAAAGATGAGCTGAATGGGAAAATAATGAGCGAATTTGTAGGCTTGCGCTCGAAAATGTACAGTCTACGTATAAACGATGGCAAAACTGTAAAGAAAGCAAAAGGAGTAAAGACTAATGTAGTCCAGAGGAATATCAATTTCGAAGACTACGTCGAATGTTTGAATAACAAGTGAGTATTAACTGCTAATCAGAGCTCCATACGATCGCATAACCATAATGTCTACACGATCAGCCAAAAGAAGATTGCGTTGAGTACATATAATAACAAGCGCTATATTATGAGTGGGACAGCGGATACTCTACCATGGGGACATTACTCTATTCAATCAGAACAGCAAGAAGCAGACGCAGACATCATATAATCTAAGGCTAGTCTAAGACATGTATTGTAAATAAAAAATATATTATAGCTGAAATACCCTTTAATGAAATACTTTGTTTTAATTGTATTTAGTCTAAGATATACATTATTGTAAAATAAAGAAAGTATTATTACAGTTATAGGGAAACCGATTTAAGGAAGCCCAACCTTTGAATGATACACTAAGAATTAAATGCTAATTTTTTTCTATTTATAATAAATCAATAATGATATTTTATATATGATATTCTTTTTATTCAATTTCCCATACTAAGTCCGGAACTTCCGAATAATATTTGACCACTACACCGGAAGGCGGTGGTGGAGGAGGGGCGGTGGTGGTGGTTTGTTTGTTTTCCACCTCCCTTACATACGTATGCAACACACAGCCTATTTGGGTCACATTTACTTGTAGCTATGTATAGGTATAAAATATTTTTTAATTGTAATTGTCCCAGTCGTGTAGGTATTCGTATAGCAGATATCCGAATTCCTTTTAAATGAATTAAATAATATGGGATGTGTAGGAAAATCAAGGTAGAAAATAATTTTTTATTTCGGTATACAGGTATGCTCCTCTAATTTATATTTAATATTTCGCCGTAGATATCCGTAGTCAAAAAACTAAAAACTACACTTTAGGTACAGTTTCCGTATGGCAATTTATATATATTCAGCGTTGATTTAAATGTATAAACTAATTTTTTTGGGCAAATGAAATTTATCCGTAGGTTAAAATCATAACACACAGAGTTGAAGTACGTACTTTTTACCTCTTTTGCACCCTATTATAAATATAAAAAAAATCGTGTTTTATTGTTCGTACCAAAATTGGGACATGTAACCGAAAATTTGAAACAGGTAGGCAATTTTAATTTAATGTCCCAATCTCCCATTCCAAAGAATGAGCAAGGGTCAGTATAAACAAAACATGAAAATTGTTCATAAACAAAGAATAAGCTCACATATTTATGACGAGGAGCTGGAGCTGTATAATGAATGGCTCCGGCTCGCGAGTAAAAGCGTTTAAAAATTTTTTTTTTGGCTCCATCTCGCGAGGAACGGCATCAGGAGCCGCTCGCGAGCAAACATTTACTTACCCTGACTAATTCCAATGCATAGTGCCGCACAGCTTAAAGTTATTATTTTAGTAAGCTCTTAAGTATAATCTACTGGCTACAAAAATTATCTCAGGGAATATTATACTAATATAATCCGTGGTGCATAGCTCAGGGAACTATGCTATGTATATGACAGTGTTCTACAATTATTTATGCGAGGATTCTATGCTTACATAGCTGAGGGTGTTCTGCTTATATAACACAGGATGCTATAATAATTTAGCTTACTTCTATAGCTCAGAGTGTTATACTTTCATAGTGCATTAGACTATATCTACTACGCTATATACGCATTAAGAATATAGTGTTTGAAATAATATATTATGATGTACAACCTTATGTGTATACTATAATCCTCCTACACGTTATGTGTTGAAATCCCAAAAAATATTATAAGTCAATAATTCACGATGTATCTATAGCTCAACAAATATATGTATAAATTATAAGTCCTAAATCTTTTTTTCAGTGTAGATTATGAAACAATAGGGTATACTAAGTCTGCCATTCCATTCGTAACACATGGAATATTTTTGTTTTTCAGTATACAGGGTGTTGCAAAAGTATGGTTACATACGCCAAAATTAGGTAGCTGGGCTCGAGCTAAGAACAAAATTCTAATAGAGTTTTGCCCCACATTGGGTTTTTTTCTGAGATGTGTTGGTAACACTATTTTGTGTACCGGAAAGTGTAGACTTTTGCATTTTAATGTATATCTCAGGAAGGAAATGGCCTAGAGAACTAAAATAAATCTTGTTTAACTTACAATATCTTTCACTTTATTCATCCAGTATCGACAGTTTTAAAATAACAAAATGTCAAACTGGAATTTGTTGCTTTTGTTTTACAAATTTCTTTCTTTCTAATAAAAATGTGTGTTGTTTTAATTATTTGGCAGCTTATATGATTCCCTTTCCAACAATATACAACTTAATGATGTATCTAGAGAGCTTCATAAAATAATATCCAATAATCTTTCAAGTGGGATTCGTACCACAAAATTGACTCATTTATGAGTTTATTTGAGTCGCTTTTATGATGGTCACTTGGTGGCAGAAATAATATCTGCCGTCATCATCATCATCATCATAATCATCATCATCATCATCGTCATCCACATGATCATCATCCTGGTCATAGTCATCTTTATCATAAGGAGATTTACATGTCGCTCCATCTTGTGTTTCGTAAGTCTAACTGGAACTATTGTGAGGAAACGCTCTTTCTCTAGGATGAATACGTTAACTGATAAATCGTTCTGGTCTTCAAATTGTTTAATCTGGTCAAGCGTAATGGGAAATGTTATCCCATTTAAATTAAGTACTGTAGGGTAATACGGATACGACGAGATCCTTTCAGAATGAACATTTGTACGATATAGCACTGCTATTACGGCCCATGCGAAGCATGCTTCATCATTATTTTGTACATTGATGCAAGCTTTCATTGATGCAATTTTTTGTAAGGGCATGTAGGAAGATACTCGGAGTTGTTCAAACTTGTTGATGTGTACTGCTAGATGTATTATAGAGTGAAGAACCCAGCAACTGTCTTTTCCCTAGACTTCTTCCAGCTGTTTGTTTATTGGATCCAAAATGTTTGATTTAAACCAATCCTCCAAATTACCATCGGCACTAATCGGAGGAGTTCTTGCTTGAAAATATTTAATGTCTTTTATGTTTTCATTGTCAGCACTTTGTTTAATAAATTCGCCGCAAAATGTTGTAGAAACTAGTAGTTACGCTATGGGAGTTCTGGCGCACTTTTTCCATACAAAAAGTGTCCGGAAAATTCAAACTAAAGGGTTTTCCAATAAGAGGTGTTATTTTAATTAGCCCGCTATTTCGGTAGATGTCACTTTTGGAGGTGTCATTTTTTGACATTTGACAAGTAGAAACTACGCCATTAAGAAAACTGGAACGACACACGATTCAGCAACGTATTGAATTTATTAAAATTCACTATAAAAATGGTGAAAATGTGGCAGAGACGGTTCGTAAAACTCGAACATTTTTGGGTCGTCGTGAAGCACCTTGTCGGACCGCAATACAGAAATTGGTAGAAAAATTCGAGCTGTCGGGACTAGTTAGTGATGTGAAGAATAAAACCCGTGCACGTTGCTCAAGAACAGCCGAGAATATTGCTGCTGTAGCCGAAAGTGTTGAAGAAAACCCAGGTTTGTCCACTCGTCGTCGTTCTTTGGAATTAGGCATTCCACAAACGTCATTACACCATATTTTGCATAAAGATTTGGGTCTTAAGGCTTATAAAGTTCAGTTAACACAAGAACTCAAGCCAGCCGATCATCAACAACGTCGAGTCTTTGCTGATTGGGTCCTTGAAATGCATGAAAATGATCCGGAATTCCATCGAAAACTCGCCCATTTCCACCTCGATGGCTTCATCAACAAGCAAAATTGTCGCATCTGGGGCTGGGAAAACCCAAGAGTTATTGTTGAAAAGCCTCTCTGTCCTCAACGTGTAACTGTTTGGTGCGCTTTATGGTCCCTCGGGGTCATTGGACCTTACTTTTTCGAAAATGAAGCTGCAGCAACAGTTACGGTGAATGGATTGCGCTATCGACAGATGATTAATGATTTTTTCTGGCCGGAATTGGATGGTATTGCTCTGGACAACGTTTACTTTCAACAAGATGGCGCTACGTGCCATACAAGCAACGAAACCATTTACGGGAAAAGTTTCCGGACCGTATTATCACTCGAAGAGGTGATTACAATTCGCCACCGAGATCATGTGACTTAACACCTTGCGACTTCTTCCTTTGGAGCCACGTGAAAGCGAAGGGCTACCCCAAAAGCCCAGCGTCGATTCAAGACATCAAAGATGGAATTCGTGAGGCTATCGAGGACATAGGGCAGCCACTTTGCGATTTGGTTATGGAAAATTTCATGAAAAGATATAGTCCTATAGGTGTGGTCGTGGTGGTCATTTGGCTCGTGTTATTTTCCATTATTAACGGCATACCTTCCTCTTTATAATAAAGTAAAGATTCGATTATTTATCTCAAAAAATGGAATTTTTCTTTGAATATCAGAATAACACCTCTTATTGTAAAACCCGTTATTTTGTTGGTTCTAGATCGGGCTCTGGGCCACTGGGTGGGAATCCGTCTAGGGGTCTACGTCACAGGGCCTGCCTGGGAAATTCCTTTCGGACCGTCTTTCTGACCAGGAGATGACATCAACTGATAAGTTGGCCGCCACCATACACTGTTCAAGCTCTTGTCTTAGCTGAATTTTTAATAAAATAATGTTGGATTTTTGCTGGAATCGAACCGAGAACGCTTGCTTTTGTAAAATCCGAGGCGCCTACCATGTATGTACGTAGGTATGTTGACTTGGATATGTCCGATAATCAAATTCCGAATAATGTAAACAAAATCGCAGCCGAGTAATGTAAACAAAATTCGCACTAATTGATATTAGTAATAATTCCCAGGATATTTTTTTGTTCATGCCAGTACTAAGGACTAAAATTTTCATCACAAATCCTCTACGGTTCGAGATATTAGTGATCTTACCTTCTCAGTGTTATTAATATTAGTAGCTGAAAAAAAAACAAAAGCTACAACCACTATAACCTAAGTTGTGGATTCAAGATTTAATGATATTAATCTATAGGCATCTTTTATGAACAAGATGGCACCATGTGATGATATACATACATATCTAAATATAACTCAGGCGAAGGTGATTGGGGTGAATGTAGGTAGATACATATGTTGACTATGCAGGTGTAATGCTTATAATTTGGTTCCTTGCATAGATATATTCGGACAGCCGATTAATGTAAACAAATTCGTACAGCCGAAAAATGTAAACAAAATCCCAGTCGAATAATGTAAACAAAATTCGCACAGACCCGAGTAAAGTAAACAAGTTTATGAAAGATTCCCATTTTCTTTAGCTGAAAAACCCACAACTGATATTTTGTCTTAGATGAGTAGTTATAATTGAAAATTTCTTTTGTTGATAATAAAAACTCATTAACAACTATGGCATAAGTTGTGCTCTGTATGTATCTTTTATAAACAAGAGTTATCATGATATTCGATATCTAAAAAGAGATCACGGCTGCTTGGGATGGTAAGAATGGAAATTAAAGCCTAGAAAATTTTCGGTGTAGGGGTGTAGGTGTACTGAAAAGTCTTATCAGAAATTCTCTATGGGCTCTGGTTTTCGAGATATTAGCGATTTTACCTTTTCAGATATAGTTAGAATTATTAATAATTCAAGTTACTCTGGGGAGTTGTAGATATCAGCATGATGTCGCCTTGGATTTATTGTTTTCTTACTTGAAGATTTCTTAGCGACGAATTTGTAGATATCAGAAGTTCTGGATCACTTTCTATGGGGGGTTCTGGGTATCAAATATTAAATGTTTACCAAATATTAGGCATGCTTCCCCTGTTTATGATGTAATTTCATATCACCGCTGTAAACAAATTCGCATTTAAGCTGAATGGTTCATACACACCTGTGTAAACTTCCTGTTTAAAAATTCGCATTTTAGCTGAATGAGTCAGGCACACCTGTGTAAACAAATTTAAGCAATATCAGCAACATTTATTCTTTTCATGTAATTTGATACCACACTTCCTGTAGGCAGTCAAAAATTTTATTGTTCCAAGAATTTTACCGATCGAAACGTTTCATTGGAATTCACATTAACTAAACAAATTTTCACATTTTGTTTTTTATCTTGAAATGCATTCATGTAAACAATCTAACTCATATTTGCAAATTCGACCAGCAGAATAAAGTAATCAAATTAATTTGAATGATTTATGTTTTTTGGTTTATCGTGTAATTCGATATCATCTCAGCCTGTAAGCAAATTCAATGGAATTCATCCTGAGCAATGATTATTGCAGCAGCAGGATCATTCATGTTTACAAAAGGTTCCTATAAAAACCCAAGCAAACTTTTGGGGAGCATCAGTCAGTTTTAGTGAGTCTCAGTGATAAATTAAAAACATATAAAAAAAATAAAGATGACAACTGCACTAGTAAGTAAAAGTTCTGAAATAATTAAAAACTTGCGGAAGGATGTGTTGAAGTGTTTAACAAATTCAGAGAATAAAAATATTCCTGGTCTAATGAAAGATGAGCTGAATGGGAAAATAATGAGCGAATTTGTAGGCTTGCGCTCGAAAATGTACAGTCTACGTATAAACGATGGCAAAACTGTAAAGAAAGCAAAAGGAGTAAAGACTAATGTAGTCCAGAGGAATATCAATTTCGAAGACTACGTCGAATGTTTGAATAACAAGTGAGTATTAACTGCTAATCAGAGCTCCATACGATCGCATAACCATAATGTCTACACGATCAGCCAAAAGAAGATTGCGTTGAGTACATATAATAACAAGCGCTATATTATGAGTGGGACAGCGGATACTCTACCATGGGGACATTACTCTATTCAATCAGAACAGCAAGAAGCAGACGCAGACATCATATAATCTAAGGCTAGTCTAAGACATGTATTGTAAATAAAAAATATATTATAGCTGAAATACCCTTTAATGAAATACTTTGTTTTAATTGTATTTAGTCTAAGATATACATTATTGTAAAATAAAGAAAGTATTATTACAGTTATAGGGAAACCGATTTAAGGAAGCCCAACCTTTGAATGATACACTAAGAATTAAATGCTAATTTTTTTCTATTTATAATAAATCAATAATGATATTTTATATATGATATTCTTTTTATTCAATTTCCCATACTAAGTCCGGAACTTCCGAATAATATTTGACCACTACACCGGAAGGCGGTGGTGGAGGAGGGGCGGTGGTGGTGGTTTGTTTGTTTTCCACCTCCCTTACATACGTATGCAACACACAGCCTATTTGGGTCACATTTACTTGTAGCTATGTATAGGTATAAAATATTTTTTAATTGTAATTGTCCCAGTCGTGTAGGTATTCGTATAGCAGATATCCGAATTCCTTTTAAATGAATTAAATAATATGGGATGTGTAGGAAAATCAAGGTAGAAAATAATTTTTTATTTCGGTATACAGGTATGCTCCTCTAATTTATATTTAATATTTCGCCGTAGATATCCGTAGTCAAAAAACTAAAAACTACACTTTAGGTACAGTTTCCGTATGGCAATTTATATATATTCAGCGTTGATTTAAATGTATAAACTAATTTTTTTGGGCAAATGAAATTTATCCGTAGGTTAAAATCATAACACACAGAGTTGAAGTACGTACTTTTTATCTCTTTTGCACCCTATTATAAATATAAAAAAAATCGTGTTTTATTGTTCGTACCAAAATTGGGACATGTAACCGAAAATTTGAAACAGGTAGGCAATTTTAATTTAATGTCCCAATCTCCCATTCCAAAGAATGAGCAAGGGTCAGTATAAACAAAACATGAAAATTGTTCATAAACAAAGAATAAGCTCACATATTTATGACGAGGAGCTGGAGCTGTATAATGAATGGCTCCGGCTCGCGAGTAAAAGCGTTTAAAAATTTTTTTTTTGGCTCCATCTCGCGAGGAACGGCATCAGGAGCCGCTCGCGAGCAAACATTTACTTACCCTGACTAATTCCAATGCATAGTGCCGCACAGCTTAAAGTTATTATTTTAGTAAGCTCTTAAGTATAATCTACTGGCTACAAAAATTATCTCAGGGAATATTATACTAATATAATCCGTGGTGCATAGCTCAGGGAACTATGCTATGTATATGACAGTGTTCTACAATTATTTATGCGAGGATTCTATGCTTACATAGCTGAGGGTGTTCTGCTTATATAACACAGGATGCTATAATAATTTAGCTTACTTCTATAGCTCAGAGTGTTATACTTTCATAGTGCATTAGACTATATCTACTACGCTATATACGCATTAAGAATATAGTGTTTGAAATAATATATTATGATGTACAACCTTATGTGTATACTATAATCCTCCTACACGTTATGTGTTGAAATCCCAAAAAATATTATAAGTCAATAATTCACGATGTACCTATATAGCTCAACAAATATATGTATAAATTATAAGTCCTAAATCTTTTTTTCAGTGTAGATTATGAAACAATAGGGTATACTAAGACTGCCATTCCATTCGTAACACATGGAATATTTTTGTTTTTCAGTATACAGGGTGTTGCAAAAGTATGGTTACATACGCCAAAATTAGGTAGCTGGGCTCGAGCTAAGAACAAAATTCTAATAGAGTTTTGCCCCACATTGGGTTTTTTTCTGAGATGTGTTGGCAACACTATTTTGTGTACCGGAAAGTGTAGACTTTTGCATTTTAATGTATATCTCAGGAAGGAAATGGCCTAGAGAACTAAAATAAATCTTGTTTAACTTACAATATCTTTCACTTTATTCATCCAGTATCGACAGTTTTAAAATAACAAAATGTCAAACTGGAATTTGTTGCTTTTGTTTTACAAATTTCTTTCTTTCTAATAAAAATGTGTGTTGTTTTAATTATTTGGTAGCTTATATGATTCCCTTTCCAACAATATACAACTTAATGATGTATCTAGAGAGCTTCATAAAATAATATCCAATAATCTTTCAAGTGGGATTCGTACCACAAAATTGACTCATTTATGGGTTTATTTGAGTCGCTTTTATGATGGTCACTTGGTGGCAGAAATAATATCTGCCATCATCATCATCATCATCATAATCATCATCATCATCATCGTCATCCACATGATCATCATCCTGGTCATAGTCATCTTGTATCATAAGGAGATTTACATGTCGCTCCATCTTGTGTTTCGTAAGTCTAACTGGAACTGTTGTGAAGAAACGCTCTTTCTCTAGGATAAATACGTTAACTGATAAATCGTTCTGGTCTTCAAATTGTTTAATCTGGTCAAGCGTAATGGGAAATGTTATCCCATTTAAATTAAGTACTGTAGGGTAATACGGATACGATGAGATCCTTTCAAAATGAACATTTGTAGGATATAGCACTGCTATTACGGCCCATGCGAAGCATGCTTCATCATTATTTTGTACATTGATGCAATTTTTTGTAAGGGCATGTAGGAAGATACTCGGAGTTGTTCAAACTTGTTGATGTGTACTGCTAGATGTATTATAGAGTGAAGAACCCAGCAACTGTCTTTTCCCTAGACTTCTTCCAGCTGTTTGTTTATTGGATCCAAAATGTTTGATTTAAACCAATCCTCCAAATTATCATCGGCACTAATCGGAGGAGTTCTTGCCTGAAAATATTTAATGTCTTTTATGTTTTCATTGTCAGCACTTTGTTTAATAAATTCGCCGCAAAATGTTGTAGAAACTAGTAGTTACGCTATGGGAGTTCTGGCGCACTTTTTCCATACAAAAAGTGTCCGGAAAATTCAAACTAAAGGGTTTTCTAATAAGAGGTGTTATTTTAATTAGCCCGCTATTTCGGTAGATGTCACTTTTGGAGGTGTCATTTTTTGACATTTGACAAGTAGAAACTACGCCATTAAGAAAACTGGAACGACACACGATTCAGCAACGTATTGAATTTATTAAAATTCACTATAAAAATGGTGAAAATGTGGCAGAGACGGTTCGTAAAACTCGAACATTTTTGGGTCGTCGTGAAGCACCTTGTCGGACCGCAATACAGAAATTGGTAGAAAAATTCGAGCTGTCGGGACTAGTTAGTGATGTGAAGAATAAAACCCGTGCACGTTGCACAAGAACAGCCGAGAATATTGCTGCTGTAGCCGAAAGTGTTGAAGAAAACCCAGGTTTGTCCACTCGTCGTCGTTCTTTGGAATTAGGCATTCCACAAACGTCATTACACCATATTTTGCATAAAGATTTGGGTCTTAAGGCTTATAAAGTTCAGTTAACACAAGAACTCAAGCCAGCCGATCATCAACAACGTCGAGTCTTTGCTGATTGGGTCCTTGAAATGCATGAAAATGATCCGGAATTCCATCGAAAACTCGCCCATTTCCACCTCGATGGCTTCATCAACAAGCAAAATTGTCGCATCTGGGGCTGGGAAAACCCAAGAGTTATTGTTGAAAAGCCTCTCTGTCCTCAACGTGTAACTGTTTGGTGCGCTTTATGGTCCCTCGGGGTCATTGGACCTTACTTTTTCGAAAATGAAGCTGCAGCAACAGTTACGGTGAATGGATTGCGCTATCGACAGATGATTAATGATTTTTTCTGGCCGGAATTGGATGGTATTGCTCTGGACAACGTTTACTTTCAACAAGATGGCGCTACGTGCCATACAAGCAACGAAACCATTTACGGGAAAAGTTTCCGGGCCGTATTATCACTCGAAGAGGTGATTACAATTCGCCACCGAGATCATGTGACTTAACACCTTGCGACTTCTTCCTTTGGAGCCACGTGAAAGCGAAGGGCTACCCCAAAAGCCCAGCGTCGATTCAAGACATCAAAGATGGAATTCGTGAGGCTATCGAGGACATAGGGCAGCCACTTTGCGATTTGGTTATGGAAAATTTCATGAAAAGATATAGTCCTATAGGTGTGGTCGTGGTGGTCATTTGGCTCGTGTTATTTTCCATTATTAACGGCATACCTTCCTCTTTATAATAAAGTAAAGATTCGATTATTTATCTCAAAAAATGGAATTTTTCTTTGAATATCAGAATAACACCTCTTATTGTAAAACCCGTTATTTTGTTGGTTCTAGATCGGGCTCTGGGCCACTGGGTGGGAATCCGTCTAGGGGTCTACGTCACAGGGCCTGCCTGGGAAATTCCTTTCGGACCGTCTTTCTGACCAGGAGATGACATCAACTGATAAGTTGGCCGCCACCATACACTGTTCAAGCTCTTGTCTTAGCTGAATTTTTAATAAAATAATGTTGGATTTTTGCTGGAATCGAACCGAGAACGCTTGCTTTTGTAAAATCCGAGGCGCCTACCATGTATGTACGTAGGTATGTTGACTTGGATATGTCCGATAATCAAATTCCGAATAATGTAAACAAAATCGCAGCCGAGTAATGTAAACAAAATTCGCACTAATTGATATTAGTAATAATTCCCAGGATATTTTTTTGTTCATGCCAGTACTAAGGACTAAAATTTTCATCACAAATCCTCTACGGTTCGAGATATTAGTGATCTTACCTTCTCAGTGTTATTAATATTAGTAGCTGAAAAAAAAACAAAAGCTACAACCACTATAACCTAAGTTGTGGATTCAAGATTTAATGATATTAATCTATAGGCATCTTTTATGAACAAGATGGCACCATGTGATGATATACATACATATCTAAATATAACTCAGGCGAAGGTGATTGGGGTGAATGTAGGTAGATACATATGTTGACTATGCAGGTGTAATGCTTATAATTTGGTTCCTTGCATAGATATATTCGGACAGCCGAGTAATGTAAACAAATTCGTACAGCCGAAAAATGTAAACAAAATCCCAGTCGAATAATGTAAACAAAATTCGCACAGACCCGAGTAAAGTAAACAAGTTTATGAAAGATTCCCATTTTCTTTAGCTGAAAAACCCACAACTGATATTTTGTCTTAGATGAGTAGTTATAATTGAAAATTTCTTTTGTTGATAATAAAAACTCATTAACAACTATGGCATAAGTTGTGCTCTGTATGTATCTTTTATAAACAAGAGTTATCATGATATTCGATATCTAAAAAGAGATCACGGCTGCTTGGGATGGTAAGAATGGAAATTAAAGCCTAGAAAATTTTCGGTGTAGGGGTGTAGGTGTACTGAAAAGTCTTATCAGAAATTCTCTATGGGCTCTGGTTTTCGAGATATTAGCGATTTTACCTTTTCAGATATAGTTAGAATTATTAATAATTCAAGTTACTCTGGGGAGTTGTAGATATCAGCATGATGTCGCCTTGGATTTATTGTTTTCTTACTTCAAGATTTCTTAGCGACGAATTTGTAGATATCAGAAGTTCTGGATCACTTTCTATGGGGGGTTCTGGGTATCAAATATTAAATGTTTACCAAATATTAGGCATGCTTCCCCTGTTTATGATGTAATTTCATATCACCGCTGTAAACAAATTCGCATTTAAGCTGAATGGTTCATACACACCTGTGTAAACTTCCTGTTTAAAAATTCGCATTTTAGCTGAATGAGTCAGGCACACCTGTGTAAACAAATTTAAGCAATATCAGCAACATTTATTCTTTTCATGTAATTTGATACCACACTTCCTGTAGGCAGTCAAAAATTTTATTGTTCCAAGAATTTTACCGATCGAAACGTTTCATTGGAATTCACATTAACTAAACAAATTTTCACATTTTGTTTTTTATCTTGAAATGCATTCATGTAAACAATCTAACTCATATTTGCAAATTCGACCAGCAGAATAAAGTAATCAAATTAATTTGAATGATTTATGTTTTTTGGTTTATCGTGTAATTCGATATCATCTCAGCCTGTAAGCAAATTCAATGGAATTCATCCTGAGCAATGATTATTGCAGCAGCAGGATCATTCATGTTTACAAAAGGTTCCTATAAAAACCCAAGCAAACTTTTGGGGAGCATCAGTCAGTTTTAGTGAGTCTCAGTGATAAATTAAAAACATACAAAAAAAATAAAGATGACAACTGCACTAGTAAGTAAAAGTTCTGAAATAATTAAAAACTTGCGGAAGGATGTGTTGAAGTGTTTAACAAATTCAGAGAATAAAAATATTCCTGGTCTAATGAAAGATGAGCTGAATGGGAAAATAATGAGCGAATTTATAGGCTTGCGCTCGAAAATGTACAGTCTACGTATAAACGATGGCAAAACTGTAAAGAAAGCAAAAGGAGTAAAGACTAATGTAGTCCAGAGGAATATCAATTTCGAAGACTACGTCGAATGTTTGAATAACAAGTGAGTATTAACTGCTAATCAGAGCTCCATACGATCGCATAACCATAATGTCTACACGATCAGCCAAAAGAAGATTGCGTTGAGTACATATAATAACAAGCGCTATATTATGAGTGGGACAGCGGATACTCTACCATGGGGACATTACTCTATTCAATCAGAACAGCAAGAAGCAGACGCAGACATCATATAATCTAAGGCTAGTCTAAGACATGTATTGTAAATAAAAAATGTATTATAGCTAAAATACCCTTTAATGAAATACTTTGTTTTAATTGTATTTAGTCTAAGATATACATTATTGTAAAATAAAGAAAGTATTATTACAGTTATAGGGAAACCGATTTAAGGAAGCCCAACCTTTGAATGATACACTAAGAATTAAATGCTAATTTTTTTCTATTTATAATAAATCAATAATGATATTTTATATATGATATTCTTTTTATTCAATTTCCCATACTAAGTCCGGAACTTCCGAATAATATTTGACCACTACACCGGAAGGCGGTGGTGGAGGAGGGGCGGTGGTGGTGGTTTGTTTGTTTTCCACCTCCCTTACATACGTATGCAACACACAGCCTATTTGGGTCACATTTACTTGTAGCTATGTATAGGTATAAAATATTTTTTAATTGTAATTGTCCCAGTCGTGTAGGTATTCGTATAGCAGATATCCGAATTCCTTTTAAATGAATTAAATAATATGGGATGTGTAGGAAAATCAAGGTAGAAAATAATTTTTTATTTCGGTATACAGGTATGCTCCTCTAATTTATATTTAATATTTCGCCGTAGATATCCGTAGTCAAAAAACTAAAAACTACACTTTAGGTACAGTTTCCGTATGGCAATTTATATATATTCAGCGTTGATTTAAATGTATAAACTAATTTTTTTGGGCAAATGAAATTTATCCGTAGGTTAAAATCATAACACACAGAGTTGAAGTACGTACTTTTTATCTCTTTTGCACCCTATTATAAATATAAAAAAAATCGTGTTTTATTGTTCGTACCAAAATTGGGACATGTAACCGAAAATTTGAAACAGGTAGGCAATTTTAATTTAATGTCCCAATCTCCCATTCCAAAGAATGAGCAAGGGTCAGTATAAACAAAACATGAAAATTGTTCATAAACAAAGAATAAGCTCACATATTTATGACGAGGAGCTGGAGCTGTATAATGAATGGCTCCGGCTCGCGAGTAAAAGCGTTTAAAAATTTTTTTTTTGGCTCCATCTCGCGAGGAACGGCATCAGGAGCCGCTCGCGAGCAAACATTTACTTACCCTGACTAATTCCAATGCATAGTGCCGCACAGCTTAAAGTTATTATTTTAGTAAGCTCTTAAGTATAATCTACTGGCTACAAAAATTATCTCAGGGAATATTATACTAATATAATCCGTGGTGCATAGCTCAGGGAACTATGCTATGTATATGACAGTGTTCTACAATTATTTATGCGAGGATTCTATGCTTACATAGCTGAGGGTGTTCTGCTTATATAACACAGGATGCTATAATAATTTAGCTTACTTCTATAGCTCAGAGTGTTATACTTTCATAGTGCATTAGACTATATCTACTACGCTATATACGCATTAAGAATATAGTGTTTGAAATAATATATTATGATGTACAACCTTATGTGTATACTATAATCCTCCTACACGTTATGTGTTGAAATCCCAAAAAATATTATAAGTCAATAATTCACGATGTACCTATATAGCTCAACAAATATATGTATAAATTATAAGTCCTAAATCTTTTTTTCAGTGTAGATTATGAAACAATAGGGTATACTAAGTCTGCCATTCCATTCGTAACACATGGAATATTTTTGTTTTTCAGTATACAGGGTGTTGCAAAAGTATGGTTACATACGCCAAAATTAGGTAGCTGGGCTCGAGCTAAGAACAAAATTCTAATAGAGTTTTGCCCCACATTGGGTTTTTTTCTGAGATGTGTTGGCAACACTATTTTGTGTACCGGAAAGTGTAGACTTTTGCATTTTAATGTATATCTCAGGAAGGAAATGGCCTAGAGAACTAAAATAAATCTTGTTTAACTTACAATATCTTTCACTTTATTCATCCAGTATCGACAGTTTTAAAATAACAAAATGTCAAACTGGAATTTGTTGCTTTTGTTTTACAAATTTCTTTCTTTCTAATAAAAATGTGTGTTGTTTTAATTATTTGGTAGCTTATATGATTCCCTTTCCAACAATATACAACTTAATGATGTATCTAGAGAGCTTCATAAAATAATATCCAATAATCTTTCAAGTGGGATTCGTACCACAAAATTGACTCATTTATGGGTTTATTTGAGTCGCTTTTATGATGGTCACTTGGTGGCAGAAATAATATCTGCCGTCATCATCATCATCATCATAATCATCATCATCATCATCGTCATCCACATGATCATCATCCTGGTCATAGTCATCTTGTATCATAAGGAGATTTACATGTCGCTCCATCTTGTGTTTCGTAAGTCTAACTGGAACTGTTGTGAAGAAACGCTCTTTCTCTAGGATAAATACGTTAACTGATAAATCGTTCTGGTCTTCAAATTGTTTAATCTGGTCAAGCGTAATGGGAAATGTTATCCCATTTAAATTAAGTACTGTAGGGTAATACGGATACGATGAGATCCTTTCAAAATGAACATTTGTAGGATATAGCACTGCTATTACGGCCCATGCGAAGCATGCTTCATCATTATTTTGTACATTGATGCAATTTTTTGTAAGGGCATGTAGGAAGATACTCGGAGTTGTTCAAACTTGTTGATGTGTACTGCTAGATGTATTATAGAGTGAAGAACCCAGCAACTGTCTTTTCCCTAGACTTCTTCCAGCTGTTTGTTTATTGGATCCAAAATGTTTGATTTAAACCAATCCTCCAAATTATCATCGGCACTAATCGGAGGAGTTCTTGCTTGAAAATATTTAATGTCTTTTATGTTTTCATTGTCAGCACTTTGTTTAATAAATTCGCCGCAAAATGTTGTAGAAACTAGTAGTTACGCTATGGGAGTTCTGGCGCACTTTTTCCATACAAAAAGTGTCCGGAAAATTCAAACTAAAGGGTTTTCCAATAAGAGGTGTTATTTTAATTAGCCCGCTATTTCGGTAGATGTCACTTTTGGAGGTGCCATTTTTTGACATTTGACAAGTAGAAACTACGCCATTAAGAAAACTGGAACGACATACGATTCAGCAACGTATTGAATTTATTAAAATTCACTACAAAAATGGTGAAAATGTGGCAGAGACGGTTCGTAAAACTCGAACATTTTTGGGTCGTCGTGAAGCACCTTGTCGGACCGCAATACAGAAATTGGTAGAAAAATTCGAGCTGTCGGGACTAGTTAGTGATGTGAAGAATAAAACCCGTGCACGTTGCTCAAGAACAGCCGAGAATATTGCTGCTGTAGCCGAAAGTGTTGAAGAAAACCCAGGTTTGTCCACTCGTCGTCGTTCTTTGGAATTAGGCATTCCACAAACGTCATTACACCATATTTTGCATAAAGATTTGGGTCTTAAGGCTTATAAAGTTCAGTTAACACAAGAACTCAAGCCAGCCGATCATCAACAACGTCGAGTCTTTGCTGATTGGGTCCTTGAAATGCATGAAAATGATCCGGAATTCCATCGAAAACTCGCCCATTTCCACCTCGATGGCTTCATCAACAAGCAAAATTGTCGCATCTGGGGCTGGGAAAACCCAAGAGTTATTGTTGAAAAGCCTCTCTGTCCTCAACGTGTAACTGTTTGGTGCGCTTTATGGTCCCTCGGGGTCATTGGACCTTACTTTTTCGAAAATGAAGCTGCAGCAACAGTTACGGTGAATGGATTGCGCTATCGACAGATGATTAATGATTTTTTCTGGCCGGAATTGGATGGTATTGCTCTGGACAACGTTTACTTTCAACAAGATGGCGCTACGTGCCATACAAGCAACGAAACCATTTACGGGAAAAGTTTCCGGACCGTATTATCACTCGAAGAGGTGATTACAATTCGCCACCGAGATCATGTGACTTAACACCTTGCGACTTCTTCCTTTGGAGCCACGTGAAAGCGAAGGGCTACCCCAAAAGCCCAGCGTCGATTCAAGACATCAAAGATGGAATTCGTGAGGCTATCGAGGACATAGGGCAGCCACTTTGCGATTTGGTTATGGAAAATTTCATGAAAAGATATGGTCCTATAGGTGTGGTCGTGGTGGTCATTTGGCTCGTGTTATTTTCCATTGTTAACGGCATACCTTCCTCTTTATAATAAAGTAAAGATTCGATTATTTATCTCAAAAAATGGAATTTTTCTTTGAATATCAGAATAACACCTCTTATTGGAAAACCCGTTATTTTGTTGGTTCTAGATCGGGCTCTGGGCCACTGGGTGGGAATCCGTCTAGGGGTCTACGTCACAGCGCCTGCCTGGGAAATTCGTTTGGGACCGTCTGGCTGACCAGGAGATGACATCAACTGATAAGTTGGCCGCCACCATACACTGTTCAAGCTCTTGTCTTAGCTGAATTTTTAATAAAATAATGTTGGATTTTTGCTGGAATCGAACCGAGAACGCTTGCTTTTGTAAAATCCGAGGCGCCTACCATGTATGTACGTAGGTATGTTGACTTGGATATGTCCGATAATCAAATTCCGAATAATGTAAACAAAATCGCAGCCGAGTAATGTAAACAAAATTCGCACTAATTGATATTAGTAATAATTCCTAGGATATTTTTTTGTTCATGCCAGTACTAAGGACTAAAATTTTCATCACAAATCCTCTACGGTTCGAGATATTAGTGATCTTACCTTCTCAGTGTTATTAATATTAGTAGCTGAAAAAAAAAACAAAAGCTACAACCACCAAGATTTAATGATATTAATCTATAGGCATCTTTTATGAACAAGATGGCACCATGTGATGATATACATACATATCTAAATATAACTCAGGCGAAGGTGATTGGGGTGAATGTAGGTAGATACATATGTTGACTATGCAGGTGTAATGCTTATAATTTGGTTCCTTGCATAGATATATTCGGACAGCCGAGTAATGTAAACAAATTCGTACAGCCGAAAAATGTAAACAAAATCCCAGTCGAATAATGTAAACAAAATTCGCACAGACCCGAGTAAAGTAAACAAATTTATGAAAGATTCCCATTTTCTTTAGCTAAAAAATCCGCAACTGATATTTTGTCTTATAGATGAGTAGTTATAATTGAAAATTTCTTTTGTTGATAAAAAAAACTCATTAACAACTATGGCATAAGTTGTGCTCTGTATGTATCTTTTATAAACAAGAGTTATCATGATATTCGATATCTAAAAAGAGATCACGGCTGCTTGGGATGGTAAGAATGGAAATTAAAGCCTAGAAAATTTTCGGTATAGGGGTGTAGGTGTACTGAAAAGTCTTATCAGAAATCCTCTATGGGCTCTGGTTTTCGAGATATTAGCGATTTTACCTTTTCAGATATTGTTAGTATTATTAATAATTTAACTTACTCTGGGGAGTTGTAGATATCAGCATGATGTCGCCTTGGATTTATTGTTTTCTTACTTGAAGATTTCTTAGCGACGAATTTTTAGATATCAGAAGTTCTGGATCACTTTCTATGGGGGGTTCTGGGTATCAAATATTAAATGTTTACCAAATATTAGGCATGCTTCCCCTGTTTATGATGTAATTTCATATCACCGCTGTAAACAAATTCGCATTTAAGCTGAATGGTTCATACACACCTGTGTAAACTTCCTGTTTAAAAATTCGCATTTTAGCTGAATGAGTCATGCACACCTGTGTAAACAAATTTAAGCAATATCAGCAACATTTATTCTTTTCATGTAATTTGATACCACACTTCCTGTAGGCAGTCAAAAATTTTAATATTCCAAGAATTTTACCGATCGAAACGTTTCATTGGAATTCACATTAACTAAACAAATTTTCACATTCTCTGGTTTATCTTGAAATGCATTCATGTAAACAATCTAACTCATATTTGCAAATTCGACCAGCAGAATAAAGTAATCAAATTAATTTGAATGATTTATGTTTTTTGGTTTATCGTGTAATTCGATATCATCTCAGCCTGTAAGCAAATTCAATGGAATTCATCCTGAGCAATGATTATTGCAGCAGCAGGATCATTCATGTTTACAAAAGGTTCCTATAAAAACCCAAGCAAACTTTTGGGGAGCATCAGTCAGTTTTAGTGAGTCTCAGTGATAGTTTAAAAACATACAAAAAAAAAATAAAGATGACAACTGCACTAGTAAGTAAAAGTTCTGAAATAATTAAAAACTTGCGGAAGGATGTGTTGAAGTGTTTAACAAATTCAGAGAATAAAAATATTCTGGTCTAATGAAAGATGAGCTGAATGGGAAAATAATCAGCGAATTTGCAGGATTGCGCTCGAAAATGTACAGTCTACGTATAAACGATGGTAAAACTGTAAAGAAAGCAAAAGGAGTACAGACTAATGTAGTCCAGAGGCATATCAATTTCGAAGACTACGTCGAATGTTTGAATAACAAGCGAGTATTAACTGCTAATCAGAGCTCCATACGATCGCATAAACATAATGTCGACGCGATCAGCCAAAAGAAGATTGCATTGAGTCCATATGATAACAAGCGGTGGTGGTGGTAGGGGTGGTGGTGGTGGTGTGGGATGCTGGTGGGTTGCGGTGGGGGTGGTGGTATTGGCGATTGTGGTGGTGGGTGCCTGGTCTTGGATGGCGCTTTGAAACGGATATTTGGCGCGTGGCCTCGGAGGTTTCAATTTGATGCTGACCTTTGACGTCACCTTGACCTATGACCTACGATCTATCTTATGAGAGCTGTCTGAAAAGCTGTTAAGCTGTTATCGGAGCTGTTTGAAAAGCTGTTAAGCTGTTATCAGAGCTGTTTGAAAAGCTGTAAAGCTGTTATCAGAGCTGTTTGAAAAGCTGTTAATCTGTTATCAGACCTGTTTAAAAAGCTGTTAAGCTTTTATAAGAGCTGTTTGAAAAGCTGTTAAGCTGTTATCAGACCAGTTTAAAAGCTGTTAAGCTTTTATAAGAGCTGTTTGAAAAGCTGTTAAGCTATTATCAAACCAGTTTAAAAGCTGTTAAGCTGTTATCATACCTGTTTAAAAAGCTGTTAAGCTGTTATCAGAGCTGTTTGAAAAGCTGTTAAGCTGTTATCAGAGCTGTTTGAGAAGCTGTTAAGCTGTTATCAGACCTGTTTAAGAAGCTGTCAAGCTTTTATAAGAGCTGTTTGAAAAGCTGTTAAGCTGTTATCGGACCAGTTTAAAAGCTGTTAAGCTGTTATCAGACCTGTTTAAAAAGCTGTTAAGCTTTTATCAGAGCTGTTTAAAAACCTATTAAGCTATTATCGGAGCGGTTTTAAAAGCTGTTAAGCTGTTATCAGAGCTGTTTTAAAAGCTATAAAGCTGTTATCAGAGCTCTTTGAAGGCTGTTAAACTTGAAGTTTGTAACATTGGTCATAGGCCATAGGTCAATCTGACGTCAGAGGTCAGCGTCAAATTGAAACCTCCGAGGCCACGCGCCAAATATCCGTTTCAAACCGCCATCGAAGACCAGGCACCCACCACCATCGCCAAAACCACCACCCTCATCGCAACCCACCACCATCCCCCACCACAACCACCACCCCTATCACCACCACCCTCACCAGCACCACCGCCACCACCGCCACCCGTTGTAGTGGTCAAATATTATTCGGGAGTTCCGGACTTAGTATAGGAAATTGAATAAAAAGAATATCATATATAAAATATCATTATTGATTTATTATAAATTGAAAAAAATTAACATTTAATTCTTAGTGTATCACTCAATTGTTGGGCTTCCTTAAATCGGTTTCCCTATAACTGTAATAATACTTACTTTATTTTATAATAATGTATATCTTAGACTAAATACAATTAAAACAAAGTATTTCATTAAAGGGTATTTTAGCTATAATACATTTTTTATTTACAATACATATCTTAGACTAGCCTTAGATTATATGATGTCTGCGTCTGCTTCTTGCTGTTCTGATTGAATAGAGTAATGTCCCCATGGTAGAGTATCCGTTGTCCCACTCATAATATACCGCTTGTTATTATATGTACTCAATGCAATCTTCTTTTGGCTGATCGTGTAGACATTATGGTTATGCGATCGTATGGAGCTCTGATTAGCAGTTAATACTCACTTGTTATTCAAACATTCGACGTAGTCTTCGAAATTGATATTCCTCTGGACTACATTAGTCTTTACTCCTTTTGCTTTCTTTACAGTTTTGCCATCGTTTATACGTAGACTGTACATTTTCGAGCGCAAGCCTGCAAATTCGCTCATTATTTTCCCATTCAGCTCATCTTTCATTAGACCAGGAATCTTTTTATTCTCTGAATTTGTTAAACACTTCAACACATCCTTCCGCAAGTTTTTAATTATTTCAGAACTTTTACTTACTAGTGCAGTTGTCATCTTTATTTTTTTTTGTATGTTTTTAAACTATCACTGAGACTCACTAAAACTGACTGATGCTCCCCAAAAGTTTGCTTTGGTTTTTATAGGAACGGTTTGTAAACATGAATGATCCTGCTGCTGCAATAATCATTGCACAGGATGAATTCCAATGAATTTGCTTACAGGCTGAGATGATATCGAATTACACGATAAACCAAAAACATAAATCATTCAAATTAATTTGATTACTTTATTCTGCTGGTCGAATTTGCAAATATGAGTGAGATTGTTTACATGAATGCATTTCAAGATAAAAAACAAAATGTGAAAATTTGTTTAGTTAATGTGAATTCCAATGAAACGTTTCGATCGGTAAAATTCTTGGAACAATAAAATTTTTGACTGCCTACAGGAAGTGTGGTATCAAATTACATGAAAAGAATAAATGTTGCTGATATTGCTTAAATTTGTTTACACAGGTGTGCCTGACTCATTCAGCTAAAATGCGAATTTTTAAACAGGAAGTTTACACAGGTGTGTATGAACCATTCAGCTTAAATGCGAATTTGTTTACAGCGGTGATATGAAATTACATCATAAACAGGGGAAGCATGCCTAATATTTGGTAAACATTTAATATTTGATACCCAGAACCCCCATAGAAAGTGATCCAGAAATTCTGATATCTACAAATTCCTCGTTAAGAAATATTTAAGTAAGAAAACAGCAAATCCAAGGCGACATCATGCTTATATCTACAACTCCCCAGGGTAACTTGAATTATTAATAATATTATCTATATCTGAAAAGGTAAAATCGCTAATTTCTCGAAAACCAGAGCCCATAGAGGATTTCTGATAACACCTTTCAGTACACCTACACCCCTACATCGAAAATTTTCTAGGCTTTAATTTCCATTCTTACCATCCCAAGCAGCCGTGATCTCTTTTTAGATATCGAATATCATGATAACTCTTATTTATAAAAGATTAATGCAGACCACAACTTACGTTATAGTTGGTGTGGAGTTTTTATCAGCAAAAGAAATTTTCAATTATAACTACTCATCTGAGACAAAATATCAGTTGTTGTGCTTTCATCTAAAGAAATTGGGAATCTTTCATAAATTTGTTTACTTTACTCGGGTCTGTGCGAATTTTGTTTACATTATTCGACTGGGATTTTGTTTACATTTTTCGGCTGTACGAATTTGTTTTCATTACTTGGCTATCCGAACATATCTATGCAAGGAACCAAATTATAAGCATTACACCTGCATAGTCAACATATCTACCTACATTCACCCCAACCACCTTCGCCTGATTTATTTTTAGATATATCATCACATGGTACCAGCTTGTTCATAAAAGATGCCTACAGATTAATATAATCAAATCTTTAATCCATAACTTAGGTTATAGTTGTTGCAACTTTTGTTTTTTTCAGCTACTAATATTAATAACACCGAGAAGGTAAGATCACTAATATCTCGAACCGTAGCGGATTTCTGATGAAAATTGTAGTCTCTAGTACTGGCATGAACAAAAATGTCCTAGGTATTATCACTAATATTAATTAGTGCGAATTTTATTTACATTACTCGGCTTCAATTTTGTTTACACTATTCGGCTATGTGAATTTGATTATCGACCTGAAGACGGACATATCCAAGTCAACATACCTACATACTTACATACATGGTAGAGCGCCTCTGATTTTACAAAAGCAAGCGTTCTCGGTTCGATTCCAGTAAAAATCCAACATTATTTTATTAAAAATTCAGCTAAGACAAGAGCTTGAACAGCTTACGTGGGCGGCCAGCTTACCAGTTGATGTCGTCTTCTGGTCAGCCAGACGGTATGAAATGTATTCCCCATGCAGGCCCTGTGACGTAGACCACTAGACGGAATCCTCCTCAGTGGGCCGGACCTGGTTGGCCAGCAAAATAGTTTGAATTTTCCGGACACTTTTTATATGGAAAAAGTGTGCCAGAACCCCATATCGTAACTACTAACACTGTTGATATTTTATTTTTAGCATATCACAGAATAGCTGACATATGATTATACAATGTCATCATTGGTCATCACCGAAATATAAGCAGCAGCGCTATGAAATAATAACAAGCACAACTACGAGTCCACGTCTCGCATCATCAGCGAACGATTAGTCTGTAAGTTAGAATGAAGTCAGTCTGTGTTGAGTCACTTAAATATATGCTCACACAGTACTCGGTTGTTTCAATACAACCTATAACATAATACATGGCGCAGCCGCTCATTAAAAAAATATCAGCTCGATCAGTGCAATTGTGCAAAAATAAATTCGCAATAAATAAAAGCGGTAAAAATAACAATTAAACCGATTATCGATTTTACGTAAAATAAATAATAACATGCCTAAAGTGAACACGTGTCGTGCCAAGAAGTGTGGATATAAGAGAGCATAAAGGTCATAATGCACTACAACGCAAACAAAAGAATTGTTTCAATAAGGAAACGAACCAAATAAAATGATCTGATATATCTACTGAATGGGAAAATCGAAAGCAGGTAATAAATTATTACGTGTATTACCGAGGCCAAAGGGAAGACCACCTAAGAACATAAAAATAATACAAGTGAAAACTCCGGTGGATTATATATGGAAAATTGAGCCACTAAACCTGCAAGGTGTTAACCTTTCCGAAAATTGGAGAAAATTCCACCAAAACTTCCAGATCTTTGTAACGGCAGCAGAGCTAGACAAAAAATCGGATAACGTAAAAGTTGCTGTATTCTTAAATGCAATAGGGCCTGATGCGGTTGAAGTCTTCAACTCATTTAACCTAGCAGCGTGGAGCGTGGAGTTGCATGTTTTTTTTTCCCCTGTTCCCAAATTTCTTTATTTTTAATCCATATGGGCTGGTCATCACTAAAGATGGATCCATTCCGATTCTAGGATTAGACACTTGCATAAATTTAAATTTAATAAAACGCGTAAATATGATTAAAAAAGAATTAACAAAAAAAGGACAATTTATAGAAATAAACAAGGACTTATTCGAGGGTCTAGGCGCATTTGTAGAAAATTTTAAAATTGAAATGAAAGAAAATTCCCAACCAGTAATTAAATCAGCAAGACGAATACCATTAGCAATTAAACATGCTGTAAAATGTGAACTAAACCGTTTAGAACGCCTAAAAATTATAGAAAAATCTAAAAAGCTTCAGATTGGATTTCAAACATAGTTATTGTTGTAAAACCCGGAAGGAAAGTACGCATATATTTAGATCCAAAGGAGCTTAATGCAGCAATTAAAAATTTAAACCATTCCATTCCATCATTCGACGAAATCTCTACTAAACTCGTGTATAAATCACTGTTTACGGTGCTCGATCTTAAAGATGGGTACTGGCAAGTAGCACTGGATAGGCAGTCTAGCCACCTTTGTACATTTAGCACACCTTTTGGCACATATAGATTCAAACGCCTCCCATTTGGTATTAAAACGGCCCCAGAAATTTTCCAAAAATATAATGAGGAAAACTTTAAAGATATTGAAGGCGTGGCAATTTATCTTGATGATATCCCCATAGCCGCGGAAGACGAAGAAAAGCATGATGAAATTTTAAATAAAGTTGTCAAACGCGCTCGGGAACTAAACATAAAATTTAACATGGATAAAGTTCAATATAAAGTACTTGAAGTAAAATTCTTAGGACAGATTATCTCGAAAAACGGGGTTTCTTGTGATCCTAATCGTGTCGAAGCCATTTCCCACTTGAAACCACCCTCCAATAAGAAAGAGTTACAAAAGTTGTTAGGCTTCGTAAAGTACGTAAGAAATTACGTCCCCAACCTTTCTGAGGCAACACAGCCATTACGAGAGCTATTAAAAAAATAAAAAATTTTAACTGGGAGCAACCCCACATAGGTTGTCTCAATAAAATTAAGCAATTAGTTCAAAACGCGCCATCATTACGATTCTTCGATGAATCTGCATAGATAACAATAGAAGCAGATGCATCTAAATTTAGTCTTGGAGCTTGCATGAAACAAGGACAGAAACCTGTTTATTTCATATCTAGAAGTCATTCGGACACAGAACAGAAATATGCTCAAATCGAAAAGAACTTCTGGCAATTGTTTTTGCATGTACTCGATTTCATTTGTTTATTTATGGAAAAGAAATCCAAGTAATAACTGACCACAAGCCGCTATTAGGCTTATTTAACAAAGACATAATAAAAATCCCAAACTCTCGCCTGCAAAGGCTTATGCTTAGATTATGTAAATATACCATACAACTAAGCCATACTCCCGGTAAAAATATGCATATTTCAGACGTACTGTGACGGAAATGTTAGTAGTGAAGTATGTGTCCCCGAAATAACAGACCTCAACGAGGTTATACATACCACAAATGTTAGCGACAGTAAAAAAGATCAGTTCATAAGACAGACCCTAAATGACCCAATATCAAAAGAATTAAAGATAACTTTAGAAAATCGGTGGCCTAAAGACAAGTCAAAATTAAAAGATAAAATAAGATATTTTTGGAAATTGAAAGATAATTTAGTTTTAGATGGAGGAATCATATTCTTTAATGAACGTATTGTAGTACCTGCCTCAATGAGAAATGATATTTTAAACTTATTGCATAAATCATATCAAGGAATCGGAAAATCGAAAGCCAAGTCTAAAACATCCGTATTCTGGCCAGGAATTAATGAAGCCATTGAAAACTTAATAGTATCCTGCAATATATGCCAGAAATACCGTAATGCTAATATATTTTCGAAATACATTCAAAAATTTATCTCGTAGTAACAGACTATTTATCAAAATACCTTGATATAATACCTATAAAAAATAAAACATCCGGGGAGATCGTAAACAAATTAAAAAATATTTTCGCAATATAATGGTTACCTCGAATTATTATCGCAGATAATAACCCATTTGGGTCATTCCAGTTCCAATCGTTTACTAGTGGACATGATATAAAATTAATTACAAGTAGCCCTTATTATCCTAAATCAAATGGATTAGCCGAACGGTCTCTACAAACAGTAAAGCGATTGTTGCAAAAATCACAAGACACTAAGCAAGAATTGTGGTTAAGTCTATTAGAATATCGAAACACACCAACCAAGGGTTACGATAGCAGTCTCTGTGAAATTTTAATGGGGTGACAACTTAGAACTTTGCTGCCTATCAAATTATCAAATTTTGATAATACCAAATATAACAACCATTATAATAAAGTAAAGCTTAACAATCATCAGAATGAAAAATACTACAATCGGAATGCGAGTCTAGGAAAAATCTTTAGATATGGCCAGCCCATATGGATTAAAAATAAAGAATTTTGGGAACAGGGAAAAAAATAAAAAACATACAACTCCACGCTCCTATTGGGTGGAGAAGGAAGACGGAACAATAATCAGACGAAATTCATTCTTTCTGCGTTCACGTACCTAAGATTGGAAGAATAGCTAACAATTGAATTGCATTTACGGAATTAAAATATATTGAAAAACATATACATTAATTATATAAAATTAAAAAACTAAAATTATAGAAACATACTTCTAGTAATAATTACACTAGATTACTAATTATGGTATCCTAAGTATTACTTACTGCACCATTATAAACTAGATTAAGATAAATGAATTAATAGATGAAATAAAAATCACAACTTAGTTCAATTTAAAAAAAAAGGGAGGTGTAGAATATCACAGAATAGCTGACATATAATTATACAATGTCATCATTGGTCATCACCGAAATATAAGCAGCAGCGCTATGAAATAATAACAAGCACAACTACGAGTCCACGTCTCACATCATCAGCTAACGATTAGTCTGTAAGTTAGTAAGCAGTCAGTCTGTATTGAGCCCCTTAAATATACTCGGTTGTCTCAATATAACCTATAACATAATACATTATTAATGAACGCAATTACAAAAGAAAATATTAAACGTTTGGAATATCTTATCACTTCGCATTATTCCTTCAAATGCTATAATTACATTTAAAACTAAAACACCATTTTATGTTACACTAACCTATGATGGCCAGAACTGTATGTCCTCTAAAACAGCTGTGGTCAATGCGGTTTGAACCGAAGCACAGGGAACTGAAAAACATTGCTGCTTCAACAACTTTTCGGAAGAATATTATACATACTATAACTACAAGATATTTATTTAGTGAAAGCCGTAGATTTTAGACAGAAAATTTCCTTGATAACGATATTCAGCTTGGAAGTGAACAAGTTTTTCTTTGTACATACATAGTTAAAGGAAATTGAATGGAAAATAAAACGGAATAATCGCGACTGGAAATTTTTCAACTGGCTTGCAAAAAATAATATAAAATTGGAGTGGTAGTTTAAATAGGAAACAGTGCTGACCTTCCCGTATTTGGCCAAATTGAATGGCTCTGTATGGCCGAATATGAAGTCTTGCTGATACTCTATTCTTTGATATTCACAGGCATGCTAATTTTGTTAGGAAGACAAAGCGTATTTGCTGAAATAAAATGTGTACAGAATATTCAAAGTAACCTTTAATATTTTATGTTTCAAAATGTGTACATATTATGTGCGCATTGAATAGCTTTGTAAAATAAATTTACATATTCTAATTGAATTCTTATATGTAAAGGAATTTTTGAAAATCGTCGCATCCATATGTACCAAAAGCAAAATTTGATAAGTATATTATTCTTGCGGCTATAGCTGCCATAGCTATTTTATCGTGTTCGGCCATAAATATTCGATTTTTTTTCTTTTACTGAATATCTCCATTGTCATAATAGAAAAGAGTGACTATTAGCGTAACTAGATATGGGCCAGACCCCCCCCCCCCTATCAAAAAAATTCATCAATTCGTACAATCTAGAACTAATTAAATTGAATTTGTTCAGATCGGAATCGAAACAGATTTAACAAGCTCTTTTCTTCAAGAACCCCTATTAAAATCTTTCTTAAATTTTAAAAAACAGTTCTGAGATTAATCTGATTCCACTAAATTTTGACAAAGGCGGGATCCATAGGAGAAGTTATGCAGCACTATTTGGACAGTTTGTGGGAAAATTTTAATTGATAACCTTTGATATCAATGAAATTTGGAAAATTTTGTAAAACTTTGTTTAATTTTCCGGAAAAAGGCTTTTTTAAGCTTCTCGCTTCCGATCCCACCGGATTCAGTAATACGGCTGATTATCTTTATAAGGAAGAAATATTAAAATTTCAATAATATTCTTATTACGTGACATTATGGAATACAACTATATTAGTACTCTAGACAATAAGTACTTCGGGAACCCGAGATATTCACAGAAAAACATGAAATTTGTCTAGAAACTACTCGAGTCTCGTAAGGAAGAAGCCAACCGTAGAGAGCAAAAGACTTCGTGATAAAGTCCACTGTATGTAAAGGTAACTTGGTGGACTTATTATCAGATACAAGGCCTTCAGAATATTTGAAGATACATATTTACAACCAAGTGATGGACATCATTATCACTAACTTTAAAAATAGGTTTGAAAATCCACCTTTGGCACAGTCAGTTGATTCATTTATAAAGTTGTACCTGAGACATGGAGAGGTATTCGTAGAAAATTGTAAAAATGTTTTCAATGTTTACATTTCCATCTTACAGGCTGACACAAAAATAATAAATAATTTTCTCCAAAACAAGAGCATTGTAGTAAATTTGAAAATACTGAAAACAGAAATTAATAAAGACTTCTGCCCAAATTTATACTAGTTGTTGCAAGCATCTCTGGGTCTTCTTGTCAGCTCGGCCGGCTGTGAACGGAGCTTTTCCACCGAGTTAACACTTGGTTAAGAATAACTGCTTCACGAGAGATTTTCGAACATTGAAATCGAGATAATAAAAACAAACTAACAGCGTAAATAAGCGTATATAGACTTGAACTTTCTCTCTCTTAAGGCTTAAAAAAACGAAAATTATTGTTCTAAAATGTGTATCTAACTTCAGACCTGTAAAGTACTTAAGTATATTCGTGCTTAAGTATTAGTACCAATACCAGGACCTGGACTTAAAATGGTTTTAAGTACAATTCCCGATACTGGTACTTCACGCAATTACTACAAATAACGCAACGTCATTTATCTCTTGTAATTTATTTAAATGCGCCTTCTAGTAATAGAGGTTATCTACATCTGGGGAGTGCCTGAAAAAATCTTACCGCCTTCAGTAAAATTAAAAGACAATTAGCGCAATTGTTGAAAAGATTGCCAATCAAGTGCAACACCCCGCTCTACGCTTCCACACCTGTTGAGCGTTGATTTTCATTTGCAGGTCTTGTAAAGTCTATACAAAGGCAATCATAATCTGATGTGATATTTGTTTTACTAAAGACAAACTGAAATACTGTATGAACAACCCAAAATTAAAACATCTAAAGCTTATACGGTTCTGTTTCATTTTGTATGTTTTTGCAACATATTTTATGATATTTCGTAAATGGAAACCTCAACCAGTTCTTTAGCTGGCTATAGATTTTGCAAAATTTCTGATTTGAGTTTTCGAAAGCTCTTGATGGGATTGGTACCTGTTCCTGGAATTGTACTTGAAATTTTTTTAGTACCAGTACCGGAACTTATATTTGTACTTAAAAGATTTGAAGTATGGGTCCTGGTACTTGCACTTGGAATAAATACGGGCATTTCGCAAGGCGTCATATCAGTTTCGTGTACAGAACTTGAGGACTTTGATTTATTTTCCTTAATGCGTGAGAGAAAGAAAGGAGGGGATGTGGAAAACAAAAGTCTCTCTTAATTAAACGGCACCACTTTCTTTTATTTTTCGTGCAAATTATAATTTATTTTTTAAATAAACACTACTTCCTATGATTTAATAAATATTTACTAAATCGCATTGAATGTTTGAAGTGGACTGTGCGGAATAAATGAGTGTCGCTTGGGTTCATTGGGATTAAAGAAAAGAATGCACGCCAATTAAGTTATACACCAATCTATTTTCACAATAATTTAAATGTCCGACTAAAACTAATTCGTAAATACTTGTCGCCGTTGGTCTCGATAAGCAAAAAATATCGCCTGATCGGCAAATGTTGACTGACTAGTTATCCAAAAATTGATTGAATGCTGATGACTTATACTAACTAATAAGTTATGTACCATGCTCTGTACCGAGTGCTAAATAACATTCAACGAGAATTATAATAATAATGGGAAACAATTGAAAACTGTTCGTTTTTGCTCTGGTCTTTAACATCCGAACCTCGGCAAAAACTGCCCTATCTCAAAATATTTTCTTATTAGGATCGCCCAAATGCATGCTGCAGTGGTTTAAATGTGCTGACCCAGTTTTTTTATTCTTGGGTTCGGAGTTAAGGTTTCACGTAGCAAGACTAAATATTAAAGAAATAGTGACGCGATTTTTGCGACTTGTAAAGTGACATGCGATCTTGTAAGTGCTCAGAACAAGCATACACAATTTTGGTCAAAAGCTGGAAATACTCATGAGCTGGTATACTTCGCACACAAAATAATGTTTGTTAAAACCTATGTACGAAAGTTAGGGGACCTGGCCCAACCCAGAAATAAGTGCTAGTTACGCCAATGAGAGTGACGTGGATTTCTGGACGCGAATAGATTCTATGTTCTCTGCGGAATCCATAGCACAAAGAAGAGGACTGATTACATATAAATTTTCTGTGTGCTGTATGATCAGTGCTAATTCCACGGTATGTAAATACTCTCGACAGAGCTCTCCCGAAAATTTCTTTGTAAAATGGCTCACGCTCGCGAGCCAGAACCCAATCATTTTCTTCAAAGCTCTCACTTGCGAACCGGAGCCAAAAAAAATGTCAAACGCTGTCGCTCCCAAGCCGGAGTCTTTAAATAGCTCCGGCTCGCGA
The DNA here is from genome assembly GCA_963924295.1 of Dioctria rufipes. NCBI lineage: Eukaryota > Metazoa > Arthropoda > Insecta > Diptera > Asilidae > Dioctria > Dioctria rufipes. The sequence continues at coordinate 140,969,699 of OZ002744.1, forward strand.
GCCGGAGCCATTCATTATACAGATGAGGCTCCTCATCATAAAAATATAAAATTATTATATACAAGTTTTTTGAATTTCTTCACTGTGCTTACTCAGTCGGTGTAATTTTAGAGCTAGGTAAATGAAAAATTAATAATACGTTACTCCTATACATGCTATCGTTTGTTTGTTTTCCACTTCCCTTACATACCTATAAAACACACAGCCTATTTGGGTCATATTTACTTGTACCTATGTATAGGTATAAAATATTTTTTACTTGTAATTGTCCCAGTCGTGTAGGTATTCGTATAGCAGGTATCCGAATTCCTTTTAAATGAATTAAATAATATTGGAAGTCTAGGAAAATCGAGGTAGAAAATAATTTTTTATTTAGGTATACAGGTATGCTTCTCTAATTTATATATAACATTTCGCCGTAGATATCCTTAGCAAAAAAACTAAAAACTACACTTTAGGTACAGTTTCCGTATGGCAATTTATATATTTTCAACGTTGATTTGAATGTATGAACTTATTTTTTTGGGCAAATAAAATTTTTCTGTAGGATAAAATCATAACATATGTACAGAGTTGAAGTGCGTACTTTTTATCTCTTCTGAACCCTATCATAAATATATAAAAAAAAATCGTCTTTTATTATTCGTTCCAAAATTTGGACATGTTACCGAAAACATGAAACAGGTAGGCAATTTTAATTTAATGTCCCAATCTCCCATTTCAAAGAATGAGCAAGGGGCAGTGTAAACAAAATATGAAAATTGTTCATAAACAAAGAACAATCTTACATATTTATGAGGAGGATCAGGAGCTGTATAATGAATGGCTCCGGCTCGCGAGTGAAATCGTTTAACAATTTTTTTTTGGCTCCGGCTCGCGAGTGAGGCACTGGGAGCCGCATCAAGAGCCGCTCGCGAGCGAACATTTACTTACCCTGACTAATTCCAATACATAGTGCCGCACAGCTCGAAGATATTACTTTATAATCTATTGACTACAAAAATTATAATTATAATCCGTGGTGCATAGCTCAGGCAACTATGCTATGTATATGACAGTGTTCTACCATTATTTATGTGAGGATACTATGCTTACATAGCTGAGGGTGTTATGCTTATATAACACAGGGTGCTATAATAATTTAGCTCCAGATGGTATGATTATACATCTCAGGGAACTATTTTATATAACCCAACATGCTACGCTTATATACGTCAATATGATTTACTTATATAGCTCACAGGGTTATACTTTCATAGTTTATTAGACTATATCTACTGCGCTATATACGCAATAAGAATATAGTGTTTGAAATAATATATTATGATGTACAACCTTATGTGTATACTATAACCCTCCTGTACGTTATGTGTTGAAATCCCACTAAATATTTCATGTCAATAATTCAAGATATACCTATATAGCTCATCAAATATATGTATAAATTATAAGCCACCGTCCTAAATCTCTTTTTTAGTGTAGATTATGAAACAATAGGGTATACTAAGTCTGCCATTCGATTTGTAATACATGGAATATTTTTCTTTTTCAGTATAAGTAGCTGGGTTCGAGCTAAGAACAAAATTCTAATAGAGTTTTGCCCAACTTTGCGTTTTTTTTTCGAGATATGTTGGCAACACTATTTTGTGTACCGGAAAGTGTAGGCTTTTGAATTTTAATGTATATCTCAGGAAGCAAATGGCCTAGAGAACTAAAATAAATATTGTTTAACTTACAATATATTTCACTTTAAGAAAACATAATGCCTATTCATCCACTATCGACAGTTTTAAAATAACAAAATGTCAAACTGGAATTTGTTGCTTTTGTTTTACAAATTTCTTACTTTCTAATAAAAATTTTTGTTGTTTTAATTATTTGGTAGCTTATATGATACCCTTTCCAACAATATGCAACTTAATGATGTATCTAGATAGTTTCATAAAATAATATCCAATAATCTCTCAAGCGGGATTCGTACCACAAAATTGATTCATTTATGGGTTTATTTGAGTCGCATTTATGATGGTCACTTGGTGACATGAAAAAGCTATCTGATGAGTCACGCTCAATAACCTATTCAAAATATACGAAACTTCTCATTTGCTTTCTAGAAATACCCTATTTTTGCACCGGTAATAAAATAATGTAAAACTTCAACATTTATATACCTACACATAAGTACAGACTACTAAATTTTTATGAAATTTATTGGGTCACAACAAATTTTCAATATTTTGCTCATTTCCTAAATAACAAACTAGTAATTTACGTCTTGCACTTAATGGTATATGAATTTCTCTCAATCTTTCTCTTATTTTCAAACACGCGGCTTTCATACGCTGCCTCAAAATGTCCTCATTTTCAACTACGGCGGAATAAACTTGTTCTTTCAAATAATCCTATATGAAGTAATCCATTGGAATAAGGTCTGGTGATCTCGCTGGCAATGTTATTGATCCACCTCGGCCTATCCATTTGTCAAGAAAGTTTTCATTCAGCAGCAAGATTGCACCGCTCGAGTAGAGTGAGAAGGTACTCCATCATGTTGAAAAATCATATTCCGTCTTATGCTCAAAGGCACATCCTCCAACAATTCCGATAACACATCCTCCAAGAAATTGAAATAAATTATGGCAAAAGATATACAGCACAACGAAATTCTGATCCAGGATTCCTGCCCAAACATTCAGCCTGAATCAGTGTTGGGATTGTGATTCCCTGCTTTCGTGTGGGTTGCTTTCAGCCCATCTCCGTATATTGTGGAAGTTAACCAGTCCATCCTTTTTCAAGTTGGAGTGCGGGGATCACTTTTATCCTTTTATAACATAAGCCTGCCGAAGTCAACGCCACTTTGAAGGTCCCTTGACAGAAGTTCCTGTACGGGCGTTTAATTATAGGAAGGAATACGTTCATTTCTCATAGTCCGCCACACAAAGGTGTGGTCTAAATTAAGTTCCACTGCCAGAGCCCTATTACTTAAGTAGTCATCTTGCCGAATCCTGTCCACAATGTTATCGATGTCCTCCACTCTCTAAAAGTAAAATTGTATTTATAAGATAAATTTGAAGATAAAAATATAATTTACTCGTCTAGGCCTGCCTGAAGTTTCTCTTCGACTGACAAGAGATCCTGCCGTGATTAACCTAACATACTCCGTCCGCGTTCGCTGCACGCGCATTTCCACTATAAGAACAGTAAAAATACACCATATGTGCTAAGTCGTAATTCATGTCTACGTTTTACTGGAGCTGACAAATGTTTGCTTTTAATTAAATTTTTCAACTATATTATATTATTGTTTTGTCATTTTAAGAAATCGAGTGGAAATCGCTTAAGATTTTAAATTTTCCAAACACAAAACTTATTGATGACTATAATTTATAAATCCCAAAATAGTTGGATTTCCTGGATGACAGAAAAGCTGTCTGGGCAATTCCTTAAAATATAATATTTAAAATAAATTATTTGCAACGAAAATAATAATACTTTCACAAAATACATGATGTTCTATTGTATATTGTAGAATAAAATATAACAAGTATAGGAAGTCGAAATGTCAAAGTCTTAAAAGTAAACTATTATAATTAAAGCAATATACGAGTATGTATTTATACCGTAGATTAAATCTAAAGAGCATACTAAGTTTGGCTTTCCATTTTTAATACCTAGAAATAATGACGGTAGAGCAAAATGAAGTGTACACCCATACATAAAGTCTAGTTATTTTGGTTTATGCATGTCCGTCTATCCGTCCGTCTGCCCGTCCATCTTTCGAAAACGCGTGTACTAAGGAAGTTGAAATTTTGCACATGGACTTTAAAAATAAAAAGCAAAATTACGTTCGAAAATGGTATAAATCAGGTAACTCCTCCGTAGGGTAGCCATACAAAAATTTAATTTTTCACTACATAGTTGGACACTGCCTGGAGAACGCGTCACCGTAGAGCATTGAAATTTTGTACTTAGCGTTTTCATAAAAATAGTAAATATAATTTTTAAAAAATGGACTAAACAGGGCAACCCCTTGGTGTTATCATATAAAATTTAGGATTTTTACGAATCCTGTGAAAATGATCAGTCCTATACGGTTTTAATGTACTGAAAAACTGTACACAATACGAAATTCTATAAAATTGGTTATAATAATTTTTGCTGTTCGACGAACCGTTCTAGAGATATACTCAAAAACCACTTCAAAAATCAAACTTGCGCAAATGGGCGATCATACGAAATTACAAACGAGCATTCATCTAAGGTATCCTTAGAATTGGTCTTAGACTAATTCTAGCATTTCAACTTGTTGATGTTTAACTTGAGAACAATTTTGGTCTCTGTCTAGAACTATGAAATTACATTACATTTCTCCCCACCATATAAACCAGAATTCAAATTATCGCGCAAATGGATCGATATTATGATAAATAGACAATTAATGTTAAAGGCTTTTTAAGCTTATACGTATTTATATACATGGGTTTCTAAAATATTTTGTCGAAATATTGCTTGTTCTGTGTTTTGTAGGATTTCGGATATAAAACCTAATTCAGTTCATACACAAATCAGCTCAAATTTTCGAATGTCGAAAAAGCTCTTTAGCATTTTCCCGCATTGAGGGAAAATTCTGCTCAATGAAAATATGCGGATGTAAAATTTGACAGAATGACGTACAATAGTAGTAATATGATCAAAGATTTTGATAGGTGAATTAAGTGAAGGAATGTATGCAGAGGTGTCATGTGAGAAATTTGCATAGAACACCTTGATAGAGATCTTAGGTACATACTAAGTCGACTAAAAACGATCCGGTTCTGTTTGCATACGCAAAAAGAAAGAAAAATTAGTAGGATTGGGTTCATTAATTATTGCAAAAGTGGTGCGTGCAGATATCTATATTCTATGATTTTACATATGTATACGTGTAACAAATGAAGCTGTAAATAGGTTACATTCTATTGATACTTCCTTCTTTATCTCTTATCACAAAAAGGTGAATATTTTAAGTTTTGCTTAATAGAAGGGTTGAACTAAAAGCGTGCGGACACAAGAGGCAAATAAGCCTAACCATATTATCTGCGAAATATTTACCACGGTTTCGTTGCATGAGGTATTCATTCCCCTGAGGCCCCGTTCCACGTGATTTCTTTCACATCAGAAAACTTTCTCTTGAATTCATGTAGTATTCACGCTCCCACCATAGTTAAAGATCTAAAGTCACAAATGTTTGGTGGGTAGTTAGTAAGCTTAGACTCAGTTACCTGTAATACCTCGGCGTGTTAGGTTGTGGAAGTTTTTGGTGCCGTAGTCTTTTACAGAACAGGTTTTTTGTTATCATTTTCATTTTAACCGCAGAAATATAACGTTTGTATAGTGTTCGAGTCATAAAATTTACTTTCTTTGAGCTAATAATCGTATTACGTCTTTATTGCTTTGTTGGAAATTTTTCACTGATCGGTCTCCATGTTTTGAAAACTTTAATTGATTCTATCTTATGTGTTGCTTGCCAAATCGGCACAAAAATATAATAGCGAGACTTTTGAACTGACTCCAGAGGCGGATGTTTGTAGTAAATTAAAATTATAGAAATTGATAGACAACGATTACACAGTAAAAACGGATATGGCTAGTCGTGGAGCTTTGATATTAAACTCATGGTAAGTACCAAACTACCTACATAACTATCGTTAAATTTTTCACAGCTTCTCGCGTAAAACAAACTAACAATAGAGTAAGTGATCTTACAACAGGTAAAGCCTTTTAATAAGATGTAGTTCAGTGCAAAATTGCAATTTTCCATGCCCTATTTACAACTAATGTGACAAGCGCATGGGTAAACACATTAAGTCAGAAATTTTAAATTCGTTCCCGATTAAATCAAAGTAACCTAATGAATGAAGTGTGTCTGACCTAACTTTTATAATGCAATTAAAAAATGAGCCCGCGTAAATGATTAAAAAAATATATTTAGATTTTTGCATATTTGGCCGAGTCCATTCGTATTCTAAAATTTATTTACGTGGTTTTTATAAAGAAATATATGATTTATATTAAAAAAAAAACAAAAGATAGCAACGGTGCCTCCGCGCTGCAATATCAGGCAGTACTGTTGGTCGAACACAAAAAAAAAAAAGTAAATATCTGCAAATAACTTATATTGACTGTGCCAAACTTTTCACTTTTTCAGAAAAGTGTTAATGGTGGGTTTGTCCCCTCATGAAAAGTGAGGAAAGTGAATATGTAAATGAATTCAAATATTTATGGACACAATACATCAGTTAGTTTAGTGTATCTTTTTCGTGAAATTTTTTGATGTTTTGTAAAAAAAAATTTTTGTATCCCGGATTAAATGCACATAAAATACTTGAATAACGAATGAATCTTACTATTTGAGAAAGTTCATTGGCTACAGACACCTTATGGGTGTGCTTTTCAGCATTTCCGACGAGGTCGACGACATCCACATGTAATAAATTCTTTTAGCTTATCCATTAATATTTCACTTCTCAACGTTAAAAATATTTAGTCAAGTCGAATAATGTGCGTATATCTCTACATAATATCTGTAGCAATGCATAAGTTTCAAGTATAAAAATTAACCCATAAGTGAACTAGCTGCTGTAATATTCCAAGGCTATGCTATAAATGAAATGAATCACAAGAAAAAGGAAAATATTGTGAATTAAATCAGGTTGTGTATATAAATTATATTCACTTGCATAACTTGATATACTCATACACAGTCCGTTTATATATAACGAACAATATCCACAACATTCCGAAAATATCGTATTCCCGCTAGGAGGCATAATGTCAAAATTATGAGTATCTCTACCGAGCTCCGCTTCGATCGAATTGAATTTTTTTCAACTCAGATCGATAGATTCGAATAGTTTCAATGCAACTACTACTACTACTACTACTACTACTACTACTACTACTACTACTACTACTACTACTACTACTACTACTACTACTACTACTACTACTACTACTACTACTACTACTACTACTACTACTACTACTACTACTACTACTACTACTACTACTACTACTACTACTACTACTACTACTACTACTACTACTACTACTACTACTACTACTACTACTACTACTACTACTACTACTACTACTACTACTACTACTACTACTACTACTACTACTACTACTACTACTACTACTACTACTACTACTACTACTACTACTACTACTACTACTACTACTACTACTACTACTACTACTACTACTACTACTACTACTACTACTACTACTACTACTACTACTACTACTACTACTACTACTACTACTACTACTACTACTACTACTACTACTACTACTACTACTACTACTACTACTACTACTACTACTACTACTACTACTACTACTACTACTACTACTACTACTACTACTACTACTACTACTACTACTACTACTACTACTACTACTACTACTACTACTACTACTACTACTACTACTACTACTACTACTACTACTACTACTACTACTACTACTACTACTACTACTACTACTACTACTACTACTACTACTACTACTACTACTACTACTACTACTACTACTACTACTACTACTACTACTACTACTACTACTACTACTACTACTACTACTACTACTACTACTACTACTACTACTACTACTACTACTACTACTACTACTACTACTACTACTACTACTACTACTACTACTACTACTACTACTACTACTACTACTACTACTACTACTACTACTACTACTACTACTACTACTACTACTACTACTACTACTACTACTACTACTACTACTACTACTACTACTACTACTACTACTACTACTACTACTACTACTACTACTACTACTACTACTACTACTACTACTACTACTACTACTACTACTACTACTACTACTACTACTACTACTACTACTACTACTACTACTACTACTACTACTACTACTACTACTACTACTACTACTACTACTACTACTACTACTACTACTACTACTACTACTACTACTACTACTAGGAATTTTGATGGTACATAGAAATGCCAAAAATATATGGAATTGAGAATTCCCTGAACACGCATTTCAATTGTACCTACTTTTGATAAATTTTTCTCCCCGAATATGTCTTTGTAATATTTCCAGAATCAGGTAAACATATGAATGAAAATTTTATTTTTCCACTTACACTGCTACTCCAGTAATAAGTCACCGTCGATTTTCACTCGTGGAATCGGAGACCGAATTGTTTATTTTCTTACTTTTCTCATTGTCATCATAAAAAAAAACGTTTTCTTTGGACTAAAAAATAAAAGCCCAAAAATGTTTCATTAATTTGACCACGAAAAGTTCAACAGTTATTTGCAATTTTCTTTAATCAAATTTTGCAAAAGTTGACGGGTATATTCCTTAAAAAATTGTAGAGAAATTCCTATCTAGAAAATTGCAACGGTTACATTTGCAATAGTAATTGCGTTAAATTAAAAGGGGAGATTAAATTCACCTAATGAAAACAGATATTTACGACTGCAATGTTTTAAATTCTGTAAGTGAAGTGTAATCAGCTAATTTTTATCTATGCTATGAAGAGTTTGTATGAATAATTTGTTCGGTTTATTGTAAATAAAGCACATTTGCACGTATCATTTACCGTTAATTTACCTAAGAATTTAAGCTTGTTCATTCTTTACCACTAAAGCTAGGTACTAAATATATTTTTTTAAGAAGGAGATAGTGCGCTCGGCGCAAAGCTGTGAGCTGAACTGAGTCGTACTACCAGGCTTAGAGAAAATGGGACGGTGTATACGCTTACTTGGATGCGTTTGTGTGAGAAAAAAATACTAATCCAACAAAGTGCCGCTACACCACACTCCCTCCAGTGAAATATAATTTAAACTATAAGCTTTTTATGAACTACTTTGAAATAGTTTTTGCAGGCGTGACTTTAATTCGGCAGTGATGAATGAAGGTTTCAGCCTGTCTATCTATATTGTGCTATTTTTGCCATTTATATCTACCACAAAATATTTTCGAAACCGTTTTACGGTAAGGTTCTTGAACTACTCTCACGAGAATGTGCTCGGTTAGGCTCAAATCTTTAGGTATTTGTACGCTTTTTTGGGTGAATTGCTTTTTGTCAGGTGTTTATGAAACTCTGACTAACTTTCTGTTTGAGAAGATTAAACAAGGAAGTCTCCTGGCACTTTAAGTCTTTGACCAATTCTACGAGTGACCAGCCCAAACCTTGCGGAGTCCATGTACGGGATATCAAGGGTGTTTTCAGCTGTGTGCATTTTTCCACCATGCCATTTCCCTGTCGACGGTAGGCGGTCGTGTTATTTCAAAGTGATTCCAAGACTACTTTCGTTTAGGCTCGAATTGTGATCCTCATGCAAATATGGTGGTGTACGAAATATTTAACAATTATTTTGGCTGTCATGTTTCTTATAGGAATTACTTGTGGGGCATCTTGCAAATATGCCGACCTTTGTTAAGATATAATGAAAAAAAAAAATTAATGCAGTTACTGGACCTACAATATTCAGATGGATGTGGTCAAAGCTGGGCGTGGGGACTTGAAATGGTCCAAACTTTGAGCGGGCGTGTTTACGTATTTTTGACCTTTGGAAATGAATACCGGTACCAAAGAATCTATAATGTATTATAGAGTCTTTGCCAGTACATTCTCTTGACCACTTGTCACAATTCTTGTTGATATTCGGCCAGAAATATCTTGAAATGATCTTTTTGCCTGTAGCGCGAATTCCGCCGAGAGGTAAATATTATGGATTGCGTCGAAGATTAGTTTGCATATTTTGCTTGCGTCAAACGGCCGATTACACTGTATCCTAGTTTCACACCATCGTTCTTGTGTGACGGCTGGAATATTTATGAGCTCCAATGTAATGTTTGAACTCGGTGTAGTGCGTTCCAGAATCTATTTTAGTTCTGAATTTTCATTAGGCGCAATTGCTTAAGTTCGGAGGTCTATTGCGATGGCAATAACTTCTGCAGAATACTGGCGAGACAACAAATGTGCAGCTTTATTTCTTTTGATATCTTACATCACCGGTAAACTGTGATATGAAATCAAAATGTGCGGTCTGACGTGGGTTTCAATCTACTTTTGACAACAGGGCAGTAGTTAGAGGCATGTGATCAGTCGATATAGAGTGTTTTCCACCTTCCACGAAATAGCTGAAATGCTTTATGGTGAGATATATTGCCAGTAGTTTACAGTAAAGATTGGGATATTTGCTTCTGTAGGATATAAATTTTTAGTGAAAACCGTTGCTTTTGATTATATTGCTGGTGTTATCCATGGAGTGTGCTAGAAAGGTTACTGCCGCTAGAGACTGCCTTGCTATATTAAGGACATTATTATATTCTGGTGGCCACGTGAAATTTTTCTTGCTCTTTCGTTTACTGAGCAAGTTCGCCAAATGTTCATGGATCGGAGCTAGAAATTCGGCTAACTTTGGTATGGAGTGATGATTTGAACTGATAATACCAGCATATTGCTAAATTTGTTTCTCGGTTTCAAACCCCGGACGAGGCGGTGGTTCTTTCCTCTTGTATTTATGATTTGATTTAGAATCGTTAAAAATAAAATTTCTTAAAAATTCTTCTATTCTTCAACTTTGACCGATTCTATCAAGTGTAGGTTCGATTCCTGTCCGCGGGAATTTATTTGTGTGCTTTCATCGTTACTGGTTAATGCCAGCTGAAAGCAAAACATGGCTTAGAAGGCTAGTTATAATTTATAAAATGTAAGAGAGAAAATCATCTGTCTCATTAGTTCAATGGTAAGAGCAGTCGCCCTACAAGCGTAAGGTCGCGGTTTCAAACCCCGGACGAGGCGGTTGTTTTTTCTTCTCGTATTTATGAATTGATTTGGAATCGTTAAAAATAAGAGTTCTTAAAAATTCTTCTATTCTTCAATTTTGACCGATTCTAACAAGTGTAGGTTCGATTCCCTTCCCCGGGAAAATAAATAAATTTCTTTGATGGATCTTGGGCTTTTAAATTAAGGATTACATAAACACCCTCTTTGGAAGGGACTATACATTGTGGTGTGATTTTGTGACTTCGAAAGTCTAGAGATGATGAATCGAATGCGCCTTTTGAGGGTTTGATAGAGAAATGTAGTCCATATAACGTTGAAACACAATATTACGATGACTTTATTTCTTTTTTGTCTTTGCTTCAAATACATAAGTATCTAAGTCATCGACGATTGCCAATTGCGATGTCCGGACTACGGTTGATTAGTTTTTGGAATGTTCGACTTACATTTCTTAGGACGGAAGACATTCGCAAAATCTCGAAAAATCCGGATAAGGTTGAACTTGCCGTTTTGTAAATATTTTTCTTAGCCATTGGAATGTGGTGGTAGTTCCTTACTAAATCCATCAGACACACAATCCTGGTTTACAGATAAATTATGGAATATCTGTCCGGTACTGCGACTTTGTTAAGACTATGGTAGTCTCCGCAGGGACACCATTCCTTCTAATAACTTTTCGTCACCATATGTAGAAGAGATGAGACATATCCCCAGTTCCGCCATAGGTTGAAATTCTGATTCGAAAGAGCGGAGTAGTATTTTGAAACTATAGTATGGCAGGTCACCTTTTTTGACAATGTGGTGTTGTGCTGTAGGTCGAACTGGGTGAATAAAATTGGCTCCCCAAAGGAAGTGCTTACTTCAAGCGTTGCGAACAACTACTTCTATAGAATCTTCTATGGAGACAGCCTTGAGTCCAATCTCGTCGTGGGGAAGCAAGAAGAAGAAAAGAATGGGACTGGGAATGAATTATTCTTCCTTGCTTCTAAGCGGTTCTTTTTTATACTGAGTTGAGCTTCCGCGATGGCCCAAAGTCTGGTATACTGACGGATCCCGGAAGGATGGAAAAACAAGTGGAACTATCCATTACGCTTGATACCTCACCTCCCATTTTTCAGGCAGAAATCTATGCTATAGCGGTTGGAGCTCTGGAAATGCTAAACATGGGCTACAAGCACTTCAATATCTATAGCTGTTCAGACAGCCAAGCTCCGCTCATAGCTCTTTCCTCTCAAGTCTTTGAATCGAAACTAGCTTGGAGCTGCTACTCGAAACTCCAGCTAATGTCTAGGGAACAACCCAGTAACCTTGGATGGGGACGAACTGTCTAAATCGGAGCTGACGGTCCGTACGATGGTCCGTACCCTGCATTTGACGTGCTTGTCTTTCTTTGATACTTTTCTTAAGGAAAACTTTTATGGATTAAGTTTGAAAATATTTTTCCATACATCGGAAAAATCTACGTTAGAACAACTTCTTAAAACAAGCTAAGTGGCATAAAATTTAATTTTATCGGAGTTTCATATAACGTTAACATAACGATATACATTCATGTAATGGAGTTTTTTACATTGTTTTGCATCAAGAAATATGTCAAATAAAGTCTTCGTGCTAATTGATGTAACAAATTTAAAACCTTATGTGATAAGTAAAACCTTATGTGATAAGGAATACTAGTTAAGCTTATTCGTAGAATCCACAGTCCTTTGCTTTAATTTTTGTATGTGCAAACGCCTAACCATTTTAATACTTACAAGTTGCGATCGAAACTTCTTCGAAACTTATACTTTATACAATCAATGAATTATTCAGCACGGCTGTTTGTAACTTAGAGACATAATGATAAAAACAGAATTAACGATTATATAATTTTGTAATTAATTAGCACTAGGAAAACTCCCGGCATAAAAGTAGAATTTAAATAATTTTTCAATGCATTATTCAAATTGAAACTTTTCAACCATCAGCTGTACATTAAACATTTTTAAAGAAAATTTTTAATTTCAGGCCACAATAGTAGCTTTAATCGTAGTCTCCGTAATAGTTTCACAAAATAAATCATAAGACTGAGCAATTATGAAAAATTTCATATTCGGCTTAGCCCTTAGATTAAAATTATAATGTTTCCGGCGGAATAATATGAAGTTTGTTTTCACTATATAGAAAGAGGGAATGAGTCTTACTTTTTCTAGACCCATATACATGGTGTTTCCTCCATGGTGGTTAGTAGAGCAGGAGGTGATAAGATAAGATATCAGCCGTTTGGGAGTTACAGGGTGATTGAAAAAAAGCTAGTTTTTCATAAAATTTAAAAAGTACAAGGTGAACGGTCACTGTATAAAGCTGATAGCTTGCGTTTCCAACAATTACTCAACCAGTCTCGTGGTCCTCTCCACTCAGGAGTTATTGTGGTCTAAACTAAAAATTTATGGTTTTCTTACCATTTTATTTTTAATTGTACCTCAGATCGTTAACTTAACTTTTTTTATAGAAACTGTAAACAGTAGACTCTCCTGTTTAATTTGACCTATACGTACTTCGTATAAGCAGAGAATTAAAAGGCAAATACCAAGGTGCTGTCAGTTGTTGGCTTAAAGCCGAAAGTTGAAAAAACTCTTTATGCAAACGAAAAATCTGTAAAAAAGAAATTTCATTGCTGTCAGTTGTTGGCTTAAAGCCGAAACTCTTTATGCAAACGAAAAATCTGTAAAAAAGAAATTTCATTGCAAAAGGAGGGCGTTTCATATAAGCAGGAACCGTATAATCGTCAGTACCGCTTGGTTCCTGCCTGCCGTATACGCCATAGCAAACAGCCAAGCTGACCTCATATATAGACTTAAAATAAATTTTAAGTGTGAATTATATGAGGCGAAATACTACGTATTTACTTGAATGCCTAGCAAGATTTAGCCCTATGCGGGACTAGCATTTCATAGAGTTTTGCTATGAAAATTCATATCGAAATAAGTCAATATGAAATTGACTCAGTTTGCTGCTAAGTCTGCAGCTCGAGAATTAAGTTGAAAAACTCTTTTTAAAGATTTTTCGTTTGCATGAAGAGTCTTTTCTACTTAATTCTAGAGCTGCAGACTTATCAGCAAACTGAGTCAATTTCATATTGACTTATTTCGCTATGAATTTTCATAGCAAAACTCTATTAAAGCTGAAAATCAAACTTTCATAAAGAAATTTTGAGAGCGTATTGTGCACACAGTATACATGTTTGGATCAGCAGTACAGGGCGATCCCATCAGGACAACAAGGAAACCCTAAACACACTACTAGACAGACAGAAATGTATGTGGCTTGGATCCAATTTTCGGCTATTGGCGGCACATATTCATTGTATCAATTGAGCCATTGTGAAAGTGGTTTAAGTCCATTTTTTAAAGACGAGATATTGAAATATTTTAGTTTAAATTCTTTTAAAAAATTAATTTAGAAATATATACTGTGAACTTTTGTGTGTTTTGAAGTTAAAGACAGTGTAAATTTATTAACCAATTATATTTACTACAGAATTCTGAAGAAAATAGAAATACTATACCCAAATAAACTTGAACAATTTTATAAATAAACGGCTTTTGTTCGCTCCTAAAAACATAAACGGTGGGTTGCATGGAGACTTTATAAGCAATTTATAAGCATTTGAATATGCAGATACAATTTTTCGAATAAGTAGATATTGGCTGTGTTCTTTTGTGTACCTTGTTCTAGAACTCCCATATACTGGACAAAACAAATTGCTCTGTCGATTGAAGCGAACTATTTGTACTGTTAGCTTCATTTAAACCTTTTATGAAAATGTATGAGGCGTTCTTTGTGTATATTTTGTTCTGCTCTATTCTGCGGGCACAAACGAACACAGCTACTAAGTATCTAACTATATTTAGCCCGCCGGCGCTGCCCGACGTGAGCGGTTAAGTGAGTCGGGTGTTAGTGAGAGTTAGAAAATATTTTCTTTAGCCCTTTACAAAATTTCGATTTTGAAAATCTTGGCTGGACTTTTCGAACTTAACTGGTTGTAGAATTTGAAGCAAATAACCGAATTGGCTCATATAAATTTTTGGATGATAAAGAAGGGATGTGGAAACCCCATTTAGGTCCGTGCAGTTTCAGTAGCCGCACCAGGTGCCGTCCATTGAGAGTGTCAATTGTTTCAAATTTTTGTTTTGTTTTTTTCTTAATAGGAAAATGAAATCTGAGAATGCTGACATTCGGCATACACAATCCTTTTATGATCTTCTTTATGGAACAAATTTGAAAATTGGAGTAACCGTTATTTCATATAACGAAATTCCAAATCACTTTTCATGGCGGAAATTTGGCGTTAGGAGGAGTTTGCAAATATGCTAAAAAAATCAGAAAAAAATTACAATAGCGATTTTTGTTAAAATAAATAGGGGTTGTAACTAACTGCCCCTATTCAGCCCTCCTTGAAAATTTCATTACTAAAAAATTGATTTAACAAATTTTTATTTAAAAAAATCCGAATATTTTACCGTTTTTATCTACAAGTAGACACCTAGCACAAACCAACCCTTAAATTTACATCCCCGTAGTGCCACATATCTTAGCTATGTTGTACCTACAAAAGGAATAGTTGAAATCTCACTAACCCTTAGAGAATACCATCGACTTTGGTGTGTGAAGAAATTTTTTTTTTTAAATTACCCGAGAAATACGCAATTTGGTCGTCTTCCACCACAGATGACATGCTATAAAATTTTTAAATATAAACAGTACTAAGGGATGGTTGTAGTATGAAATCGCCTCTACATTTTGCCCCCTAAACTTATATCTAATTAGTTTTTCAATCCGTGAATTACTTTCGTAGAAAAGACGAAAAGAAAGGAAACGGTCCTTTTTCATAGTACACAATCGCCGTTTTTTGAGTAAAAAAATGGCATTATTTTAATTTCACACTTGTGAAGAACCGTTATTTCGGAGAATTTTTTCACCTTAATAAAAAATGTTTACGACAGTTTTCTAATGCCTATAAAAGAAATAACGGATTAATTGTATGCCACATATAGGAATGGAGGTGTATATGACCCCAGGGTAAAAAATCCAAATTTTAACGGTAAAAACATCTCGATAAAGTTTTAAACAAAAACTCCACCACTCTTCCACACTCTCCCCCACCCCTGCACCCCACCCTCATTTTTTCCAGCCTATTTTTTGCCCCTGAATCTGACAAATACAGCTAAAGCACCCGCATAACTCTACTACCTTCCCCCGCGAAATTACAACCGCTCGCAAATTCTCGATTAAAGAAAAAGGGGCAGTGAAAAATCGTTATTTTTACAATTCGATTTTAAAATGTACCCACCGCCCTGCCGCATTTTTCATCCTCTTTCTTTTGATGTCCCACATGACCTGTTTCATACAATCCTACGAGGGTGTACTTTTACGCCTGCCCCTCAACCCCTAATTAAAACATATTTCTCGAAATTCCATTTCTCCCCTCCTCAACAAATCGAATGGAAAAAACAGCATCTCTCTACTCCACTCTACGCAATTTTCCGTTAATCCCCGTCAAATTCGTAAATAACTCTTAATCGAAAAATTAGATAGCCTATGATAGTCACGCATAACTCCTGCAAAAAGCAGATTCTCAGTTTTTCGGTCCTATGCCTAGATCATGAGATCCTAAATGGAATGATTTGGTACCTTTTAAAAGATCACATTTTTTCGCAAAAAATTCCTTATTTCCCCTGCCACTGCCCTGATCAATTTCCACCCCTTTTATGACCGTTATATGCTCCGATTTCTTTCAACACCCCCACAGACTGCCCTTCTACCAACCATTCTCAAGTTATACACGAAAACCATGAAAAAAACTACCCTCCATCAATCCTTTCTAATTACCGTTAAAAATTGAAAATTGAAAAAATCGCTTCGAGAACAGTTGCGTATATGAAAAAAAATCATCGCAACTCTCTACAACATCGGCTTCGATAGCTTTTCTTCCCAAAGGTTTTTCATATTTTAACCCCATCAACCTTTTAAATTGAGAATTTCATAAAATGAACTTCATTTGAAAAAAAAGACAATAAAATCCATTGTAGTTATATAATATTTTCTTACACAACTAAAAATACTCGTAGGTTGATGAAGTTGGGCAAACGCTACTTAGAAAGATGTGTGATAACTTTAATTTTAAGATCTAGACTGAATTCTTGTGTAAAATTTATTGTGATTTTGCGTACTTGCTGGACTAAAACGAAAATGTCTGGAGATCAAGAAACATGCAGACGACAATATCTTAGCTGCAGCTTATTGGAGATCATTTAATGTTGTGTTTGTGTTAAATATGATAGAATTCGACTTACATTTTTTTTCCAGTACCTATACATTAAATACACACCCGGGTGATGTCACCCTTTTTCCTCAAAATGTATCTCCTGAATTTTGTTTCGACATAAATTAGAAACAGTTTGTAAATAAAGGCGTCTTTATCAATTCATAAATAAAATAAATATTATTTTCTCTGTATATAATACATAATATTTGATAGTTATAAATTTTAGTAATTGTCGGAAATCTGCAAAAGAGATTAGGATTTTGATGATATTTAAAACTTCTTTCATTCCGTGGCTGAAAGTAATTAATTGTACGACCATATCGGTAGCATAGAAATCCTATCCTTTATGAAATGGAAAATATTAATTTTATCTAATTAATAACTTTTGATATTTCATGCATGTCTCCATTTACCAGTTTCATGCAATCTCACGGTTGGCGACTTTTACATGTAACTATATATTATGGAGGATATCATAAGCATTCTACTAATACGTACAAATACTATTGCACTGTTCTGTGCACTCACCGTTTTGGTGATTAATGCAAATCTTTCGTTTTATAGTATTTACTGATAATGTTATTATTTAAGAAGAATAGTCCAATTCTAAAGATATGAAATGATCTTCATGATGCGAGAGCAGCTTAATATAATTATTGGATAGTAAATTTTTTTAACAACTCGGCATCTTGTCATATTTGTTTAAATTTAAATTTGGCTATGATATTTCAATAGAACTTAGATGCACATGCACTAACTGTTGGAGAGCAAACCAACACAGTCTAAAACTAACATAAAGAAGTATTAATTTTTACACGATTTTATTATATTTCACTTGACTGTTTTTTGTCTGCCAACAAAACAATCGAGAAATACTTCCCAAGCCAGAAAGAGAAATTCTCTAAAATGTTTTATACTGATTTTTATGGAAAAGTGACTAGATATTAACTTTATATTTACCATAAAGCCGAATATACTGGCTGTCCCATACGTACCGCATTTCCTTTATACCCCGGATTCCTCACTCAACTTCGAGAAATAAATTGTATAGGAGGAGAGCGGGAAAATGTATGGACGGAGAATGCTGAAATTTTGCATACAGTATTATAAAAAATAATAAAAATAATTCCAAGCTAAATTGGACATCTCGTGTATGGTGTTATCATGCAAAAACTTCTGTTTTTAGGGCTCTGTACACATAGGGTGCCAACGGGGCACTATTACTACGCCTCCGCCGTCCGTCCGTCCTTTCGTCCGTCCGTCCTTTCGTCCGTCCGTCCTTTCGTCCGTTCGTCCGTCTGTCTGTTAAAGGAGTCCTACAATACATTTTTGTCTTTGCTCGATCTAAAAAGTGCATACTGTTAAATCTTTTACGATGGTACGGAGCCCTTCGGTTTTTTTTTACGTATACTGTAAAAATGGAGTTCACGAAGTTTTGATTGAACTGAAAAGTTCTTCCAAATATAAAATTCTATGAAATTGGTTACAATCAATTTTTTACTGTTCAGCGAACCTTTCTAGAAATAGATGCAAAAAACCACTTTAACCATCGAACTTGCACAGAGAGGTGATCAGACGAAATTACATACGGGCATTCATCCAGAGCAATAAGTATAAAAAGTCGCATACAAGTCTGGTTTCAGGATTCTTAAAAACAGGTATTGTCAAGAAATTAAAAAAGGTGTGGGATAGTTTTAAAAGGAATTAAACATCTTTTAAATGTATTTATTGTAAAAAAAAAACATCATAGATTGGAAATGATTTCTTATTATTAGTAATTGATTTTTTTCTTTAAAATCAGTGAGGACGTTCAGCTTGAATTTCAAATACCAACTTTTTTGTATCTGGTAGATATAGGAATTTAATAAATTTCCCTTATTAAATTTTTGGCTTTAGTTCTTCGTTACGCTGCGGATCGATCAGTTCAAGTAGGTTCTACTTCATCATAGGAGATTTCAGATTGATTTGCGGAAATCTCGAAAACCATTAACTCGGATTCAATTGAATATTCGGAAATTAAACAATAGAAATTTAGATATAGTTAATTCATAAATATAGATAGCCCGCTTAGAAATGCTAGATCAGGTAATCATTTCGGTCCCTACAAGTTGATTTTTTAAATTAAAAAATTTTAATATCTTCAAGTAGAAATAAAATGGCGTTCTTACACCTCACCATAGCTGAGCCAGTGAACTTCTCTAAAATAGAAAATATAGGCGTATCTGCATCAATTTCCTACACGAAAGCTTTAAATTGGCGGTGATTAAAGGCTGAAACACATACAAGCAAGACTCAGGCCTAGCCTCTCTCTTCTGCTTTTTCGCAGCTCGCCTCAAGGCTTGCCTCAGAGAAATCAAAACAAATTGATACCATCGGTCTCGGTGCTATCATTGTAATTTTGTTAGTACATCTGTTGACAGAAATAGGCCTGAGAGAGGAAAAATTCCAACATTTAGCAAAGCGCGCTTTGCGGCTAGACCTTGACTTGAGGCTAGCTGCTGGCTTGGTTTTGTGTCGCAATCATTTAAAAACCCATATTGGAAATTTTGACAATACCTTGAGGAAGCCTCGAGGCCTGGATGTGTTTCTGCCATAAGCATCTTTGAACGTATAGAATTATCTGCTGTTAATAAGTACATATTTTATATCGTTATGGAATCCAAACTTTTTCCAATTAAACACTGCTGGTATATGATGCAATGGTATATTTTGAGTTTTATTTGAATACCCAATGTCTCCATTTTTCTGCGGACCTACCATAGCAGTTGTTTGCCCATATTCTGTGAAAGGTAAAAATTATACTTTACTAAGCTGTAAAGTCATCAATGCAATAATCTGATCCTTTTGTTTGACCTTTTAAGGGTGCAATCCACTTACATATATTTAATATAGACTGCTTAACTTTCTATTTCACGTGGCCATAATTGCTTGTGTCAAAAAGAGTTCTTACGTCGGTGCCCACATTGTAAAAATTAATGTGAGCACGCAGCTCGTAAAGTGATTTTAACAAGTAAAAAAGCTAAAATTGATCTAAGACCAATTCTTATGATACCCTAGATGAATGCCCGTATAAAATTTCGTATGGTCACAGCTTTTTAATTTTTGAACCGGTTTTTCGCATATATTTCTAGAACGATTCGTCAGGCAGAAAAAATGATTATAATCAGTTTTGTAGAATTTCGCATGAAGGAGGTTTTAGTACAATAAAAATGTCTAGGACTGTTCGTTTTCATAGTATATGTAAAAATTCTAAATTTTTATATGGCAACAGTAAGAAGGGGTTGCCCAATTTAATCCATTTTTGAAATAATATGTACCATTACTATAAAAACATCATATACCAAATTTCAGCTCTCTATATCGACGCATTCTCCGCCAGTGTCCCTGTCCAAATATATAGATGGAAACGTAATTTTTGTATGGCAACCCCAAGAAAGAGTTGCTCATTTTGGAACTGAATTTCACTTTTTTTTTTAAAGTCCGTGTACAGTTATCGTGCCCACAGACGGACAGACGGACCAACGGGCAGGCAATCAAAATAACTTTTAATATTACGCGTGCTCTACTACAATTATTCCTGTGCGTTACAAACAGAATGGCAGACTTAGTATACCCTTTAGATTTCATCTAGGTTATAATAAGAGGGTCACTCCATAGCAAATTGACTAAAAATCACGAAAACAGTGACATGACCATCACCAACTTTGTTGAAATTTTATATAATTGAAGGGTTAGTGAAAACAAAATTCTAGTAAATTTTTCCTTCTGCAGTGTGTATTTAGCGAGCTATGGCATTTTCAAAATTTCGCAGAAATGGTGTCTTGGCCTCCTTTAAAAATTCATATATATTTTTCTATTCCCGTTGAGACACTGAAATATGGCTCATTTGTAAGATAAGATTTCAAGCTATGTAAGAAAAATATAATCTTAACAAGTAAAAAAGCTAGAATTGGTCTAAGACCAATTCTTAGGATACCCTAGATGAATGCCCGTATTAAATTTCGTATGGTCACCGATCTATTCAAGTATTGATTTTGAAGTTGTTTTTCGCATATATTTCTAGAACGGTTTGTCGCACAGACAAAATGATTATAACCAATTTTATAGGATTTCGTATTCTGCAGAAGTTTTTAGTACCATAAAAATGTCTTGGACTGATCGTTTTCGAAGTATACGTAAAAAACCGAAATTTTTATATGGCAACACCAAGAAGGAGTTGCCCGATTTAGTCCATTTTTGACATTTTATTTGCTAATGTAGTAAAAACATCATGTGCTAAATTTCAGCTCTCTACGTCGACGCGTTCTCAGGCAGTGTCCAAATATATAGCGGAAAACGAAATTTTTATATGGCAACCCCATGAAGGAGTTGCCCGATTTGGCTCATTTTCGAACTTAATTTTACTTTTTTTTTTAAAGTCTGTGTACAAAATTTCAGCTCTCTAAGTGTACGCGTTCTCGAGTTATCGTGCGCACAGGCGGACGGACGGACGGACGGACGGACGGACGGACGGACGGACATTCAAAAATCGAAATAACTTTTAATATTATGAATGGGTGTCCAATCCATTTTGCTCTACCATCATTATTTCGAGGTGTTACAAACGGAATGACAAACTTAGTATACCCCTATGATTTCATCTAGGGTATAAAAATATATGAGAAAAAGGACACCACCCAAGTATAAGGATTTTATTCTTTATCCTTGAATATCCTCGAAGACGTACTTTTTCTATATTTTATACTTTATATTATCCACTAAAACGTATTAAATTTCAACTTGGCATCTCAACGGGATCAAGGAGTAAAATATCAAGAAATTTTCACAAAACTACATTTATAACTATTTACAAATAAAAAAAATAAATGGTTCAATACAGGGTGTCCCGTATGTAGTATTGCATCTGAAGACTATGGATAGACAATGCTTAGACAAACAAAATATTGAACGGGAGGTAACGGGTTTTAAAAATATTTGGGTTTGTTTTTATATATCACCCAGTAACTTGCAGCCATATATATACAAATGGACTGATTGATCTCCTGTTTCATGTGGCACTAATTCTGATTTCAGAAAGTGTGCTCTCACTGTTGTAAACTGGCGTTATATTTAAATTATTAAATATACAGAGTATTTCCTTCTAGGTAGTCCATAGAGCAGTAGCTGATAGTACTCACCGAGACGAACAAAACATTTACTGGCATGGCTGGGGGGGGGGGGGGGTGATTAAGAAAGAAGCTAGTTGTCATAGAACACCCTGTATCTTGAAAAATACATAGTCGAACTTAATGGCCTTTCCAACGATTGCACAACCAGCACCGCACCCTAGTTATTAAGGTCTAAAACAAAAATTTCGAATTTTCTTAGCCTTTACTTTACTTTGACCTCTATTTTTTTTTTGTTTTTTTTTTTTAAAGGGTCCTTAGCATAACTTTCTTTTTATAAAAACTGTAGACTCTCCTCTTTAATTTGACCTATTACACTCTATATCCTGACTATAGCCGTTAAACAGTTATTAGCTCATAACATATTCAGGTCATAGAATTAGTAGTTATACCCTAGATGAAGTCTATAGGGGTATACTAAGTTTGTCATTCCGTTTGTAACACCTGGAAATAATGATGGTAGAGCAAAATGAATTGGACAACCACGCATAATATTAAAAGTTATTTTGATTTTTGCATGTCCGTCCGTCCGTCCGACCGTCCGTCTGTCTGTCTGTGCGTACGATAACTCGAGAACGCATATACTTAGAGAGCTGAAATTTTGTACACGGACTTTAAAAAAAAAGTAAAATTAAGTTCGAATATGAGACAATACGGACAACTCCTTCCTGGGGTTGCCATATAAAAATTTCGTTTTCCGCTATATATTTGGACACTGCCTGAGAACGCGTCGACGTAGAGTGCTAAAATTTCGTACATGATGTTTTTACTATATTAGCAAATAAAGTGTGAAAAATGGACTAAATCGGGCAACTCCTTCTTGGTGTTGCCATATAAAAATTTAGGTCTTTTACGTATACTTTGAAAACGATCAGTCCAAGACATTTTTATTGTACTAAAAACCTCTGTAGAATACGAAATCCTATAAAATTGGTTATAATCATTTTTTCTTTGCGACAAACCGTTCTAGAAATATATGCGAAAAACAACTTCAAAATCAAACTTGAATAGATCGGTGACCATACGAAATTTAATACTGGCATTCATCTAGGGCATCATAAGAATTGGTCTTAGACCAATTCTAGCTTTTTTACTTGATTTTTTTTTTTAATTACGATTTTCAAGGGAACAAATTATCTTTAAAAATACGTTTGATAATAGCTTTGAAAATAGGTTAAGCGTTAATAACCCTTTAACGGCTACAGTTAGGACATAGATTGTGATAGGTCAAATTAAAGAGGAGAGCTTACAGTTTTTATAAAAAAAAGTTATATTAATGACCTTTTTGCAAAAAGAATAGAAGTCAAAGTAAAATTAAAAGGTAAGAAAATTCGAAAGTTTTATTTTAAACCCCAATAACTCCTGAGTGGAGAAGGGTATGGTGCTGGTTGAGCAGTGGTTGGAAAGACCATGAAGAACATTAAGTCCTTAACTGTGACTGTATGCTATGTACTGTTTAATATGAAGGGTATTTTATGAAAAACTGGTTTTGTTTCTTAATTACCCTGTAATTCCCATACGATGGATGTGGACCCCCTTCCCTGCCATACAATTTTTTGTTCGTCTAGGTGAGTACTATCACTTCTTGATCTATGGGACCACCTAGGCGGAAACACCCTGTATAAGTGAGCCCACTTTTAGCAGTGTATTTCCATGAACATTATTAGTCCATATTATATATGTCTGTGCTCTAATCCAAGAACACCTTCGTAAATTTCATAATAAATGAAACTGCACGAATAAATATATTAATGGATATTCGTGCTGTGATGGTTACATCGATTGAATCATCAACCGCAAGGGAATAATAAACAAAGTCACTAGAAATTTTGTTAAATATATTATGTAATACATGTATTTGTCTGATATGAAATGTATAGATAATTCATCTTTGAATAATCATTTGGTTCAAACTTATACCTTAGACAGACTGTATCCATAACAACTTAATTTGAAATTCAGTCATTTCAAGTGAAGAGGTGACAGGCTATGGACGAAAATTATTTCATTTGCAATGTCATTGACAGTTCCTCAATAGGAGTAAAGATCATGGCAGAGCTCAATAATTTAATTAAATACTATAAAAAAAAAAAAAAAATTGCTGATATTTACTGTAGTTGATGGCTGCCTTTATTGGAAGTGGCGCTTTTACTTTAATTTCACTAAATGGAGTAAAATTTGGTCGGTTTGAAAATATTGCAAATGGGTCCTTGATGGACTTAAACTTAATTTATATGGTACACTGCACATTTGACTCCATTTTGTTAAAAATTAAGTGATTATGGAAACAGCCTGTCTAGGGTATTACCCAGTTATTATGAATTCTTTAATGCTTTTTCTTTTATGTATCTGAAGACGATCGAGATATATTTTTTGCTGAGATTTTATTTACTGCAGTAAAGAAGCAATTTTCTGTTTTTTTTTTAATTCACTGGAACTTTTTTTATTATATCTACACATCTGGTCTTGAAATGACGTCTCAAGTTACAGCTTTGGCACTCCCACACTTTGGTTGCATACAATATTTCTTACTCCATTCATTACGAAAAACTCTATTTTCCACTTCAAGCCCTCGTTTCATGTCAAACATCTTCTTTTAAGAAAAATCCTTAGACGAACTGGTCTCCCCGATTGCTATTGACAAACTCAAAGACTTGACCACCTTTGCTACAAACGCAGGTTTGCTTCAAGTTTAAGTAAAGCGCTCACTAAACACTATCGCTTCTTCATCAGTTTCAGCATCACCCCCGCATGGTCCTTTTTCACTCTTCCCTCAACCCCCTTCATTACTTCCCTAACGCATATCCTTACTACCCCCTTCCCTCGTCTTTATCATCCAACATCATAATCATTCCTCTTACCCATAAAAGAGTCACTTCGAGTGGAATAAGTTATAAATGTCAAACCAACTAAAGTGTCCTCATGACCTCAAGGTCCACTCACTGGCTGTTATACCTCATCGGGTCATGCCATGGGCTTGGGACTCCAGCCTCGTCAGGGACCCAAAGTTCCAAGCTCAACATAATAATAAGAAGAAGAAGAAGAAAAGGATTTTATGCCTCCAGTGAGAATTTTACTTATGTGGGCGGTACTGGACTGGCAATTTGTCATAAGTAGAGGCTGACTGTAATAATTTTGCTCAGTGAACATCTGTACTCATACTACCATATCTCAAAATTGACATATGTGTATAAAGTTTGTTAATTTTTTAAAAATTAGAAAAAAACAACAACGTAAAAACAGGTTTTGTATATATTGATTTTGCATTATTTAATAGTATAAATGCTCATAAAAATATAATATAATAAAAAAATACTACAAGGTTAGAAAGTACACATGGTTTGAAGCCACGGCAATATCAGATTTGCCATATATAATGATATCTTGGCGACCCTCCCAAGCAACTTTGGCTTCTCGCTCTGTCAGTGTTTATAAGTGTGGAACATTTCTGAGTACTTTTAACTCAGAGCTCTTCTTCTATCGCAGCTGAAGGATTCGAACAGAGTAGTGGTAAATACGCATGGTCATATCATGGTTAATCAGAAGACCACCGGCCCATCGGGCTGGCGACCGATTGATCGTTCTCCCAGAAGCTCTGACCCGAAACCCTCGAAAATATTTCCCAAGCCGAAACAGACTCCACCACCACCACATGAGAGCCAAAACAGACACCACCAACACCGCCACAACAGAGTCCTCACATTTCAAAATATTTGCAGTATTCTTATGTAAAACTGGCAAAAGTTTGATTTGAATAACTGCTCCGCCCTAAACTACTAGTCATACAGAATAATAGTGTTCCGATAATCTTAAGCTTGCTTACTTATCTTCCGAACCGAAATAAACCTTTTATACCTTTCCTATCAAAATTATTTAAAACAAGTAAAAAATCTAGAATTGGTCTAAGACCAATTCTTATGATACCCTAGATGAATGCCTGTATGAAATTTCGTATGTGCAAGTTTAATTTTTGAAGTGGTCTTTCGCATATATTTCTTGAACTGTTCGTCGGACAGAAAAAATGATGATTTTATAGCTCCTCCACCCTAAACTATTATTCATACAGAAAAATGGTGTTCTGATTTTTATACCTTTCCTGACAAAATAATTAAAAAAATTAGCCCAAATTAGTACATTTCCTCAAACAAAAATTCTCAGCTGAGTGATAATTGGAAATTGGAAATCGCACAAAAATTTCCAGTTATTTTGCTTACTATCGCCGACATAATTCTTCGGAAAAATTCAGCTTGCAAAACAGCATGTTGGAACATGTTTGTTTGCTATCTATTCATAAAAGAAGTCGTTTGGTTAAATTTTTCAGTTCTATGGTGTAATTCGAAAAGGAAATTTGATTAGCCTCAATGATTAAAAATCAACAGATATTAAGTGTTTGCATTCCAGAAGTATCTTTGAAGTTTTGGTGAGTTAGCTGATTTTAGTAGAGTATTATTTACAAATAAAATATATTATTCTTCACGATATAAAAAATAGGACGTGGAAAGCAGCTCAGCAAGTACAAAAACATATGACAGCTTCGCAAATTCGTGCTGATCTGGAATTACCAGTGACTACGCGCAGTGTCAGGCAGATTTTGAAGTACGTACCATAAATCCACATCACCTTCTTCAGATTCATAACACTCTAATTACCTAAATGCAATATCTATACATTACTTATGCATCATTTCTAGATAGCACAAAAACCTAAAAATAAATCATTTCGTATACAAAAAACCTGTTAAAACAAAATTTCCAAAGTGTATTGAGCAAAATTGTATTGAGAAATTGTATTGAAAGTATTAAGAGTATTAAATTATTATATTCCAAAGTTTATTGAATTCAGTTGTAATAAAAATATTGTAATATAGCATAACTCAACATTGTAGGGAGTGAAGAGTTTAAAACGTGAGCAATAAAAAAAGTTATCACGAAAAAAACGAAGGTACATATTTATTAAAATAAAAATGGCGAGCAACAAAAACTGGTGGCAGTGGTGGAATTTTCGTAAAGTTTTGTAAGACTTACGAAGCACCAACCTACAAACTTCAAACGGCAGCAACATTAGATGTGTTGGCCAGGAAAAACTCTCCCGATTCGAGCAAGCGAATATGTAAACCTTCACCTAGAGGAAGAAGATTTTCACGGCGAAGTTGACCAGACCCCATAAGCTAGGATATTTATTTATTTATCGCTGACGTAGCTCAAGTGGAGATACAGGCAAAGGAATCCTTCATCTGGCACCTGTTGTCTAGCGCACGATTCGCAGGGGGTACGTGGATGAATTAACAGCTATAATCACACAACGATTCGGCGAACTATAATAGAACTCAAGCATTAATTAACTAAGCCTAGAGTTTCCTTTTTAAGATAAGTTAAAGGGTCTTCCAATAAGAGGTGTTATTTTAATTAGCCCGCTATTTCGGTAGATGTCACTTTTGGAGCAGTCGTTTTTTGACATTTGACAAGTAGAAACTACACGATTAATAAAAATGGAACGATACACGATTCAGCAACGCTTTGAAATTATTAAAATTCACTATAAAAATGGTGAAAATGTGGCAGAGACGGTTCGTAAAACTCGAACATATTTGGGTCGTCGTGAAGCACCTTGTCGGACCCCAATACAGAAATTGGTAGAAAAATCCGAGCTGTCAGGACAAGTTAGTGATGCGAAAAATAAAACCCGTGCACTTCGCTCAAGAACAGCCGAGAATATTGCTGCTGTAGCCGAAAGTGTTGAAGAAAACCCAGGTTTGTCCATTCCTCGTCGTTCTTTGGAATTAGGCATTCCAAAAACGTCACCGTATTTTGCATAAAGATTTGGGTCTTATAAAGTTCAGTTAACACAAGAACTCAAGCCGGCCGATCATCATCAACGTCGAGTCTTTGCTGTTTGGGTCCTTGAAATGCATGAAAATGATCCGGAATTCCATCGAAAACTCATCTTGAATGATGAGGCCCATTTCCACCTCGATGGCTTCGTCAACAAGCAAAATTGTCGCATCTGGGGCTCGGAAAACCCAAGAGTTATTGTTAAAAAGCCTCTCTATCCTCATCGTGGGACTCTTTGGTGCGGTTTATGGTCCCGCAGGGTCATTGGATCTTACTTTTTCGAAAATGAGGCTGGAGCAACAGTTACGGTGAATATATTGCGCTATCGACAGATGATTAATGATTTTTTATGGCCCGAATTGGATGGTGTTGATCTGGACAACGTTTACTTTCAACAAGACGGCGCGCTACGTGCCATACAAGCAACCAAACCATTGATCTTTTACGGGAAAAGTTTCCGGACCGTGTTATCTCTCGAAGAGGTTATCACAATTGGCCACCGAGATCTTTTGACTTAACACCTTGCGACTTCTTCCTTTGGGGCCACGTGAAAGAGGAGGTCTACGCCAACAGCCCAGCGTCGACTCAAGACCTCAAAGATGGAATTCGTGAGGCTATCGAGGACATAGGGCAGCCACTTTGCGATTTGGTTATGGAAAATTTCATGAAAAGGGTATGGTCCTGTAGGCGTGGTCGTGGTGGTCATTTGGCTGGCGTTATTTTCCATTATTAACGGCATACCTTCCTCTTTATAATGAAATAAAGATCCGATCATTTATCTCAAAAAATGGCATTTTTCTTTGAGGATCAAAATAACACCTCTTATTGGAAAGCCCGATATATATTACAACAAATTTATATACAAGATAAATTACAATCTACTTATTATATTTGTAAACTTATATGAGTTGCAAACTACCTTTTTCTATTCTCCGGTGGTTGTATTTTTTCTTGTTTCTCTTGCCGGTTCATCATTTTTTTGTCTTGTGAAATTTTTTTTTTATCAAGTGATTTTTTTTAGTGTTAAAAAGTGTACAAGTTTGTTTCTACTTCTCTCTTCGCAAACTTCTGCAGCTTTCTTTCCTTACTGGAAAACTACGTTGAGCTCTAAAAATTGCGGGAGTTCCGCGCGAGCATTTTCACACCCGATCTTCTAAACTTTGTGATGTACGCGCAACTATTTTACCAGGTTTCATTATACATAGGAAGAAAACTACTCCCAAGCAAAAACGAACAATGCCTGATAATGCTACGGAACAATTAACTCTTGACCATGCCAAGAGTCTTATCGCAGAATTTGATGGGAATGCTTTGATCCAGAAGACCTTCACGGGTTCTTAAACATATGCAGTTTGTTCCAAAAACAAGGTATAGCCGAGCCAGATAAAGCGCTATATCTTGACATCATAAAAGCCAAACTTGTCGGCAAAGCATACGATGTCATTAAATATAACGACATTATTTCTTGGAAAGAATTACAACCTAACCTTGAAGAACAATTTATGGAACCTCGTTCAAGAACGTCTATCCAGAACGAATTTCTATCATTAAAGCGATTCCCTAAGGAAGATGGTTTAAGACATGTCCATGTTCGTCTGCTAACTAAGGCTACAGGCTACACTGATCTAAAACTTTCAACAAAATTTGCCATAGAGCATTCTGAAAGAAATAGTTCTTGCAGCGAAAATCTTTCCACATACTCTAATCACGAAAAAGGCATTCTGCTTACTCTTGTGTAACATCCAGAATTAGAGTGGAAAACATTCTTATATGCGCATATTGTAAAACACCGCATCATCACATTAGTCAGTGTAGAAAAAGGTTATTTCGACAGCAATATTTTGTTCAACTTTTCACTAGCTTCGCACAAAGAAGTCCTCAACATTTTCAATACAATAGGATTCCTCAACAGCAGCAACCTATAAGAGCATCACATTTTCAACAAATTAGAGCTCCCCAATATCAACAATCCCAACTTATATTAACTCATCACTTTCTACACATTCTCGTAATATTAGGTCAGCAATTAAAAGTAGGAATCCAAAAGGTAACCCTGATATGCCTCAAGCTAATAGGGAAACTCCAAAAAACAACGAGCGGCGAGACGAGATAGCGGAAATTCAATTTTGCCTAAATCAACTAATAATAACCATCGCTGACCATCCGCAACCCCAAATTTAAAAAGAGAACTTTCACTCTCCTTAACCACTGATCGCTAGTTGTGACGATCAAAAATTCTCTAACTGCATTTAAAACTAGCATATTTGTTATAGATACGGGAGCAGAAATGTCGGTATTAAAAGCTACTAAGAACTGCAGAATGCAATTTCTATCTTAAAAATTCCATTTTCAAACATAATATATATATGGTCGATGGTAATCTACAAATTAAATATGACGTAATATTATATCATAATTTTCTAGACAAGTGTCTGTGCGAAATTAATTACGAAATTAAAATATTAACTCTTAAAATAAATAACGTGTATCCAAACGACACAGAGATAAGGAATTCAATTACAGGAATAGTATCGAACATTGAGTATGGAGGTTTGAAAGACCTAAGCTCCGAACCATTTTCAATTAGGACAGAGACAAGTTATGGAGGTTTGAAAGACCCAAGCCAGTACGTCTGACCAAATTTCGATAATGTCTCAAAAGAAGACAAAATACGAAATAATAAAGCAAAGAAATCAAATAGAAGTAAGTGCCATGCTAACAATATAAACATTCCAGCACGTACACAGGTATTAGTTAGGAATGAATCGAAGAGGCACCTTTTTCTGCGAACACAAAGAATTGGAATCAGGAGTGATAATTGGGAATACACTTATAAAATCAGATAAAAACCGTCAAGCGAATATTCTTATCCTCAATTCTAATCAAACTGATGTTCATATTAGGAAAACGGACAAAACCTCACATTTATGAAATCAATAATTAATAAATTTAATATTATAAAATTAAATCCTCAAAAGGATCCTATCAAAAAAAGGCGTACTAGACTCGCATCCGAGCTACACCTTTCACACTGAAATGCTGAAGAATCCAAATCCATTTTAGATATATATCGTAAGTATAACGACATATTCTACTTGGAAGGAGATTCCCTGGCCTGCACAGATGCAGCATCTCATAATATTCCTATGTTACCTGGAACGCCTACCGTAATTGTAAAACCATATAGATTACGTGAAGAAATCAATAATCAAAATAATCAAATGTTAGAAGACGAAATTATTAGCCACGGTTCAAGCACTTGGAATTGACCACTATTGTTGGTTCCTAAAAAACCAGATGCCGATGGCAACAAAAGATGGAGAGTGGTCGTTGATATCAGACGTCTCAACGACATAACTGTAGGAGACGCATTTCCATGTCCTAATATAACGGACATCTTAGATCAATTGGGGAAAGCCAAATTTCAGCACGATAGATTTAGCTAACGGCTTTCACCAGATACGCATGAGTGATAGCGACAAAGAGAAAACTGCATTTAGTACACCCTATGGTCAATAACCGTATGTCATTTGGTCTAAAGCGAGCGCCAGCCACTTTTCAAAAGCTGCTGATTAATATTCTAGGCGGTCTCCATGGCATAGAATGCTTTATTTATATGGACGACCTTATTATATACTGGTACAATTTGATTGAACACAACTCTAGATTGTTTTTGACAGACTTCGAGAATATAATCTCAAGCTATAACTCGTTAAATGTCACTTTCTCAGTAAGCAGATAGGTCTAGGTCATCTCATAACCAAAAACGGAGTATCACCAGATTCCGCTAAGCTCGAAGCGGTTACTAAATATCATATCTCTAAAAAGGAGAAAGATGTAAAACTTTCTTAGCATTTGTCGGCTACTATAGATGCTTCAATCCAAATTTTATAAAGTTTGTTGGGTTCTTTTTGTTGATTAATAAACACTTCAAATACTAATGGAAATATTTATTACTCTACTTTACTAACTCCAACATTTACTAAAATAAACATTCTTGAACACTTAAGCTAATCAAATTTTTTTCTGTTCGACGTAGCAGACGTCGAGCTCGGCGGCAAGCTGCGTATACTCTAATAAAAGTATCTCGGCTTTTTGGTAAAATGGAGAAGGTGCTGTGCATACGATTACTTGCGCGATTTTGTGTGTGTACTTTGCAACGTTGACAGAAAAATATGGAACTGCCAGATCGAAAATAAATATTAGTTGTGCAAAGTGCCGCTACACCACTCCCCTCCAATGAAAATAGTTTCAACTATATTTTGGATCGTACTACTTTTGGTTTGTGCAAGCGTGATTCCAATTCAGCTGTGAAAAATGCAGGTTTCAGCCTGTCTATCGAGATCGAGCTATTTTTGCCATTAATATCGACGACGAAATACTTTCTAAACCGTCGTAGTACTCGATAAGGTCCTTGATATGGTGGGTTCAAACCAGTACGAATCCTATCTACTCTGATAAGGACATGGTCGGTTATGTTCAAATCTTTAGGTATTTGTATGTTGTTTTAGGTGAATTGCCTTGTGTGAGGTGCCTTTAGTGATTGCATGGCACTTTTGAATTGGTTTAGTATTTTATGAGGCTCTGAGTTGTTTCCTGTTTGGACACATTCCACAGGGAATTCTCCTGGCACTTTCAGGGTGTGACCATATACCAATTCCACGGGTGAGCAGCCCAAATCTTCCTTTATGTTCCGGTTATGTTCAAATCTTTAGGTATTTGTATGTTGTTTTAGGTGAATTGCCTTGTGTGAGGTGCCTTTAGTGATTGCATGGCACTTTTGAATTGGTTTAGTATTTTATGAGGCTCTGAGTTGTTTCCTGTTTGGACACATTCCACAGGGAATTCTCCTGGCACTTTCAGGGTGTGACCATATACCAATTCCACGGGTGAGCAGCCCAAATCTTCCTTTATGGAGCTGCGGAGTCAGTTGTCTATGCAACCTTTCCACCATGCCATTTGCTTGAGGATGGTATGCTGTCGTTCGTGTTCGGTGTGATCTCTTCCGGGACACCAAATCTGCAAACGTGGTGGTGTACAAAAGATTTAGCAATTGTCTTGGCTGTTATGTCTCTTATAGGGATTGCCTCGGGCCATCTTGTAAATCTGTCGACCATTGTTAAGATATATTCATAACCATATGATGGAGGTAGTGGACCTACGATGTCGAGATGGATATGGTCAAACTTGCGCGAGGGGACTTGAAATTGTCCGAACTTTGATCGTGTGTGCTTATGTATTTTTGCCCGTTGGCACTGAATACATTCTCTTGCCCACTTGTTGCAATCATTGTTGATGCTCGGCCAGAAGTATTTTGATACGATTTTTTTACGGGTGGCACGAATTCCATCGTGCGATAAATTATGGATTGCGTCGAAGATTTGTTTGCGTAGTTTGCTTGGGACTTGGCGAGACAAGAAATCCACTGTATTGCTTTTCCCTTGGACATGTCTTCTATCACTGGTAAACTGTGATATGTAGTCAAGATGTCTGGCTTGACGTGGACTTCGTTCTGCTTTGGAAAGGAGGGCAGTAGTTAGAGGCATATGATCGGTTGATACAGAGGAATTCTCTACCTTCCACGAAATATCGAAAATGCTTTATGGAAAGATATATTGCCAGGAGTTCACGGTCGAAAGAGGAATATTTTTGTTCCGTTGGAGATAGCATTTTCGAAAAAAAACGCTAGTGGTTCCCATTCCCCTTGATTATGTTGCTGTAGAACTGCTCCTACCGCCACTTGTGAAGCATCTGTTGTTATGTTGATTGTGGTGTTTTCCATGGGGTGTGCTAAAAGGGTTACTGCTGCCAGAGCCTGTTTTACTTCATTGAAGGCATTGTGGCATTCTGGTGTCCACGTAATATTTTTCTTGCTTTTTCGTTTGCTTAGCAAGTTCGCCAGATGTGCATGGATTGGAGCTCGCAATTCGGCTAACATTGGTATGAATCGATGATAGAAATTGATCATACCAGCAAATTGCTGAATTTGTTTGGTGGAGCTTGGGGCTTTTAGATCTAGGATTGCACTAACACGTTTTTCTGAGGGTGCTATTCCTTGTGGGGGTGATTTTGTGACTTAAAAAGTCTAGAGATGACAAGCCGAATGCGCATTTTGATGGTTTGATCGAGAGACCGTAGTCAATAAGACGTTGAAACACAATTTCGAGGTGTTTTTCATGTTCTTTTTGATTTTTGCTTCCGATGAGTAAATCATCGACGTATGCGAAGACGAAGTTGAGACCACGAGTGACTTCATTGGTGAATCTTTGGAATGTTTGGCTTACATTTCTTAGGCCGAAAGGCATTCGAACAAACTCAAAGAGGCCAAATGGAGTTGAAATCGCCGTTTTGTAAATATCCTCCTTGGCTATCGGGATATGATGATAGGCTTTTACTAAATCCACCCGGGAGAAAATTGTACAATCCTGAAGATTTAACGAAAAATTATGGATATGAGGGATGGGATATCTGTCCGGTATCGTGATTGCATTGAGACGACGATAGTATCCGCAGGGATGCCATTCCTCACAATCCTTTTTCGTCACCATGTGTAGAGGAGATGAGACACTCGATGCCGATGGTCGGCATATTCCCAGTTCCACCATATGCAGGAACTCTGTGATGGCTGCTTTACGTCTTTTAGGGTCTAGCCTTCTGGGATTTGAATATGGCAATTGACCTCTTGTGACGATGTGGTGTTGTACTGTGTGTCGAACTGGGTGATTGAAATTGGCGGGTTTTATTAAAGAAGGATATTTTCGAAGTATGGCTCCATATGGATCTTCTATGGCGAAATGTCTCGGTGTTGGGGTACATGTAAAGATCGAGATTGCTTGTATTGCAAGTTTTGTAGTTGTGTCGACCAGGCGTTTGCTCTTTAAATCAACTAAGAGGCCGAATTTTTCGAAGAACTCTGCTCCAATTATAGGCTTGTCAACAGAGGCTATGACAAGTAGATGCAGGAAATTTCTTCGAAGCCCTAGGTTTACTTTAAGTAATTTTGTGAAAAATGTATCAATAGAAGACCCATTGGCTGCAGATAGCGAGCAGCACGGTATCTTCTTATTTGATAGAAACAGCGAATGTGGTATTACTGACAGATCCGTAGCAGTATCTATTAAAAATGTGATGTTATTGTTTTTATCGCATATGAATACACGGGGAGAGTTTTTGTATGCCCCTTTGGTTGCCTCTACCACCTCGGGGCTTAATAGTTTTTTGATTCGGTTTGTTCTTCATTTGGATTTGTATTTAAATCTCTCCTTTTGGTAAATATGCATGGCTGTGTGCATTTACGGGCACGCGGGCCATATCTCTGGTGATACCAGCAATAATCGCGTCTATTTCGACTATTTGATTTGTTTCGATTCGACTGGGACCGATTTGCTGAGCGCGAACGGCTTAGATCTATTGACAATGCTTTGATACTTTCACTTTATTCCCGTTCGAGGTGACTTGTTGCTTGCGGTTGGTTATTGCGGGAGCCGCTGTTACTGTTTGTAGTAGAATTTAAGCTTGAAATTACGTTGGGATAGGAAGCTTCCCAAATTTTGTCGACTACTTCCAGTATTTCAGACTCGCCTCTATCGGATAGTGGTATTAAAGCTACATTTATGACATGGGGTAAGCGTCTCAGCCAGAGTTTCTTAATCAGCTGCTGACCAATTGCGTCGGAAGTACCCGCTAATTGTTTAAGAGAGCGTAAGAACTCTGAAGGCTTTCTATCCCCTATTTCCTCACTAGATAGAAGCTTCTCGAGCTTTCTTTCTTCGCTCAGGGAGTCACGCCATTCCATATCAGAGCAGATTTTAAGTGTTCGTACCGGTCTGTTTCAGGGGGACTTTGAATAATGTCCAAGACCGATTCGAGGGCATCTTGTGGTAGTGATGCCACTACGAAGTTGTATCGTTGAGTATCTGCTTTTATTTTGCTTAACTCGAACAGTGCCTCAGCTTGCAACAACCAAGTTGTTGGAGAATTTGTCCAAAACTGGGCTAATATAATTGGAATCGATACTGCAGAAACATTATCAGAGCTCTTATTTTCATTGTTTGTTGCGTCGTGTTTATCGTTAGTCATTTTCGTAAATTAATTATGATCAGGACCCGAATTGCAAAAAAAAAAAGGTACCGTTGCACTAGTAACCGTATGAGCACTTTATTGTTGCTATAGTTAACCTAGAAAAAATGTGTTTTCGCTGTGCCACCTGAGTGAGAATTCTCCTACACCTTACACGACAAAATCACAATCACTGGATTTAAATCTCGATATCTATCAAATGTGATCAATATAAATCAATATGTTTACCTATGTATTAAAGCCGACGAAAATCCAATATAAATCGATATAATTCAAAATAGTAATATTTATCCAATAAATCAATATAAAATTGTATGTATATACATATAGTGCGATTAAAATATATATATATATATATAAAGCAGTTAATAACTAAAGGAAGAAAAAAAGAAAAAAAATTCTAATCTAAATTCATGCGAAAATTTTTGTTCTATCATGTTCTAATTGTGTTGTATGTACATGATATCAATTTCTTCATGGCATTTGTGACGTCTTGCACACTGTACTTGCTGTTTTCCTTATGAGTGTATAATATCGTGGTTTGCTTTGGCTGCAAACTCATATGATTGTGAATGTTTTCCTTTATTGTTGTATGGTGTTGACGACAGCTTGCAGCGGTTTCTTGCACTGGTGTAAAATAGCGGCAACGGTAATCCACTTTTACAGCTTATTATTTTTTATTTTATGCGTTCAGCAGGTGGTTATATTCGTATTTTCCGCAATGAAACTCAATGCTATAATGATTTTTGTTACCTGGTCCCCGGCAGCATATATGTAATATTTCCTGATTTACGCCTCCTACTTCAATTTTGACTGCTATCCAGCTTCCGAGGTTGCCGTGTGATTGAGGTTAAAGCTTTCCTCTCGGGGTCACCAATTGTTGAGTTCTTTTTGTTGATTAATAAACACTTCAAGTACTAATGGAAATCTTTATTACTCTACTTCACTAACTCCAACATTTACTAAAATAAACATTCTTGAACACTTAAGCTAATCAAATTTCTTTCTGTTCGACGTAGGAGACGTCGACCTCGGCGGCAAGCTGTGTATACTCTAATAAAAGTATCTCGGCTTTTTGGTAAAATGGAGAAGGTGCTGTGCATACGATTACTTGCGCGATTGTGTGTGTGTACTCAACGTTGACAGAAAAATATGGAACTGCCAGATCGAAAATAAATATTAGTTGTGCAAAGTGCCGCTACAAGTTACCCAAACCCTTAACAGCTCTACTCAAAAAGGATGCTACTTTCAAATGGGATGCGTTTTGCGATGAAGCTTTCCAATCATTAAAGAAACAAGTAAAAAAGCTACAATTGGTCTAAGACCAATTATTATAACACCCTAGATCAGAGGTTCCCAAACTTGGGTACGCGGCCAAGCAGCTACCGGTACGCGAAAGTCTTTTCATTTTAGAAAAAAAAAATCTATTAAAAATCGATAACATCAAAAGAAAGCAAATGACTATAATAACCTAGATGAATGCCCGTACGAAAATTTCGTATTGTCACCCTTCTGTGCAAGTTTGATTTTTGAAATGGTTTTTCGCATATATTTCTAGAACGGGTTGTCGGACAGAAAAAATGATTATAACCAATTTTATATGATTTCGTATTCTGAAGAAATTTTTAGTACAATAAAAATGTCTTGGACTGACTGTTTTCACAATATACGTAAAAAACCTAAATTTTTATATGGCAACACCAAGAAGGAGTTGCCCGATTTAGTCCATTTTTTAAACTTTATTTGCTAGTACAATGAAAACACCATGTACCAAATTTCAGCTCTCTATATTGATGTGTTGTCAGGCAGTGTCCAAATATATAGTAGAAAACGAAAGTTTTGTATGGCAACCCCACGAAGGAGTTGCCCGATTTGTCTCATTTTCGAACTTAATTTTACTTTTTTTTTTAAGTCCGTGTACAAAATTTCAGCTCTCTAAGTATACGCGTTCTCGAGTTATCGTGCGCACAGACAGACGGACGGACGGACATGCAAAAATCAAAATAACTTTTAATATTATGCGTGGTTGTCCAATTCATTTTGCTCTACCATAATTATTTCGAGGTGTTACAAACGGAATGACAAACTTATTATACCCTATGGATTTCATCTAGGGTATAAAAATTGATTAACGCTCCAATATAACAATTCCCGCGTTTCGATAAAGAATTCTTAGTCAGGCCGAGACGAGGATTTCCACCATATAAAAGGAATTACTAGCGATAATTTTTGCCGTCGAGCAATTTCCGCTTATCTATACGGTCGAAAGCTCACTATAATCACAGATCATAAGCCCCTCACATGGCTCATGAAGCTGAAAGGCCCCACTTCTCGCCTAATGACGTGGAGAATAAGGCTAGAAGAGTATGATTATCAAATCATATTTAAACCAGGAAAAAGCAAATCTAAATGCCGACGCACTCACCTATATTTAGATTGTAACTTTTAAACACAAGATAAGACTATATAATGCACATTAAACGTATATAAATAGTAACCTTTAACGACTGAACTTCAACAACATTTTTTTTATTCATTTCAAGAAATACAAAATTTCTCTTTAGGGGGAAGGTGTCATAAATACACATCACCTTCTTCAGATTCGTAACTCTCTAATTACCTAAATGCAATATTTATGCATTACTTATGCATCATTTCTAAATATCACAAAAATCTAAAAATAAATCATTTCATATACAAAAACCCTTAACCCATTAACACACTCAGAAACAGTTGTCATATCTCAATATTCCTCGAGGCACCCGCAAGACAATAAAATAAACACGTCACCGCGAAGTAGCTACCGTTCAACAAAACGAAAACATGATATACGATCCTTTCTGAGTACTGACCGTCGGGCTAGTACTCTTATTAAATTATGTAAACGTAAACATAAACATAAATTTATTTGAATACCCGTGCCAAGGGCACCCATAGCGCTGGGTACATCTTAGAAAGTTGCATAGTAGATTTACACTGTAGCAAAACAAATCATAAAAGATAAAAGATAATATAAGTAACATTAGCCTAACAGTATAGTGAATACATAGAAA
Source organism: Dioctria rufipes (assembly GCA_963924295.1). Lineage (NCBI taxonomy): Eukaryota > Metazoa > Arthropoda > Insecta > Diptera > Asilidae > Dioctria > Dioctria rufipes. The sequence continues at coordinate 141,008,974 of OZ002744.1, forward strand.
GCGAAAATGACGTACAATGAAAATAGAATACAACTAGGAGCCTAATACATAGAGTAAAAAAAAGAAAAAGTATATAGCATTATCAGGTGCACAGTGCTCCAGTTAGATTTAAAGGCAAAATATAGAGAGTCCTTAGAATTAGAAGAGAATATGATAGTCAGAGTTAACAGTAAGATCAGAAATGTAGTATAACAAATTTAGAATTAGATGAATTGGATTAGTTTGAATAATTTGATTAGTATGGGGTTGAGTGTAGATATTTAAACAAAAAATAAATAAAAAGCTCTATATAAATAATCAAAGCTGCTAAAAGATGGATAACAGAAAACAGATCCAATCCCATTAAGCTGTGAAGCAACTGGTGTGAGAAATGTAGAAATGGAGAGGATGCTAAAAATGTACAAAAATTACAGAACAGTATATTGGATGGCCCTAATTCAGCTGTCATCGGGAAGTCCAGAGCTTCGGACTTGAATGAATTCAGTGTCGCAGCGCATCTGGCTTTCTCATACATACGGTTTCATAGAACGCCCCCGTTAAGAAATACAGTTTTTCCGCCATACTGCGTACGATCCCTAGGGTGGACAATTCTGTGGTTGTTCAGAGTGCTCCAAATAAAACGTGTAGTAATATACTTGGGCAATAGTCCAAGACTAGTCCTAAAAATAAGCTTGAGAGCACCAAATTCATACATATTCGCAAGTGTACGCGGAAGAAGCATTTCAAGGAGCTGTGGGGCCACATGTGAACCTCGTTTGAAACCAAAAGCGTATCTGGCGCAGGCCTTGAATGCACGGAATAGTTTGGAGAAATTTCCATTGGAGATGGGGAACAAGAATATGTCGGCGTAGAAAAAGGTCGCTAGACTCAGGGCTGAGAGAAGATTTATATGGATGACCAGATCAATATGCTGGGAAGCAGCATAGAGGCACCGTACACCATAATACACTCTGGAGCAAATCTCATTTATTTGCGGTTCCCAAGTGCCTGTCTCCATGATAAGACCGAGATTCAAGGTCGGCTTAGTTGAGAGCCTAATTGTGTTACCCAGAAGATGAATGCTGGGAAGATCTGAAGATAGGCTGGTGATGTTTCTGAGACGAATGAAATAAACGATGGCCTGAGTCTTGGAGGGATTGAGGGACAGATCATTGTTAGCAGGCATTCTGCAATCTTGACTAGAGTTGTATTTTAGTTGCCGCGGCTTCACTTAGATTGTCCCCAGGAGCACTAGAGTATACATATCTGCAGATCGTCTGCGTATATATGAAAATGTACAATATTCAAAGCTGTAGTGACATTGCCAATACAACGCCCTGTGGTACTCCATCAGTTACATGAATCACACAGTTATCCATATGGCAGAGATTGTGAATATTCTGTGGCAACTTCAAGCAAGGCCGTGCTAGTTGAGTGATTTCTCCTCAATCCAGACTGTCGGTCTGATAATATGTTGTTAGTGTTAACATTAGTCGAAATTTGGTCAGCTATCAAGATCTCAAGGACTTTTGATATAGTTGGTAATATTGTAATTGGTCTCTATTCCAAGATATCAGCAGGGGAATTATTTTTAGGGATCGGAGTAATTACATCCCCTTTCCAATGGTCTGGAAATTGTGATGAAGACAACAGTTTGTTCATCAAATGTGTGATGATCGGCAGAATGAATGGCAAAATAATCATGTAGAATTTAAGAGGCACGTCATTATATCCAGAAGCATTCGATTTGATCTTCTGGGACGCATTCACTATGTCAATTTCTGAGACATTACTGAAAGCTAAAATCATTATTGGAGTTGGATGTACGAGTGTCAATACGAGCCGAGATGGAATATTCTGTATATCCGCGAAGCAGTCTCTAAAATCATCAGACAGCAAGGAATTTCTGGGACAGAGATGTTCAGCATACTCATCCGGATCAAAGTCAGGCTAAACCCTTGCTTTGGAGCCCAAGCCAAATTCATCGATCTTATTCCAGTTAGGAATATATCCATCCCTGATACCTCTCAAAGTATGCTCTCTAACTTTGGCTCTCACCAAGTAGTCAGCCTGTCTTCTCAGTAAATGAAACTCGCGATAGTTAGCAGCTGTTAACGGTATTGATGTTCATCGTTTTGAGTGGAACCTGTCTCTCAAAAATTGAACATAGTTAGTTTGAGAAATATTGAGCGCTGGAGTTATTATCGGGATTATTGAAAATGGGAGACCAATCGATCCCCGCGAGATCTGCCTGAATGTCATAATTTTGAATGGCTGAGAAGTTTCTGAAGGTTTTCCAACGGTTTGGAGCTTGACAATGGATACTAAAGGAAGCGAACATCAGTTCATGATCAGATACTCCCGAAAATACAGGCAGATAACCGGGAAGAGCAACCAAGAGATCCAAAGTAGTAGTCGACACTGGTCTATGACGCGTTGGTAGATCATTAATTAGTTCCAGACCCTTCTCGTTCAGAAGATCGGTTTATGACTGGGACATGATGGATGGACAGTTAATACCTATGTTTAAATCGCCACCTATCAGAATGCTAGGAGAGTAGCTCCCTAAACGCTCGAGGGCATCAAAAAGGACGGCCATCTTATTTTCAGTGTATGTCGCCGCGCATCTATAGATGACCGCCAGCGGTATTGGTTTCAAAGTTGGGATCACTACCTTTGACCTGAACAGCGAGGATCTCCCAGCTGTCATCCATCCAGAGAAAAACAACCCGGGATTTCGCGACATCAGATACATAGACAGATACCCCGCCACCCCTCTTGACAGTTCTATCAAGCCTGTGTAGCATATACCCAGGAACCCCAGCATTTTCGAAGAGTGATGTTTCTTGGACCATGTCTCACACGCTACCAGGGCGCTGACATCACCCAGCTCAGCCAGGCGTTTAATGCCAGTGATTTTTTTTTATTAAAGATCGAGCATTAAAGGATATGACGTTAAAATTGTTGGTTGGGAGGTAGTTAGTTAGGTCCGCCTGAGTAGGTAAATTATAATGCTGGCTGCTCATGGTGTTGAATATTGCCAGTGGATGTTGAGATGACAGATGATGTTTGGAGTTTTGAAAGACGTTGCGCCAGTTCCGAAGTGAAATGTGCTGTTACAAAGTTGGCAACACATTCGGCCGATGTATATAAAACATAAACGGTTCTATTCCGTGTGTATACCCTCTCAACCAGATTTATTTCCCTTTGACCAAGTGCTGTGTGGAGAAGACGAAGATCCTCAGGTAATAGGTCTTCGTTGATAAAGATTTTTGTTTTGGTCCCCTCAGGGTCAATTAAATTTAGTGTTAGGGTTTAGTTTTGAGCTGATGCAAGTAAGGTTGAAAAAATGCACAGCAGTCTTCCTCCCTATAAAACCGGATGAAGACTTTAGGTAGAGTTGGAGTAGGTAGACCGGTCTTAGGTCTGATAGGTGAGATCAACTCAACCCTATCACAAAATGATTCGTTGATAAAGATCTTGGTTTTGGTCCCCTCAGGGTCAATTAAATTTAGTGTTAGGGTTTAGTTTTGAGCTGATGCAAGTAAGCTTGAAAAAATGCACAGCAGCCTTCCTCCCTATAAAACCGGATGAAGACTTGAGGTAGAGTTGGAGTAGGTAGACCGGTCTTAGGTCTGATAGGTGAGATCAACTCAACCCTATCACAAAATGATTTTGGCAGGTCAATACTTGCACACGGAACAGATGAAAAGAAGTCCCTGACTTTACTACACATCAAAGCACTAGGCAGATTACTGATTAGCAGCGTTCTTTTTTCTTCGTAGATACGTGACAATGCACCAATATGGATGGTGCTGCTGGCAGTAATAGAATCCACCCTCTCCGATAATTGTAGGAGTTTTGCCTCAATGCTCGTGCAAGATTCGTCAAAATATACACTTCCAACAGCTTTCTGAGACTGTGAGGAGTGCTGAGTAGCTGTTTGCGAATGGCTCTTAGGTAAGCCGATTGATGGTGCTGAAATATTGCTAGTTGATATTGTTGTTTGCATAGGGGTAGGAACCAGAATTCTATCCGATAAACGCGGGTAGACCCCGTAATAATTCAAAATCGAAACAAGTATGAAATATATACACTAGGTGAGGCAACTACCTACATTTGCTTTGCCAGGTATGCTAAGCAAAAAATCTATTAGGAAAAAACCTAAACTCTCTGACTCTATTGTCCTACTATTATATACAACCTTCAAACCAGAAATGCTATCATAAATGCACAAAAATGAAAATGAGGAACTGACCATATATGTTGTGGATTGCTATCTAATAACTGTCTTACGGGCCGTTTCAAAATATTGCGGCACCGATGTAACTTTCAAATTCTCAATATTAATACAAATCGGCTCTCCAATATATAATTTGAATGTTTGCTGCTCGTTTGGTCCTATTAATTCCAATTATAACAAAGGCAATAGTTTGATTTTTCAATTTTCAAGCTTCCAAACTAAAATTCTAAATTTCAACTATTAAACCAAATCGATTCGGATTTAGTTAGTTAGTTATAGCTTTGGATTTAATTTAATTTAACTCTGTTTAAAATTTAGCTTGAAACTTTGATTATAAATTTTAAGTTTAATTTAATAAATCAATATTGGCAATGTTTAGTTGTATATAGATAATATTGGCAACAGTTTAACTTACCAATTTGCCAATATGCAATCTTAAATCTAATCTAACAGTTTTAGTTGTCGTTTTGGTTTTAATATATTAGTATCAGCTTGGTTAACCGGAGTTCATATCCAAATGTGATCTCATATCCAAACGTGATCTCAAACTTAATTATATTATGGATAGAATTATTGCTGGCTGGTTCCAGGTTCAACTTAAATCTTCTTAGTTGTGATTGAGAGGCCGGTCTCTGGATTTCCAAAACTATACAGTTCTCGATAGAAGCCAGGAAGCAGCACCTTGTAACCTTCAAGCTTTGCTAATAACTCAGGCGTCTCCTCTCAAATATCTACTCCCAGTTTTAACTATTCGTGGGTATTTCTACATAAATTTCAATCGTCTCGGGCGTATTTAGAAGTTTATCACAAAATATCATGAAATTAAGCCTATTTCAAAATGGCGCCACAAGGCGTCCTCACTTAGCAGGAAATCAAATTTCGATAAAGCAAAACTGCCGACCGAGACTTGATGAAACTTTATACGATTAGTGTAAATGGTGATCTCGTGAATATATTAAAACAGTGTTTACGATCTAACTCGCAATAAAGCTATAATCTGAATTAATTTTCACAGAGCGCTACAATTTTGTCATTTGACAGCTTGGTCTTCTTCTTCTTTTTTTTATCATTTTCCATATGCTACTAGTGACCCTAAAAATGGTCTCTGATTGATTTTGTCATTTTTAATTGTTTTTGTGATATTCCCAATTTGTTTGCCGATTTTTGAAATTCGAGCGTTCCCGTCTAAGACGAAAAGCCAATTTTTAATTATTTTTCCTAATTTTTGTTATTTGAGCGTTTCCGTTCAAAATAAAAATTAGAATTTTTAGAGTTTTCTTGAGTTCAACCTGGGGAGTCCCCCTACCCTAGGTAAGGCCTCCAGTGTTTACCAGTGTGTTTAAACAAAGTTTCCAAAGTGTATTGAGCAAAATTGTATTGAAAGTATTGAGAGTATTGTATTATTATATTCCAAAGTTTATTATTAAAAGTGTTCTAATATAGTATAACTTAACATTGTACGAAGTGAAGAGTTTAAAACTTGAACAATAAAAAAAGCTGTCACGACCAAAAAAAAGGAGGTAATTATTTATTAAAATCAAAAAGAAAGTTGCACACCAAGTGGCATGCAACATAAGGATCCTATATAAACAGAATGGCGAAAGAAGATATCAAAACCTAAACGAACTATAAGACACATTGAACACCAAATAAATTTTGCCGAAAAGTACATGCCTTGGACACAGAAGGGGAAGAATGTAATTTTTTCAGATTAGAAAAAGTTTACGTAAGAAAGGAACGAGAGATGTGTCTTAACCACAAGTTTGGTGGTGGATCTGTGATGGCTTGTGGGGCGTTTTCAAGTCAAGGTAAGATTCCTCTAGCTTGACGTTCGACACAAATGAAATCGGAAGACTACGTATAAATGCCCTAAACAGTTTAATTGAACATGCTGAGGAACTTATGGCAAAGAATAAAATAACTAAAAGAAGGGACACAGAAGAGTGTCCCCGATTGTTTTCCATTTAAATATACACGGCGAGCAAAGGAAGGAAAGAAGGGCAAAAAATAAAAAAAATTCAAACCCTCTTTGAACATTTTACGAATAAGACAAAAAATGTGAAAGCGAAGATTACATCCAACGAAACGGAATGGCAAATGATTGATATTCGTAAATAAGAGAGAATGGGAGGAGTTTTCCGACTTTACGCTCATAAAATGCTCCCGCGCTTTTGTGAAAACTGGTGATAACAGGCTTTTTTGAAATATTAAGAGAATTGTCCCAATGTTTTTCGCAGGAATTCTTATGTTTGTTGGGTAATCCCATGATATTTGAACAGCACGTTTATCTGTTTACATTTTTTTTTCTCGAAAGATATTAAGTGGGGAAATCTCATGCTGGATTCGGGGAATTTATTTGACAGAAAGTTTACATCTCCTTTCAATGCAAAATTTATGTTTTTCTTGCCAAATGGACGTAGGGTTACTCAATGCATATTATTATGAATAGTTTGAAAGGATTTTAAAGGTAATCAAGAAGTGAAGTCTCTGCATTTTACTTTAAAAAAATTAATTCTGATAAGTGTTTAATTCTTCTTTATAAAAACAGTATGAATAAAGGAAATTGTAGGTGGAATTGTGTAGTTGGTGGTTATGATGCATTTAACTTAAGCGTAAAAAAGTTTTAAGGTACCAAAGGACAAACAAGGGTATGTAAATGGGAGAACTCTTTCGTGTAAATATATTATGGGTAGTAACTATGCAATTTTTTTTACAAAACACCTTTTTACAAGTGCATAAATTTATTAAGAACGATCTTTCACGTGCATAACCGCCGTATGAGTTACAATGCTATCTTATGGCTTATTATTATTGTACACTCTTTAGGCAATTGCTTTGGTTTCACGCTCTACAAAGCTTAGATTTAATAGATAATATTAAAGAATACTACAAGGTGTGTCGACAACATTTCAAGGATGATATGTTTGGTCCGTCAAAGAAAAATTTTTGAAAAATGCTGTGCCGCGCATTATAGATAAACCTATTCAAACAGGTGGAGTACAAAACCTTGGCACTTTGTGCAATCGGTGAGTATGTAGCAATTTAGTTTTATTTGAACAAATTGTCAAATTTTTCACTATTTCTTTTCTTTTTTCCCTGAATATTAGTGAAATTAATTCAGAAGAAATACTGATTAGTTCACAACACAAAATTTCTTGTGGAACACAAACGGCAGCATTTTTGAGTATACCCGCACTCCACGAAAAAAATGCTAATTTTGTGCGATATTAATTTTAAATATTTTGTAAATCTGGTAACTCTACAGTTTTTGTTTTTATCTCGTTGTCTCAGTCGCACTACAATATTGTATAGCTAAGTTCTTTTCCCCAATTCATGCAAAAGACAAAAGTATATGACATTTACTTGTTTCCTATTTTGTTCGCCTCTGTCTATACTTATGCTTATTTATACTTTGCTTATGGGCGAAGATTTTGTATTTCAGCATGATAGAATTGAGAACAAGTTTATGTATATTATTTTTTATACATTAGCGATAAATAAAATATACCTGTATATGATCTGATGAAACCGAATCAGTCTGGCTACAGATTTGGACTCCTGTTATTGAGTGTAAAATGGTAAGGTTACTTTTAAATCAAAACTGTTTTATTATTTTGTTAATGTACATATATAGTATGTATAGTCTTCGAGAAGGTAAGAAACAAAGCTTTTAATTACTTGAAGGCTATTCTCCTGTATATGGATAGTAGTTTGGGCTCTATAGCTTATAATCTCCTAAACCACCCAACCGATTTCAATGAAATCTTGCGAATGTGTTTGGTGGGTTCCATTTTGAGAGAGAGGATAGTTTTGGAAACGATAGATGGCGCTGTCGCCGAGTTGTAAAAGAAATCTGAAATTTTGTACTTGTCGATTTTATAAAATTTGAAAATACATGTTCAAAATGGACTAAATCGGGTAACTCCTTCGTAGGGTTGCCATACAAATAATTCGTTTTTTAATATATAATTGGACCCTGTCTGACAACAAGTGCACGTAGAGAGCTGAAATTTGGTACGCCATGTTTTCATAGCAATAGCACACAAAATTTAAAAAACAGACTAAATCTGGAAACCCGTTCTTGGCGTTGCCATAAAAAATTTGGTTTTTCACTATATATTTGGAAACTGTCTGAGAACGCATCGACGTGGATAACTCAAATTGCATACACGCCGTTTAAAAAAAAATGGACTAAATCGGGCAACTATTTCGTAGGGTTGCCATACAAGACTTTTTTTTTAACTATAAGTTTGGGCACAGTCCGGGAACGGGTCTACGTGGACAACTAAAATTTGGTACATAGCAACAGTAAATAAAATTACAAAAATAGTCTAAATCGGGCGACCCCTTCTCTATGTTGTCATACAAAACTTTAGTTTTTCACTATATGTTTGGACACTACTTCACGCATCGACGTAGGGAGCAGAAATTTTGTACACGGGACTTTTTTAAAAAAAAAGTAAATTAATTTCAATTATGGGACCAATTGGGCAACTCCTTTGTATAGTTGCCATACAAAAATTTGGAAGGTGGTGTTTCCATAGCAATATTACATAAAATTTTTAAAATGTCCTAAATCGGGTTAACCCTTTTTGGTGTTGCCGTACATAACATTGGTTTTCACTACATACTGAGAAGCTGCCTGAGAATGCCTTGAGGTTGAAGAGGTCATATTTTGTATACGGCATTTTCATAAAAATTTCAAATATAGGTTCAAAAGTGGAACAAATCTGGCAAACCTTTCTTGGTGTTGCTATAAAAAATTTTAGTTTTTCACTATATATTGGGACACTGCCCACCGCGTCAACGTAGAGAGCTGAAATATTGTACATAGGTCTTTTTAAAAAAAGGGGAAATTTAAATTCAAAAATGGGACCAATTGGGCAACTCCTTCGTAGGGTTGCCATACAAAAATTTCGTGTTGCACTAAATATTTGGGCACTGCTTGAGAAAACATATGAATGTATGCATGCACACTTGTATACAAAAACACACACACAAACGCACACGCACGCGCTCGCACCCACACACACACACACACACACGCAGCGTAACCCGCCTCGATGACCAACCCCCCCCCCCCCCCACACACATTTAGGTATCTATATTATCGCGGGGCAACGTCGACGGGCTCCTTCTAGTAGCTTATATAAAATTAATGTTGTCCATTTTCCAAAAGTATCAATATAGAACATTTTAGGAACGGACTCGCACGTGTAAATATGCATTTGTTTCATGGCTTGGAAAATATTCTCGAAGAATTTGAAATAGCCCAACTCTCTACGCATGCAGTATGACTCTAGTGCGTTGTTATGTTGCCCTGATGCGTACGAAATAGTAGCTCTAGTGACAGAGGCAGTGGGTTTATGCGTGGAAATGCGTGAGAATTAGTCACGTGTTTTTGGACTCGAGTTATCACGAAACTTGACAAAAAAAAAGAAATGCGGCGATTCCTCTTAATATTTCACTTTTATTCCTAATAATTACACTCAATGTGGTAAAGCATGATTTTTAAGATAAACAAAAAAACAAGGATTCAAGTACACCGTGTTTAAGCAAGTTTTATGGAAAAAAAAATCTAATCACTTATTAAAAAAATTATGTTCAAAAAATTTACTTAACTTGATATCGTTCCTAAAGTAGCATAGCCTTATTACGACAAAAATACGGCGACAATTACGTTATGACGCTGCTCTGGTCCGGCATTCCTTCTAATAAGCTTTCTTCCTTTGTAGCTTAATTCGATTAAATTTTTCTTTTTTTTATATTTTTTCCTGACTTTACACCTTTTGGGTGTCGACTCTGCGATAAGTAAAACTAAAGTGACCACTGGTACTATATGGAGTGAGCAATCTGGCTGCAAATTGACTTGTGGAAGCGTTATTAAAGTCGCCGTCTATTTGTTTACATTAGTACATCTATTTTCGATGAGCCATCCATATAAATTACAATAGTAGATTCATGAAGAAATGCGAGGATGATTTATGTGTAATAATTGATTTACAGAGAGAAATGCTAAATATTGTTGAACTATATGCTGATTCGAACCAACAGGTTGAAGAAGGTTTAGAAAGGTTGCAGGATGACGTAGATCGGCATTTTGATGCAGTCACTGCGTCCTATGCAGCGGTAACAAAAAATAATAGTAGAAACCCCTTGCCTAACCACCACGAAATGAAGCTTACGACGCAGGGCATTGTCGTAAAGCCAAGAAAGGAACAATCCAGTTATGCAACAAAAAGGGATCTTAAAGTTAATCTCCGGCCGGGTGAGATGAGTGCTCCATTTATTATGCCTAAAAACATTAGTAAGGGGGGAGTTATTATAAAGTCGGACAGCCAAGTAAACAACATACAAATTTTTGAATCCATTAAGAGCAAGCTAGGTGATGAGTACGAGAGATTTCCAAGATTCATTATTGCGAATCTAGAAAATGATTATACAACGCAGGAACTCCTACCTCAGCTAAGGAAACTTAACTACTCTATAGATGACAAAGATATGATCAAAGTTGTACACACCAGGAGAAACGGTCGCACTGGAAAATGGACTAATTTCTTGGAGACCTGTGGGACTACATACAGAAAAATGGTCAATCAATATATAAATGTAGATTGGAAGACACATTTTGTTAAGGAGGATTTTGGAATTAAAAGATGTTATAATTGGAATGGTTACAATCATAAAATGGACAGCTGCAAAAGTAAGATGGTATGTGGTAAATGTGCAGGTGAGCATCGGACCCTGCAGTGCAACTCCGAGATGCTGGTGTGTGTGAATTGCAAGGACAAGGTAGACAGTGTGGGCAAATCTAAGCCCCACTCAGCTGATAGTAGTATTTGCCCGGAGTACCTGAAGAAAGTTTATTTTGTGCAAAGAAACACGAATTACTCAATTGAATGCATTTAAACATGAACCGGAATACTGGAGGGATGAGCTTGCTTTACCTAAATGTCAGGAGCCTACGGAAAAAGTTATATGAAATAGAAGCGCTTATCATGAAACGTCAACCAGTAGAAATCTTAATTCTAAATGGGACTTGGCTTTATTCAAATGAGGTGCAATTTTATCATCTGCCAGATTATATTTCTGTGTTCAATTCTAGGGATGCTGCTATTTACATACATAACAGCCGGATTTACCGTGTAATTTTGAATGACTGTAGATTCAATACTACCATCATAGAGATAGAAACTATAGAGAAAAGGAAGTTAAAAGTGTTGACCATGTACAGGTCACCCAATGAAAACCTTTTGGATTACATGCAGCACCTTGAAACATTGTTTTCCACATATAAGGGTGACATTTTCATAGGTGATACCAAAATTGATCTCCTTAATGAGAATAGATCAGCTACTGCATTGCTAAGCATTATCTCAGCTAGCGGTTTCTCCATTGTCACTAGTGTAGATGAGACCAATTATACAAGGCAGGATGCGCGTACACGTACGATCATTGATCATTGCATCTCGGATTTGACGCGATTTTATAAGCTGCACACTTCTCTACATGACACTGCTATCTCTGATCACCGGCTTGTAGCTGTTCACATTTCTACTAAATGTACTGCTAAGCAGCCTATGAAGACAATATTGATACCTAAAAAAAACAAGCGTAGGTATAGGTCACATCTTACAAAATTATTAGCGGAACATCAAATCCAATTATAATATAATATATATATATATATATATATACATATTACATAAATGAAAAGATTCTGCAGGCTGGGAGGGATGCAAGAAAGTTATGGCTGGTCATTGACAGTGTGATCCTAAATAAGGATAGATCTCAAACGGCGAGTCACACCCTAGAAATTAATATCAATGGATCGTTGGTATCCGATCCTGATGTTTTGACGGGGAGTTTAACAGCTACTTTAATGATATTGGCTCGACCGTGCAAAGCATGATTCTGTCTGTGTCTCCGGTGACAAATAAGCTGAGTTTGAGTTTGATGTATATGATGCCTGCTACTATGGAAGAAGTGCAAGGTGCAATTCGCAATTTGAAAAGACATGCGGCAACAGGTTACGACGGTATCAGGGTCGAGGACATTATGGACGCTAATGACATCATCAAGATTCCTTTACTCATTTAATAAACGAAACAATGCGAAGCGTTATTTTTCCCGACTGCCTATAGAGGGCAATTATCAGGCCCGTATTTAAAGGTGGTGACCCCAGGGAAAAGATTAATTACTAGCTCTCTTATGCAGCATAAGTTGAATCTACGAGAAAAATATCGAGACCAGGATGAGGAAATTTGTTGAAACGAATGGAGGTTTTGATAGAAACCAATTTGGTTTTTTGCCACGGAGTAACACGGAATTGGCCACAGCTGAGATATTAAATAATATCAATGACTATTTGGATAAGGGCTACTATGTACGAGCAATCTTTTTGACTTGTCAAAGGCCTTTGACATTGTTCACCACGGTCTGATGCTGGATATTTTAGAAACGCTAGGAATGAGAAGCGTTGTTAATGACTTATTGAGTAGTTATTTAATGGACCGGGAAGTTAAAACAAGGCTCGATGGGGTGACTAGTAAATCTTTAGTGACGAAATGCGGTGTTCCCCAGGGTTCAATATTAGGACCGCCCGCTTCTTTACTTGTTGTACATTAATAACTTGCCGTACACGGACCTATGCGGCGAGTACCATGTGTATGCGGATGACACCAATATTTTATGTAGGCCTCAAATGCGGATGATCTTGAACGTTTAATGAATAATGACCTAAAGGTATTTAGCAAATGGACTGCTGGGATCATGTTAATGATTAATGAGACAAAGACCAAATATGTAATATTTAGACAGAAAAACAAAACAGATATTAATATTTGCCTTGGCCTTGAATTGGCACGGAATATTTGCAGAGAACCGCAGAAATTAATTATCTGGGACTACCGATTGATGATAAACTATGTTGGTCACAGCATATAGGGAACTTAGTTAGAAAGCTAACACCCTTGATTGGAATTTTTAGAAATAATTTTAACCTGCAGAGGCATGTTGCGAGCTTAATTTACAATGCACACTTTTTGTCGCGTATTCGTTATGGCATTATAAATTGGTCGCATTGTACGATAGGCTTGAAAGATGATATAAGGATATTAATGAATAGAGCATTAAAAGCGCTATACCGGCTGCCATGTGATACTAGTTCTCTGTTTGTCAGTTTGCATGCCAATTTACCTTGCAGCAAGTAATTCAATTTGAAAAGGTGAAGTTTATGTACAGCATAGTAAATAGGACTGTACGGTCAAATCTATTAGTGGAACGACATCAGGATATTCATGAACACCTCACGACAAATAGGAATAATATCACACTATGCAGGCAAAGAACTGAAAGAAGGTGAGAGGGGCTGTTAACCATTGCTGCAAAAATCTTTAATGTTCTGCTGGAGGATATCAGGACTACTCCGACACTACCACTATTCATGAAAAAAATAAAGAAATTTTTGTTAACCTAGTTTTCGAATTTACTGCATCTCACGGCATTTTACTGAATATATTTTGGTTTTTTCTTATGTTTGCTTATCCAATTCCTATTTGAGGACGTCACTGGGTCTCTGGAGGTATGATGGTCCCACTGTTTCTATGTTCCTGATTTGCTGATGTGGCCACTGTTTTCTTGTAGTCTCTGGGAGCGGCTGTAATGCAATTGTGGCGGATACTCCCAACTATCATACTAGCCTTGCTGACTGAGTGGGGAGCACTGCAATTATACTAGAATTGAATTTAAGAGACACTGTGTTTTAAAACATGTTAAATAAGTGAATGAATGAATAAATAAATAAATAGAATAAATAAATAAATATAGCTTCATTTGTTTTATTTTTCTCTTTTTTTTTGTACTTTTAATCAAATGTGAAAAAATGTAAACCATAGCTCAACTTTCTTTAATTTAATTTTTTGTTGTTGTTTGTTTACGTTTATATTTTATTTTATAAGGAAATTTGGACCAGCATATCTTTTCCAAAACCGAGGATTTAGTCTACTGTGGCTGACCATGTACTTGAGCATGTAGTTAGAGTATCTCTACTTATGGTAGAAACTAATGTGTTTTACATGGTTATAACTACATAAACTACATAAACTAATCTACAACGATGTATCCCATGTTGGTTCTGCATTTTGCTTGTTTGTGTATATATGTGTGGATATTTAGTTTAATTGTGGGTATGTGTACCTATTGCTGTGCCCGACTAATAGATGGAGTATCTGTCAAATCGAATATGATTATTTCCTGCCCATTGTAGTGATCCTAATAGGCTGACAGTTATTAACGATCTATTTGTTTAATGCCTGAAATAAAATAATTCAACAGTATCAGAAATTCAAGGTATTTTCACCAAATAAATACATAACATTCCTCCCCTTTCTTCCCAAAGATTTCGGTGCCTCCACCGAAATTGTTATACATTTAGTAATCAACTTTCACGTATGTACATATATCCATGCAAGTACGATATCACACTATCTAAGTACTACTCTCTTATATTCCAGAGAAAGAAGGAAAAATTTATTTTCGAAAATCCTATCGAGTTAGACAACCAGATTTGTCAGACATTGCATTAAATGACATAAACGAAATCGCCTTGCCCGAACATCGCATAAGTAATCTTTCTGCTTATCACATTTACATAAAATATAAAAACAAAAATACATAGGAAATCGTAGATCTATGGTGGTAGTTTAAAGTAGACCTTGATCAAACTTCCTCGTGATTCCAAGAAAAAATATTAGCATGCAACACACCAATAATTATGACAACAGATGTCCCCTAACTTTTTAAGGGTAAAGAAATATAACGATTCGTAAATTTGCACATATTTTGCAGTGTTTTTTTCGCATACCTGGCCAGTAAAACTGTTGCTGAAGACGATCATAACTCTTTTGTATACCTCCGTGACCTGATGTCGGCTTATTATGTACGTTATACAGAATTTATTTCCTATTTCCTTTCGCCACTACTGCTTTCCAATAGTCTGAGTCGATTGCTAAAGGACGGTACTTTACTCGAATATGTTTCCATAGCTTCCCTTACTCTACCCGCCAATCTGGGTATTCCCATGGATGTGTGCTTACTCGTTCCAGCATATTATTATACCATTTGTCAGTTGAACTAATATCCGATGCTGTACAAATCCAATCAATTACGGGTACGGCCCTTGCAAGAAAATCTGGAAAAACATGCTCCTTGCCCTTCCTGTTTATAATTTGTCAAGTTCATGCTGCTACATTTTTACTGCCAATCGCGCGAGACTGCCAGTAGGGTCTCTTAAATTACTCAACCAAACTAGCGACGGACGGTCAGTGACGATTACAAAGTGAGAGCTCTCCAAATAAGGCCGCAATTTATCCACTACCCAGAAGTCTGCGAGGTATTCGCGCTCTGTAGTTGAATAGTTTCTATTGCAGCGATTAAGAGAGCGACTCAAATATGCAATGACCTTTTTATCTTCCTCCTTTTGAGTTAAAACGTCACCAATTCCATAGCCGGATCGCTGTGCACTATGAATGGAATCTCGAAGTTGGGGCAAGTCAATATTGGAGTACTTACTAGTTTTTCTTTAATGATTTGAAGGGGTTGTTCGCATTCATCGGTCCAAATGATTTTTTTTATTTTTCTTGAGTAATGCATTTATTGGCCCACATAGTCATGAAAGCAGGGGAATAAATCGCCCATACAAAGCTACCATTCCTATTAATCTATGGGCTTCTCTAACGGATTTGGGACGTGGAATATCCAAAATACTCTTAATTTTGTTGAGATCTACATGCAGTCTATTTACAGCTACAACGCATCTCAAGTATTTAGGTTCAGAGCGATAGAACTCGCGCTTATCGTACTTAATTATCAAGCCGGCTTTACGCAAGCGTTGAAATACATCTGTAAACATATCCAAGTGTTTCTCGCAGGTTTGGATAGCGATAATAACATCGTCCAGGTACACAAATACATCATACTCTAGGGCACCAGACAAAACGCGGTCAAATAACCTTTGCCAAGTCGCAGGTGAATTTGTTAGACCAAATGGCATTCGGCGAAATTGGAAGAGACATCTTCCCGGTAACGTGAAGGCTGTATATTTTTTGGATTATCATGATATGAATTTGGTGTTTCTCAACTTATCCAATGTTGACGATACATATGGAATTGGATTGGCATCTTTCTTCGTGACTTTATTTAGTTTTCTATAGTCTACACAGAAACGAAAACTTCCATCTATCTTCCTAACCATAACTATGGACGAAGACAAGGAACTATCAGAGGGTTCAACGATTCCGTCTTCTAACATTTGATTTACCTAGGTATTAATAGATTTTTGAAGAGTAGTGAAAACCGGATAGTAGCGTTGCTTGATTGGTTGGGAATCTGTCTTTATAACGTGCTCTACTCTGTTAGTCTTCCCTAATCCTTTACCCATTAGTTGCTTTGTTTCAATTATTAATTTTCGAATCTACGGTTTTGCTCATCTGTGAGCGTGGATTGGTTTTCCACAGGACAATTATTAACTTGGTTGGAACCATTTTTTAAATGCCAGATTTCTTCATTCAAATTTGGAGTGATTTACAACTTTTTCCAAATATTAGTTAGTATTATTATCTCATGAGGCAGCGATGGAATTATTATAACTTCAACTACTTTTATTACGCCCCTCAATTCTATAGGTACAGTCGCTGTGCCTATTATCTCTACGTTATCTCAGTCTGCAAGCGTCGCCGAGTCGGCGAGCGACTTATTTTAATTTTTTTTTCATAGCTTGTAATTTGTGCCCCCCAATATACTCTATCGCAGTTCTAGAGGCACCCGAGTCCAGCAGTTAAAAATCGAAACTTCCAGATACGGCCTTTCATCATCCTTCACTCGAGTGAAGATAAAATCCAGCATCGCTAATTTGAAAGGGTCGTTCTTTTCTGGTCCACTGAATTTAAATACGCTTTCAACTAAGGCGACTTTTTGCAAAATATCGGAGCTCACATTGCCGTCTACGACTACTATTGTTAGAATCTTGTACTCCACAATTGCGAGATTGAGCGCGAATGGTTCCCGCTGTACTACAACCGAAACAACGACAAGGTTGCCTACAAAATCGAGATGTATGGCCTTTCTTATTAAAGTTATAACATTTACATACTTTCTGTTGATTGGAAATGCCTGAGTTGAATGTGAGACGTCCGCCCGATCGGGCTCTAATAACTGTCTTACAAAGGCTTCGAACGAGGTGCGGACTGCCTTGACCTTCCTTCCCATTGTAACTAAATCCACTACCGTAACGATCTCGCTTAAGCCGAGTTGGCTTTGATAAAAAGGGCTTAGGTTTCTTTTCAAAACTCTCGTAATTTTGTATTTTCTCATTGGCTCCGTCAAACGCGAAAAAAAGCTATATTCATTACAGCTACGAACGTCCCTATAGATTCGTCTTTTCCCTGAGTGCGCTTAATAATTTCGTCGGTCAGACGATCTTCGTAATTGAAGGGGCAGAAACTCATTTCGGAACTCCTTCATTAAATTATACGAGGACTTGAAATTAGTCTTATTCGCCCGATACCAACGCGACCACTGAACAAATCTAAGCTGGACTTAAACAATTGAGCTTCTGAGAATCCTCGGAATTCACGCAGCTCTATGATTCTTTCTAGGAATGAACTGAGTGACTGACCCTGCTCCCCTGAGAACTTGAGGTTCCACTTATGAAACTTGATATGTGAACCTGTCTTTCAAGTTATTGTGGAGTTCTGGACGTACGAAGAGAAGTTCTGAATATCTTCACGTTCACTGGCAGACCCACTGGAAATAGCCGCTTCTACCTTCAGCGATTAGTTAATTTTTTAATTTTTTCCAGAGGGCGACTTGATCTTGTTTGTCCACTTTCATTCGCCTAAACCTATCTAATGCCCAGTTAATTATTGTCACTACTTTCGCGTAACTACGACTAAGAGCATCACCCGTGAAATTTTCGATAAACGTATTGAGCTCAGTGACCTTACCCTGCATTGAGTCCGCATCTTGGTCAAATGTGAAAGGGTATTTATCGGCATACAAAATATCTCCTGATTTTTCGGCTTTGAAAGCGCCCCTCAAGTTCCTGTGTATCTCATCTATCGAGCCCGTTTCTGAGCCCCGTACCGGAAGCTGATAACACAATTTATCCTGAGTAATACGGTTAACTTCCATTTCAAAGATAAATCCGAGCAATTTTACATAAAGGGAGGTTAATTAACCAGTTCAACAAGAATTGTAAATGAAATTGGGTAAAGAAAAAACAAAATAAAGCCTATAATATGGAAAATTTATATAATTAGCAAATTTAAGTTTTAAATCCAGAAGACTCTTAACCACAAGGTGATTTAAATAAAAAAATGTGTACTCATACGAAAGACCTTCATTATAAATAAACTAGTTTGATAAATTGCAAAAAGATGTTGCTTCGCTAGCTGGATTAGACGAATAGATTCCCCCAACTGAAAAAATGGAGACACTTGATACACAATTCAATTTTCATTCAATCCGATTAAAAAAAGTTCACTAAAACTTTTGAACGGACGAAATTTGTTGTTCTTAACGTTGAGATGGGTGATTAGTAAAGCACCCATATGAGCTTAATCAAGTACAGATGTGAGCTAAGTGATATTCTTGCCATCAAAATATTGGAAATTACCCGGCTGATGTTGAATCCAATTTCAGGCTATGCTTTTGTACATCATTCTCTGGAGCCTTAGTACCTGATGATCCGAAAATAACCACACTTCTCGCCGTTTATACTACCACACCATTAGCAAGTGACGACCAGAGGAACATACGAATCCACTTTTATATCGGAGACCAATTTTATGTTTTATGATAAAATTTTATAGGTTGCAATTGCTGCTTGAGAACTGGATCAATACACATAATAAAAGAAATTACTTGGAATTTTAAGACATTAAATAAGTTACTTAGTGGAAAATTCAATTATCGCTGTTCGCTCGCAGATTTACTTCCTTATATAATTCCTTCGAAAATATATGAAGTTTACGCAAAATTTTGCATGGCCAGACCAGACTGTTCTGTTGCGCCTCATTTAATTTTCAGTGCCCAATTATTATAAAAATCGTGTTTAAATTAAACTTTGTATATGCCGCACTTGATATAACTTCCTGAATACTTAATTACTAATATGATGGAAGTGAAATCTGTAGATCAAAAACAAAAAAAAAATTATTCTGACTGGTTGTCTTGTTACTGATCGGGTTCAAATTTAATATGACCAGTAAAATAAAAGCAATTTTCATAAGAATATAATTGTAAAATATTTCTTCACACTTTAGCTTAACGTGATATGCAACGCCTAAGCCATACTTGGCAATACATAACTAGTACGAATCCTGCAATGTTTCCTTCATCCCACAAAGAAAACTTCAACATTATTTCATTTGAGAAATTATCGCTGTATTATATTCGTTCCACTTAACTAGAATTAAAGTGATTATTAATTTACGCAATTATGACACTTTTTCTGCACACAAAAAAAAAATAATATTTTGTCTTAGCTTTCGCTCCAGCCAACGAAATTCAACATGCTGTCCACTTAACGCTACTCAACTTAATTATAATTATGCTCCGTTTGTATTGATTACTTTAAATCTAGGATTCTTCACAGCACCACTTCCATAAATGCCTATGGCCAATGCAACAAAAGGTACTCTTCAACTACTAAATTCATTTTGCTGGTCACCCAAAATCACCAATTATTAAAATTAATAAACTTATAAAATCTTTCCTTTTGTTCTTTAAATAATCTTCTCCCTTCAAGGTTTATTCGTTCTGTATGACCTGTTGTAGAAAACTTTTAAGTTGTAATATTGGAGCCAGCTCTTTCTAATTTCGTTATCAACTTCATAGGATTTGTTCTGTACTTTGTTAATGCCTGAACAATATTAATCGAGTTGCCGTTCGACCAACGTGGGGAGAACAATTGAATTTCTGACAGGCGAAATAGTATTAGACTCAATATTGTATTCTTACGCACAATAAATATATACATACGTATAACCTTGAGTTAAATTTGTTCGTACTTATATTTTTTACCTGTAGACAAAATATTTTTGCGCACCTATAATCATAATTATTATGCTGGTGTCGACAGGGCTGAAAATCATACAGCACCCTACCCTAATAATTTTGGATTACTATAAGTATCACATAAGTTTTTTTCTTCCACTCTACAATCACAAAAAAAAAAGAATATAGTTAAATATATATAAAGTGTTTAGTATATAGTTAAATATAAACAGATGTACGAACGAAATATTTCCATTATCATTTGGAGTGCGAGCTATGTACATACATATATTAAAACTACGGACGAATCTGCTCCTGGGATGCAACTTGACAAGTGTACTCGACTATTACTGCAGACTTAATGCTTAAATTGCAGATAACGAAAGGTGGGAACACCCCTTTTTAATGGATTCTCTGTTTAGACAATTTATAAAACTTGCATGCGAAATAGTAAATCATGCCTTTCCACACGGAATTTATTAGCTTTTAGTTGGAATTTATTCATTTAATTTTTCTATATTTTTAATTGAATTAGAAGAAGAATAAAGTTTCTAGAAATCGCTTGCATAGATACACATATGGAGTACCTGTACTACTTTTGTTCGAATTTTTTTTTTGTAACTGTACGCGTTAGATTTTCCACGTTCGAACTAAAATTTGCACCTTAAACAATGGGGCCCCACATTGAGCGCCAAACATGTTACGCTGCCTTGATGCGTACGGAATGATAGCTCTAGCGAAGGAGGCAGTGGGTTTGTGAGTGGAGATGCGTGAGCATTAGTTGGGCGGTCTTTAAGCAAGTTTTATGGAAAAAAAAAATTCTAATCACATATCAACAAAAACAAGTATTCAAAAAATTTACTTTTATTACCCTATTAGTCAGCGAACCCACTAACGTGCCCTGCGTAGAGTTCCGCGTCGCACTTTTACTCTTGTTCATGAGGTTTTTGGGATGCGTACGCATCCTCGTAGTGTAATCACTCTACTGCGATCCCTTTTGGAATCTTTTTAAAATAACACGACCAAGGTGTGCCACATGTACTCTACCACGCTAATGGGCTGCTTTTTGGGCAATATATATATACATTCAACGATCAGGAATTTCGATCGCATTTTGTTAACATTCGGCCATCCTACGAATTGTCGACCTCGACAACTGCACACTACTCACATGACGTACATTAAGAAGCAATTTCTACTTTCAATATTTGTTAGTATTAGACTAAGATTACATAGAGAAAAGATTTACTCACACGAAAAGAAAAAGGAAAATTCTACTACATATATCTTTTTCATGCTTTAGTGGCCAGTACTCCTGAACCGATATTTGTTGTAACCTGTGACCAGTACTCCTGAATCACCGTCGGCCAGTACTCCTGAACCGATATTTGTTTTAAATTTTGGAAAACACTCCTGAACCAATCAATGCTATAATAATCAAAGATTTTTATTTTTTTTTTTTATTTTTATTTTTTTTTTATTTATTTTTAATAACTTAGACATTTAGTTCATCTTCCGACTCATCGATTTGCTCTTCCAAATCTTCGTCGCCAAATTGAAAATCTTGTAGACTACACCACGGTCTCATCTTATCGGCTGCGTAAACCGAGTGGAATGGTTTGCTTGTCACCTGATGATTAGGTGGGTCAACGATCTCATATCGATCTTTCCCCAGGATTTTTTTCACTACGTAAGGTCCTTTAAAACGCTGTAAGTGTTTCTGCGGTTTTCCTGTTGCTCCGTGTTCGCAACGGATAAGAATTATATCTCCGACGTCGTATTTTCCGGGCTCGCGACGACCAAGATTGAATTTTTCTGCCTGGGTCTTCCTAGTGTCGTTCATTTCTTCTGCGATCTTCTGTCTCAACTCTGACAAGGGAATTTCTTCTTCTTCATCTGAGATATCGTCGTATAATGCTGCTGTCAACTGATTCTTCAGTATGCTTTTTGGTTCATAACCAAGTAATACTTTATGCGGACTGATTTTGGTAATTCTATGTGGTAAAGAATTAAGACCCCATTGTATTGGTTGCAGATGCTTATCCCAATCGCGGCCATCGACTCTTTCCGTCATACTAGCAATCGCTGTTTTGATAGTGCGAAAATATCTTTCAATCTGTCCGTTTCCTCTGGGTGTTCTGACGGCAGTTTTTATGTGTATTATAGAATTATCGCGGCAAAACTCTTCGAAAGCTCCTGCTGTAAATGAAGTTCCTCGATCCGTTATAATTTGATGTGGTAATCCGAAATATTGCGAAGTGTCTTCTAATGTCCGAACAACGTACACGGTCCTGGTATTCTTTACCGCTCTGATTATGATGAACTTAGTGAATGAGTCTATTAAGCCGATGAGATGTGTGTTTCCTTTACTACTTCTTGGATATGGTCCTAGGTGGTCCATGTGTACAGTATGGAAAGGTTGGGGTTGTATCTCTCTAGTGAACTGTGTTCTGCGGGATTCATCCTTAAATCTTTTGTTATGTAGGCATTCCAAGCAACTATTGATGTATTTCTTGATTATCACTAGCATTTTTGGAAACCAATAGTCTTTTTCTACGGCTTCAATTGTTCTTTCTAATGCAGGATGACCTAAATTATTGTGGTTTGATTGTATAATTTTCCATCTAACTCCTCGTGGCACAACAAACTTAAACCCTTTGGAAGTTTTCTTGAAAAGACGTTCTCCTTTCATCTGGTATTCCTTGTGTAGATGTTTACTTTTGTCTTTATTTATGGTTGCACCATTAAGTATGTTTTTGATTTCCATTATATCTGGATCCTGAGATTGTAATTCAGCAACCCAATCTCTTTCCTCTACGCCAATTACCATCATCTTATTCCCTACTTCCTCTAATTCTGCTTCCTTTATGGTCGCGGCTCTGCTCATTGCATCCACATGCGTCATCTTCTGGCTAGCTCGATATTCCATATCAAAATCGAACTCTTGAATACGAAGCCACCATCTAGCAATTCGTGGGACTAGATCCCGCTTTTGATGAGCCAATTTTAAGGAATTGCAATCTGTTACAACCCGAAATTTTTTTCCTAAAACGTAGAATCGGAACCGCTCCAGAGATTCGACCACGGCCAGGGTTTCAAGCTCGAAGCTGTGGTACTTCCTTTCGAGTTCTGTTGTGGTGCGACTGTAGTAAGCTACTGCTCGTTTTTCTTCATCCATTGATTGCAGCAATACTCCGGCAAGTCCTAGTGTACATGCATCTGTATGAATCTCATGTGACTTCTTTGGGTCGTAAATGGCCAATACCGGCTCATTAATCAAGCATTCTTTTAATTGAGAAAAGGCATCTTGTTGAGGTTTTTTCCACATAAACTGAACATTTTTCCGTAGCAGCTGATTTAATGGTAAAGCAATTCTCGAGTATTCAGGAATAAAACGGCGAAAGTATCCAGTCAGACCTAAGAACTGTCTTACTTCCTTTATATTTGAAGGCTCTGAATATTTTCTGATTGCTTCCGTCTTGCGTTCTCCAGGTTGTATACCATATTTCCCTATCTTATGTCCTAGATAGTTGACAGTCTCAGCAAAAAATGAACACTTTTTTAAATTTATCGTTAAATTGTTTTCCTTGAAAACTGTAAAAGTTTTCTCGAGTAACTCTAATGTTTCGGTTTTATTATGTGTCACTAAAATTATGTCGTCCGTGTAGCAGAATACGCGTGGATCGTTGATCTTCCTTAGAATAATTGCTATTAACCGCATAAAAACAGCGGGTGCGTTTGTTAAGCCAAAGGGCATCCTTTTGAACTGGAAATGACCTTGAGGAGTAACAAATGCTGTAATATATCGACTCGATGGGTCCACTTGCACTTGGTAGTAGCCGCTCATCATATCCAAATTACAAAAAATTGTACCACCTACCATTGCGTTTAGTTGCTCCTCTATATTTGGTGTGGGAAAGTTCTCTCGTTTGGTGATCTCATTTACTTTTCTGTAGTCAACGCACATTCTGGTTCCGCCGTCCTGTTTTCGTACCAACAAAATTGGGCTGGCAAACTCTGATGTTGAGTCCTCAATTATTTCTGCGTCCTTAAGTTCATTTATTATAGACTGCAGATCTTCTAGGTGGTGGTAAGGAATTCGATAAGGCTTGTAGTTAACTATTTTCTTTTCCTTTAACTCGATGTAAATTTTTACTAATTTTGTCTCGCCGATTTCTTTTAAGTTGCTTGCAAAGGTCTCCCTATATCTGTTTAACAATTGGAGGAAATCTTGTTTCTCATTCTCCGTTAAATCTCCTATAGCTACATACTTCTCTGATATTTTTAGTCACGCTGTCTTTTTATTGTCTATATTATTACTCAACACTTCACTTTGCCGATTTAAACGGTCGTTTCTGTTGTTTTCTTCGTTGAAGATATGTATTTCTCGATAGCGCTTGACAACTGTTATATTTGGTCGGTTCAATAAGTCCTGTCCAATAATCACTGCCACGTTTTGTGCCTCATTCGGCACCACTATTAATTCGATTGATGTTTCAATTTCATCAATTATGATTGCCTTATATATTTTCCCAATTGCAAGACACTTTCCTCCTGCAAATCCATTTAAAAGAGTGGCACAAGCATCGGTTCTCCATTGGAATTTGACGCATTCTTCCTTTCAAATAGTTGAGCATTCACTTCCTAGATCAATGAAGGCAATTAACTTTTGCCCGTCAACTTCAACACTTTTATAAAGTTCATTTTTTTCTTTTTGCACTACTTGGACGCTTCGGTTATTTCCTACTTTTTGAGGCCCTTGAAATCTATTATATTGCTTGTCTGCAGGATTATTTCTGAAGCAGTTTGTCATCCTATGGCCAATTAATCCACATCGATAACATTTTCCTTGATAATTTCCTGCATTTATTTGACCATGGTTTAATTTTCTTTGATACTTAAAATCACCAGATCTTACTTGGTCAATACATCTTGTGTTTGAGAAACGTGTTCTATCCGCCCTCAGCATAGACTGCTTTGGCATTTCGCTTCTGTTCTGCCCCTGTTCCACTATTCCCTCAAACATTTTTATACGCGCAAGCACTTCACTCAAATTTTTAAGATTCGCCGCCGTTAAAACGTTTATTAAATTTTGATCACTTTGTCCAGATATTATGTATTTAATAATTTCACAGTCGCTAAGTTTTGCTCTTTTTGCTAACGCATTGACTTCGTAGAAATAATTTTCTATTGGCTCGGTGGGTTTTCTTTTCCTGTTTAGTAACTGAAAATGTACTTTTGACGCATCACAAATCGTAGGGAAGCTAACAACTAATTCCTTTTTAAATTTGTCCCATTGATTTATTTTGACTTGATTTGCAATGTATCAGAATTGTGCCGCTTCTTTTAGTTGTAGGGATGCGTAAAGCATCGTTTTATGATCTGTCCAATTGTACAGACTCTTCAATGATTCAACATTAGAAATCCATTCTCCAGCAGTAAGTGATGAACTTGTTCCCGAAAACTCTGGAATAATTTTGCGTATTTCCTCCGTACCTATGCAGTATTCTGCCGCACTTGAAGAGGCTACGTTACCGTCAGGTTGCACTAAATTTGCTGCCGGACTTGAATTCCTCGCAGATAGTTCGCTTCTCAAAAGTTCAATTTCCTCGCGTTGTTTTTTAATTTCCTCCAAAAGTTCTTCCATTTTCACTTTTTTTTCAACTCCACTACGTGTTTTCTTCACTGACATTTGATTTTAGTCTCTTTGTTTCACTATTGCTTAATAATCACTAGTTCACAAATATGATCGTAGAAAAAAAAAACTGATCTCCCGACTAACCGTTCTGAAAATTCGATACTGAATACCAAAAATGCTCTCTCTCAACAATGCAATTCTTACACATAAAAATTAATATTTCTGAAAACCAGGCAAATGCGTCTCAAATCCTGTCAATCAACCAAGAAGTTCAGAAATCGAAAAATTTGATACCTGATCTGGCAAATGAGTTTCAAATCCAGTCATACAAGCAGCCCTTAATAAAAAAAGAAATTCAAAAATCGAAATATTTAATACCTGACCTGGCAAATGAGTATGAAATCCAGTGAAACGACCAACGCTCAATAAAAACCAATTCATATTTCTAGGAATTTAATATCCTAGCATTTTCCTTTTTCGTCGAAATCACATAATTACACTTGCTAGTGGCGACGTTATTCTTCTGCCAGCATATATACATCAGCAGGCTCACAAAGGCACGTGAAAGACTTTCATGCCCTCATTGCCTGAATTTTATGGCACTGCACTTTATTCTACTTTTACCAAGCCGAAGGCTCTATCTCACTTCTGAATTTTATTACCCTATTAGTCAGCGAACCCACTAACGTGCCCTGCGTAGAGTTCCGCGTCGCACTTTTACTCTTGTTCATGAGGTTTTTGGGATGCGTACGCATCCTCGTAGTGTAATCACTCTACTGCGATCCCTTTTGGAATCTTTTTAAAATAACACGACCAAGGTGTGCCACATGTACTCTACCACGCTAATGGGCTGCTTTTTGGGCAATATATATATACATTCAACGATCAGGGATTTCGATCGCATTTTGTTAACACTTTACTTGATATCGGTCATCAAGTAGTATAGTAAGCCTTATTACGACCAAAATACCACGACAATTACGTTATGACGCAGCTCTGGTCCGAAATTCCTTCTAATAATTTTTCCTCCTACGTAACTTAATTCGAGTAAATTTTTCTTTCTTTTTATATTTTTTCCTGGCCTTACACCTTTTAGGTCTCGACTCTCCGATAAGTAAAACTGAAGTGACCACTGGTACTGTGTGGAGTGAGCAATCTGGCTGCAAATTGACCTGTGGAACGGATATTAAAGTCGGTTACCCACAAGGCATTTTATTTGTTCACATTAGTAGATACATCTATTTGTGATGAGCCATCCCTATAGCTTCAACGTTTTGTTTTTTTTTTACTTTTAATTAATTGTGATAATATCTAAACCATAGCTCCTCTAACCAGCATAATTGTATATTCGGCTTATTTAACTTTAACGTATTCTTGTTTTTTTTTTTACGTTTATATTTTGTTTTATAAGGAAATTTGGACCAGCATATCTTTTCCAAAACCGAAGATTTAGTCTACTAGGGCGACCATGTACTTGAGCGTGTAGTTAGATTATCTCTACTTATGGTAGAAATTAATGTGTTTTACAATGTTTTAACTACATAAACTACTCTATAACGATGTATCCCATGTTGGTTCCGTATTGCGCTTGTGTTGTTTATATGTGTGTGGATATTTAGTTTAATTGTGTGTATGTATACCTATTGTTGTGATCGACTAATAGATGGTGTATCTGTCAAATCGAATGTGACGATTTCCTGCCCCTTGTAGTGATCCTAATAGGCTGGCAGTTATTAACGATCTATTTGTTTAATGCCTGAAATAAAAGAATTCAACAGTATCAGAAGTTCAACGTATTTTCACCAAATAAATACATAACAGCGTTTGTATTTAATCTATACATATTACGAGTTTTAGGTTTATTTGAATTGACTGAAGATATTCTTTCTACTGATGCTGATGTATGCGGCAAACGAAATTTGGTTTTTGTTTTTATGATATGAGATGGTTTATATGGTGTCATTTCTCTTTTTGTACCCTAGATGATAAAATCATAATGTATACTAAGTTTGGCATTCCGTTTGTAACAGCTAGAAATAATGATGAGAGCAAAGTGGACTGGAGACTCAAAAATTATATTAAAAGTTTATTTTGATTTATGCATGTCCGTCCGTCTGTCACGATAACTCGAGTACGCGCGTACTTTGATAGCTGAAATTTTGCACATGGGCTTACAGAAAAAAGTAAGTTTTAGTTCGCAGATGGGATAAATCTGCTAACTCTTTCCTCGGCTTAAGCGGGCAACCCTTTCTTGGTGTTGCCATATAAAAATTAAGGATTTTGGCGTATATTGTGAAAACGATCAGTTCTAGACGTTTTTAATTTACCAAAAAGTTCTTCAGAATATGGAATCCTATGGAATGGGTTTTGATCATATTTCCGGTCGGCAAACCGTTCTAGAAACATATTCAGAAAATCATTTCAACAATCAAGCATGCGCTGAAGGTTGACCATACGGATATTGTTTTCAAAACTACATATGGCATAAATACATGAGTATAAATAATATATTTACGCTCTTTTTCGCACGAACGTATATACCCGGTATGCCAGAACAACTTAGATTTTTAGATGTTTTTTTAAAATACTTAGTTCAATAAACATTTGCTATGATTTACACCCTTGTTAAAACAGGTTAAGAAATACTCAATACTGACAATTCTATAATCGCCTGACATGTATCTATCTATTTATATTTAATAAAATCGTCTGGCAATTTTTCTGCATTTAAAAGTACATATGAGAAATCAAAATTAAACATGTTAACACTTCAGCGTAGTTAAAGCTGTTAATTACATTTTTTTACAGTTTCAAACAATTAAAGGTTGATGTCGCAACAGGGGCTGGGCCTGTCACATCATTACTTTCTTATTTAATTGAATTTTCAGCTTTGTTAAAAGAAAACACTTAGTCGAATTGACTGCTAGCTCTTAAGCCCTAGATACAATGAGTGCAATGCGTTTTTGCTGTGGCGCCACTTTGTGTCGTTTATTATACAATGAGAGCCACGCGTTTTTTACACTTGACAGTTCGAACTATCTGAGGTATGTTGATTATTTCTGTGAAATTGTGAAGTCTTTAAAACTTAATTATGATAATTAAAGCAAGTATTCCTGCCCTAAAGGTTTCTTAAAAAACAAAATAGTGAAATTATTTATTTCAAACTTTCAGTAATTTCATTTGTACTCTTAAAATGAAATAGGGAGCAAACGTAGAAAGAAACAATGCGCCACAAAGTTAAAAGTTTGATCAAACTTCATGGCACCACGAAATGACGTGGCTTACATTAGCTAGCCACATATGTTGGGACTTGCGTGCAAGCAATCATTTTTCCTGTTGTTTTGGAAACGATTGCGTGCTCGTGTGTGGTTATAACATGACTGCACGGCATGATTACGCGTGAGCAATCATCTCATTTTTCTTCTAAGTTTATTTTTCTTAGATCCACACACTTATGACGATTGCGTATGCGAGTCCTCCCTGCGAGAGCGTTGCTAGACGTACGATAATTCTCATACTTGTACGCGAATTTCTACTCAGGTACGATGTACGAGGCAAAATGTATTCTCGTACGCGAATTTCACACTGTGAAAATACTACAAACAAAAAGCAGTTGTAAGAGCTAATTTAAGAAAAATAAGTAGAATCGTTGCTCCCGGAATATAAGTTAAGACGCATTTCGTTTACGTTTCTACAACAAAACAAGGAATCATATTTCATACACGGCAACATACGTTGCAAGGCCACAACCTTTCATGCAAATTTTTTTAACACCTTTGGAAATAAAAGAGGTTACAAATTATAATAACAGCTGAAGTTTATTGTCAAAAAGGTATAGGAGTGTCATCTCGAATGTTGAAATTTTCAAGAGGACAACACGCCACTCCAGATGAAAAATTAATTCACGTGAAAGCTCTAAGTTACGCAGGCTTTCTTTTCGGAAGGAGTGTACCGTATTTTGCGAACGACCTTTTTAACACACTCCACGTAATCGTGCGAGTTTTCCCGAAGGATTCTTGGACTAGATTGCTCGCACGTAAATCCCATCGTATATGGCTAGCAATTGGCTTCAGCTCTATATGAAAACAATTAATTCAAAGTGATTTCGTGGTGCGTAAAAAACGCGTAGCTCTCATTGTATCTAGGGCAGAAGCGTATCTAGGGGGGGGAGCAGGGGGAGCGATCGCTCCCCCTGGATCATCACATCATCAAAATGTGGCGGCTTCCTAACAATAAAATTCATATTTTACGAATTTAACCATTAATATATTGAATCCCTGATTTTCGTGTGAAGGTTTATTTCTATTAATATCTAAAATTAATGCATTTCGTCATAATTTAAACAATATTTGCCGCAGAAGGGCTTTTTGTATGGATATGTTTTGTAGTTAATATGTAAGATAAAGTAAACATTATAACATTTTGCCTCTCCTACAAATTACATCCACTTCATGGAAACGAAATCCACATCGAAAGATATGACTCACATAGTCGGGCTTTATTTAAAACAGCTTTTTCCTTAGAATTTTTTTTGAAAATTTTCCTTCAGAAATTTTATGCGCTTGGGGGCCAGCAGCACTCCAAAAAAGGTTGGATTGATTCGTTTCGCTACACATTTTTATGAACATAGATTATTTTTTCTTAGTAACCTTTATGAAAATTTTCCTCTTAATTTATATGCGCTAGTTATGGCGTGGACAACATTTCCGAAACAGAAATTGAGAATAGAATTAATTTTGTTACCACATTTCGCTTTTGTACATATCCTTCCAAAAATCTTCTATTCAGCAGATGGAAAAAATTTCTGTTGATAATTGGGGTTAATTAAAATAAAAAAAGTTTGCGAGAAATATCTATAGACGTATATCAGTTATATTATACATATATTTCTGTGTGTATAAAGTATAAACCATATTGAAAAACTATTGTGAAAGGAACAATGTAAGCAGGCTTGCATTTTAAATTTAAGTTTTTTACATGTCAATTTATGCATAAATACATTTGTGCCTCTATAGTAAATTTTGACCATAAATTGAAAAATGACATGTTATGTATAGAAAACCGTCTTGTGTATAGAAAAGTTATGAAACCACGACGACTTATCGAACCAGTAAAATTGTAAGGATTGTATACTTATGTACCTACCGATCGTAAAAATTCGCTACTTAAAACAGATTCATATGACAAAACCTATTTTATTCTATTCACTTCCACTAAAGACGTTTTCTAAAAGGACGTTTGCCTTAAAGACGTATTACATTTGACAAAAGAATCTTTCCCCCGCGAGATTAAAGAACAAAAAAGTCGGTTTCCAAGTAGTTCTTTGCCAAAAAGATCTTTGCCAAAACGACATTTGGTAAATATGTGTTTACAAATGACAAATTTTTTTCCATGAAATGGATCGCGGCCCGGATAAAAGATCCTAGCATTTTAAAAATGTGGCTGCTAAATTTAGTTCCAAAGATTCTCAAAAACGTAGGTAATGCGAGAAAATTAGAATTTTTGGCAGACATTTATTCAAACGTCATCGACAGCAAAGTCGAGCTTGTTCAAAAATTTGATTCATTTATAGATATGTACAGAGAGATATTAGGCTCAAATATTGAGGAAGTGTCCCTATATAATGTATTAAAAGTCATCATTGTCAATGACATGTGCTCTAACATCTCGATTTTATACAAATTTTGTTTTTACTTTACCAAAAAGGAATGCAGGTATAAGGCGATCCCTGAGCAGACTGAAACTCATTAAGTCCTACCTGCTCGCTCCCCCAAATGTTTAAATCTAGATACGCCTCTAGGGCTTTACACTTTTATATCATACCGTCGCCGGCTATATTTCGTAATTATTTGTCTGTGATGTTTACTTAAAGATATAAAAAACATAGTAATAACCCAGAAAAAAAGTGTTCATTAAGAAGCTTTACCGGTAAAATACATTCAGCTTTCCCGGTAAAATACATTCAGATTTTTAAAGTAATACGATAAAACATAAAATCTTGTTGAAATATTTTGATTTTATTTATATAAAATTTGTTTAAATTGGTACCATGTTGAATAGAGGAAAACAATTTAGTTACAAAAAACTGATCACAAAAAATATAAGTGAAAAGTTGAATAGAGACTTGTGTCTAATTAATCCAAATAAATTTTAATGTGTAGTTACAAGTCCAATCCGTGGGATCAGTGTAAAAAAGCTGCCTATATTAATTCAGAAATCTTAAATTGAAGAATTGTTAAAAACTGTACTCCGATTTTGTTATAAATCTATACGTGCCTTCAAGGAGGAGGAGATAAGTTTATAATTCTCCTTTTTCAAATCTTCTGGACTAATATCCAAGTACAAAGTACCTAAAACTAAACATTGTAATGGTATTTGCTCGATTTTGTATAAAAATTGCGAGAAAGTTTATCCTAAAATAAATAAAAATAAATAATAAATTGTGTTATCACGGACACACTTGCTATTTTATATGACCCAGTAGAAAAAGTGGAAATCGGCTCCATTTCGCTTGGATGAATTCTCGCATTAAAATGTTTACAATAGGAATAAATGGAAGTTTGAACTGTGAGACATGCATAAGCCGGCATTGCCTCGTTATTGTCAAAATATAGCTTTTATGTGGCTGGGTTATTCAATTTTAAAATCTGAGCGTGCATTCAGTCACAAGGTGTGTGGATGTAGATGACAGTAATGTGTTTTCAAGTCCACTTGTTTATGCCTAGGTCCACCAGTTCTTCGTAACAGGGGAATTCGGTGCAATGCGAATAGCCTTATAGGATTCGTCTCTTGACAGCAGCTCGTTCATGGAAGCAACTCTTCTAGTTGATCGAGCAGATCGGGTTGTCTGGTCTCTACTCGGGCTGTCCGACGGTACATAGAACCTATATTGAGCGCCTGCTCATGACAGTCTTTGCAGATGGTGGCCTATATCTTCAGAGAGAACAGACTAACTGTGGAGCGCCTGCCCTCGGAAATCCTAGTGTGGCCTGGGAGGTCACTCCTTGATAGGGGACGTCTTCTCAGACAATCCTGGAAGAAGGAACGTCCTAACAGCTCACCCGTGGTGATGAGGCGTCGGCCCGGTTAGTCCCTGGCGACTCGATTCTTCTTCTGTCGAGTGTTTCTAAATGTCCGAAAGTAATAAGGTTATTTGGCCGAATGAAAGGCAAAGATTACAGATTCTTCAATATTCTTTATTGGTGTGCTTATGCGGAATTCATATAGTGTAATCAAATGTTAGTCAGGAGAGCTGGTCTGCTTGATTTGGCGTTCTAACTAACTTACAAGCCAACATTATCATTTCGGTAGAAAGTTGACAAAATTTCTTACCTTCTCGACGATAATTCCGATATTGTATTGCTTACATTTCCTACTGGCGATATTATCACGGGACACACTTGCTGATATGTATTAAAAATTTTACTAGAAAGTTTATATATCAGTGCACAATAGTGACTGATAAATTGGAAGGAAAATATGAGCGTTTGGACATGTGCATACTACCAATCGGGAAATTGAACTTGTAGCAACTTATTTACGAATAATTTCATCAATGAAAAATTTGTGCTCAAGAACTAAAAATTTTTATTTTTCCGTTCACTGGTATTTTCTCTTAAAGCAATATTTTCATTAAGAAATCATTACTATTTATAATTCCAATTTTTTTTCCTTTCCTTCCATTCATATTATAAGTACCACTAAAGGTAATATTTTTTTATATTGATACACAAATTACACGTACAATAACGATAAAAATAATACTCATTCAATTACTGTGAGGTACTTGCTATCTTCGATCACACAGATCGATTAAAACATCTAAGCTCACAATAAGATAAATCGTAGTTTTCGTTGTGCGTGAGTGCAGCACTACTCTGGAGATTATTTCGCAAAATTTTATATATTTTTCCAGGAGGGGGCGACAACAAAGTATTATTAAATAAAGACACGAATCAGTTGCTTTTGTACAAACGGACAAAAAATTCGAAACTTTTAGACCCCGTTTTTTTTCGTGTAGATATATCAGCTGCTTTCTCCAAATTACGAAAAGAAGACAAATTCGCAATCAGACACTATTAAACATATGTATGTATAGATATAGATTATTTTGTAAATTATATATACCAACGTATTAAAGAAACGAAAGCAAAAAATAATAAGGATATGTATATTTATAAATAACAGCTTACACTTCTACTTGACATTTGAGTAGAAAATTTTATGCAAACAATAGCTGCGAATTGGCGCATTCCTTATTTTTTTTTTCCCACATGTACGAATAAAATGGTAAATTCAAAAGGTCGAAATTCAAATTCCGGGCGTAAAGTATCGAATTTCATATTCACTTTTTATACATAATTATTATGAATATGAGATTTCAAAACTAATTGAAACTCTGCTACTCTGATGAAGAAAAGAAAGGTTGTTCATCCTTGCAAATTAATTTTTCATTTCGTGTTGATTCGAAAAAAAACTGACTTTTTCATTTTTTTCTTACGATTTAAGTGAAAGCATAATAATTTGATTTTAAGATGTGATAAAATATTTGTTATATTTATACGGCGATGATAAGTGAAAGTGAAATTATTTGAATATTGGAAATATCTGACTTGCACCAGGGCTATAGGTTCAGCATGAAAGTAAGATGTGAGATATGAAATATTGCTTTGTTTATTTGATTCCTCTAAAAGTGCTTATATCAAACTGGTTTAAACTTGCGTGTGAAGGTTAGGCGAATGAACTTGATCTTCAAAAATTGTCGCGGGCCAGGCACTATATTAAATTTTTCATGATAAGCATATGCAAACAATCACAGATCTCTAACTTTTACTTTTGACTGATGAATGAAATCGATGCGTTGCTTTCTTGTGTGATATCTGCATTATACATATAGAAAAAAAAAAAAAAAAAAAACGGGCTTGCATATTATGTGTTGGTAAGAAGGCTTCTTTATACCTTATATACATGCTGTATGAGAATTCCGCAAAATTAGAGATTACAAGCACGAACTTAGATTTTGCATAACACTATTGCCTCGAGCTTAACATTTCGAAGCAGCTCTGCGTTTATTTTCAACAAGAACGAAGAGATTGTAGATCCGCGCTTTGGGTTAGCTATCTCACGACGTAACTAGTAAATACGATAACTAGTAACCGGAGCTACCGAAGGCCAAGTCACATTTTTTTTTAAATATCGCTTCATCCGACTCATCTTAGCATTAACTGCTGCTGAGTGCCGATTGTTTCAGGTATGAGCAATCAGTGTGAGTTCGGACTGTTCGGATTCAATCTATGCGGCTGAGAAGAGTGGAAATGAACGATGCTTTATTTTATTAATTTAGTTTTTTGTTTTTTTAATTTTCAGGTGATGACGAAATGTCTGGGAATATGTGTTGTATTATCTCAGATTTTTATTACTAATTATTTTTCCCCAAATCTCTGTCCGGATACGATGAGATGAAATAGTCATATGCTTATATATATTTTCGCGCACAAAGCTTCAAAAACTAGTTTTCAATTTTCACATCATTCTAAAAAAGCTGGAATACTTAAGAAATATTCTGAGTATAGTATTGATAGATATTA
Organism: Dioctria rufipes; assembly: GCA_963924295.1. NCBI lineage: Eukaryota > Metazoa > Arthropoda > Insecta > Diptera > Asilidae > Dioctria > Dioctria rufipes. The sequence goes on from OZ002744.1 coordinate 141,044,477, forward strand.
ATTACCCCTCCTAAGAATTTTAAATTAAAATTCGTCAAAATTTAATCTGAATGGAAAAGTTAAATATAGCCTAAACATACGACGCCATTGGAGAGCTATGATTATCTACGAATCCATAATTTCAAAGGAGTTG